>CAWVPG010000094.1:0-1213000 GCA_963931845.1 Maratus michaelseni | reverse complement strand
GGATAGTGACATTTTCACGTTTTAAATATTTTCCATTGTTTAAACGGTATCAAAATTCGTCAATGGAATTTTTTCCATAGTTGGAAGTGCCAGAAAGTTGTCATTATAGATAACTTCTAATATAATTATAAATAAATTTTTCATAATAACAATTGAAAAGGGATAACTCAAAATAGAATTGTTCATTATTGCGGGAAAATTTTCTTTCTTTAAGAGTTCTTCATTGTTGAAAGCGTGGGAAAATTTGTCACTATGGTTTTTTCCATTGTTAAAGGATAGTGACATTTTCACGTCTTAAATATTGTCCATTGTTGAAACGGTATCAATATTTGTCAACGGAATTTTTTCCATTGTTGGAAGTGCGGGAAAGTTGTCATTATAGATAATTTCTAATATAATTATAAATAAATTTTTCATAATAACAATCGAAAAATGATGACTTAAAGACGAATTTTTCATTGTTGCCGGAAAATTTTCATATTTTAAGAATTCTTCATTGTTGAA
Source organism: Maratus michaelseni (assembly GCA_963931845.1). Classification (NCBI taxonomy): domain Eukaryota; kingdom Metazoa; phylum Arthropoda; class Arachnida; order Araneae; family Salticidae; genus Maratus; species Maratus michaelseni. The sequence continues at coordinate 1,212,496 of CAWVPG010000094.1, read as the reverse complement.
ACCGTGGGAAAGTTTGTCACTATAATTTTTTCCATTGTTAAACGATAGGGACATTTTTACGTTTTAAATATTGTTCATTGTTGAAACGGTATCAATATTTGTCAATGGAATTTTTTCCATTGTTGGAAGTGCGGGAATGTTGTCATTATAAATAATTTCTAATATAATTATAAATAAATTTTTCATAATAACAATTGAAAAATGATGACTTAAAGACGAATGTTCCATTGTTGCCGGAAATTTTCATATTTTAAGATTTCTTCATTGTTGAAAGCGTGGGAAAATTTGTCACAATATTGTTTTCCACTGTTAAAGGATAGTGACATTTTCAGGTTTTAAATATTTTTCATTGTTGAAACGGTATCAAAATTCGTCAATGGAATTTTTTCCATAGTTGGAAGTGCCAGAATGTTGTCATTATAGATAACTTCTAATATAATTATAAATAAATTTTTCATAATAACAATTGAAAAATGATGACTTAAAGACGAATTTTCCATTGTTGTCGGAAAAATTTCATATTTTAACATTTCTTCACTGTTGAAAGCGTAGGAAAATTTTTCACTATATTATTTTCCATTGTTAAAGGTTAGTAACATTTTCACGTTTTAAATGTTGTCCATTGTTGAAACTGTATCAATATTTGTCAATGGAATTTTTTCAATTGTTGGAAATGCCGGATAGTTGTCATTATAGGTAACTTCTAATATAATAATAAATAAATTTTTCATAATAACTATTGAAAAATGATGACTTAACGACGAATTTTCCATTGTTGCCGGAAAATTTTCATATTTTAAGATTTCTTCATAGTTGAAAGCGTGGGAAAATTTGTCACTATAATGTTTTCCATTGTTAAAGGATAGGGACATTTTTACGTTTTAAGTATTGTCCATTGTTGAAACGGTATCAATATTTGTCAACGAAATTTTTTCCATTGTTGGAAGTGCGGAGAAGTTGTCATTATAGATAATTTCTAATATAATTATAAATAAATTTTTCATAATAACAATTGAAAAATGATGACTTAATGACGAATATTTCATTGTTGCCGGAAAATTTCCATATTTTAAGATTTCTTCATTGTTGCCGGAAAAATTTCATATTTTAAGATTTTTTCATTGTTGAAAGCGTGGGAAAATTTGTCACTATAATGTTTTCCATTGTTAAAGGATAAGGACGTTTTTACGTTTTCAATATTGTCCATTGTTGAAACGGTATCAAAATTGGTCAATGGAATTTTTTCCATTGTTGGAAGTGCCAGAAAGTTGTCATTATAGATAACTTCTAATATTATTATGAATAAATTTTTGATAATAACAATTAAAAATGATGACTTAAAAGCGCTTTTTCCATTGTTGCCGGAAAAATTTCATATTTTAAGATTTCTTCATTGTTGAAAGCGTGGGAAAATTTGTCACTATAATGTTTTCCATTGTTAAAGGATAAGGATGTTTTTACGTTTTCAATATTGTCCATTGTATAAACGGTATCAAAATTGGTCAATGGAATTTTTTCCATTGTTGGAAGTGCCAGAAAGTTGTCATTATAGATAATTTCTGATATAATTATAAATAAATATTTCATTATAACAATTGAAAAATGATGGCTTAAAGACTAATTTTCCATTGTTGCCGGAAAAATTTCATATTTTAAGATTTCTTCATTGTTGAGAGCGTGGGAAAATTTGTCACTATAATGATTTCCATTGTTAAAGGATAAGGACGTTTTTACGTTTTCAATATTGTCCATTGTTGAAATGGTATCAAAATTGGTCAATAGAATTTTTTCCATTGTTGGAAGTGCCAGAAAGTTGCCATTATAGATAACTTCTAATATAATTATATATAAACTTTTGATAATAACAATTGAAAAATGATGACTTAAAGACGAATTTACCATTGTTGCCGGAAAAATTTCATATTTTAAGATTTCTACATTGTTGAAAGCGTGGGAAAATTTTTCACTATAATTTTTTCCATTGTTAAAGGTTAGGGACATTTTTACGTTTTATATATTGTTCTTTGTTGAAACGGTATCAACATTTGTCAATGGAATTTTTTCCATTGTTGGAAGTGCGGGAAAGTTGTCATTATAGATAATTTCTAATATAATTATAAATAAATTTTTCATGATAACAATTGAAAAATGATGACTTAAAGACGAATTTTCCATTGTTGCCAGAAAAATATCATATTTTAAGATTTCTTCATTGTTGAAAACGTGGGAAAATTTGTCACTATATTGTTTTCCATTGTTAAAGGATAGTGACATTTTCACGTTGTTAATATTGTCCATTGTTGAAACGGTATCAAAACTGGTCAATGGAATTTTTTCCATTGTTGGAAGTGCCAGAAAGTTGTCATTATATATAACTTCTAATATAATTATAAATAAATTTTTCATAATAACAAGTGAAAAATGATGACTTAAAGACGAATTTTCCATTGTTGCCGGAAAAATTTCATATTTTATGATTTCTTCATTGTTGAAAGCGTGGCAAAATTTGTCACTATATTGTTTTCCATTGTTAAAGGATAGTGAAATTTTCACGTTTTAAATATTGTCCATTGTTGAAACGGTATCAAAATTGGTCAATGGAATTTTTTCCATTGTTGAAAGTGCCGGAAAGTTGTCATTATAGATAATTTCTAATATAATTATAAATAAGTATTTCATGATAACAATTGAAAAATGATGGCTTAAAGACGAATTTTCCATTGTTGCCGGAAAAATTTCATATTTTAAGATTTCTTCATTGTTGAAAGCGTGGGAAAATTTGTCACTATAATGATTTCCATTGTTAAAGGATAAGGACGTTTTTACGTTTTCAATATTGTCCATTGTTGAAACGGTATCAATATTGGTCAATGGAATTTTTTCCATTGTTGAAAGTGCCGGAAAGTTGTCATTATAGATAATTTCTAATATTATTATAAATAAATATTTCATGATAACAATTGAAAAATGATGGTTTAAAGACGAATTTTCCATTTTTGCCGGAAAAATTTCATATTTTAAGATTTCTTCATTGTTGAAAGCGTGGGAAAATTTGTCACTATAATGTTTTCCATTGTTAAAGGATAAGGACGTTTTTACGTTTTCAATATTGTCCATTGTTGAAACGGTATCAAAATTGGTCAATGGAATTTTTTCCATTGTTGGAAGTGCCAGAAAGTTGTCATTATAGATAACTTCTAATATAATTATGAATAAATTTTTGATAATAACAATTGAAAAATGATGACTTAAAAACGCTTTTTCCATTGTTGCCGGAAAAAATTCATATTTTAAGATTTCTTCATTGTTGAAAGCGTGGGAAAATTTGTCACTATAATGTTTTCCATTGTTAAAGGATAAGGACGTTTTTACGTTTTCAATATTGTCCATTGTTGAAACGGTATCAAAATTGGTCAATGGAATTTTTTCCATTGTTGGAAGTGCCAGAAAGTTGTCATTATAGATAACTTCTAATATAATTATGAATAAATTTTTGATAATAACAATTGAAAAATGATGACTTAAAAACGCTTTTTCCATTGTTGCCGGAAAAAATTCATATTTTAAGATTTCTTCATTGTTGAAAGCGTGGGAAAATTTGTCACTATAATGTTTTCCATTGTTAAAGGATAAGGACATTTTTACATTTTAAATATTGTCCATTGTTGAAACGGTATCAAAATTGGTCAATGGAATTTTTTCCATTGTTGAAAGTGCCGGCAAGTTGTCATTATAGATAATTTCTAATATAATTATAAATAAATTTTTCATGATAACAATTGAAAAATGATGGCTTAATATCGAATTTTCCATTGTTGCCGGAAAAATTTCATATTTTAAGATTTCTTCATTGTTGAAAGCGTGGGAAAATTTGTCACTATAATTTTTTCCATTGTTAAAGGATAGGGACATTTTTACGTTTTAAATATTGTTCATTGTTGAAACGGTATCAATATTTGTCAATGGAATTTTTTCCATTGTTGGAAGTGCGGGAAAGTTGCCATTATAGATAATTTCTAATATAATTATAGATAAATTTTTCATGATAACAATTGTAAAATTATGACTTAAGGACGAATTTTCCATTGTTGCCGGAAAAATTTCATATTTTAAGATTTCTTCATTGTTGAAAGCGTGGGAAAATTTGTCACTATAATGTTTTCCATTGTTAAAGGATAGAGACATTTTTACGTTTTAAATATTGTCCATTGTTGAAACGGTATGAATATTTGTCAATGGAAATTTTTCCATTGTTGAAAGTGCCGGAAAGTTGTCATTATAGATAATTTCTAATATAATTATAAAGAAATTTGTCATAATAAAACTTGGAAAATAATGACTTAAAGTCGAACTTTGATTGTTGCCGGAAAATTTTCATATTTTAAGATTTCTTCATTGTTGAAAGCGTGGGAAAATTTGTCACTAAAATGTTTTCCATTGTTAAAGGATAAGGACATTTTTACGTTTTAAATATTGTCCATTGTTGAAACGGTATCAATATTTTTCAACGGAATATTTTCCATTGTTGGAAGTGCGGGAAAGTTGTCATTATAGATAATTTCTAATATAATTATAAATAAATTTTTCATAATAACAACTGAAAAATGTTGACTTAAAGACGAATTTTTCATTGTTGCCGGAAAATTTTCATATTTTAAGATTTCTTCATTGTTGAAAGCGTGCGAAAATTTGTAACTATAGTTTTTTCCATTGTTAAAGGATAGTGAAATTTTCACGTTTTAAATATTGTCCATTGTTGAAACGGTATCAAAATTGGTCAATGGAATTTTTTCCATTGTTGAAAGTGCCAGAAAGTTGTCATTATAGATAATTTCTTATGTAATTAAAAATAAATTTTTCATAATAACAATTGAAAAATGTTGACTTAAAGACGAATTTCTCATTGTTGCTGGAAAATTTTCATATTTTAAGATTTCTTCATTGTTGAAAACGTGGGAAAATTTGTCACTATATTGTTTTCCATTGTTAAAGGATAGTGACATTTTCACGTTGTTAATATTGTCCATTGTTGAAACGGTATCAAAACTGGTCAATGGAATTTTTTCCATTGTTGGAAGTGATAGAAAGTTGTCATTATATATAACTTCTAATATAATTATAAATAAATTTTTCATAATAACAAGTGAAAAATGATGACTTAAAGACGAATTTTCCATTGTTGCCGGAAAAATTTCATATTTTAAGATTTCTTCATTGTTGAAAGCGTGGCAAAATTTGTCACTATATTGTTTTCCATTGTTAAAGGATAGTGAAATTTTCACGTTTTAAATATTGTCCTTTGTTGAAACGGTATCAAAATTGGTCAATGGAATTTTTTCCATTGTTGAAAGTGCCGGAAAGTTCTCATTATAGATAATTTCTAATATAATTATAAATAATTTTTTCATAATAACAATTGAAAAATGATGACTTAATGACGAATATTTCATTGTTGCCGGAAAATTTCCATATTTTAAGATTTCTTCATTGTTGCCGGAAAATTTTCATATTTTAAGATTTCTTCATTGTTGAAAGCGTGGGAAAATTTGTCACTATAATGTTTTCCATTGTTAAAGGATAAGGACGTTTTTACGTTTTCAATATTGTCCATTGTTGAAACGGTATCAAAATTGGTCAATGGAATTTTTTCCATTGTTGGAAGTGCCAGAAAGTTGTCATTATAGATAACTTCTAATATAATTATGAATAAATTTTTGATAATAACAATTGAAAAATGATGACTTAAAAACGCTTTTTCCATTGTTGCCGGAAAAAATTCATATTTTAAGATTTCTTCATTGTTGAAAGCGTGGGAAAATTTGTCACTATAATGTTTTCCATTGTTAAAGGATAAGGACATTTTTACGTTTTAAATATTGTCCATTGTTGAAACGGTATCAAAATTGGTCAGTGGAATTTTTTCCATTGTTGAAAGTGCCGGAAAGTTGTCATTATAGATAATTTCTAATATAATTATAAATAAATATTTCATGATAACAATTGAAAAATGATGGCTTAAAGACGAATTTTCCATTGTTGCCGGAAAAATTTCATATTTTAAGATTTCTTCATTGTTGAAAGCGTGGGAAAATTTGTCACTATAATGATTTCCATTGTTAAAGGATAAGGACGTTTTTACGTTTTCAATATTGTCCATTGTTGAAACGGTATCAATATTGGTCAATGGAATTTTTTCCATTGTTGAAAGTGCCGGAAAGTTGTCATTATAGATAATTTCTAATATAATTATAAATAAATATTTCATGATAACAATTGAAAAATGATGGTTTAAAGACGAATTTTCCATTGTTGCCGGAAAAATTTCATATTTTAAGATTTCTTCATTGTTGAAAGCGTGGGAAAATTTGTCACTATAATGTTTTCCATTGTTAAAGGATAAGGACGTTTTTACGTTTTCAATATTGTCCATTGTTGAAACGGTATCAAAATTGGTCAATGGAATTTTTTCCATTGTTGGAAGTGCCAGAAAGTTGTCATTATAGATAACTTCTAATATAATTATGAATAAATTTTTGATAATAACAATTGAAAAATGATGACTTAAAAACGCTTTTTCCATTGTTGCCGGAAAAATTTCATATTTTAAGATTTCTTCATTGTTGAAAGCGTGGGAAAATTTGTCACTATAATTTTTTCCATTGTTAAAGGATAGGGACATTTTTACGTTTTAAATATTGTTCATTGTTGAAACGGTATCAATATTTGTCAATGGAATTTTTTCCATTGTTGGAAGTGCGGGAAAGTTGCCATTATAGATAATTTCTAATATAATTATAGATAAATTTTTCATGATAACAATTGTAAAATTATGACTTAAGGACGAATTTTCCATTGTTGCCGGAAAAATTTCATATTTTAAGATTTCTTCATTGTTGAAAGCGTGGGAAAATTTGTCACTATAATGTTTTCCATTGTTAAAGGATAGAGACATTTTTACGTTTTAAATATTGTCCATTGTTGAAACGGTATGAATATTTGTCAATGGAAATTTTTCCATTGGTGGAAGTGCCAGAAAGTTGTCATTATAGATAATTTCTAATATAATTATAAAGAAATTTGTCATAATAAAACTTGGAAAATAATGACTTAAAGTCGAACTTTGATTGTTGCCGGAAAAATTTCATATTTTAAGATTTCTTCATTGTTGAAAGCGTGGGAAAATTTGTCACTATAATGTTTTCCATTGTTAAAGGATAAGGACATTTTTACGTTTTAAATATTGTCCATTGTTGAAACGGTATCAAAATTGGTCAATGGTATTTTTTCCATTGTTGAAAGTGCCGGAAAGTTGTCATTATAGATAATTTCTAATATAATTATAAAGAAATTTGTCATAATAAAACTTGGAAAATAATGACTTAAAGTCGAACTTTGATTGTTGCCGGAAAAATTTCATGTTTTAAGATTTCTTCATTGTTGAAAGCGTGGGAAAATTTGTCACTAAAATGTTTTCCATTGTTAAAGGATAAGGACATTTTTACGTTTTAAATATTGTCCATTGTTGAAACGGTATCAATATTTTTCAACGGAATATTTTCCATTGTTGGAAGTGCGGGAAAGTTGTCATTATAGATAACTTCTAATATAATTATAAAAAAATTTTTGATAATAACAATTGAAAAATGATGACTTAAAGACGAATTTTCCATTGTTGCCGGAAAAAATTCATATTTTAAGATTTCTATATTGTTGAAAGTGTGGGAAAATTTGTCACTATATTTTTTTCCATTGTTAAAGATTAGGGACATTTTTACATTTTAAATATTGTTCTTTGTTGAAACGGTATCAACATTTGTCAATGGAATTTTTTCCATTGTTGGAAGTGCCAGAAAGTTGTCATTATAGATAATTTCTAATATAATTATAAATAAATTTTTCATGATAACAATTGAAAAATGATGACTTAAAGACGAATTTTCCATTGTTGCCAGAAAAATTTCATATTTTAAGATTTCTTCATTGTTGAAAACGTGGGAAAATTTGTCACTATATTGTTTTCCATTGTTAAAGGATAGTGACATTTTCACGTTGTTAATATTGTCCATTGTTGAAACGGTATCAAAACTGGTCAATGGAATTTTTTCCATTGTTGGAAGTGATAGAAAGTTGTCATTATATATAACTTCTAATATAATTATAAATAAATTTTTCATAATAACAAGTGAAAAATGATGACTTAAAGACGAATTTTCCATTGTTGCCGGAAAAATTTCATATTTTAAGATTTCTTCATTGTTGAAAGCGTGGGAAATTTGTCACTATAATGTTTTCCATTGTTAAAGGATAAGGACGTTTTTACGTTTTCAATATTGTCCATTGTTGAAACGGTATCAAAATTGGTCAATGGAATTTTTTCCATTGTTGGAAGTGCCAGAAAGTTGTCATTATAGATAACTTCTAATATAATTATGAATAAATTTTTGATAATAACAATTGAAAAATGATGACTTAAAAACGCTTTTTCCATTGTTGCCGGAAAAAATTCATATTTTAAGATTTCTTCATTGTTGAAAGCGTGGGAAAATTTGTCACTATAATGTTTTCCATTGTTAAAGGATAAGGACATTTTTACGTTTTAAATATTGTCCATTGTTGAAACGGTATCAAAATTGGTCACTGGAATTTTTTCCATTGTTGAAAGTGCCGGAAAGTTGTCATTATAGATAATTTCTAATATAATTATAAATAAATTTTTCATGATAACAATTGAAAAATGATGGCTTAATATCGAATTTTCCATTGTTGCCGGAAAAATTTCATATTTTAAGATTTCTTCATTGTTGAAAGCGTGGGAAAATTTGTCACTATAATGTTTTCCATTGTTAAAGGATAAGGATGTTTTTACGTTTTCAATATTGTCCATTGTATAAACGGTATCAAAATTGGTCAATGGAATTTTTTCCATTGTTGGAAGTGCCAGAAAGTTGTCATTATAGATAATTTCTAATATAATTATAAATAAATATTTCATGATAACAATTGAAAAATGATGGCTTAAAGACTAATTTTCCATTGTTGCCGGAAAAATTTCATATTTTAAGATTTCTACATTGTTGAAAGCGTGGGAAAATTTGTCACTATAATTTTTTCCATTGTTAAAGGTTAGGGACATTTTTACGTTTTATATATTGTTCTTTGTTGAAACGGTATCAACATTTGTCAATGGAATTTTTTCCATTTTTGGAAGTGCGGGAAAGTTGTCATTATAGATAATTTCTAATATAATTATAAATAAATTTTTCATAATAACAAGTGAAAAATGATGACTTAAAGACGAATTTTTCATTGTTGCCGGAAAAATTTCATATTTTAAGATTTCTTCATTGTTGAAAGCGTGGCAAAATTTGTCACTATATTGTTTTCCATTGTTAAAGGATAGTGAAATTTTCACGTTTTAAATATTGTCCATTGTTGAAACGGTATCAAAATTGTTCAATGGAATTTTTTCCATTGTTGAAAGTGCCGGAAAGTTGTCATTATAGATAATTTCTAATATAATTATAAATAAATATTTCATGATAACAATTGAAAAATGATGGCTTAAAGACGAATTTTCCATTGTTGCCGGAAAAATTTCATATTTTAAGATTTCTTGATTGTTGAAAACGTGGGAAAATTTGTCACTATATTGTTTTCCATTGTTAAAGGATAGTGACATTTTCACGTTGTTAATATTGTCCATTGTTGAAACGGTATCAAAACTGGTCAATCGAATTTTTTCCATTGTTGGAAGTGATAGAAAGTTGTCATTATATATAACTTCTAATATAATTATAAATAAATTTTTCATAATAACAAGTGAAAAATGATGACTTAAAGACGAATTTTCCATTGTTGCCGGAAAAATTTCATATTTTAAGATTTCTTCATTGTTGAAAGCGTGGGAAAATTTGTCACTATAATGTTTTCCATTGTTAAAGGATAAGGACATTTTTACATTTTAAATATTGTCCATTGTTGAAACGGTATCAAAATTGGTCAATGGAATTTTTTCCATTGTTGAAAGTGCCGGCAAGTTGTCATTATAGATAATTTCTAATATAATTATAAATAAATTTTTCATGATAACAATTGAAAAATGATGGCTTAATATCGAATTTTCCATTGTTGCCGGAAAAATTTCATATTTTAAGATTTCTTCATTGTTGAAAGCGTGGGAAAATTTGTCACTATAATTTTTTCCATTGTTAAAGGATAGGGACATTTTTACGTTTTAAATATTGTTCATTGTTGAAACGGTATCAATATTTGTCAATGGAATTTTTTCCATTGTTGGAAGTGCGGGAAAGTTGCCATTATAGATAATTTCTAATATAATTATAGATAAATTTTTCATGATAACAATTGTAAAATAATGACTTAAAGTCGAACTTTGATTGTTGCCGGAAAAATTTCATATTTTAAGATTTCTTCATTGTTGAAAGCGAGGGAAAATTTGTCACTATAATTTTTTCCATTGTTAAAGGATAAGGACATTTTTACGTTATAAATATTGTCCATTGTTGAAACGGTATCAAAATTGGTCAATGGTATTTTTTCCATTGTTGAAAGTGCCGGAAAGTTGTCATTATAGATAATTTCTAATATAATTATAAAGAAATTTGTCATAATAAAACTTGGAAAATAATGACTTAAAGTCGAACTTTGATTGTTGCCGGAAAATTTTCATATTTTAAGATTTCTTCATTGTTGAAAGCGTGGGAAAATTTGTCACTAAAATGTTTTCCATTGTTAAAGGATAAGGACATTTTTACGTTTTAAATATTGTCCATTGTTGAAACGGTATCAATATTTTTCAACGGAATATTTTCCATTGTTGGAAGTGCGGGAAAGTTGTCATTATAGATAATTTCTAATATAATTATAAATAAATTTTTCATAATAACAACTGAAAAATGTTGACTTAAAGACGAATTTTTCATTGTTGCCGGAAAATTTTCATATTTTAAGATTTCTTCATTGTTGAAAGCGTGCGAAAATTTGTAACTATAGTTTTTTCCATTGTTAAAGGATAGTGAAATTTTCACGTTTTAAATATTGTCCATTGTTGAAACGGTATCAAAATTGGTCAATGGAATTTTTTCCATTGTTGAAAGTGCCAGAAAGTTGTCATTATAGATAATTTCTTATGTAATTATAAATAAATTTTTCATAATAACAATTGAAAAATGTTGACTTAAAGACGAATTTCTCATTGTTGCCGGAAAATTTTCATATTTTAAGATTTCTTCATTGTTGAAAACGTGGGAAAATTTGTCACTATATTGTTTTCCATTGTTAAAGGATAGTGACATTTTCACGTTGTTAATATTGTCCATTGTTGAAACGGTATCAAAACTGGTCAATGGAATTTTTTCCATTGTTGGAAGTGATAGAAAGTTGTCATTATATATAACTTCTAATATAATTATAAATAAATTTTTCATAATAACAAGTGAAAAATGATGACTTAAAGACGAATTTTCCATTGTTGCCGGAAAAATTTCATATTTTAAGATTTCTTCATTGTTGAAAGCGTGGGAAAATTTGTCACTATAATGTTTTCCATTGTTAAAGGATAAGGACATTTTTACATTTTAAATATTGTCCATTGTTGAAACGGTATCAAAATTGGTCAATGGAATTTTTTCCATTGTTGAAAGTGCCGGCAAGTTGTCATTATAGATAATTTCTAATATAATTATAAATAAATTTTTCATGATAACAATTGAAAAATGATGGCTTAATATCGAATTTTCCATTGTTGCCGGAAAAATTTCATATTTTAAGATTTCTTCATTGTTGAAAGCGTGGGAAAATTTGTCACTATAATTTTTTCCATTGTTAAAGGATAGGGACATTTTTACGTTTTAAATATTGTTCATTGTTGAAACGGTATCAATATTTGTCAATGGAATTTTTTCCATTGTTGGAAGTGCGGGAAAGTTGCCATTATAGATAATTTCTAATATAATTATAGATAAATTTTTCATGATAACAATTGTAAAATAATGACTTAAAGTCGAACTTTGATTGTTGCCGGAAAAATTTCATATTTTAAGATTTCTTCATTGTTGAAAGCGAGGGAAAATTTGTCACTATAATTTTTTCCATTGTTAAAGGATAAGGACATTTTTACGTTATAAATATTGTCCATTGTTGAAACGGTATCAAAATTGGTCAATGGTATTTTTTCCATTGTTGAAAGTGCCGGAAAGTTGTCATTATAGATAATTTCTAATATAATTATAAAGAAATTTGTCATAATAAAACTTGGAAAATAATGACTTAAAGTCGAACTTTGATTGTTGCCGGAAAATTTTCATATTTTAAGATTTCTTCATTGTTGAAAGCGTGGGAAAATTTGTCACTAAAATGTTTTCCATTGTTAAAGGATAAGGACATTTTTACGTTTTAAATATTGTCCATTGTTGAAACGGTATCAATATTTTTCAACGGAATATTTTCCATTGTTGGAAGTGCGGGAAAGTTGTCATTATAGATAATTTCTAATATAATTATAAATAAATTTTTCATAATAACAACTGAAAAATGTTGACTTAAAGACGAATTTTTCATTGTTGCCGGAAATTTTCATATTTTAAGATTTCTTCATTGTTGAAAGCGTGCGAAAATTTGTAACTATAGTTTTTTCCATTGTTAAAGGATAGTGAAATTTTCACGTTTTAAATATTGTCCATTGTTGAAACGGTATCAAAATTGGTCAATGGAATTTTTTCCATTGTTGAAAGTGCCAGAAAGTTGTCATTATAGATAATTTCTTATGTAATTATAAATAAATTTTTCATAATAACAATTGAAAAATGTTGACTTAAAGACGAATTTCTCATTGTTGCCGGAAAATTTTCATATTTTAAGATTTCTTCATTGTTGAAAACGTGGGAAAATTTGTCACTATATTGTTTTCCATTGTTAAAGGATAGTGACATTTTCACGTTGTTAATATTGTCCATTGTTGAAACGGTATCAAAACTGGTCAATGGAATTTTTTCCATTGTTGGAAGTGATAGAAAGTTGTCATTATATATAACTTCTAATATAATTATAAATAAATTTTTCATAATAACAAGTGAAAAATGATGACTTACAGACGAATTTTCCATTGTTGCCGGAAAAATTTCATATTTTAAGATTTCTTCATTGTTGAAAGCGTGGCAAAATTTGTCACTATATTGTTTTCCATTGTTAAAGGATAGTGAAATTTTCACGTTTTAAATATTGTCCTTTGTTGAAACGGTATCAAAATTGGTCAATGGAATTTTTTCCATTGTTGAAAGTGCCGGAAAGTTCTCATTATAGATAATTTCTAATATAATTATAAATAATTTTTTCATAATAACAATTGAAAAATGATGACTTAATGACGAATATTTCATTGTTGCCGGAAAATTTCCATATTTTAAGATTTCTTCATTGTTGCCGGAAAAATTTCATATTTTAAGATTTCTTCATTGTTGAAAGCGTGGGAAAATTTGTCACTATAATGTTTTCCATTGTTAAAGGATAAGGACGTTTTTACGTTTTCAATATTGTCCATTGTTGAAACGGTATCAAAATTGGTCAATGGAATTTTTTCCATTGTTGGAAGTGCCAGAAAGTTGTCATTATAGATAACTTCTAATATAATTATGAATAAATTTTTGATAATAACAATTGAAAAATGATGACTTAAAAACGCTTTTTCCATTGTTGCCGGAAAAAATTCATATTTTAAGATTTCTTCATTGTTGAAAGCGTGGGAAAATTTGTCACTATAATGTTTTCCATTGTTAAAGGATAAGGACATTTTTACGTTTTAAATATTGTCCATTGTTGAAACGGTATCAAAATTGGTCAGTGGAATTTTTTCCATTGTTGAAAGTGCCGGAAAGTTGTCATTATAGATAATTTCTAATATAATTATAAATAAATATTTCATGATAACAATTGAAAAATGATGGCTTAAAGACGAATTTTCCATTGTTGCCGGAAAAATTTCATATTTTAAGATTTCTTCATTGTTGAAAGCGTGGGAAAATTTGTCACTATAATGATTTCCATTGTTAAAGGATAAGGACGTTTTTACGTTTTCAATATTGTCCATTGTTGAAACGGTATCAATATTGGTCAATGGAATTTTTTCCATTGTTGAAAGTGCCGGAAAGTTGTCATTATAGATAATTTCTAATATAATTATAAATAAATATTTCATGATAACAATTGAAAAATGATGGTTTAAAGACGAATTTTCCATTGTTGCCGGAAAAATTTCATATTTTAAGATTTCTTCATTGTTGAAAGCGTGGGAAAATTTGTCACTATAATGTTTTCCATTGTTAAAGGATAAGGACGTTTTTACGTTTTCAATATTGTCCATTGTTGAAACGGTATCAAAATTGGTCAATGGAATTTTTTCCATTGTTGGAAGTGCCAGAAAGTTGTCATTATAGATAACTTCTAATATAATTATGAATAAATTTTTGATAATAACAATTGAAAAATGATGACTTAAAAACGCTTTTTCCATTGTTGCCGGAAAAATTTCATATTTTAAGATTTCTTCATTGTTGAAAGCGTGGGAAAATTTGTCACTATAATTTTTTCCATTGTTAAAGGATAGGGACATTTTTACGTTTTAAATATTGTTCATTGTTGAAACGGTATCAATATTTGTCAATGGAATTTTTTCCATTGTTGGAAGTGCGGGAAAGTTGCCATTATAGATAATTTCTAATATAATTATAGATAAATTTTTCATGATAACAATTGTAAAATTATGACTTAAGGACGAATTTTCCATTGTTGCCGGAAAAATTTCATATTTTAAGATTTCTTCATTGTTGAAAGCGTGGGAAAATTTGTCACTATAATGTTTTCCATTGTTAAAGGATAGAGACATTTTTACGTTTTAAATATTGTCCATTGTTGAAACGGTATGAATATTTGTCAATGGAAATTTTTCCATTGGTGGAAGTGCCAGAAAGTTGTCATTATAGATAATTTCTAATATAATTATAAAGA
The DNA here is from genome assembly GCA_963931845.1 of Maratus michaelseni. Taxonomy (NCBI): domain Eukaryota; kingdom Metazoa; phylum Arthropoda; class Arachnida; order Araneae; family Salticidae; genus Maratus; species Maratus michaelseni. Next base: position 1,197,475 of record CAWVPG010000094.1, on the reverse strand, counting down.
AATTTGTCATAATAAAACTTGGAAAATAATGACTTAAAGTCGAACTTTGATTGTTGCCGGAAAATTTTCATATTTTAAGATTTCTTCATTGTTGAAAGCGTGGGAAAATTTGTCACTATAATGTTTTCCATTGTTAAAGGATAAGGACATTTTTACGTTTTAAATATTGTCCATTGCTGAAACGGTATCAAAATTGGTCAATGGTATTTTTTCCATTGTTGAAAGTGCCGGAAAGTTGTCATTATAGATAATTTCTAATATAATTATAAAGAAATTTGTCATAATAAAACTTGGAAAATAATGACTTAAAGTCGAACTTTGATTGTTGCCGGAAAAATTTCATATTTTAAGATTTCTTCATTGTTGAAAGCGTGGGAAAATTTGTCACTAAAATGTTTTCCATTGTTAAAGGATAAGGACATTTTTACGTTTTAAATATTGTCCATTGTTGAAACGGTATCAATATTTTTCAACGGAATATTTTCCATTGTTGGAAGTGCGGGAAAGTTGTCATTATAGATAATTTCTAATATAATTATAAATAAATTTTTCATAATAACAACTGAAAAATGATGACTTAAAGACGAATTTTTCATTGTTGCCGGAAAATTTTCATATTTTAAGATTTCTTCATTGTTGAAAGCGTGCGAAAATTTGTAACTATAGTTTTTTCCATTGTTAAAGGATAGTGAAATTTTCACGTTTTAAATATTGTCCATTGTTGAAACGGTATCAAAATTGGTCAATGGAATTTTTTCCATTGTTGAAAGTGCCAGAAAGTTGTCATTATAGATAATTTCTAATGTAATTATAAATAAATTTTTCATAATAACAATTGAAAAACGTTGACTTAAAGACGAATTTCTCATTGTTGCCGGAAAATTTCCATATTTTAAAATTTCTTCATTGTTGAAAGGGTGGGAAAATTTGTCACTATATTGTTTACCATTGTTAAAGGATAGTAACATTTTGACGTTTTCAATATTGTACATTGTTGAAACGGTATCAAAATTGGTCAATGGAATTTTTTCCATTGTTGAAAGTGCCGGAAAGTTGTCATTATAGATAATTTCTAATATAATTATAAATAAATATTTCATGATAACAATTGAAAAATGATGGCTTAAAGACGAATTTTCCATTGTTGCCGGAAAAATTTCATATTTTAAGATTTCTTCATTGTTGAAAGCGTGGGAAAATTTGTCACTATAATGATTTCCATTGTTAAAGGATAAGGACGTTTTTACGTTTTCAATATTGTCCATTGTTGAAACGGTATCAATATTGGTCAATGGAATTTTTTCCATTGTTGAAAGTGCCGGAAAGTTGTCATTATAGATAATTTCTAATATAATTATAAATAAATATTTCATGATAACAATTGAAAAATGATGGTTTAAAGACGAATTTTCCATTGTTGCCGGAAAAATTTCATATTTTAAGATTTCTTCATTGTTGAAAGCGTGGGAAAATTTGTCACTATAATGTTTTCCATTGTTAAAGGATAAGGACGTTTTTACGTTTTCAATATTGTCCATTGTTGAAACGGTATCAAAATTGGTCAATGGAATTTTTTCCATTGTTGGAAGTGCCAGAAAGTTGTCATTATAGATAACTTCTAATATAATTATGAATAAATTTTTGATAATAACAATTGAAAAATGATGACTTAAAAACGCTTTTTCCATTGTTGCCGGAAAAATTTCATATTTTAAGATTTCTTCATTGTTGAAAGCGTGGGAAAATTTGTCACTATAATTTTTTCCATTGTTAAAGGATAGGGACATTTTTACGTTTTAAATATTGTTCATTGTTGAAACGGTATCAATATTTGTCAATGGAATTTTTTCCATTGTTGGAAGTGCGGGAAAGTTGCCATTATAGATAATTTCTAATATAATTATAGATAAATTTTTCATGATAACAATTGTAAAATTATGACTTAAGGACGAATTTTCCATTGTTGCCGGAAAAATTTCATATTTTAAGATTTCTTCATTGTTGAAAGCGTGGGAAAATTTGTCACTATAATGTTTTCCATTGTTAAAGGATAGAGACATTTTTACGTTTTAAATATTGTCCATTGTTGAAACGGTATGAATATTTGTCAATGGAAATTTTTCCATTGGTGGAAGTGCCAGAAAGTTGTCATTATAGATAATTTCTAATATAATTATAAAGAAATTTGTCATAATAAAACTTGGAAAATAATGACTTAAAGTCGAACTTTGATTGTTGCCGGAAAAATTTCATATTTTAAGATTTCTTCATTGTTGAAAGCGTGGGAAAATTTGTCACTATAATGTTTTCCATTGTTAAAGGATAAGGACATTTTTACGTTTTAAATATTGTCCATTGCTGAAACGGTATCAAAATTGGTCAATGGTATTTTTTCCATTGTTGAAAGTGCCGGAAAGTTGTCATTATAGATAATTTCTAATATAATTATAAAGAAATTTGTCATAATAAAACTTGGAAAATAATGACTTAAAGTCGAACTTTGATTGTTGCCGGAAAAATTTCATATTTTAAGATTTCTTCATTGTTGAAAGCGTGGGAAAATTTGTCACTAAAATGTTTTCCATTGTTAAAGGATAAGGACATTTTTACGTTTTAAATATTGTCCATTGTTGAAACGGTATCAATATTTTTCAACGGAATATTTTCCATTGTTGGAAGTGCGGGAAAGTTGTCATTATAGATAATTTCTAATATAATTATAAATAAATTTTTCATAATAACAACTGAAAAATGATGACTTAAAGACGAATTTTTCATTGTTGCCGGAAAATTTTCATATTTTAAGATTTCTTCATTGTTGAAAGCGTGCGAAAATTTGTAACTATAGTTTTTTCCATTGTTAAAGGATAGTGAAATTTTCACGTTTTAAATATTGTCCATTGTTGAAACGGTATCAAAATTGGTCAATGGAATTTTTTCCATTGTTGAAAGTGCCAGAAAGTTGTCATTATAGATAATTTCTAATGTAATTATAAATAAATTTTTCATAATAACAATTGAAAAATGTTGACTTAAAGACGAATTTCTCATTGTTGCCGGAAAATTTCCATATTTTAAAATTTCTTCATTGTTGAAAGGGTGGGAAAATTTGTCACTATATTGTTTACCATTGTTAAAGGATAGTAACATTTTGACGTTTTCAATATTGTACATTGTTGAAACGGTATCAAAATTGGTCAATGGAATTTTTTCCATTGTTGGAAGTGCCAAATAGTTGTCATTATAGATAACTTCTAATATAATTATAAAAAAATTTTTGATAATAACAATTGAAAAATGATGACTTAAAGACGAATTTTCCATTGTTGCCGGAAAAAATTCATATTTTAAGATTTCTATATTGTTGAAAGTGTGGGAAAATTTGTCACTATATTTTTTTCCATTGTTAAAGATTAGGGACATTTTTACATTTTAAATATTGTTCTTTGTTGAAACGGTATCAACATTTGTCAATGGAATTTTTTCCATTGTTGGAAGTGCCAGAAAGTTGTCATTATAGATAATTTCTAATATAATTATAAATAAATTTTTCATGATAACAATTGAAAAATGATGACTTAAAGACGAATTTTCCATTGTTGCCAGAAAAATTTCATATTTTAAGATTTCTTCATTGTTGAAAACGTGGGAAAATTTGTCACTATATTGTTTTCCATTGTTAAAGGATAGTGACATTTTCACGTTGTTAATATTGTCCATTGTTGAAACGATATCAAAACTGGTCAATGGAATTTTTTCCATTGTTGGAAGTGATAGAAAGTTGTCATTATATATAACTTCTAATATAATTATAAATAAATTTTTCATAATAACAAGTGAAAAATGATGACTTAAAGACGAATTTTCCATTGTTGCCGGAAAAATTTCATATTTTAAGATTTCTTCATTGTTGAAAGCGTGGCAAAATTTGTCACTATATTGTTTTCCATTGTTAAAGGATAGTGAAATTTTCACGTTTTAAATATTGTCCTTTGTTGAAACGGTATCAAAATTGGTCAATGGAATTTTTTCCATTGTTGAAAGTGCCGGAAAGTTCTCATTATAGATAATTTCTAATATAATTATAAATAAATTTTTCATAATAACAATTGAAAAATGATGACTTAATGACGAATATTTCATTGTTGCCGGAAAATTTCCATATTTTAAGATTTCTTCATTGTTGCCGGAAAAATTTCATATTTTAAGATTTCTTCATTGTTGAAAGCGTGGGAAATTTGTCACTATAATGTTTTCTATTGTTAAAGGATAAGGACGTTTTTACGTTTTCAATATTGTCCATTGTTGAAACGGTATCAAAATTGGTCAATGGAATTTTTTCCATTGTTGGAAGTGCCAGAAAGTTGTCATTATAGATAACTTCTAATATAATTATGAATAAATTTTTGATAATAACAATTGAAAAATGATGACTTAAAAACGCTTTTTCCATTGTTGCCGGAAAAAATTCATATTTTAAGATTTCTTCATTGTTGAAAGCGTGGGAAAATTTGTCACTATAATGTTTTCCATTGTTAAAGGATAAGGACATTTTTACGTTTTAAATATTGTCCATTGTTGAAACGGTATCAAAATTGGTCAATGGAATTTTTTCCATTGTTGAAAGTGCCGGAAAGTTGTCATTATAGATAATTTCTAATATAATTATAAATAAATTTTTCATGATAACAATTGAAAAATGATGGCTTAATATCGAATTTTTCATTGTTGCCGGAAAAATTTCATATTTTAAGATTTCTTCATTGTTGAAAGCGTGGGAAAATTTGTCACTATAATGTTTTCCATTGTTAAAGGATAAGGATGTTTTTACGTTTTCAATATTGTCCATTGTATAAACGGTATCAAAATTGGTCAATGGAATTTTTTCCATTGTTGGAAGTGCCAGAAAGTTGTCATTATAGATAATTTCTAATATAATTATAAATAAATATTTCATGATAACAATTGAAAAATGATGGCTTAAAGACTAATTTTCCATTGTTGCCGGAAAAATTTCATATTTTAAGATTTCTTCATTGTTGAAAGCGTGGGAAAATTTGTCACTATAATGATTTCCATTGTTAAAGGATAGGGACGTTTTTACGTTTTCAATATTGTCCATTGTTGAAACGGTATCAAAATTGGTCAATAGAATTTTTTCCATTGTTGGAAGTGCCAGAAAGTTGTCATTATAGATAACTTCTAATATAATTATATATAAATTTTTGATAATAACAATTGAGAAATGATGACTTAAAGACGAATTTACCATTGTTGCCGGAAAAATTTCATATTTTAAGATTTCTACATTGTTGAAAGCGTGGGAAAATTTGTCACTATAATTTTTTCCATTGTTAAAGGTTAGGGACATTTTTACGTTTTATATATTGTTCTTTGTTGAAACGGTATCAACATTTGTCAATGGAATTTTTTCCATTGTTGGAAGTGCGGGAAAGTTGTCATTATAGATAATTTCTAATATAATTATAAATAAATTTTTCATAATAACAAGTGAAAAATGATGACTTAAAGACGAATTTTTCATTGTTGCCGGAAAAATTTCATATTTTAAGATTTCTTCATTGTTGAAAGCGTGGCAAAATTTGTCACTATATTGTTTTCCATTGTTAAAGGATAGTGAAATTTTCACGTTTTAAATATTGTCCATTGTTGAAACGGTATCAAAATTGTTCAATGGAATTTTTTCCATTGTTGAAAGTGCCGGAAAGTTGTCATTATAGATAATTTCTAATATAATTATAAATAAATATTTCATGATAACAATTGAAAAATGATGGCTTAAAGACGAATTTTCCATTGTTGCCGGAAAAATTTCATATTTTAAGATTTCTTCATTGTTGAAAACGTGGGAAAATTTGTCACTATATTGTTTTCCATTGTTAAAGGATAGTGACATTTTCACGTTGTTAATATTGTCCATTGTTGAAACGGTATCAAAACTGGTCAATGGAATTTTTTCCATTGTTGGAAGTGATAGAAAGTTGTCATTATATATAACTTCTAATATAATTATAAATAAATTTTTCATAATAACAAGTGAAAAATGATGACTTAAAGACGAATTTTCCATTGTTGCCGGAAAAATTTCATATTTTAAGATTTCTTCATTGTTGAAAGCGTGGGAAATTTTGTCACTATAATGTTTTCCATTGTTAAAGGATAGGGATATTTTTACGTCTTAAATAGTGTCCATTGTTGAAACGGTATGAATATTTGTCAATGGAAATTTTTCCATTGGTGGAAGTGCCAGAAATTTGTCATTATAGATAATTTCTAATATAATTATAAAGAAATTTGTCATAATAAAACTTGGAAAATAATGACTTAAAGTCGAACTTTGATTGTTGCCGGAAAAATTTCATATTTTAAGATTTCTTCATTGTTGAAAGCGTGGGAAAATTTGTCACTATAATGTTTTCCATTGTTAAAGGATAAGGACATTTTTACGTTTTAAATATTGTCCATTGTTGAAACGGTATCAAAATTGGTCAATGGAATTTTTTCCATTGTTGAAAGTGCCGGAAAGTTGTCATTATAGATAATTTCTAATATAATTATAAAGAAATTTGTCATAATAAAACTTGGAAAATAATGACTTAAAGTCGAACTTTGATTGTTGCCGGAAAAATTTCATATTTTAAGATTTCTTCATTGTTGAAAGCGTGGGATAATTTGTCACTATAATGTTTTGCATTGTTAAAGGATAAGGACATTTTTACGTTTTAAATATTGTCCATTGTTGAAACGGTATCAATATTTTTCAACGGAATATTTTCCATTGTTGGAAGTGCGGGAAAGTTGTCATTATAGATAATTTCTAATATAATTATAAATAAATTTTTCATAATAACAACTGAAAAATGATGACTTAAAGACGAATTTTTCATTGTTGCCGGAAAATTTTCATATTTTAAGATTTCTTCATTGTTGAAAGCGTGCGAAAATTTGTAACTATAGTTTTTTCCATTGTTAAAGGATAGTGAAATTTTCACGTTTTAAATATTGTCCATTGTTGAAACGGTATCAAAATTGGTCAATGGAATTTTTTCCATTGTTGAAAGTGCCAGAAAGTTGTCATTATAGATAATTTCTAATGTAATTATAAATAAATTTTTCATAATAACAATTGAAAAATGTTGACTTAAAGACGAATTTCTCATTGTTGCCGGAAAAATTTCATATTTTAAGATTTCTTCATTGTTGAAAGGGTGGGAAAATTTGTCACTATATTGTTTACCATTGTTAAAGGATAGTAACATTTTGACGTTTTCAATATTGTACATTGTTGAAACGGTATCAAAATTGGTCAATGGAATTTTTTCCATTGTTGGAAGTGCCAGAAAGTTGTCATTATAGATAACTTCTAATATAATTATAAATAAATTTTTGATAATAACAATTGAAAAATGATGACTTAAAGACGAATTTTCCATTGTTGCCGGAAAAATTTCATATTTTAAGATTTCTTCATTGTTGAAAGCGTGGGAAAATTTGTCACTATAATGTTTTCCATTGTTAAAGGATAAGGACGTTTTCACGTTTTCAATATTGTCCATTGTTGAAACGGTATCAAAATTGGTCAATGGTATTTTTTCCATTGTTGGAAGTGCCAGAAAGTTGTCATTATAGATAACTTCTAATGTAATTATGAATAAATTTTTCATGATAACAATTGAAAAATTATGGCTTAATATCGAATTTTCCATTGTTGCCGGAAAAATTTCATATTTTAAGATTTCTTCATTGTTGAAAGCGTGGGAAAATTTGTCACTATAATGTTTTCCATTGTTAAAGGATAAGGACATTTTTACATTTTAAATATTGTCCATTGTTGAAACGGTATCAAAATTGGTCAATGGAATTTTTTCCATTGTTGAAAGTGCCGGCAAGTTGTCATTATAGATAATTTCTAATATAATTATAAATAAATTTTTCATGATAACAATTGAAAAATGATGGCTTAATATCGAATTTTCCATTGTTGCCGGAAAAATTTCATATTTTAAGATTTCTTCATTGTTGAAAGCGTGGGAAAATTTGTCACTATAATTTTTTCCATTGTTAAAGGATAGGGACATTTTTACGTTTTAAATATTGTTCATTGTTGAAACGGTATCAATATTTGTCAATGGAATTTTTTCCATTGTTGGAAGTGCGGGAAAGTTGCCATTATAGATAATTTCTAATATAATTATAGATAAATTTTTCATGATAACAATTGTAAAATTATGACTTAAGGACGAATTTTCCATTGTTGCCGGAAAAATTTCATATTTTAAGATTTCTTCATTGTTGAAAGCGTGGGAAAATTTGTCACTATAATGTTTTCCATTGTTAAAGGATAGAGACATTTTTACGTTTTAAATATTGTCCATTGTTGAAACGGTATGAATATTTGTCAATGGAAATTTTTCCATTGGTGGAAGTGCCAGAAAGTTGTCATTATAGATAATTTCTAATATAATTATAAAGAAATTTGTCATAATAAAACTTGGAAAATAATGACTTAAAGTCGAACTTTGATTGTTGCCGGAAAAATTTCATATTTTAAGACTTCTTCATTGTTGAAAGCGTGGGAAAATTTGCCACTATAATGTTTTCCATTGTTAAAGGATAAGGACATTTTTACGTGTTAAATATTGTCCATTGTTGAAACGGTATCAAAATTGGTCAATGGTATTTTTTCCATTGTTGAAAGTGCCGGAAAGTTGTCATTATAGATAATTTCTAATATAATTATAAAGAAATTTGTCATAATAAAACTTGGAAAATAATGACTTAAAGTCGAACTTTGATTGTTGCCGGAAAAATTTCATATTTTAAGATTTCTTCATTGTTGAAAGCGTGGGAAAATTTGTCACTAAAATGTTTTCCATTGTTAAAGGATAAGGACATTTTTACGTTTTAAATATTGTCCATTGTTGAAACGGTATCAATATTTTTCAACGGAATATTTTCCATTGTTGGAAGTGCGGGAAAGTTGTCATTATAGATAATTTCTAATATAATTATAAATAAATTTTTCATAATAACAAATGAAAAATGATGACTTAAAGACGAATTTTTCATTGTTGCCGGAAAATTTTCATATTTTAAGATTTCTTCATTGTTGAAAGCGTGCGAAAATTTGTAACTATAGTTTTTTCCATTGTTAAAGGATAGTGAAATTTTCACGTTTTAAATATTGTCCATTGTTGAAACGGTATCAAAATTGGTCAATGGAATTTTTTCCATTGTTGAAAGTGCCAGAAAGTTGTCATTATAGATAATTTCTAATGTAATTATAAATAAATTTTTCATAATAACAATTGAAAAATGTTGACTTAAAGACGAATTTCTCATTGTTGCCGGAAAATTTCCATATTTTAAGATTTCTTCATTGTTGAAAGGGTGGGAAAATTTGTCAATATATTGTTTACCATTGTTAAAGGATAGTAACATTTTGACGTTTTCAATATTGTACATTGTTGAAACGGTATCAAAATTGGTCAATGGAATTTTTTCCATTGTTGGAAGTGCCAGAAAGTTGTCATTATAGATAACTTCTAATATAATTATAAAAAAATTTTTGATAATTACAATTGAAAAATGATGACTTAAAGACGAATTTTCCATTGTTGCCGGAAAAAATTCATATTTTAAGATTTCTATATTGTTGAAAGCGTGGGAAAATTTGTCACTATAATTTTTTCCATTGTTAAAGATTAGGGACATTTTTACGTTTTAAATATTGTTCTTTGTTGAAACGGTATCAACATTTGTCAATGGAATTTTTTCCATTGTTGGAAGTGCCAGAAAGTTGTCATTATAGATAATTTCTAATATAATTATAAATAAATTTTTCATGATAACAATTGAAAAATGATGACTTAAAGACGAATTTTCCATTGTTGCCAGAAAAATTTCATATTTTAAGATTTCTTCATTGTTGAAAACGTGGGAAAAATTTGTCACTATATTGTTTTCCATTGTTAAAGGATAGTGACATTTTCACGTTGTTAATATTGTCCATTGTTGAAACGGTATCAAAACTGGTCAATGGAATTTTTTCCATTGTTGGAAGTGATAGAAAGTTGTCATTATATATAACTTCTAATATAATTATAAATAAATTTTTCATAATAACAAGTGAAAAATGATGACTTAAAGACGAATTTTCCATTGTTGCCGGAAAAATTTCATATTTTAAGATTTCTTCATTGTTGAAAGCGTGGGAAAATTTGTCACTATAATGTTTTCCATTGTTAAAGGATAAGGATGTTTTTACGTTTTCAATATTGTCCATTGTATAAACGGTATCAAAATTGGTCAATGGAATTTTTTCCATTGTTGGAAGTGCCAGAAAGTTGTCATTATAGATAATTTCTAATATAATTATAAATAAATATTTCATGATAACAATTGAAAAATGATGGCTTAAAGACTAATTTTCCATTGTTGCCGGAAAAATTTCATATTTTAAGATTTCTTCATTGTTGAAAGCGTGGGAAAATTTGTCACTATAATGATTTCCATTGTTAAAGGATAGGGACGTTTTTACGTTTTCAATATTGTCCATTGTTGAAACGGTATCAAAATTGGTCAATAGAATTTTTTCCATTGTTGGAAGTGCCAGAAAGTTGTCATTATAGATAACTTCTAATATAATTATATATAAATTTTTGATAATAACAATTGAGAAATGATGACTTAAAGACGAATTTACCATTGTTGCCGGAAAAATTTCATATTTTAAGATTTCTTCATTGTTGAAAGCGTGGGAAAATTTGTCACTATAATTTTTTCCATTGTTAAAGGTTAGGGACATTTTTACGTTTTATATATTGTTCTTTGTTGAAACGGTATCAACATTTGTCAATGGAATTTTTTCCATTGTTGGAAGTGCGGGAAAGTTGTCATTATAGATAATTTCTAATATAATTATAAATAAATTTTTCATAATAACAAGTGAAAAATGATGACTTAAAGACGAATTTTTCATTGTTGCCGGAAAAATTTCATATTTTAAGATTTCTTCATTGTTGAAAGCGTGGCAAAATTTGTCACTATATTGTTTTCCATTGTTAAAGGATAGTGAAATTTTCACGTTTTAAATATTGTCCATTGTTGAAACGGTATCAAAATTGTTCAATGGAATTTTTTCCATTGTTGAAAGTGCCGGAAAGTTGTCATTATAGATAATTTCTAATATAATTATAAATAAATATTTCATGATAACAATTGAAAAATGATGGCTTAAAGACGAATTTTCCATTGTTGCCGGAAAAATTTCATATTTTAAGATTTCTTCATTGTTGAAAACGTGGGAAAATTTGTCACTATATTGTTTTCCATTGTTAAAGGATAGTGACATTTTCACGTTGTTAATATTGTCCATTGTTGAAACGGTATCAAAACTGGTCAATGGAATTTTTTCCATTGTTGGAAGTGATAGAAAGTTGTCATTATATATAACTTCTAATATAATTATAAATAAATTTTTCATAATAACAAGTGAAAAATGATGACTTAAAGACGAATTTTCCATTGTTGCCGGAAAAATTTCATATTTTAAGATTTCTTCATTGTTGAAAGCGTGGGAAATTTTGTCACTATAATGTTTTCCATTGTTAAAGGATAGGGATATTTTTACGTCTTAAATAGTGTCCATTGTTGAAACGGTATGAATATTTGTCAATGGAAATTTTTCCATTGGTGGAAGTGCCAGAAATTTGTCATTATAGATAATTTCTAATATAATTATAAAGAAATTTGTCATAATAAAACTTGGAAAATAATGACTTAAAGTCGAACTTTGATTGTTGCCGGAAAAATTTCATATTTTAAGATTTCTTCATTGTTGAAAGCGTGGGAAAATTTGTCACTATAATGTTTTCCATTGTTAAAGGATAAGGACATTTTTACGTTTTAAATATTGTCCATTGTTGAAACGGTATCAAAATTGGTCAATGGAATTTTTTCCATTGTTGAAAGTGCCGGAAAGTTGTCATTATAGATAATTTCTAATATAATTATAAAGAAATTTGTCATAATAAAACTTGGAAAATAATGACTTAAAGTCGAACTTTGATTGTTGCCGGAAAAATTTCATATTTTAAGATTTCTTCATTGTTGAAAGCGTGGGATAATTTGTCACTATAATGTTTTGCATTGTTAAAGGATAAGGACATTTTTACGTTTTAAATATTGTCCATTGTTGAAACGGTATCAATATTTTTCAACGGAATATTTTCCATTGTTGGAAGTGCGGGAAAGTTGTCATTATAGATAATTTCTAATATAATTATAAATAAATTTTTCATAATAACAACTGAAAAATGATGACTTAAAGACGAATTTTTCATTGTTGCCGGAAAATTTTCATATTTTAAGATTTCTTCATTGTTGAAAGCGTGCGAAAATTTGTAACTATAGTTTTTTCCATTGTTAAAGGATAGTGAAATTTTCACGTTTTAAATATTGTCCATTGTTGAAACGGTATCAAAATTGGTCAATGGAATTTTTTCCATTGTTGAAAGTGCCAGAAAGTTGTCATTATAGATAATTTCTAATGTAATTATAAATAAATTTTTCATAATAACAATTGAAAAATGTTGACTTAAAGACGAATTTCTCATTGTTGCCGGAAAAATTTCATATTTTAAGATTTCTTCATTGTTGAAAGGGTGGGAAAATTTGTCACTATATTGTTTACCATTGTTAAAGGATAGTAACATTTTGACGTTTTCAATATTGTACATTGTTGAAACGGTATCAAAATTGGTCAATGGAATTTTTTCCATTGTTGGAAGTGCCAGAAAGTTGTCATTATAGATAACTTCTAATATAATTATAAATAAATTTTTGATAATAACAATTGAAAAATGATGACTTAAAGACGAATTTTCCATTGTTGCCGGAAAAATTTCATATTTTAAGATTTCTTCATTGTTGAAAGCGTGGGAAAATTTGTCACTATAATGTTTTCCATTGTTAAAGGATAAGGACGTTTTCACGTTTTCAATATTGTCCATTGTTGAAACGGTATCAAAATTGGTCAATGGTATTTTTTCCATTGTTGGAAGTGCCAGAAAGTTGTCATTATAGATAACTTCTAATGTAATTATGAATAAATTTTTCATGATAACAATTGAAAAATTATGGCTTAATATCGAATTTTCCATTGTTGCCGGAAAAATTTCATATTTTAAGATTTCTTCATTGTTGAAAGCGTGGGAAAATTTGTCACTATAATGTTTTCCATTGTTAAAGGATAAGGACATTTTTACATTTTAAATATTGTCCATTGTTGAAACGGTATCAAAATTGGTCAATGGAATTTTTTCCATTGTTGAAAGTGCCGGCAAGTTGTCATTATAGATAATTTCTAATATAATTATAAATAAATTTTTCATGATAACAATTGAAAAATGATGGCTTAATATCGAATTTTCCATTGTTGCCGGAAAAATTTCATATTTTAAGATTTCTTCATTGTTGAAAGCGTGGGAAAATTTGTCACTATAATTTTTTCCATTGTTAAAGGATAGGGACATTTTTACGTTTTAAATATTGTTCATTGTTGAAACGGTATCAATATTTGTCAATGGAATTTTTTCCATTGTTGGAAGTGCGGGAAAGTTGCCATTATAGATAATTTCTAATATAATTATAGATAAATTTTTCATGATAACAATTGTAAAATTATGACTTAAGGACGAATTTTCCATTGTTGCCGGAAAAATTTCATATTTTAAGATTTCTTCATTGTTGAAAGCGTGGGAAAATTTGTCACTATAATGTTTTCCATTGTTAAAGGATAGAGACATTTTTACGTTTTAAATATTGTCCATTGTTGAAACGGTATGAATATTTGTCAATGGAAATTTTTCCATTGGTGGAAGTGCCAGAAAGTTGTCATTATAGATAATTTCTAATATAATTATAAAGAAATTTGTCATAATAAAACTTGGAAAATAATGACTTAAAGTCGAACTTTGATTGTTGCCGGAAAAATTTCATATTTTAAGACTTCTTCATTGTTGAAAGCGTGGGAAAATTTGCCACTATAATGTTTTCCATTGTTAAAGGATAAGGACATTTTTACGTGTTAAATATTGTCCATTGTTGAAACGGTATCAAAATTGGTCAATGGTATTTTTTCCATTGTTGAAAGTGCCGGAAAGTTGTCATTATAGATAATTTCTAATATAATTATAAAGAAATTTGTCATAATAAAACTTGGAAAATAATGACTTAAAGTCGAACTTTGATTGTTGCCGGAAAAATTTCATATTTTAAGATTTCTTCATTGTTGAAAGCGTGGGAAAATTTGTCACTAAAATGTTTTCCATTGTTAAAGGATAAGGACATTTTTACGTTTTAAATATTGTCCATTGTTGAAACGGTATCAATATTTTTCAACGGAATATTTTCCATTGTTGGAAGTGCGGGAAAGTTGTCATTATAGATAATTTCTAATATAATTATAAATAAATTTTTCATAATAACAAATGAAAAATGATGACTTAAAGACGAATTTTTCATTGTTGCCGGAAAATTTTCATATTTTAAGATTTCTTCATTGTTGAAAGCGTGCGAAAATTTGTAACTATAGTTTTTTCCATTGTTAAAGGATAGTGAAATTTTCACGTTTTAAATATTGTCCATTGTTGAAACGGTATCAAAATTGGTCAATGGAATTTTTTCCATTGTTGAAAGTGCCAGAAAGTTGTCATTATAGATAATTTCTAATGTAATTATAAATAAATTTTTCATAATAACAATTGAAAAATGTTGACTTAAAGACGAATTTCTCATTGTTGCCGGAAAATTTCCATATTTTAAGATTTCTTCATTGTTGAAAGGGTGGGAAAATTTGTCAATATATTGTTTACCATTGTTAAAGGATAGTAACATTTTGACGTTTTCAATATTGTACATTGTTGAAAAGGTATCAAAATTGGTCAATGGAATTTTTTCCATTGTTGGAAGTGCCAGAAAGTTGTCATTATAGATAACTTCTAATATAATTATAAAAAAATTTTTGATAATTACAATTGAAAAATGATGACTTAAAGACGAATTTTCCATTGTTGCCGGAAAAAATTCATATTTTAAGATTTCTATATTGTTGAAAGCGTGGGAAAATTTGTCACTATAATTTTTTCCATTGTTAAAGATTAGGGACATTTTTACGTTTTAAATATTGTTCTTTGTTGAAACGGTATCAACATTTGTCAATGGAATTTTTTCCATTGTTGGAAGTGCCAGAAAGTTGTCATTATAGATAATTTCTAATATAATTATAAATAAATTTTTCATGATAACAATTGAAAAATGATGACTTAAAGACGAATTTTCCATTGTTGCCAGAAAAATTTCATATTTTAAGATTTCTTCATTGTTGAAAACGTGGGAAAAATTTGTCACTATATTGTTTTCCATTGTTAAAGGATAGTGACATTTTCACGTTGTTAATATTGTCCATTGTTGAAACGGTATCAAAACTGGTCAATGGAATTTTTTCCATTGTTGGAAGTGATAGAAAGTTGTCATTATATATAACTTCTAATATAATTATAAATAAATTTTTCATAATAACAAGTGAAAAATGATGACTTAAAGACGAATTTTCCATTGTTGCCGGAAAAATTTCATATTTTAAGATTTCTTCATTGTTGAAAGCGTGGCAAAATTTGTCACTATATTGTTTTCCATTGTTAAAGGATAGTGAAATTTTCACGTTTTAAATATTGTCCTTTGTTGAAACGGTATCAAAATTGGTCAATGGAATTTTTTCCATTGTTGAAAGTGCCGGAAAGTTCTCATTATAGATAATTTCTAATATAATTATAAATAAATTTTTCATAATAACAATTGAAAAATGATGACTTAATGACGAATATTTCATTGTTGCCGGAAAATTTCCATATTTTAAGATTTCTTCATTGTTGCCGGAAAAATTTCATATTTTAAGATTTCTTCATTGTTGAAAGCGTGGGAAATTTGTCACTATAATGTTTTCCATTGTTAAAGGATAAGGACGTTTTTACGTTTTCAATATTGTCCATTGTTGAAACGGTGTCAAAATTGGTCAATGGAATTTTTTCCATTGTTGGAAGTGCCAGAAAGTTGTCATTATAGATAACTTCTAATATAATTATGAATAAATTTTTGATAATAACAATTGAAAATGATGACTTAAAAACGCTTTTTCCATTGTTGCCGGAAAAAATTCATATTTTAAGATTTCTTCATTGTTGAAAGCGTGGGAAAATTTGTCACTATAATGTTTTCCATTGTTAAAGGATAAGGACATTTTTACATTTTAAATATTGTCCATTGTTGAAACGGTATCAAAATTGGTCAATGGAATTTTTTCCATTGTTGAAAGTGCCGGCAAGTTGTCATTATAGATAATTTCTAATATAATTATAAATAAATTTTTCATGATAACAATTGAAAAATGATGGCTTAATATCGAATTTTCCATTGTTGCCGGAAAAATTTCATATTTTAAGATTTCTTCATTGTTGAAAGCGTGGGAAAATTTGTCACTATAATTTTTTCCATTGTTAAAGGATAGGGACATTTTTACGTTTTAAATATTGTTCATTGTTGAAACGGTATCAATATTTGTCAATGGAATTTTTTCCATTGTTGGAAGTGCAGGAAAGTTGCCATTATAGATAATTTCTAATATAATTATAGATAAATTTTTCATGATAACAATTGTAAAATTATGACTTAAGGACGAATTTTCCATTGTTGCCGGAAAAATTTCATATTTTAAGATTTCTTCATTGTTGAAAGCGTGGGAAAATTTGTCACTATAATGTTTTCCATTGTTAAAGGATAGAGACATTTTTACGTTTTAAATATTGTCCATTGTTGAAACGGTATGAATATTTGTCAATGGAAATTTTTCCATTGGTGGAAGTGCCAGAAAGTTGTCATTATAGATAATTTCTAATATAATTATAAAGAAATTTGTCATAATAAAACTTGGAAAATAATGACTTAAAGTCGAACTTTGATTGTTGCCGGAAAAATTTCATATTTTAAGACTTCTTCATTGTTGAAAGCGTGGGAAAATTTGCCACTATAATGTTTTCCATTGTTAAAGGATAAGGACATTTTTACGTGTTAAATATTGTCCATTGTTGAAACGGTATCAAAATTGGTCAATGGTATTTTTTCCATTGTTGAAAGTGCCGGAAAGTTGTCATTATAGATAATTTCTAATATAATTATAAAGAAATTTGTCATAATAAAACTTGGAAAATAATGACTTAAAGTCGAACTTTGATTGTTGCCGGAAAAATTTCATATTTTAAGATTTCTTCATTGTTGAAAGCGTGGGAAAATTTGTCACTAAAATGTTTTCCATTGTTAAAGGATAAGGACATTTTTACGTTTTAAATATTGTCCATTGTTGAAACGGTATCAATATTTTTCAACGGAATATTTTCCATTGTTGGAAGTGCGGGAAAGTTGTCATTATAGATAATTTCTAATATAATTATAAATAAATTTTTCATAATAACAAATGAAAAATGATGACTTAAAGACGAATTTTTCATTGTTGCCGGAAAATTTTCATATTTTAAGATTTCTTCATTGTTGAAAGCGTGCGAAAATTTGTAACTATAGTTTTTTCCATTGTTAAAGGATAGTGAAATTTTCACGTTTTAAATATTGTCCATTGTTGAAACGGTATCAAAATTGGTCAATGGAATTTTTTCCATTGTTGAAAGTGCCAGAAAGTTGTCATTATAGATAATTTCTAATGTAATTATAAATAAATTTTTCATAATAACAATTGAAAAATGTTGACTTAAAGACGAATTTCTCATTGTTGCCGGAAAATTTCCATATTTTAAGATTTCTTCATTGTTGAAAGGGTGGGAAAATTTGTCAATATATTGTTTACCATTGTTAAAGGATAGTAACATTTTGACGTTTTCAATATTGTACATTGTTGAAACGGTATCAAAATTGGTCAATGGAATTTTTTCCATTGTTGGAAGTGCCAGAAAGTTGTCATTATAGATAACTTCTAATATAATTATAAAAAAATTTTTGATAATTACAATTGAAAAATGATGACTTAAAGACGAATTTTCCATTGTTGCCGGAAAAAATTCATATTTTAAGATTTCTATATTGTTGAAAGCGTGGGAAAATTTGTCACTATAATTTTTTCCATTGTTAAAGATTAGGGACATTTTTACGTTTTAAATATTGTTCTTTGTTGAAACGGTATCAACATTTGTCAATGGAATTTTTTCCATTGTTGGAAGTGCCAGAAAGTTGTCATTATAGATAATTTCTAATATAATTATAAATAAATTTTTCATGATAACAATTGAAAAATGATGACTTAAAGACGAATTTTCCATTGTTGCCAGAAAAATTTCATATTTTAAGATTTCTTCATTGTTGAAAACGTGGGAAAAATTTGTCACTATATTGTTTTCCATTGTTAAAGGATAGTGACATTTTCACGTTGTTAATATTGTCCATTGTTGAAACGGTATCAAAACTGGTCAATGGAATTTTTTCCATTGTTGGAAGTGATAGAAAGTTGTCATTATATATAACTTCTAATATAATTATAAATAAATTTTTCATAATAACAAGTGAAAAATGATGACTTAAAGACGAATTTTCCATTGTTGCCGGAAAAATTTCATATTTTAAGATTTCTTCATTGTTGAAAGCGTGGCAAAATTTGTCACTATATTGTTTTCCATTGTTAAAGGATAGTGAAATTTTCACGTTTTAAATATTGTCCTTTGTTGAAACGGTATCAAAATTGGTCAATGGAATTTTTTCCATTGTTGAAAGTGCCGGAAAGTTCTCATTATAGATAATTTCTAATATAATTATAAATAAATTTTTCATAATAACAATTGAAAAATGATGACTTAATGACGAATATTTCATTGTTGCCGGAAAATTTCCATATTTTAAGATTTCTTCATTGTTGCCGGAAAAATTTCATATTTTAAGATTTCTTCATTGTTGAAAGCGTGGGAAAATTTGTCACTAAAATGTTTTCCATTGTTAAAGGATAAGGACATTTTTACGTTTTAAATATTGTCCATTGTTGAGACGGTATCAATATTTTTCAACGGAATATTTTCCATTGTTGGAAGTGCGGGAAAGTTGTCATTATAGATAATTTCTAATATAATTATAAATAAATTTTTCATAATAACAAATGAAAAATGATGACTTAAAGACGAATTTTTCATTGTTGCCGGAAAATTTTCATATTTTAAGATTTCTTCATTGTTGAAAGCGTGCGAAAATTTGTAACTATAGTTTTTTCCATTGTTAAAGGATAGTGAAATTTTCACGTTTTAAATATTGTCCATTGTTGAAACGGTATCAAAATTGGTCAATGGAATTTTTTCCATTGTTGAAAGTGCCAGAAAGTTGTCATTATAGATAATTTCTAATGTAATTATAAATAAATTTTTCATAATAACAATTGAAAAATGTTGACTTAAAGACGAATTTCTCATTGTTGCCGGAAAATTTCCATATTTTAAGATTTCTTCATTGTTGAAAGGGTGGGAAAATTTGTCAATATATTGTTTACCATTGTTAAAGGATAGTAACATTTTGACGTTTTCAATATTGTACATTGTTGAAACGGTATCAAAATTGGTCAATGGAATTTTTTCCATTGTTGGAAGTGCCAGAAAGTTGTCATTATAGATAACTTCTAATATAATTATAAAAAAATTTTTGATAATTACAATTGAAAAATGATGACTTAAAGACGAATTTTCCATTGTTGCCGGAAAAAATTCATATTTTAAGATTTCTATATTGTTGAAAGCGTGGGAAAATTTGTCACTATAATTTTTTCCATTGTTAAAGATTAGGGACATTTTTACGTTTTAAATATTGTTCTTTGTTGAAACGGTATCAACATTTGTCAATGGAATTTTTTCCATTGTTGGAAGTGCCAGAAAGTTGTCATTATAGATAATTTCTAATATAATTATAAATAAATTTTTCATGATAACAATTGAAAAATGATGACTTAAAGACGAATTTTCCATTGTTGCCAGAAAAATTTCATATTTTAAGATTTCTTCATTGTTGAAAACGTGGGAAAAATTTGTCACTATATTGTTTTCCATTGTTAAAGGATAGTGACATTTTCACGTTGTTAATATTGTCCATTGTTGAAACGGTATCAAAACTGGTCAATGGAATTTTTTCCATTGTTGGAAGTGATAGAAAGTTGTCATTATATATAACTTCTAATATAATTATAAATAAATTTTTCATAATAACAAGTGAAAAATGATGACTTAAAGACGAATTTTCCATTGTTGCCGGAAAAATTTCATATTTTAAGATTTCTTCATTGTTGAAAGCGTGGCAAAATTTGTCACTATATTGTTTTCCATTGTTAAAGGATAGTGAAATTTTCACGTTTTAAATATTGTCCTTTGTTGAAACGGTATCAAAATTGGTCAATGGAATTTTTTCCATTGTTGAAAGTGCCGGAAAGTTCTCATTATAGATAATTTCTAATATAATTATAAATAAATTTTTCATAATAACAATTGAAAAATGATGACTTAATGACGAATATTTCGTTGTTGCCGGAAAATTTCCATATTTTAAGATTTCTTCATTGTTGCCGGAAAAATTTCATATTTTAAGATTTCTTCATTGTTGAAAGCGTGGGAAATTTGTCACTATAATGTTTTCCATTGTTAAAGGATAAGGACGTTTTTACGTTTTCAATATTGTCCATTGTTGAAACGGTGTCAAAATTGGTCAATGGAATTTTTTCCATTGTTGGAAGTGCCAGAAAGTTGTCATTATAGATAACTTCTAATATAATTATGAATAAATTTTTGATAATAACAATTGAAAATGATGACTTAAAAACGCTTTTTCCATTGTTGCCGGAAAAAATTCATATTTTAAGATTTCTTCATTGTTGAAAGCGTGGGAAAATTTGTCACTATAATGTTTTCCATTGTTAAAGGATAAGGACATTTTTACATTTTAAATATTGTCCATTGTTGAAACGGTATCAAAATTGGTCAATGGAATTTTTTCCATTGTTGAAAGTGCCGGCAAGTTGTCATTATAGATAATTTCTAATATAATTATAAATAAATTTTTCATGATAACAATTGAAAAATGATGGCTTAATATCGAATTTTCCATTGTTGCCGGAAAAATTTCATATTTTAAGATTTCTTCATTGTTGAAAGCGTGGGAAAATTTGTCACTATAATTTTTTCCATTGTTAAAGGATAGGGACATTTTTACGTTTTAAATATTGTTCATTGTTGAAACGGTATCAATATTTGTCAATGGAATTTTTTCCATTGTTGGAAGTGCGGGAAAGTTGCCATTATAGATAATTTCTAATATAATTATAGATAAATTTTTCATGATAACAATTGTAAAATTATGACTTAAGGACGAATTTTCCATTGTTGCCGGAAAAATTTCATATTTTAAGACTTCTTCATTGTTGAAAGCGTGGGAAAATTTGCCACTATAATGTTTTCCATTGTTAAAGGATAAGGACATTTTTACGTTTTAAATATTGTCCATTGTTGAAACGGTATGAATATTTGTCAATGGAAATTTTTCCATTGGTGGAAGTGCCAGAAAGTTGTCATTATAGATAATTTCTAATATAATTATAAAGAAATTTGTCATAATAAAACTTGGAAAATAATGACTTAAAGTCGAACTTTGATTGTTGCCGGAAAAATTTCATATTTTAAGACTTCTTCATTGTTGAAAGCGTGGGAAAATTTGCCACTATAATGTTTTCCATTGTTAAAGGATAAGGACATTTTTACGTTTTAAATATTGTCCATTGTTGAAACGGTATCAATATTTTTCAACGGAATATTTTCCATTGTTGGAAGTGCGGGAAAGTTGTCATTATAGATAATTTCTAATATAATTATAAATAAATTTTTCATAATAACAAATGAAAAATGATGACTTAAAGACGAATTTTTCATTGTTGCCGGAAAATTTTCATATTTTAAGATTTCTTCATTGTTGAAAGCGTGCGAAAATTTGTAACTATAGTTTTTTCCATTGTTAAAGGATAGTGAAATTTTCACGTTTTAAATATTGTCCATTGTTGAAACGGTATCAAAATTGGTCAATGGAATTTTTTCCATTGTTGAAAGTGCCAGAAAGTTGTCATTATAGATAATTTCTAATGTAATTATAAATAAATTTTTCATAATAACAATTGAAAAATGTTGACTTAAAGACGAATTTCTCATTGTTGCCGGAAAATTTCCATATTTTAAGATTTCTTCATTGTTGAAAGGGTGGGAAAATTTGTCAATATATTGTTTACCATTGTTAAAGGATAGTAACATTTTGACGTTTTCAATATTGTACATTGTTGAAACGGTATCAAAATTGGTCAATGGAATTTTTTCCATTGTTGGAAGTGCCAGAAAGTTGTCATTATAGATAACTTCTAATATAATTATAAAAAAATTTTTGATAATTACAATTGAAAAATGATGACTTAAAGACGAATTTTCCATTGTTGCCGGAAAAAATTCATATTTTAAGATTTCTATATTGTTGAAAGCGTGGGAAAATTTGTCACTATAATTTTTTCCATTGTTAAAGATTAGGGACATTTTTACGTTTTAAATATTGTTCTTTGTTGAAACGGTATCAACATTTGTCAATGGAATTTTTTCCATTGTTGGAAGTGCCAGAAAGTTGTCATTATAGATAATTTCTAATATAATTATAAATAAATTTTTCATGATAACAATTGAAAAATGATGACTTAAAGACGAATTTTCCATTGTTGCCAGAAAAATTTCATATTTTAAGATTTCTTCATTGTTGAAAACGTGGGAAAAATTTGTCACTATATTGTTTTCCATTGTTAAAGGATAGTGACATTTTCACGTTGTTAATATTGTCCATTGTTGAAACGGTATCAAAACTGGTCAATGGAATTTTTTCCATTGTTGGAAGTGATAGAAAGTTGTCATTATATATAACTTCTAATATAATTATAAATAAATTTTTCATAATAACAAGTGAAAAATGATGACTTAAAGACGAATTTTCCATTGTTGCCGGAAAAATTTCATATTTTAAGATTTCTTCATTGTTGAAAGCGTGGCAAAATTTGTCACTATATTGTTTTCCATTGTTAAAGGATAGTGAAATTTTCACGTTTTAAATATTGTCCTTTGTTGAAACGGTATCAAAATTGGTCAATGGAATTTTTTCCATTGTTGAAAGTGCCGGAAAGTTCTCATTATAGATAATTTCTAATATAATTATAAATAAATTTTTCATAATAACAATTGAAAAATGATGACTTAATGACGAATATTTCATTGTTGCCGGAAAATTTCCATATTTTAAGATTTCTTCATTGTTGCCGGAAAAATTTCATATTTTAAGATTTCTTCATTGTTGAAAGCGTGGGAAATTTGTCACTATAATGTTTTCCATTGTTAAAGGATAAGGACGTTTTTACGTTTTCTATATTGTCCATTGTTGAAACGGTGTCAAAATTGGTCAATGGAATTTTTTCCATTGTTGGAAGTGCCAGAAAGTTGTCATTATAGATAACTTCTAATATAATTATGAATAAATTTTTGATAATAACAATTGAAAATGATGACTTAAAAACGCTTTTTCCATTGTTGCCGGAAAAAATTCATATTTTAAGATTTCTTCATTGTTGAAAGCGTGGGAAAATTTGTCACTATAATGTTTTCCATTGTTAAAGGATAAGGACATTTTTACGTTTTAAATATTGTCCATTGTTGAAACGGTATCAAAATTGGTCAATGGAATTTTTTCCATTGTTGAATGTGCCGGAAAGTTGTCATTATAGATAATTTCTAATATAATTATAAATAAATATTTCATGATAACAATTGAAAAATGATGGCTTAAAGACGAATTTTCCATTGTTGCCGGAAAAATTTCATATTTTAAGATTTCTTCATTGTTGAAAGCGTGGGAAAATTTGTCACTATAATGATTTCCATTGTTAAAGGATAAGGACGTTTTTACGTTTTCAATATTGTCCTTTGTTGAAACGGTATCAATATTGGTCAATGGAATTTTCTCCATTGTTGAAAGTGCCGGAAAGTTGTCATTATAGATAATTTCTAATATAATTATAAATAAATATTTCATGATAACAATTGAAAAATGATGGTTTAAAGACGAATTTTCCATTGTTGCCGGAAAAATTTCATATTTTAAGATTTCTTCATTGTTGAAAACGTGGGAAAATTTGTCACTATATTGTTTTCCTTTGTTAAAGGATAGTGACATTTTCACGTTGTTAATATTGTCCATTGTTGAAACGGTATCAAAACTGGTCAATGGAATTTTTTCCATTGTTGGAAGTGATAGAAAGTTGTCATTATATATAACTTCTAATATAATTATAAATAAATTTTTCATAATAACAAGTGAAAAATGATGACTTAAAGACGAATTTACCATTGTTGCCGGAAAAATTTCATATTTTAAGATTTCTTCATTGTTGAAAGCGTGGGAAAATTTGTCACTATAATGTTTTCCATTGTTAAAGGATAGGGATATTTTTACGTCTTAAATATTGTCCATTGTTGAAACGGTATGAATATTTGTCAATGGAAATTTTTCCATTGGTGGAAGTGCCAGAAATTTGTCATTATAGATAATTTCTAATATAATTATAAAGAAATTTGTCATAATAAAACTTGGAAAATAATGACTTAAAGTCGAACTTTGATTGTTGCCGGAAAAATTTCATATTTTAAGATTTCTTCATTGTTGAAAGCGTGGGAAAATTTGTCACTATAATGTTTTCCATTGTTAAAGGATAAGGACATTTTTACGTTTCAAATATTGTCCATTGTTGAAACGGTATCAAAATTGGTCAATGGAATTTTTTCCATTGTTGAAAGTGCCGGAAAGTTGTCATTATAGATAATTTCTAATATAATTATAAAGAAATTTGTCATAATAAAACTTGGAAAATAATGACTTAAAGTCGAACTTTGATTGTTGCCGGAAAAATTTCATATTTTAAGATTTCTTCATTGTTGAAAGCGTGGGATAATTTGTCACTATAATGTTTTCCATTGTTAAAGGATAAGGACATTTTTACGTTTTAAATATTGTCCATTGTTGAAACGGTATCAATATTTTTCAACGGAATATTTTCCATTGTTGGAAGTGCGGGAAAGTTGTCATTATAGATAATTTCTAATATAATTATAAATAAATTTTTCATAATAACAACTGAAAAATGATGACTTAAAGACGAATTTTTCATTGTTGCCGGAAAATTTTCATATTTTAAGATTTCTTCATTGTTGAAAGCGTGCGAAAATTTGTAACTATAGTTTTTTTCAATTGTTAAAGGATAGTGAAATTTTCACGTTTTAAATATTGTCCATTGTTGAAACGGTATCAAAATTGGTCAATGGAATTTTTTCCATTGTTGAAAGTGCCAGAAAGTTGTCATTATAGATAATTTCTAATGTAATTATAAATAAATTTTTCATAATAACAATTGAAAAATGTTGACTTAAAGACGAATTTCTCATTGTTGCCGGAAAAATTTCATATTTTAAGATTTCTTCATTGTTGAAAGGGTGGGAAAATTTGTCACTATATTGTTTACCATTGTTAAAGGATAGTAACATTTTGACGTTTTCAATATTGTACATTGTTGAAACGGTATCAAAATTGGTCAATAGAATTTTTTCCATTGTTGGAAGTGCCAGAAAGTTGTCATTATAGATAACTTCTAATATAATTATAAATAAATTTTTGATAATAACAATTGAAAAATGATGACTTAAAGACGAATTTTCCATTGTTGCCGGAAAAATTTCATATTTTAAGATTTCTTCATTGTTGAAAGCGTGGGAAAATTTGTCACTATAATGTTTTCCATTGTTAAAGGATAAGGACGTTTTTACGTTTTCAATATTGTCCATTGTTGAAACGGTATCAAAATTGGTCAATGGTATTTTTTCCATTGTTGGAAGTGCCAGAAAGTTGTCATTATAGATAACTTCTAATATAATTATGAATAAATTTTTCATGATAACAATTGAAAAATGATGGCTTAATATCGAATTTTCCATTGTTGCCGGAAAAATTTCATATTTTAAGATTTCTTCATTGTTGAAAGCGTGGGAAAATTTGTCACTATAATTTTTTCCATTGTTAAAGGATAAGGACATTTTTACATTTTAAATATTGTCCATTGTTGAAACGGTATCAAAATTGGTCAATGGAATTTTTTCCATTGTTGAAAGTGCCAGAAAGTTGTCATTATAGATAATTTCTAATATAATTATAAATAAATTTTTCATGATAACAATTGAAAAATGATGGCTTAATATCGAATTTTCCATTGTTGCCGGAAAAATTTCATATTTTAAGATTTCTTCATTGTTGAAAGCGTGGGAAAATTTGTCACTATAATTTTTTCCATTGTTAAAGGATAGGGACATTTTTACGTTTTAAATATTGTCCATTGTTGAAACGGTATGAATATTTGTCAATGGAAATTTTTCCATTGTTGGAAGTGCCAGAAAGTTGTCATTATAGATAATTTCTAATATAATTATAGATAAATTTTTCATGATAACAATTGTAAAATTATGACTTAAGGACGAATTTTCCATTGTTGCCGGAAAAATTTCATATTTTAAGATTTCTTCATTGTTGAAAGCGTGGGAAAATTTGTCACTATAATGTTTTCCATTGTTAAAGGATAGAGACATTTTTACGTCTTAAATATTGTCCATTGTTGAAACGGTATGAATATTTGTCAATGGAAATTTTTCCATTGGTGGAAGTGCCAGAAAGTTGTCATTATAGATAATTTCTAATATAATTATAAAGAAATTTGTCATAATAAAACTTGGAAAATAATGACTTAAAGTCGAACTTTGATTGTTGCCGGAAAAATTTCATATTTTAAGATTTCTTCATTGTTGAAAGCGTGGGAAAATTTGTCACTATAATGTTTTCCATTGTTAAAGGATAAGGACATTTTTACGTTTTAAATATTGCCCATTGTTGAAACGGTATCAAAATTGGTCAATGGTAATTTTTCCATTGTTGAAAGTGCCGGAAAGTTGTCATTATAGATAATTTCTAATATAATTATAAAGAAATTTGTCATAATAAAACTTGGAAAATAATGACTTAAAGTCGAACTTTGATTGTTGCCGGAAAAATTTCATATTTTAAGATTTCTTCATTGTTGAAAGCATGGGAAAATTTGTCACTAAAATGTTTTCCATTGTTATAGGATAAGGACATTTTTACGTTTTACATATTGTCCATTGTTGAAACGGTATCAATATTTTTCAACGGAATATTTTCCATTGTTGGAAGTGCGGGAAAGTTGTCATTATAGATAATTTCTAATATAATTATAAATAAATTTTTCATAATAACAACTGAAAAATGATGACTTAAAGACGAATTTTTCATTGTTGCCGGAAAATTTTCATATTTTAAGATTTCTTCATTGTTGAAAGCGTGCGAAAATTTGTAACTATAGTTTTTTCCATTGTTAAAGGATAGTGAAATTTTCACGTTTTAAATATTGTCCATTGTTGAAACGGTATCAAAATTGGTCAATGGAATTTTTTCCATTGTTGAAAGTGCCAGAAAGTTGTCATTATAGATAATTTCTAATATAATTATAAATAAATTTTTCATGATAACAATTGAAAAATGATGACTTAAAGACGAATTTTCCATTGTTGCCAGAAAAATTTCATATTTTAAGATTTCTTCATTGTTGAAAACGTGGGAAAATTTGTCACTATATTGTTTTCCATTGTTAAAGGATAGTGACATTTTCACGTTGTTAATATAATCCATTGTTGAAACGGTATCAAAACTGGTCAATGGAATTTTTTCCATTGTTGGAAGTGATAGAAAGTTGTCATTATATATAACTTCTACTATAATTATAAATAAATTTTTCATAATAACAAGTGAAAAATAATGACTTAAAGACGAATTTCTCATTGTTGCCGGAAAAATTTCATATTTTAAGATTTCTTCATTGTTGAAAGGGTGGGAAAATTTGTCACTATATTGTTTACCATTGTTAAAGGATAGTAACATTTTGACGTTTTCAATATTGTACATTGTTGAAACGGTATCAAAATTGGTCAATGGAATTTTTTCCATTGTTGGAAGTGCCAGAAAGTTGTCATTATAGATAACTTCTAATATAATTATAAATAAATTTTTGATAATAACAATTGAAAAATGATGACTTAAAGACGAATTTTTCATTGTTGCCGGAAAAATTTCATATTTTAAGATTTCTACATTGTTGAAAGCGTGGGAAAATTTGTCACTATAATGTTTTCCATTGTTAAAGGATAAGGATGTTTTTACGTTTTCAATATTGTCCATTGTTGAAACGGTATGAATATTTGTCAATGGAAATTTTTCCTTTGGTGGAAGTGCCAGAAAGTTGTCATTATAGATAATTTCTAATATAATTATAAAGAAATTTGTCATAATAAAACTTGGAAAATAATGACTTAAAGTCGAACTTTGATTGTTTCCGGAAAAAATTCATATTTTAAGATTTCTTCATTGTTGAAAGGGTGGGAAAATTTGTCACTATATTGTTTACCATTGTTAAAGGATAGTAACATTTTGACGTTTTCAATATTGTACATTGTTGAAACGGTATCAAAATTGGTCAATGGAATTTTTTCCATTGTTGGAAGTGATAGAAAGTTGTCATTATATATAACTTCTAATATAATTATAAATAAATTTTTCATAATAACAAGTGAAAAATGATGACTTAAAGACGAATTTTCCATTGTTGCCGGAAAAATTTCATATTTTAAGATTTCTTCATTGTTGAAAGCTTGAGAAAATTTGTCACTATAATTTTTTCCATTGTTAAAGGTTAGGGACATTTTTACGTTTTAAATATTGTTCATTGTTGAAACGGTATCAACATTTGTCAATGGAATTTTTTCCATTGTTGGAATTGCGGGAAAGTTGTAATTATAGATATTTCTAATATAATTATAAATAAATTTTTCATGATAACAATTGAAAAATGATGACTTAAAGACGAATTTTCCATTGTTGCCAGAAAAATTTCATATTTTAAGATTTCTTCATTGTTGAAAACGTGGGAAAATTTGTCACTATATTGTTTTCCATTGTTAAAGGATAGTGACATTTTCACGTTGTTAATATTGTCCATTGTTGAAACGGTATCAAAACTGGTCAATGGAATTTTTTCCATTGTTTGAAGTGCCAGAAAGTTGTCATTATATATAACTTCTAATATAATTATAAATAAATTTTTCATAATAACAATTGAAAAATGATGGCTTAAAGACGAATTTTCCATTGTTGCCGGAAAAATTTCATATTTTAAGATTTCTTCATTGTTGAAAGCGTGGGAAAATTTGTCACTATAATGTTTTCCATTGTTAAAGGATAGGGACATTTTTACTTCTTAAATATTGTCCATTGTTGAAACGGTATGA
Organism: Maratus michaelseni; assembly: GCA_963931845.1. Lineage (NCBI taxonomy): Eukaryota > Metazoa > Arthropoda > Arachnida > Araneae > Salticidae > Maratus > Maratus michaelseni. The sequence continues at coordinate 1,167,905 of CAWVPG010000094.1, read as the reverse complement.
ATATTTGTCAATGGAAATTTTTCCATTGTTGGAAGTGCCAGAAAGTTGTCATTATAGATAAATTCTAATATAATTAAAAATAAATTTTTCATAATAACAATTGAAAAATGATGACTTAAAGACCAATTTTTCATTGTTGCCGGAAAATTTTCATATTTTCATATTTCTTCATTGTTGAAAGCTTCGAAAAATTTGTCACTATAAATTTTTCCATTGTTAAAGGAGAGGGATAATTTTGCGTTTTAAATATTGTCCATTGTTGAAACGGTAATAAAATTTGTCAATGGAATTTTTTCCATTGTTGGAACTGCCGGAAAGTTGTCATTATAGATAATTTCTAATATAATTATAAATAAATTTTTCATGATAACAATTGAAAAATGATGACTTAAAGACGAATTTTCCATTGTTGCCTGAAAAATTTCATATTTTAAGATTTCTTCATAGTTGAAAGCGTGGGAAAATTTGTCACTATAATGTTTTCCATTGTTAAAGGATAGGGACATTTTTACGTTTTAAATATTGTCCATTGTTGAAACGGTATCAAAACTGGTCAATGGAATTTTTTCCATTGTTGGAAGTGCCATAAAGTTGTCATTATATATAACTTCTAATATAATTATAAATAAATTTTTCATAATAACAATTGAAAAATGATGACTTAAAGACGAATTTTCCATTGATGCCGGAAAAATTTCATATTTTAAGATTTCTTCATTGTTGAAAGCGTGGGAAAATTTGTCACTATATTGTTTTCCATTGTTAAAGGATAGTGACATTTTCACGTTTTAAATATTGTCCATTGTTGAAACGGTATCAAAACTGGTCAATGGAATTTTTTCCATTGTTGGAAGTGCCAGAAAGTTGTCATTATATATAACTTCTAATATAATTATAAATAAATTTTTCATAATAACAATTGAAAAATGATGACTTAAAGACGAATTTTCCATTGTTTTTGGAAAAATTTCATATTTTAAGATTTTTTCATTGTTGAAACCGTGGGAAAATTTGTCACTATAATTTTTTCCATTGTTAAACGATAGGGACATTTTTACGTTTTAAATATTGTGCATTGTTGAAACGGTATCAATATTTGTCAATGGAATTTTTTCCATTGTTGGAAGTGCGGGAAAGTTGTCATTATAAATAATTTCTAATATAATTATAAATAAATTTTTCATGATAACAATTGAAAAATGATGACTTAAAGACGAATTTTCCATTGTTGCCGGAAAAATTTCATATTTTAAGATTTCTTCATTGTTGAAAGCGTGGGAAAATTTGTCACTATAATTTTTTCCATTGTTAAAGGATAGGGACATTTTTACGTTTTAAATATTGTTCATTGTTGAAACGGTATCAATATTTGTCAATGGAATTTTTTCCATTGTAGGAAGTGCGGGAAAGTTGTCATTATATATAACTTCTAATATAATTATAAATAAATTTTTCATAATAACAATTGAAAAATGATGACTTAAAGACGAATTTTCCATTGTTGCCGGAAAAATTTCATATTTTAAGATTTCTTCATTGTTGAAAGCGTGGGAAAATTTGTCACAATATTGTTTTCCACTGTTAAAGGATAGTGACATTTTCACGTTTTAAATATTTTCCATTGTTGAAACGGTATCAAAATTCGTCAATGGAATTTTTTCCATAGTTGGAAGTGCCAGAATGTTGTCATTATAGATAACTTCTAATATAATTATAAATAAATTTTTCATAATAACAATTGAAAAATGATGACTTAAAGACGAATTTTCCATTGTTGCCGGAAAAATTTCATATTTTAACATTTCTTCACTGTTGAAAGCGTGGGAAAATTTGTCACAATATTGTTTTCCACTGTTAAAGGATAGTGACATTTTCACGTTTTAAATATTTTCCATTATTGAAACGGTATCAAAATTCGTCAATGGAATTTTTTCCATTGTTGGAAGTGCCGGATAGTTGTCATTATAGGTAACTTCTAATATAATAATAAATAAATTTTTCATAATAACTATTGCAAAATGATGACTTAACGACGAATTTTCCATTGTTGCCGGAAAAATTTCATATTTTAAGATTTCTTCATAGTTGAAAGCGTGGGAAAATTTGTCACTATAATGTTTTCCATTGTTAAAGGATAGGGACATTTTTACGTTTTAAATATTGTCCATTGTTGAAACGGTATCAATATTTGTCAACGAAATTTTTTCCATTGTTGGAAGTGCGGAGAAGTTGTCATTATAGATAATTTCTAATATAATTATAAATAAATTTTTCATAATAACAATTGAAAAATGATGACTTAATGACGAATATTTCATTGTTGCCGGAAAATTTTCATATTTTAAGATTTCTTCATTGTTGAAAGCGATTTGTCAATGAAATTTTTCCATTGTTGGAGGTGCGGGAAAGTTGCAATTATAGTTAACTTCTAATATAATTATAAATAAATTTGTCATAATAAAACTTGGAAAATGATGACTTAAAGACGAATTTTCCATTGTTGCCGGAAAAATTTCATATTTTAAGATTTCTTCATTGTTGAAAGCGTCGGAAAATTTGTCACAATATTGTTTTTCACTGTTAAAGGATAGTGACATTTTCACGTTTTAAATATTGTCCATTGTTGAAACGGTATCAAAACTGGTCAATGGAATTTTTTCCATTGTTGGAAGTGCCAGAAAGTTGTCATTATATATAACTTCTAATATAATTATAAATAAATTTTTCATAATAACAATTGAAAAATGATGACTTAAAGACGAATTTCCCATTGTTGCCGGAAAATTTTCATATTTTAAGATTTCTTCATTGTTGAAAGCGTGGGAAAATTTGTCACAATATTGTTTACCATTGTTAAAGGATAGTAACATTTTGACGTTTTCAATATTGTCCATTGTTGAAACGGTATCAAAATTGGTCAATGGAATTTTTTCCATTGTTGGAAGTGCCAGAAAGTTGTCATTATAGATAACTTCTAATATAATTATAAATAAATTTTTGATAATAACAATTGAAAAATGATGACTTAAAGACGAATTTTTCATTGTTGCCGGAAAAATTTCATATTTTAAGATTTCTTCATTGTTGAAAGGGTGGGAAAATTTGTCACTATATTGTTTACCATTGTTAAAGGATAGTAACATTTTGACGTTTTCAATATTGTACATTGTTGAAACGGTATCAAAATTGGTCAATGGAATTTTTTCCATTGTTGGAAGTGCCAGAAAGTTGTCATTATAGATAACTTCTAATATAATTATAAATAAATTTTTGATAATAACAATTGAAAAATGATGACTTAAAGACGAATTTTTCATTGTTGCCGGAAAAATTTCATATTTTAAGATTTCTACATTGTTGAAATCGTGGGAAAATTTGTCACTATAATTTTTTTCCATTGTTAAAGGTTAGGGACATTTTTACGTTTTATATATTGTTCTTTGTTGAAACGGTATCAACATTTGTCAATGGAATTTTTTCCATTGTTGGAAGTGCGGGAAAGTTGTCATTATAGATAATTTCTAATATAATTATAAATAAATTTTTCATGATAACAATTGGAAAATGATGACTTAAAGACGAATTTTCCATTGTTGCCAGAAAAATTTCATATTTTAAGATTTCTTCATTGTTGAAAACGTGGGAAAATTTGTCACTATATTGTTTTCCATTGTTAAAGGATAGTGACATTTTCACGTTGTTAATATTGTCCATTGTTGAAACGGTATCAAAACTGGTCAATGGAATTTTTTCCATTGTTGGAAGTGCCAGAAAGTTGTCATTATATATAACTTCTAATATAATTATAAATAAATTTTTCATAATAACAAGTGAAAAATGATGACTTAAAGACGAATTTTCCATTGTTGCCGGAAAAATTTTATATTTTAAGATTTCTTCATTGTTGAAAGCGTGGGAAAATTTGTCACTATAATGTTTTCCATTGTTAAAGGATAAGGATGTTTTTACGTTTTCAATATTGTCCATTGTTGAAACGGTATGAATATTTGTCAATGGAAATTTTTCCTTTGGTGGAAGTGCCAGAAAGTTGTCATTATAGATAATTTCTAATATAAATATAAAGAAATTTGTCATAATAAAACTTGGAGAATAATGACTTAAAGTCGAACTTTGATTGTTTCCGGAAAAAATTCATATTTTAAGATTTCTTCATTGTTGAAAGGGTGGGAAAATTTGTCACTATATTGTTTACCATTGTTAAAGGATAGTAACATTTTGACGTTTTCAATATTGTACATTGTTGAAACGGTATCAAAATTGGTCAATGGAATTTTTTCCATTGTTGGAAGTGATAGAAAGTTGTCATTATATATAACTTCTAATATAATTATAAATAAATTTTTCATAATAACAAGTGAAAAATGATGACTTAAAGACGAATTTTCCATTGTTGCCGGAAAAATTTCATATTTTAAGATTTCTTCATTGTTGAAAGCTTGAGAAAATTTGTCACTATAATTTTTTCCATTGTTAAAGGTTAGGGACATTTTTACGTTTTAAATATTGTTCATTGTTGAAACGGTATCAACATTTGTCAATGGAATTTTTTCCATTGTTGGAATTGCGGGAAAGTTGTAATTATAGATAATTTCTAATATAATTATAAATAAATTTTTCATGATAACAATTGAAAAATGATGACTTAAAGTCGAATTTTCCATTGTTGCCAGAAAAATTTCATATTTTAAGATTTCTTCATTGTTGAAAACGTGGGAAAATTTGTCACTATATTGTTTTCCATTGTTAAAGGATAGTGACATTTTCACGTTGTTAATATTGTCCATTGTTGAAACGGTATCAAAACTGGTCAATGGAATTTTTTTGCATTGTTTGAAGTGCCAGAAAGTTGTCATTATATATAACTTCTAATATAATTATAAATAAATTTTTCATAATAACAATTGAAAAATGATGGCTTAAAGACGAATTTTCCATTGTTGCCGGAAAAATTTCATATTTTAAGATTTCTTCATTGTTGAAAGCGTGGGAAAATTTGTCACTATAATGTTTTCCATTGTTAAAGGATAGGGACATTTTTACTTCTTAAATATTGTCCATTGTTGAAACGGTATCAAAACTGGACAATGGAATTTTTTCCATTGTTGGAAGTGCCAGAAAGTTGTCAAAATATATAACTTCTAATATAATTATAAATAAATTTTTCATAATAACAATTGAAAAATGATGACTTAAAGACGAATTTTCCATTGTTTTTGGAAAAATTTCATATTTTAAGATTTCTTCATTGTTGAAACCGTGGGAAAATTTGTCACTATAATTTTTTCCATTGTTAAACGATAGGGACATTTTTACGTTTTAAATATTGTGCATTGTTGAAACGGTATCAATATTTGTCAATGGAATTTTTTCCATTGTTGGAAGTGCGGGAAAGTTGTCATTATAAATAATTTCTAATATAATTATAAATAAATTTTTCATGATAACAATTGAAAAATGATGACTTAAAGACGAATTTTCCATTGTTGCCAGAAAAATTTCATATTTTCATATTTCTTCATTGTTGAAAGCTTCGAAAAATTTGTCACTATAAATTTTTCCATTGATAAAGGAGAGGGATAATTTTGCGTTTTAAATATTGTCCATTGTTGAAACGGTAATAAAATTTGTCAATGGAATTTTTTCCATTGTTGGAAGTGCCGGAAAGTTGTCATTATAGATAATTTCTAATATAATTATAAATAAATTTTTCATGATAACAATTGAAAAATGATGACTTAAAGACGAATTTTCCATTGTTGCCTGAAAAATTTCATATTTTAAGATTTCTTCATAGTTGAAAGCGTGGGAAAATTTGTCACTATAATGTTTTCCATTGTTAAAGGATAGGGACATTTTTACGTTTTAAATATTGTCCATTGTTGAAACGGTATCAAAACTGGTCAATGGAATTTTTTCCATTGTTGGAAGTGCCAGAAAGTTGTCATTATATATAACTTCTAATATAATTATAAATAAATTTTTCATAATAACAATTGAAAAATGATGACTTAAAGACGAATTTTCCATTGATGCCGGAAAAATTTCATATTTTAAGATTTCTTCATTGTTGAAAGCGTGGGAAAATTTGTCACTATATTGTTTTCCATTGTTAAAGGATAGTGACATTTTCACGTTTTAAATATTGTCCATTGTTGAAACGGTATCAAAACTGGTCAATGGAATTTTTTCCATTGTTGGAAGTGCCAGAAAGTTGTCATTATATATAACTTCTAATATAATTATAAATAAATTTTTCATAATAACAATTGAAAAATGATGACTTAAAGACGAATTTTCCATTGTTTTTGGAAAAATTTCATATTTTAAGATTTCTTCATTGTTGAAACCGTGGGAAAATTTGTCACTATAATTTTTTCCATTGTTAAACGATAGGGACATTTTTACGTTTTAAATATTGTGCATTGTTGAAACGGTATCAATATTTGTCAATGGAATTTTTTCCATTGTTGGAAGTGCGGGAAAATTTTCATTATAAATAATTTCTAATATAATTATAAATAAATTTTTCATGATAACAATTGAAAAATGATGACTTAAAGACGAATTTTCCATTGTTGCCGGAAAAATTTCATATTTTAAGATTTCTTCATTGTTGAAAGCGTGGGAAAATTTGTCACTATAATTTTTTCCATTGTTAAAGGATAGGGACATTTTTACGTTTTAAATATTGTTCATTGTTGAAACGGTATCAATATTTGTCAATGGAATTTTTTCCATTGTTGGAAGTGCGGGAAAGTTGTCATTATATATAACTTCTAATATAATTATAAATAAATTTTTCATAATAACAATTGAAAAATGATGACTTAAAGACAAATTTTCCATTGTTGCCGGAAAAATTTCATATTTTAAGATTTCTTCATTGTTGAAAGCGTGGGAAAATTTGTCACAATATTGTTTTCCACTGTTAAACGATAGTGACATTTTCACGTTTTAAATATTTTCCATTGTTGAAACGGTATCAAAATTCGTCAATGGAATTTTTTCCATAGTTGGAAGTGCCAGAATGTTGTCATTATAGATAACTTCTAATATAATTATAAATAAATTTTTCATAATAACAATTGAAAAATGATGACTTAAAGACGAATTTTCCATTGTTGCCAGAAAAATTTCATATTTTAACATTTCTTCATTGTTGAAAGCGTGGGAAAATTTGTCACTATAATTTTTTCCATTGTTAAAGGATAGGGACATTTTTACGTTTTAAATATTGTTCATTGTTGAAACGGTATCAATATTTGTCAATGGAATTTTTTCCATTGTTGGAAGTGCGGGAAAGTTGCCATTATAGATAATTTCTAATATAATTATAGATAAATTTTTCATGATAACAATTGAAAAATGATGACTTAAGGACGAATTTTCCATTGTTGCCGGAAAATTTTCATATTTTAAGATTTCTTCATTGTTGAAAGCGATTTGTCAATGAAATTTTTCCATTGTTGGAGGTGCGGGAAAGTTGCAATTACAGTTAACTTCTAATATAATTATAAATAAATTTGTCATAATAAAACTTGGAAAATGATGACTTAAAGACGAATTTTCCATTGTTGCCGGAAAAATTTCATATTTTAAGATTTCTTCATTGTTGAAAGCGTCGGAAAATTTGTCACAATATTGTTTTTCACTGTTAAAGGATAGTGACATTTTCACGTTTTAAATATTGTCCATTGTTGAAACGGTATCAAAACTGGTCAATGGAATTTTTTCCATTGTTGGAAGTGCCAGAAAGTTGTCATTATATATAACTTCTAATATAATTATAAATAAATTTTTCATAATAACAATTGAAAAATGATGACTTAAAGACGAATTTTCCATTGTTGCCGGAAAATTTTCATATTTTAAGATTTCTTCATTGTTGAAAGGGTGGGAAAATTTGTCACAATATTATTTTCCATTGTTAAAGGATAGTGACATTTTCACGTTTTAAATATTTTCCATTGTTTAAACGGTATCAAAATTCGTCAATGGAATTTTTTCCATAGTTGGAAGTGCCAGAAAGTTGTCATTATAGATAACTTCTAATATAATTATAAATAAATTTTTCATAATAACAATTGAAAAGGGATAACTCAAAATAGAATTGTTCATTATTGCGGGAAAATTTTCTTTCTTTAAGAGTTCTTCATTGTTGAAAGCGTGGGAAAATTTGTCACTATGGTTTTTTCATTGTTAAAGGATAGTGACATTTTCACGTTTTAAATGTTGTCCATTGTTGAAACTGTATCAATATTGGTCAATGGAATTTTTTCCATTGTTGAAAGTGCCGGAAAGTTGTCATTATAGATAATTTCTAATATAATTATAAATAAATATTTCATGATAACAATTGAAAAATGATGGTTTAAAGACGAATTTTCCATTGTTGCCGGAAAAATTTCATATTTTAAGATTTCTTCATTGTTGAAAGCGTGGGAAAATTTGTCTCTATAATGTTTTCCATTGTTAAAGGATAAGGACGTTTTTACGTTTTCAATATTATCCATTGTTGAAACGGTATCAAAATTGGTCAATGGAATTTTTTCCATTGTTGGAAGTGCCAGAAAGTTGTCATTATAGATAACTTATAATATAATTATGAATAAATTTTTGATAATAACAATTGAAAAATGATGACTTAAAAACGCTTTTTCCATTGTTGCCGGAAAAAATTCATATTTTAAGATTTCTTCATTGTTGAAAGCGTGGGAAAATTTGTCACTATAATGTTTTCCATTGTTAAAGGATAAGGACATTTTTACATTTTAAATATTGTCCATTGTTGAAACGGTATCAAAATTGGTCAATGGAATTTTTTCCATTGTTGAAAGTGCCGGCAAGTTGTCATTATAGATAATTTCTAATATAATTATAAATAAATTTTTCATGATAACAATTGAAAAATGATGGCTTAATATCGAATTTTCCATTGTTGCCGGAAAAATTTCATATTTTAAGATTTCTTCATTGTTGAAAGCGTGGGAAAATTTGTCACTATAATTTTTTCCATTGTTAAAGGATAGGGACATTTTTACGTTTTAAATATTGTTCATTGTTGAAACGGTATCAATATTTGTCAATGGAATTTTTTCCATTGTTGGAAGTGCGGGAAAGTTGCCATTATAGATAATTTCTAATATAATTATAGATAAATTTTTCATGATAACAATTGTAAAATTATGACTTAAGGACGAATTTTCCATTGTTGCCGGAAAAATTTCATATTTTAAGATTTCTTCATTGTTGAAAGCGTGGGAAAATTTGTCACTATAATGTTTTCCATTGTTTAAGGATAGAGACATTTTTACGTTTTAAATATTGTCCATTGTTGAAACGGTATGAATATTTGTCAATGGAAATTTTTCCATTGGTGGAAGTGCCAGAAAGTTGTCATTATAGATAATTTCTAATATAATTATAAAGAAATTTGTCATAATAAAACTTGGAAAATAATGACTTAAAGTCGAACTTTGATTGTTGCCGGAAAAATTTCATATTTTAAGATTTCTTCATTGTTGAAAGCGTGGGAAAATTTGTCACTATAATGTTTTCCATTGTTAAAGGATAAGGACATTTTTACATTTAAAATATTGTCCATTGTTGAAACGGTATCAAAATTGGTCAATGGAATTTTTTCCATTCTTGGAAGTGCCAGAAAGTTGTCATTATAGATAATTTCTAATATAATTATAAATAAATTTTTCATGATAACAATTGAAAAATGATGACTTAAAGACGAATTTTCCATTGTTGCCAGAAAAATTTCATATTTTAAGATTTCTTCATTGTTGAAAACGTGGGAAAATTTGTCACTATATTGTTTTCCATTGTTAAAGGATAGTGACATTTTCACGTTGTTAATATTGTCCATTGTTGAAACGGTATCAAAACTGGTCAATGGAATTTTTTCCATTGTTGGAAGTGATAGAAAGTTGTCATTATATATAACTTCTAATATAATTATAAATAAATTTTTCATAATAACAAGTGAAAAATGATGACTTAAAGACGAATTTTCCATTGTTGCCGGAAAAATTTCATATTTTAAGATTTCTTCATTGTTGAAAGCGTGGGAAAATTTGTCACTATAATGTTTTCCATTGTTAAAGGATAGGGACATTTTTACGTCTTAAATATTGTCCATTGTTGAAACGGTATGAATATTTGTCAATGGAAATTTTTCCATTGGTGGAAGTGCCAGAAATTTGTCATTATAGATAATTTCTAATATAATTATAAAGAAATTTGTCATAATAAAACTTGGAAAATAATGACTTAAAGTCGAACTTTGATTGTTGCCGGAAAAATTTCATATTTTAAGATTTCTTCATTGTTGAAAGCGTGGGAAAATTTGTCACTATAATGTTTTCCATTGTTAAAGGATAAGGACATTTTTACGTTTTAAATATTGTCCATTGTTGAAACGGTATCAAAATTGGTCAATGGAATTTTTTCCATTGTTGAAAGTGCCGGAAAGTTGTCATTATAGATAATTTCTAATATAATTATAAAGAAATTTTTTCATAATAAAACTTGGAAAATAATGACTTAAAGTCGAACTTTGATTGTTGCCGGAAAAATTTCATATTTTAAGATTTCTTCATTGTTGAAAGCGTGGGATAATTTGTCACTATAATGTTTTCCATTGTTAAAGGATAAGGACATTTTTACGTTTTAAATATTGTCCATTGTTGAAACGGTATCAATATTTTTCAACGGAATATTTTCCATTGTTGGAAGTGCGGGAAAGTTGTCATTATAGATAATTTCTAATATAATTATAAATAAATTTTTCATAATAACAACTGAAAAATGATGACTTAAAGACGAATTTTTCATTGTTGCCGGAAAATTTTCATATTTTAAGATTTCTTCATTGTTGAAAGCGTGCGAAAATTTGTAACTATAGTTTTTTCCATTGTTAAAGGATAGTGAAATTTTCACGTTTTAAATATTGTCCATTGTTGAAACGGTATCAAAATTGGTCAATGGAATTTTTTCCATTGTTGAAAGTGCCAGAAAGTTGTCATTATAGATAATTTCTAATGTAATTATAAATAAATTTTTCATAATAACCATTGAAAAATGTTGACTTAAAGACGAATTTCTCATTGTTGCCGGAAAAATTGCATATTTTAAGATTTCTTCATTGTTGAAAGGGTGGGAAAATTTGTCACTATATTGTTTACCATTGTTAAAGGATAGTAACATTTTGACGTTTTCAATATTGTACATTGTTGAAACGGTATCAAAATTGGTCAATAGAATTTTTTCCATTGTTGGAAGTGCCAGAAAGTTGTCATTATAGATAACTTCTAATATAATTATAAATAAATTTTTGATAATAACAATTGAAAAATGATGACTTAAAGACGAATTTTCCATTGTTGCCGGAAAAATTTCATATTTTAAGATTTCTACATTGTTGAAAGCGTGGGAAAATTTGTCACTATAATTTTTTTCCATTGTTAAAGGTTAGGGACATTTTTACGTTTTATATATTGTTCTTTGTTGAAACGGTATCAACATTTGTCAATGGAATTTTTTCCATTGTTGGAAGTGCGGGAAAGTTGTCATTATAGATAATTTCTAATATAATTATGAATAAATTTTTCATGATAACAATTGAAAAATGATGGCTTAATATCGAATTTTCCATTGTTGCCGGAAAAATTTCATATTTTAAGATTTCTTCATTGTTGAAAGCGTGGGAAAATTTGTCACTATATTGTTTTCCATTGTTAAAGGATAGTGACATTTTCACGTTTTAAATATTGTCCTTTGTTGAAACGGTATCAAAATTGGTCAATGGAATTTTTTCCATTGTTGAAAGTGCCGGAAAGTTCTCATTATAGATAATTTCTAATATAAATATAAATAAATATTTCATGATAACAATTGAAAAATGATGGCTTAAAGACGAATTTTCCATTGTTGCCGGAAAAATTTCATATTTTAAGATTTCTTCATTGTTGAAAGCGTGGGAAAATTTGTCACTATAATGTTTTCCATTGTTAAAGGATAAGGACATTTTTACGTTTTAAATATTGTCCATTGTTGAAACGGTATCAATATTTTTCAACGGAATATTTTCCATTGTTGGAAGTGCGGGAAAGTTGTCATTATAGATAATTTGTAATATAATTATAAATAAATTTTTCATAATAACAACTGAAAAATGATGACTTAAAGACGAATTTTTCATTGTTGCCGGAAAATTTTCATATTTTAAGATTTCTTCATTGTTGAAAGCGTGCGAAAATTTGTAACTATAGTTTTTTCCATTGTTAAAGGATAGTGAAATTTTCACGTTTTAAATATTGTCCATTGTTGAAACGGTATCAAAATTGGTCAATGGAATTTTTTCCATTGTTGAAAGTGCCAGAAAGTTGTCATTATAGATAATTTCTAATGTAATTATAAATAAATTTTTCATAATAACAATTGAAAAATGTTGACTTAAAGACGAATTTCTCATTGTTGCCGGAAAAATTTCATATTTTAAGATTTCTTCATTGTTGAAAGGGTGGGAAAATTTGTCACTATATTGTTTACCATTGTTAAAGGATAGTAAAATTTTGACGTTTTCAATATTGTACATTGTTGAAACGGTATCAAAATTGGTCAATGGAATTTTTTCCATTGTTGGAAGTGCCAGAAAGTTGTCATTATAGATAACTTCTAATATAATTATAAATAAATTTTTGATAATAACAATTGAAAAATGATGACTTAAAGACGAATTTTTCATTGTTGCCGGAAAAATTTCATATTTTAAGATTTCTACATTGTTGAAAGCGTGGGAAAATTTGTCACTATAATTTTTTTCCATTGTTAAAGGTTAGGGACATTTTTACGTTTTATATATTGTTCTTTGTTGAAACGGTATCAACATTTGTCAATGGAATTTTTTCCATTGTTGGAATTGCGGGAAAGTTGTAATTATAGATAATTTCTAATATAATTATAAATAAATTTTTCATGATAACAATTGAAAAATGATGACTTAAAGACGAATTTTTCATTGTTGCCAGAAAAATTTCATATTTTAAGATTTCTTCATTGTTGAAAGCGTGGGAAAATTTGTCACTATAATGTTTTCCATTGTTAAAGGATAGGGACATTTTTACTTCTTAAATATTGTCCATTGTTGAAACGGTATGAATATTTGTCAATGGAAATTTTTCCATTGTTGGAAGTGCCAGAAAGTTGTCATTATAGATAAATTCTAATATAATTAAAAATAAATTTTTCATAATAACAATTGAAAAATGATGACTTAAAGACCAATTTTTCATTGTTGCCGGAAAATTTTCATATTTTCATATTTCTTCATTGTTGAAAGCTTCGAAAAATTTGTCACTATAAATTTTTCCATTGTTAAAGGAGAGGGATAATTTTGCGTTTTAAATATTGTCCATTGTTGAAACGGTAATAAAATTTGTCAATGGAATTTTTTCCATTGTTGGAAGTGCCGGAAAGTTGTCATTATAGATAATTTCTAATATAATTATAAATAAATTTTTCATGATAACAATTGAAAAATGATGACTTAAAGACGAATTTTCCATTGTTGCCTGAAAAATTTCATATTTTAAGATTTCTTCATTGTTGAAAGCGTGGGAAAATTTGTCACTATAATGTTTTCCATTGTTAAAGGATAAGGACGTTTTTACGTTTTAAATATTGTCCATTGTTGAAAAGGTATCAACATTTGTCAATGGAATTTTTTCCATTGTTGGAAGTGCCAGAAAGTTGTCATTATAGATAACTTCTAATATAATTATAAATAAATTTTTGAAAATAACAATTGAAAAATGATGACTTAAAGACGAATTTTCCATTGTTGCCGGAAAGATTTCATATTTTAAGATTTCTTCATTGTTGAAAGCGTGGGAAAATTTGTCACTATAATTTTTTCCATTGTTAAAGGTTAGGGACATTTTTACGTTTTAAATATTGTTCATTGTTGAAACGGTATCAAAACTGGTCAATGGAATTTTTTCCATTGTTGGAAGTGCCAGAAAGTTGTCATTATATATAACTTCTAATATAATTATAAATAAATTTTTCATAACAATTGAAAAATGATGGCTTAAAGACGAATTTTCCATTGTTGCCGGAAAAATTTCATATTTTAAGATTTCTTCATTGTTGAAAGCGTGGGAAAATTTGTCACTATAATGTTTTCCATTGTTAAAGGATAGTGACATTTTTACTTCTTAAATATTGTCCATTGTTGAAACGGTATGAATATTTGTCAACGGAAATTTTTCCATTGGTGGAAGTGCCAGAAAGTTGTCATTATAGATAATTTCTAATATTATTATAAAGAAATTTGTCATAATAAAACTTGGAAAATAATGACTTAAAGTCGAACTTTGATTGTTGCCGGAAAATTTTCATATTTTAAGATTTCTTCATTGTTGAAAGCGTGGGAAAATTTGTCACTATAATATTTTCCTTTGTTAAAGGATAAGGACATTTTTACGTTTTAAATATTGTCCATTGTTGAAACGGTATCAAAATTGGTCAATGGAATTTTTTCCATTGTTGAAAGTGCCGGAAAGTTGTCACTATAGATAATTTCTAATATAATTATAAATAAATTTGTCATAATAAAACTTGGAAAATAATGACTTAAAGACGAATTTTTAATTGTTGCCGGAAAATTTTCATATTTTCATATTTCTTCATTGTTGAAAACGTGGGAAAATTTGTCACTATATTGTTTTCCATTGTTAAAGGATAGTGGCATTTTCACGTTGTTAATATTGTCCATTGTTGAAACGGTATCAAAACTGGTCAATGGAATTTTTTCCATTGTTGGAAGTGCCAGAAAGTTGTCATTATATATAACTTCTAATATAATTATAAATAAATTTTTCATGATAACAATTGAAAAACGATGGCTTAAAGACGAATTTTCCATTGTTGCCGGAAAAATTTCATATTTTAAGATTTCTTCATTGTTGAAAGGGTGGGAAAATTTGTCACTATAATGTTTTCCATTGTTAAAGGATAGGGACATTTTTACGTTTTAAATATTGCCCATTGTTGAAACGGTATCAATATTTGTCAACGGAATTTTTTCCATTGTTGGAAGTGCGGGAAAGTTGTCATTATGGTTAATTTCTAATGTAATTATAAATAAATTTTTCATAATAACAACTGAAAAATGATGACT
The DNA here is from genome assembly GCA_963931845.1 of Maratus michaelseni. NCBI lineage: Eukaryota > Metazoa > Arthropoda > Arachnida > Araneae > Salticidae > Maratus > Maratus michaelseni. The sequence continues at coordinate 1,152,691 of CAWVPG010000094.1, read as the reverse complement.
TAAAGACGAATTTCTCATTGTTGCCGGATAATTTTCATATTTTAAGATTTCTTCATTGTTGAAAGAGGGGGGAAAATTCGTCACTATATTGTTTACCATTGTTAAAAGATAGTGACATTTTGACGATTTCTATATTGTACATTGTTGAAACGGTATTAAAATTTGTCAATGGAATTTTTTCCTTTGTTGGAAGTGCCAGAAAGTTGTCATTATAGATAACTTCTAATATAATTATAAATAAATTTTTGATAATAACAATTGAAAAATGATGACTTAAAGACGAATGTTCCATTCTTGCCGGAAAAATTTCATATTTTAAGATTTCTTCATTCTTGAAAACGTGGGAAAATTTGTCATTATATTGTTTTCCATTGTTAAATGATAGTGACATTTTCACGTTGTTAATATTGTCCATTGTTGAAACGGTATCAAAACTGGTCAATGGAATTTTTTCCATTGGGTAAAGTGCCGGAAAGTTGTCATTATAGCTAATTTCTAATATAATTATAAATAAATTTTTCATGATAACAATTGAAAAATGATGACTTAAAGACGAATTTTCCATTGTTGCCTGAAAAATTTCATATATTAAGATTTCTTCATTGTTGAAAGCGTGGGAAAATTTGTCACTATAATGTTTTCCATTGTTAAAGGATAAGGACGTTTTTACGTTTTAAATATTGTCCATTGTTGAAAAGGTATCAACATTTGTCAATGGAATTTTTTCCATTGTTGGAAGTGCCAGAAAGTTGTCATTATAGATAGCTTCTAATATAATTATAAATAAATTTTTGAAAATAACAATTGAAAAATGATGACTTAAAGACGAATTTTCCATTGTTGCCGGAAAGATTTCATATTTTAAGATTTCTTCATTGTTGAAAGCGTGGGAAAATTTGTCACTATAATTTTTTCTATTGTTAAAGGTTAGGGACATTTTTACGTTTTAAATATTGTTCATTGTTGAAACGGTATCAACATTTGTCAATGGAATTTTTTCCATTGTTGGAAGTGCGGGAAAGTTGTTATTATAGATAATTTTTAATGTAATTATAAATAAATTTTTCATAATAACAACTGAAAAATGATGACTTAAAGACGATTTTCTCATTGTTGCCGGAAAATTTTCATATTTTAAGATTTCTTCATTGTTGAAAGGGTGGGAAAATTTGTCACTATATTGTTTACTATTGTTAAAGGATAGTGACATTTTGACGTTTTCAATATTGTACATTGTTGAAACGGTATCAAAATTGGTCAATGGAATTTTTTTCATTGTTGGAAGTGCCAGAAAGTTGTCATTATAGATAACTTCTAATATAATTATAAATAAATTTTTGATAATAACAATTGAAAAATGATGACTTAAAGACGAATTTTCCATTGTTGCCGGAAAAATTTCATATTTTAACATTTCTTCATTATTGAAAACGTGGGAAAATTTGTCACTATATTATTTTCCATTGTTAAAGGATAGTGACATTTTCACGTTGTTAACATTGTCCATTGTTGAAACGGTATCAAAACTGGTCAATGGAATTTTTTCCATTGTTGAAAGTGCCGGAAAGTTGTTATTATAGATAATTTCTAATATAATTATAAATAAATTTTTCATGATAACAATTGAAAAATGATGACTTAAAGACGAATTTTCCATTGTTGCCAGAAAAATTTCATATTTTAAGATTTCTTCATTGTTGAAAGCGTGGGAAAATTTGTCACTATAATTTTTTCCATTGTTAAAGGTTAGGGACATTTTTACGTTTTAAATATTGTTCATTGTTGAAACGGTATGAATATTTGTCAATGGAATTTTTTCCATTGTTGGAAGTGCCAGAAAGTTGTCATTATAGATAAATTGTAATATAATTAAAAATAAATTTTTCATAATAACAATTGAAAAATGATGACTTAAAGACCAATTTTTCATTGTTGCCGGAAAATTTTCATATTTTCATATTTCTTCATTGTTGAAAGCGTGGGAAAATTTGTCACTATAATGTTTTCCATTGTTAAAGGATAGGGACATTTTTACTTCTTAAATATTGTCCATTGTTGAAACGGTATGAATATTTGTCAACGGAAATTTTTCCATTGTTGGAAGTGCCAGAAAGTTGTCATTATAGATAAATTCTAATATAATTAAAAATAAATTTTTCATAATAACAATTGAAAAATGATGACTTAAAGACCAATTTTTCATTGTTGCCGGAAAATTTTCATATTTTCATATTTCTTCATTGTTGAAACTTCGAAAAATTTGTCACTATAAATTTTTCCATTGTTAAAGGAGAGGGATAATTTTGCGTTTTAAATATTGTCCATTGTTGAAACGGTAATAAAATTTGTCAATGGAATTTTTTCCATTGTTGGAAGTGCCGGAAAGTTGTCATTATAGATAATTTCTAATATAATTATAAATAAATTTTTCATAATAACAACTGAAAAATGATGATTTAAAGACGAATTTTTAATTGTTGCCGGAAAATTTTCATATTTTAAGATTTCTTCATTGTTGAAAGCGTGGGAAAATTTGTCACTATAATTTTTTCCATTGTTAAAGGTTAGGAACATTTTAACGTTTTAAATATTGTTCATTGTTGAAACGGTATCAACATTTGTCAATGGAATTTTTTCCATTGTTGGAAGTGCGGGAAAGTTGTCATTATAGATAATTTCTAATATAATTAAAAATAAATTTTTCATGATAACAATTGAAAAATGATGACTTAAAGACGAATTTACCATTGTTGCCAGAAAAATTTCATATTTTAAGATTTCTTCATTGTTGAAAACGTTGCAAAATTTGTCACTATATTGTTTTCCATTGTTAAAGGATAGTGGCATTTTCACGTTGTTAATATTGTCCATTGTTGAAACGGTATCAAAACTGGTCAATGGAATTTTTTCCATTGTTGGAAGTGCCAGAAAGTTGTCATTATATATAACTTCTAATATAATTATAAATAAATTTTTCATGATAACAATTGAAAAACGATGGCTTAAAGACGAATTTACCATTGTTGCCGGATAATTTTCATATTTTAAGATTTCTTCATTGTTGAAAGCGTGCGAAAATTTGTCACTATAATTTTTTCCATTGTTAAAGGTTAGGGACATTTTTACGTTTTAAATATTGTTCATTGTTGAAACGGTATCAACATTTGTCAATGGAATTTTTTCCATTGTTGGAATTGCGGGAAAGTTGTAATTATAGATAATTTCTAATATAATTATAAATAAATTTTTCATGATAACAATTGAAAAATGATGACTTAAAGACGAATTTTCCATTGTTGCCAGAAAAATTTCATATTTTAAGATTTCTTCATTGTTGAAAACGTGGGAAAATTTGTCACTATATTGTTTTCCATTGTTAAAGGATAGTGGCATTTTCACGTTGTTAATATTGTCCATTGTTGAAACGGTATCAAAACTGGTCAATGGAATTTTTTCCATTGTTGGAAGTGCCAGAAAGTTGTCATTATATATAACTTCTAATATAATTATAAATAAATTTTTCATGATAACAATTGAAAAACGATGGCTTAAAGACGAATTTTCCATTGTTGCCGGAAAAATTTCATATTTTAAGATTTCTTCATTGTTGAAAGGGTGGGAAAATTTGTCACTATAATGTTTTCCATTGTTAAAGGATAGGGACATTTTTACGTTTTAAATATTGCCCATTGTTGAAACGGTATCAATATTTGTCAACGGAATTTTTTCCATTGTTGGAAGTGCGGGAAAGTTGTCATTATGGATAATTTCTAATGTAATTATAAATAAATTTTTCATAATAACAACTGAAAAATGATGACTTAAAGACGAATTTCTCATTGTTGCCGGATAATTTTCATATTTTAAGATTTCTTCATTGTTGAAAGAGGGGGGAAAATTCGTCACTATATTGTTTACCATTGTTAAAAGATAGTGACATTTTGACGATTTCTATATTGTACATTGTTGAAACGGTATTAAAATTTGTCAATGGAATTTTTTCCTTTGTTGGAAGTGCCAGAAATTTGTCATTATAGATAACTTCTAATATAATTATAAATAAATTTTTGATAATAACAATTGAAAAATGATGACTTAAAGACGAATGTTCCATTCTTGCCGGAAAATTTTCATATTTTAAGATTTCTTCATTCTTGAAAACGTGGGAAAATTTGTCATTATATTGTTTTCCATTGTTAAATGATAGTGACATTTTCACGTTGTTAATATTGTCCATTGTTGAAACGGTATCAAAACTGGTCAATGGAATTTTTTCCATTGGGTAAAGTGCCGGAAAGTTGTCATTATAGCTAATTTCTAATATAATTATAAATAAATTTTTCATGATAACAATTGAAAAATGATGACTTAAAGACGAATTTTCCATTGTTGCCTGAAAAATTTCATATATTAAGATTTCTTCATTGTTGAAAGCGTGGGAAAATTTGTCACTATAATGTTTTCCATTGTTAAAGGATAAGGACGTTTTTACGTTTTAAATATTGTCCATTGTTGAAAAGGTATCAACATTTGTCAATGGAATTTTTTCCATTGTTGGAAGTGCCAGAAAGTTGTCATTATAGATAGCTTCTAATATAATTATAAATAAATTTTTGAAAATAACAATTGAAAAATGATGACTTAAAGACGAATTTTCCATTGTTGCCGGAAAGATTTCATATTTTAAGATTTCTTCATTGTTGAAAGCGTGGGAAAATTTGTCACTATAATTTTTTCTATTGTTAAAGGTTAGGGACATTTTTACGTTTTAAATATTGTTCATTGTTGAAACGGTATCAACATTTGTCAATGGAATTTTTTCCATTGTTGGAAGTGCGGGAAAGTTGTCATTATAGATAATTTTTAATGTAATTATAAATAAATTTTTCATAATAACAACTGAAAAATGATGACTTAAAGACGATTTTCTCATTGTTGCCGGAAAATTTTCATATTTTAAGATTTCTTCATTGTTGAAAGGGTGGGAAAATTTGTCACTATATTGTTTACTATTGTTAAAGGATAGTGACATTTTGACGTTTTCAATATTGTACATTGTTGAAACGGTATCAAAATTGGTCAATGGAATTTTTTTCATTGTTGGAAGTGCCAGAAAGTTGTCATTATAGATAACTTCTAATATAATTATAAATAAATTTTTGATAATAACAATTGAAAAATGATGACTTAAAGACGAATTTTCCATTGTTGCCGGAAAAATTTCATATTTTAACATTTCTTCATTATTGAAAACGTGGGAAAATTTGTCACTATATTATTTTCCATTGTTAAAGGATAGTGACATTTTCACGTTGTTAACATTGTCCATTGTTGAAACGGTATCAAAACTGGTCAATGGAATTTTTTCCATTGTTGAAAGTGCCGGAAAGTTGTTATTATAGATAATTTCTAATATAATTATAAATAAATTTTTCAAGATAACAATTGAAAAATGATGACTTAAAGACGAATTTTCCATTGTTGCCAGAAAAATTTCATATTTTAAGATTTCTTCATTGTTGAAAGCGTGGGAAAATTTGTCACTATAATTTTTTCCATTGTTAAAGGTTAGGGACATTTTTACGTTTTAAATATTGTTCATTGTTGAAACGGTATGAATATTTGTCAATGGAATTTTTTCCATTGTTGGAAGTGCCAGAAAGTTGTCATTATAGATAAATTGTAATATAATTAAAAATAAATTTTTCATAATAACAATTGAAAAATGATGACTTAAAGACCAATTTTTCATTGTTGCCGGAAAATTTTCATATTTTCATATTTCTTCATTGTTGAAAGCGTGGGAAAATTTGTCACTATAATGTTTTCCATTGTTAAAGGATAGGGACATTTTTACTTCTTAAATATTGTCCATTGTTGAAACTGTATGAATATTTGTCAACGGAAATTTTTCCATTGTTGGAAGTGCCAGAAAGTTGTCATTATAGATAAATTCTAATATAATTAAAAATAAATTTTTCATAATAACAATTGAAAAATGATGACTTAAAGACCAATTTTTCATTGTTGCCGGAAAATTTTCATATTTTCATATTTCTTCATTGTTGAAACTTCGAAAAATTTGTCACTATAAATTTTTCCATTGTTAAAGGAGAGGGATAATTTTGCGTTTTAAATATTGTCCATTGTTGAAACGGTAATAAAATTTGTCAATGGAATTTTTTCCATTGTTGGAAGTGCCGGAAAGTTGTCATTATAGATAATTTCTAATATAATTATAAATAAATTTTTCATAATAACAACTGAAAAATGATGATTTAAAGACGAATTTTTAATTGTTGCCGGAAAATTTTCATATTTTAAGATTTCTTCATTGTTGAAAGCGTGGGAAAATTTGTCACTATAATTTTTTCCATTGTTAAAGGTTAGGAACATTTTTACGTTTTAAATATTGTTCATTGTTGAAACGGTATCAACATTTGTCAATGGAATTTTTTCCATTGTTGGAAGTGCGGGAAAGTTGTCATTATAGATAATTTCTAATATAATTAAAAATAAATTTTTCATGATAACAATTGAAAAATGATGACTTAAAGACGAATTTACCATTGTTGCCAGAAAAATTTCATATTTTAAGATTTCTTCATTGTTGAAAACGTTGCAAAATTTGTCACTATATTGTTTTCCATTGTTAAAGGATAGTGGCATTTTCACGTTGTTAATATTGTCCATTGTTGAAACGGTATCAAAACTGGTCAATGGAATTTTTTCCATTGTTGGAAGTGCCAGAAAGTTGTCATTATATATAACTTCTAATATAATTATAAATAAATTTTTCATGATAACAATTGAAAAACGATGGCTTAAAGACGAATTTACCATTGTTGCCGGATAATTTTCATATTTTAAGATTTCTTCATTGTTGAAAGAGGGGGGAAAATTCGTCACTATATTGTTTACCATTGTTAAAAGATAGTGACATTTTGACGTTTTCAATATTGTACATTGTTGAAACGGTATTAAAATTGGTCAATGGAATTTTTTCCTTTGTTGGAAGTGCCAGAAAGTTGTCATTATAGATAACTTCTAATATAATTATAAATAAATTTTTGATAATAACAATTGAAAAATGATGACTTAAAGACGAATGTTCCATTGTTGCCGGAAAAATTTCATATTTTAAGATTTCTTCATTCTTGAAAACGTGGTAAAATTTGTCATTATATTGTTTTCCATTGTTAAATGATAGTGACATTTTCACGTTGTTAATATTGTCCATTGTTGAAACGGTATCAAAACTGGTCAATGGATTTTTCCATTGGGTAAAGTGCCGGAAAGTTGTCATTATAGCTAATTTCTAATATAATTATAAATAAATTTTTCATGATAACAATTGAAAAATGATGGCTTAAAGACGAATTTTCCATTGTTGCCGGAAAAATTTCATATTTTAAGATTTCTTCATTGTTGAAAGCGTGCGAAAATTTGTCACTATAATTTTTTCCATTGTTAAAGGTTAGGGACATTTTTACGTTTTAAATATTGTTCATTGTTGAAACGGTATCAACATTTGTCAATGGAATTTTTTCCATTGTTGGAATTGCGGGAAAGTTGTAATTATAGATAATTTCTAATATAATTATAAATAAATTTTTCATGATAACAATTGAAAAATGATGACTTAAAGACGAATTTTCCATTGTTGCCAGAAAAATTTCATATTTTAAGATTTCTTCATTGTTGAAAACGTGGGAAAATTTGTCACTATATTGTTTTCCATTGTTAAAGGATAGTGACATTTTCACGTTGTTAATATTGTCCATTGTTGAAACGGTATCAAAACTGGTCAATGGAATTTTTTCCATTGTTGGAAGTGCCAGAAAGTTGTCATTATATATAACTTCTAATATAATTATAAATAAATTTTTCATAATAACAATTGAAAAATGATGGCTTAAAGACGAATTTTCCATTGTTGCCGGAAAAATTTCATATTTTAAGATTTCTTCATTGTTGAAAGCGTGGGAAAATTTTTCACTATAATGTTTTCCATTGTTAAAGGATAGGGACATTTTTACGTTTTAAATATTATCCATTGTTGAAACGGTATCAATATTTGTCAACGGCATTTTTTCCATTGTTGGAAGTGCGGGAAAGTTGTCATTATGGATAATTTCTAATGTAATTATAAATAAATTTTTCATAATAACAACTGAAAAATGATGACTTAAAGACGAATTTCTCATTGTTGCCGGATAATTTTCATATTTTAAGATTTCTTCATTGTTGAAAGGGGGGGGGAAATTTGTCACTATATTGTTTACCATTGTTAAAGGATAGTGACATTTTGACGTTTTCAATATTGTAGATTGTTGAAACGGTATCAAAACTGGTCAATGGAATTTTTTCCATTGTTGGAGGTGCGGGAAAGTTGCAATTATAGTTAACTTCTAATATAATTATAAATAAATTTGTCATAATAAAACTTGGAAAATGATGACTTAAAGTCGAACTTTGATTGTTGCGGGAAAAATTTCTTCTTTTAAGATTTCTTCATTGTTGAAAGCGTGGGAAAATTTGTCACTATAGTTTTTTCCATTGTTAAAGGATAGTGACATTTTCACGTCTTAAATATTGTCCATTGTTGAAACGGTATAAAAATTGATCAATGGAATTTTTTCCATTGTTGAAAGTGCCGGAAAGTTGTCATTATAGATAATTTCTAATATAATTAAAAATAAATTTTTCATGATAACAATTGAAAAATGATGACTTAAAGACGAATTTACCATTGTTGCCAGAAAAATTTCATATTTTAAGATTTCTTCATTGTTGAAAACGTTGCAAAATTTGTCACTATATTGTTTTCCATTGTTAAAGGATAGTGGCATTTTCACGTTGTTAATATTGTCCATTGTTGAAACGGTATCAAAACTGGTCAATGGAATTTTTTCCATTGTTGGAAGTGCCAGAAAGTTGTCATTATATATAACTTCTAATATAATTATAAATAAATTTTTCATGATAACAATTGAAAAACGATGGCTTAAAGACGAATTTACCATTGTTGCCGGATAATTTTCATATTTTAAGATTTCTTCATTGTTGAAAGAGGGGGGAAAATTCGTCACTATATTGTTTACCATTGTTAAAAGATAGTGACATTTTGACGTTTTCAATATTGTACATTGTTGAAACGGTATTAAAATTGGTCAATGGAATTTTTTTCTTTGTTGGAAGTGCCAGAAAGTTGTCATTATAGATAACTTCTAATATAATTATAAATAAATTTTTGATAATAACAATTGAAAAATGATGACTTAAAGACGAATGTTCCATTGTTGCCGGAAAAATTTCATATTTTAAGATTTCTTCATTCTTGAAAACGTGGGAAAATTTGTCATTATATTGTTTTCCATTGTTAAATGATAGTGACATTTTCACGTTGTTAATATTGTCCATTGTTGAAACGGTATCAAAACTGGTCAATGGATTTTTCCATTGGGTAAAGTGCCGGAAAGTTGTCATTATAGCTAATTTCTAATATAATTATAAATAAATTTTTCATGATAACAATTGAAAAATGATGGCTTAAAGACGAATTTTCCATTGTTGCCGGAAAAATTTCATATTTTAAGATTTCTTCATTGTTGAAAGCGTGCGAAAATTTGTCACTATAATTTTTTCCATTGTTAAAGGTTAGGGACATTTTTACGTTTTAAATATTGTTCATTGTTGAAACGGTATCAACATTTGTCAATGGAATTTTTTCCATTGTTGGAATTGCGGGAAAGTTGTAATTATAGATAATTTCTAATATAATTATAAATAAATTTTTCATGATAACAATTGAAAAATGATGACTTAAAGACGAATTTTCCATTGTTGCCAGAAAAATTTCATATTTTAAGATTTCTTCATTGTTGAAAACGTGGGAAAATTTGTCACTATATTGTTTTCCATTGTTAAAGGATAGTGACATTTTCACGTTGTTAATATTGTCCATTGTTGAAACGGTATCAAAACTGGTCAATGGAATTTTTTCCATTGTTGGAAGTGCCAGAAAGTTGTCATTATATATAACTTCTAATATAATTATAAATAAATTTTTCATAATAACAATTGAAAAATGATGGCTTAAAGACGAATTTTCCATTGTTGCCGGAAAAATTTCATATTTTAAGATTTCTTCATTGTTGAAAGCGTGGGAAAATTTTTCACTATAATGTTTTCCATTGTTAAAGGATAGGGACATTTTTACGTTTTAAATATTATCCATTGTTGAAACGGTATCAATATTTGTCAACGGCATTTTTTCCATTGTTGGAAGTGCGGGAAAGTTGTCATTATGGATAATTTCTAATGTAATTATAAATAAATTTTTCATAATAACAACTGAAAAATGATGACTTAAAGACGAATTTCTCATTGTTGCCGGATAATTTTCATATTTTAAGATTTCTTCATTGTTGAAAGGGGGGGGGAAATTTGTCACTATATTGTTTACCATTGTTAAAGGATAGTGACATTTTGACGTTTTCAATATTGTAGATTGTTGAAACGGTATCAAAACTGGTCAATGGAATTTTTTCCATTGTTGGAGGTGCGGGAAAGTTGCAATTATAGTTAACTTCTAATATAATTATAAATAAATTTGTCATAATAAAACTTGGAAAATGATGACTTAAAGTCGAACTTTGATTGTTGCGGGAAAAATTTCTTCTTTTAAGATTTCTTCATTGTTGAAAGCGTGGGAAAATTTGTCACTATAGTTTTTTCCATTGTTAAAGGATAGTGACATTTTCACGTCTTAAATATTGTCCATTGTTGAAACGGTATAAAAATTGATCAATGGAATTTTTTCCATTGTTGAAAGTGCCGGAAAGTTGTCATTATAGATAATTTCTAATATAATTAAAAATAAATTTTTCATGATAACAATTGAAAAATGATGACTTAAAGACGAATTTACCATTGTTGCCAGAAAAATTTCATATTTTAAGATTTCTTCATTGTTGAAAACGTTGCAAAATTTGTCACTATATTGTTTTCCATTGTTAAAGGATAGTGGCATTTTCACGTTGTTAATATTGTCCATTGTTGAAACGGTATCAAAACTGGTCAATGGAATTTTTTCCATTGTTGGAAGTGCCAGAAAGTTGTCATTATATATAACTTCTAATATAATTATAAATAAATTTTTCATGATAACAATTGAAAAACGATGGCTTAAAGACGAATTTACCATTGTTGCCGGATAATTTTCATATTTTAAGATTTCTTCATTGTTGAAAGAGGGGGGAAAATTCGTCACTATATTGTTTACCATTGTTAAAAGATAGTGACATTTTGACGTTTTCAATATTGTACATTGTTGAAACGGTATTAAAATTGGTCAATGGAATTTTTTCCTTTGTTGGAAGTGCCAGAAAGTTGTCATTATAGATAACTTCTAATATAATTATAAATAAATTTTTGATAATAACAATTGAAAAATGATGACTTAAAGACGAATGTTCCATTGTTGCCGGAAAAATTTCATATTTTAAGATTTCTTCATTCTTGAAAACGTGGGAAAATTTGTCATTATATTGTTTTCCATTGTTAAATGATAGTGACATTTTCACGTTGTTAATATTGTCCATTGTTGAAACGGTATCAAAACTGGTCAATGGATTTTTCCATTGGGTAAAGTGCCGGAAAGTTGTCATTATAGCTAATTTCTAATATAATTATAAATAAATTTTTCATGATAACAATTGAAAAATGATGGCTTAAAGACGAATTTTCCATTGTTGCCGGAAAAATTTCATATTTTAAGATTTCTTCATTGTTGAAAGCGTGCGAAAATTTGTCACTATAATTTTTTCCATTGTTAAAGGTTAGGGACATTTTTACGTTTTAAATATTGTTCATTGTTGAAACGGTATCAACATTTGTCAATGGAATTTTTTCCATTGTTGGAATTGCGGGAAAGTTGTAATTATAGATAATTTCTAATATAATTATAAATAAATTTTTCATGATAACAATTGAAAAATGATGACTTAAAGACGAATTTTCCATTGTTGCCAGAAAAATTTCATATTTTAAGATTTCTTCATTGTTGAAAACGTGGGAAAATTTGTCACTATATTGTTTTCCATTGTTAAAGGATAGTGACATTTTCACGTTGTTAATATTGTCCATTGTTGAAACGGTATCAAAACTGGTCAATGGAATTTTTTCCATTGTTGGAAGTGCCAGAAAGTTGTCATTATATATAACTTCTAATATAATTATAAATAAATTTTTCATAATAACAATTGAAAAATGATGGCTTAAAGACGAATTTTCCATTGTTGCCGGAAAAATTTCATATTTTAAGATTTCTTCATTGTTGAAAGCGTGGGAAAATTTTTCACTATAATGTTTTCCATTGTTAAAGGATAGGGACATTTTTACGTTTTAAATATTATCCATTGTTGAAACGGTATCAATATTTGTCAACGGCATTTTTTCCATTGTTGGAAGTGCGGGAAAGTTGTCATTATGGATAATTTCTAATGTAATTATAAATAAATTTTTCATAATAACAACTGAAAAATGATGACTTAAAGACGAATTTCTCATTGTTGCCGGATAATTTTCATATTTTAAGATTTCTTCATTGTTGAAAGGGGGGGGGAAATTTGTCACTATATTGTTTACCATTGTTAAAGGATAGTGACATTTTGACGTTTTCAATATTGTACATTGTTGAAACGGTATCAAAACTGGTCAATGGAATTTTTTCCATTGTTGGAGGTGCGGGAAAGTTGCAATTATAGTTAACTTCTAATATAATTATAAATAAATTTGTCATAATAAAACTTGGAAAATGATGACTTAAAGTCGAACTTTGATTGTTGCGGGAAAAATTTCTTCTTTTATGATTTCTTCATTGTTGAAAGCGTGGGAAAATTTGTCACTATAGTTTTTTCCATTGTTAAAGGATAGTGACATTTTCACGTCTTAAATATTGTCCATTGTTGAAACGGTATAAAAATTGATCAATGGAATTTTTTCCATTGTTGAAAGTGCCGGAAAGTTGTCATTATAGATAATTTCTAATATAATTATAAATAAATTTTTCATGATAACAATTGAAAAATGATGGCTTAAAGACGAATTTTCCATTGTTGCAAGAAAAATTTCATATTTTAAGATTTCTGCATTGTTGAAAGCGTGGGAAAATTTGTCACTATAATTTTTTCCATTGTTAAAGGATAGTGACATTTTCACGTTGTTAATATTGTCCATTGTTGAAACGGTATCAAAACTGGTCAATGGAATTTTTTCCATTGTTGGAAGTGCCAGAAAGTTGTCATTATATATAACTTCTAATATAATTATAAATAAATTTTTCATAATAACAATTGAAAAATGATGGCTTAAAGACGAATTTTCCTTTGTTGCCGGAAAAATTTCATATTTTAAGATTTCTTCATTGTTGAAAGCGTGGGAAAATTTGTCACTGTAATGTTTTCCATTGTTAAAAGATAAGGACATTTTGACGTTTTCAATATTGTATATTGTTGAAACGGTATCAAAATTGGTCAATGGAATTTTTTACATTGTTGGAAGTGCCAGAAAATTGTCATTATAGATAATTTCTAATATAATTATAAATAAATTTTTGATAATAACAATTGAAAAATGATGACTTAAAGACGAATTTTCCATTGTTGCCGGAAAAATTTCATATTTTAAGATTTCTTCATTGTTGAAAGCGTGGGAAAATTTGTCACTATAATTTTTTCCATTGTTAAAGGTTAGGGACATTTTTACGTTTTAAATATTGTTCATTGTTGAAACGGTATCAACATTTGTCAATGGAATTTTTTCCATTGTTGGAAGTGCGGGAAAGTTGTCATTATAGATAATTTCTAATATAATTATAAATAAATTTTTCATGATAACAATTGAAAAATGATGACTTAAAGACGAATTTTCCATTGTTGCCAGAAAAATTTCATATTTTAAGATTTCTTCATTGTTGAAAACGTGGGAAAATTTGTCACTATATTGTTTTCCATTGTTAAAGGATAGTGACATTTTCACGTTGTTAATATTGTCCATTGTTGAAACGGTATCAAAACTGGTCAATGGAATTTTTTCCATTGTTGGAAGTGCCAGAAAGTTGTCATTATATATAACTTCTAATATAATTATAAATAAATTTCTGATAATAACAACTGAAAAATGATGGCTTAAAGACGAATTTTCCATTGTTGCCGGAAAAATTTCATATTTTAAGATTTCTTTATTGTTGAAAGCGTGGGAAAAATTTTCACTATAATGTTTTCCATTGTTAAAGGATAGGGACATTTTTACGTTTTAAATATTGTCCATTGTTGAAACGGTATCAATATTTGTCAACGGCATTTTTTCCATTGTTGGAAGTGCGGGAAAGTTGACATTATGGATAATTTCTAATGTAATTATAAATAAATTTTTCATAATAACAACTGAAAAATGATGACTTAAAGACGAATTTCTCATTGTTGCCGGATAATTTTCATATTTTAAGATTTCTTCATTGTTGAAAGGGGGTGGGAAATTTGTCACTATATTGTTTACCATTGTTAAAGGATAGTGACATTTTGACGTTTTCAATATTGTACATTGTTGAAACGGTATCAAAACTGGTCAATGGAATTTTTTCCATAGTTGGAGGTGCGGGAAAGTTGCAATTATAGTTAACTTCTAATATAATTATAAATAAATTTGTCATAATAAAACTTGGAAAATGATGACTTAAAGTCGAACTTTGATTGTTGCGGGAAATATTTCTTCTTTTAAGATTTCTTCATTGTTGAAAGCATGGGAAAATTTGTCACTATAGTTTTTTCCATTGTTAAAGGATAGTGACATTTTCACGTCTTAAATATTGTCCATTGTTGAAACGGTATAAAAATTGATCAATGGAATTTTTTCCATTGTTGAAAGTGCCGGAAAGTTGTCATTATAGATAATTTCTAATATAATTATAAATAAATTTTTCATGATAACAATTGAAAAATGATGGCTTAAAGACGAATTTTCCATTGTTGCAAGAAAAATTTCATATTTTAAGATTTCTGCATTGTTGAAAGCGTGGGAAAATTTGTCACTATAATTTTTTCCATTGTTAAAGGATAGTGACATTTTCACGTTGTTAATATTGTCCATTGTTGAAACGGTATCAAAACTGGTCAATGGAATTTTTTCCATTGTTGGAAGTGCCAGAAAGTTGTCATTATATATAACTTCTAATATAATTATAAATAAATTTTTCATAATAACAATTGAAAAATGATGGCTTAAAGACGAATTTTCCTTTGTTGCCGGAAAAATTTCATATTTTAAGATTTCTTCATTGTTGAAAGCGTGGGAAAATTTGTCACTGTAATGTTTTCCATTGTTAAAGGATAAGGACATTTTGACGTTTTCAATATTGTATATTGTTGAAACGGTATCAAAATTGGTCAATGGAATTTTTTCCATTGTTGGAAGTGCCAGAAAATTGTCATTATAGATAATTTCTAATATAATTATAAATAAATTTTTGATAATAACAATTGAAAAATGATGACTTAAAGACGAATTTTCCATTGTTGCCGGAAAAATTTCATATTTTAAGATTTCTTCATTGTTGAAAGCGTGGGAATATTTTTCACTATAATTTTTTCCATTGTTAAAGGTTAGGGACATTTTTACGTTTTAAATATTGTTCATTGTTGAAACGGTATCAACATTTGTCAATGGAATTTTTTCCATTGTTGGAAGTGCGGGAAAGTTGTAATTATAGATAATTTCTAATATAATTATAAATAAATTTTTCATGATAACAATTGAAAAATGATGACTTAAAGCGAATTTTCCATTGTTGCCAGAAAAATTTCATATTTTAAGATTTCTTCATTGTTGAAAACGTGGGAAAATTTGTCACTATATTGTTTTCCATTGTTAAAGGATAGTGACATTTTCACGTTTTAAATATTGTCCATTGTTGAAACGGTATCAATATTTGTCAACGGAATTTTTTCCATTGTTGGAAGTGCGGGAAAGTTGTCATTATAGATAATTTCTAATATAATTATAAATAAATTTTTCATAATAACAACTGAAAAATTATGACTTAAAGACGAATTTTCCATTGTTGCAAGAAAAATTTCATATTTTAAGATTTCTTCATTGTTGAAAGCGTGGGAAAATTTGTCACTATAATTTTTTCCGTTGTTAAAGGTTAGGGACATTTTTACGTTTTAAATATTGTTCATTGTTGAAACGGTATCAACATTTGTCAATGGAATTTTTTCCATTGTTGGAAGTGCGGGAATGTTGTCATTATAGATAATTTCTAATATAATTATAAATAAATTTTTCATGATAACAATTGAAAAATGATGACTTAAAGACGAATATTCCATTGTTGCCAGAAAAATTTCATATTTTAAGATTTCTTCATTGTTGAAAACGTGGGAAAATTTGTCAGAATATTGTTTTCCATTGTTAAAGGATAGTGACATTTTCACGTTGTTAATATTGTCTATTGTTGAAACGGTATCAAAACTGGTCAATGGAATTTTTTCCATTGTTGGAAGTGCCAGAATGTTGTCATTATATATAACTTCTAATATAATTATCAATAAATTTTTCATAATAACAATTGAAAAATTATGGCTTAAAGACGAATTTTCCAGTGTTGCCGGAAAAATTTCATATTTTAAGATTTCTTCATTGTTGAAAGCGTGGGAAAATTTGTCACTATAATGTTTTCCATTGTTAAAGGATAGGGACATTTTTACTTCTTAAATATTGTCCATTGTTGAAACGGTATGAATATTTGTCAACGGAAATTTTTCCATTGTTGGAAGTGCCAGAAAGTTGTCATTATAGATAAATTCTAATATAATTAAAAATAAATTTTTCATAATAACAATTGAAAAATGATGACTTAAAGACCAATTTTTCATTGTTGCCGGAAATTTTTCATATTTTCATATTTCTTCATTGTTGACAGCTTCGAAAAATTTGTCACTATAAATTTTTCCATTGTTAAAGGAGAGGGATAATTTTGCGTTTTAAATATTGTCCATTGTTGAAACGGTAATAAAATTTGTCAATGGAATTTTTTCCATTGTTGGAAGTGCCGGAAAGTTGTCATTATAGATAATTTCTAATATAATTATAAATAAATTTTTCATAATAACAACTGAAAAATGATGACTTAAAGACGAATTTTTAATTGTTGCCGGAAAATTTTCATATTTTAAGATTTCTTCATTGTTGAAAGCGTGGCAAAATTTGTCACTATATTGTTTTCCATTGTTAAAGGATAGTGACATTTTCACGTTGTTAATATTGTCCATTGTTGAAACGGTATCAATATTTGTCAACGGAATTTTTTCCATTGTTGGAAGTGCGGGAAAGTTGTCATTATGGATAATTTGTAATGTAATTATAAATAAATTTTTCATAATAACAACTGAAAAATGATGACTTAAAGACGAATTTCTCATTGTTGCCGGATAATTTCATATTTTAAGATTTCTTCATTGTTGAAAGGGGGGGGGAAATTCGTCACTATATTGTTTACCATTGTTAAAAGATAGTGACATTTTGACGTTTTCAATATTGTACATTGTTGAAACGGTATTAAAATTGGTCAATGGAATTTTTTTCCATTGTTGGAAGTGCCAGAAAGTTGTCATTATAGATAACTTCTAATATAATTATAAATAAATTTTTGATAATAACAATTGAAAAATGATGACTTAAAGACGAATGTTCCGTTGTTGCCGGAAAAATTTCATATTTTAAGATTTCTTCATTCTTGAAAACGTGGGAAAATTTGTCATTATATTGTTTTCCATTGTTAAATGATAGTGACATTTTCACGTTGTTAATATTGTCCGTTGTTGAAACGGTATCAAAACTGGTCAATGGAATTTTTTCCATTGGGTAAAGTGCCAGAAAGTTGTCATTATAGATAATTTCTAATATAATTATAAATAAATTTTTCATGATAACAATTGAAAAATGATGGCTTAAAGACGAATTTTCCATTGTTGCCGGAAAATTTTCATATTTTAAGATTTCTTCATTGTTGAAAGCGTGGGAAAATTTGTCACTGTAATGTTTTCCATTGTTAAAGGATAAGGACATTTTGACGTTTTCAATATTGTATATTGTTGAAACGGTATCAAAATTGGTCAATGGAATTTTTTCCATTGTTGGAAGTGCCAGAAAATTGTCATTATAGATAATTTCTAATATAATTATAAATTAATTTTTGATAATAACAATTGAAAAATGATGACTTAAAGACGAATTTTCCATTGTTGCCGGAAAAATTTCATATTTTAAGATTTCTTCATTGTTGAAAGCGAGGGAAAATTTGTCACTATAATTTTTTCCATTGTTAAAGGTTAGGGACATTTTTACGTTTTAAATATTGTCCATTGTTGAAACGGTATCAAAACTGGTCAATGGAATTTTTTCCATTGTTGGAGGTGCGGGAAAGTTGCAATTATAGTTAACTTCTAATATAATTATAAAAAATTTGTCATAATAAAACTTGGAAAAGGATGACTTAAAGTCGAACTTTGATTGTTGCGGGAAAAAGTTCTTCTTTTAAGATTTCTTCATTGTTGAAAGCGTGGGAAAATTTGTCACTATAGTTTTTTCCATTGTTAAAGGATAGTGACATTTTCACGTTGTTAATATTGTCCATTATTGAAACGGTATCAAAACTATTCAATGGAATTTTTTCCATTGTTGGAAGTGCCAGAAAGTTGTCATTATATATAACTTCTAATATAATTATCAATAAATTTTTCATAATAACAATTGAAAAATTATGGCTTAAAGACGAATTTTCCATTGTTGCCGGAAAAATTTCATATTTTAAGATTTCTTCATTGTTGAAAGCGTGGGAAAATTTGTCACTATAATGTTTTCCATTGTTAAAGGATAGGGACATTTTTACTTCTTAAATATTGTCCATTGTTGAAACGGTATGAATATTTGTCAACGGAAATTTTTCCATTGTTGGAAGTGCCAGAAAGTTGTCATTATAGATAAATTCTAATATAATTAAAAATAAATTTTTCATAATAACAATTGAAAAATGATGACTTAAAGACCAATTTTTCATTGTTGCCGGAAAATTTTCATATTTTCCTATTTCTTCATTGTTGACAGCTTCGAAAAATTTGTCACTATAAATTTTTCCATTGTTAAAGGAGAGGGATAATTTTGCGTTTTAAATATTGTCCATTGTTGAAACGGTAATAAAATTTGTCAATGGAATTTTTTCCATTGTTGGAAGTGCCGGAAAGTTGTCATTATAGATAATTTCTAATATAATTATAAATAAATTTTTCATAATAACAACTGAAAAATGATGACTTAAAGACGAATTTTTAATTGTTGCCGGAAAATTTTCATATTTTAAGATTTCTTCATTGTTGAAAGCGTGGCAAAATTTGTCACTATATTGTTTTCCATTGTTAAAGGATAGTGACATTTTCACGTTGTTAATATTGTCCATTGTTGAAACGGTATCAAAACTGGTCAATGGAATTTTTTCCATTGATGGAAGTGCCAGAAATTTGACATTATATATAACTTCTAATATAATTATAAATAAATTTTTCATAATAACAATTGAAAAATGATGGCTTAAAGACGAATTTTCCATTGTTGCCGGAAAAATTTCATATTTTAATATTTCTTCATTGTTGAAAGCGTGGGAAAATTTGTCACTATAATGTTTTCCATTGTTAAAGGATAGGGACATTTTTACGTTTTAAATATTGTCCACTGTTGAAACGGTATCAATATTTGTCAACGGAATTTTTTCCATTGTTGGAAGTGCGGGAAAGTTGTCATTATGGATAATTTGTAATGTAATTATAAATAAATTTTTCATAATAACAACTGAAAAATGATGACTTAAAGACGAATTTCTCTTTGTTGCCGGATAATTTTCATATTTTAAGATTTCTTCATTGTTGAAAGGGGGGGGGAAATTCGTCACTATATTGTTTTCCATTGTTAAAGGATAGTGACATTTTCACGTCTTAAATATTGTCCATTGTTGAAACGGTATAAAAATTGATCAATGGAATTTTTTCCATTGTTGAAAGTGCCGGAAAGTTGTCATTATAGATAATTTCTAATATAATTAAAAATAAATTTTTCATGATAACAATTGAAAAATGATGACTTAAAGACGAATTTACCATTGTTGCCAGAAAAATTTCATATTTTAAGATTTCTTCATTGTTGAAAACGTTGCAAAATTTGTCACTATATTGTTTTCCATTGTTAAAGGATAGTGGCATTTTCACGTTGTTAATATTGTCCATTGTTGAAACGGTATCAAAACTGGTCAATGGAATTTTTTCCATTGTTGGAAGTGCCAGAAAGTTGTCATTATATATAACTTCTAATATAATTATAAATAAATTTTTCATGATAACAATTGAAAAACGATGGCTTAAAGACGAATTTACCATTGTTGCCGGATAATTTTCATATTTTAAGATTTCTTCATTGTTGAAAGAGGGGGGAAAATTCGTCACTATATTGTTTACCATTGTTAAAAGATAGTGACATTTTGACGTTTTCAATATTGTACATTGTTGAAACGGTATTAAAATTGGTCAATGGAATTTTTTCCTTTGTTGGAAGTGCCAGAAAGTTGTCATTATAGATAACTTCTAATATAATTATAAATAAATTTTTGATAATAACAATTGAAAAATGATGACTTAAAGACGAATGTTCCATTGTTGCCGGAAAAATTTCATATTTTAAGATTTCTTCATTCTTGAAAACGTGGGAAAATTTGTCATTATATTGTTTTCCATTGTTAAATGATAGTGACATTTTCACGTTGTTAATATTGTCCATTGTTGAAACGGTATCAAAACTGGTCAATGGATTTTTCCATTGGGTAAAGTGCCGGAAAGTTGTCATTATAGCTAATTTCTAATATAATTATAAATAAATTTTTCATGATAACAATTGAAAAATGATGGCTTAAAGACGAATTTTCCATTGTTGCCGGAAAAATTTCATATTTTAAGATTTCTTCATTGTTGAAAGCGTGCGAAAATTTGTCACTATAATTTTTTCCATTGTTAAAGGTTAGGGACATTTTTACGTTTTAAATATTGTTCATTGTTGAAACGGTATCAACATTTGTCAATGGAATTTTTTCCATTGTTGGAATTGCGGGAAAGTTGTAATTATAGATAATTTCTAATATAATTATAAATAAATTTTTCATGATAACAATTGAAAAATGATGACTTAAAGACGAATTTTCCATTGTTGCCAGAAAAATTTCATATTTTAAGATTTCTTCATTGTTGAAAACGTGGGAAAATTTGTCACTATATTGTTTTCCATTGTTAAAGGATAGTGACATTTTCACGTTGTTAATATTGTCCATTGTTGAAACGGTATCAAAACTGGTCAATGGAATTTTTTCCATTGTTGGAAGTGCCAGAAAGTTGTCATTATATATAACTTCTAATATAATTATAAATAAATTTTTCATAATAACAATTGAAAAATGATGGCTTAAAGACGAATTTTCCATTGTTGCCGGAAAAATTTCATATTTTAAGATTTCTTCATTGTTGAAAGCGTGGGAAAATTTTTCACTATAATGTTTTCCATTGTTAAAGGATAGGGACATTTTTACGTTTTAAATATTATCCATTGTTGAAACGGTATCAATATTTGTCAACGGCATTTTTTCCATTGTTGGAAGTGCGGGAAAGTTGTCATTATGGATAATTTCTAATGTAATTATAAATAAATTTTTCATAATAACAACTGAAAAATGATGACTTAAAGACGAATTTCTCATTGTTGCCGGATAATTTTCATATTTTAAGATTTCTTCATTGTTGAAAGGGGGGGGGAAATTTGTCACTATATTGTTTACCATTGTTAAAGGATAGTGACATTTTGACGTTTTCAATATTGTAGATTGTTGAAACGGTATCAAAACTGGTCAATGGAATTTTTTCCATTGTTGGAGGTGCGGGAAAGTTGCAATTATAGTTAACTTCTAATATAATTATAAATAAATTTGTCATAATAAAACTTGGAAAATGATGACTTAAAGTCGAACTTTGATTGTTGCGGGAAAAATTTCTTCTTTTAAGATTTCTTCATTGTTGAAAGCGTGGGAAAATTTGTCACTATAGTTTTTTCCATTGTTAAAGGATAGTGACATTTTCACGTCTTAAATATTGTCCATTGTTGAAACGGTATAAAAATTGATCAATGGAATTTTTTCCATTGTTGAAAGTGCCGGAAAGTTGTCATTATAGATAATTTCTAATATAATTAAAAATAAATTTTTCATGATAACAATTGAAAAATGATGACTTAAAGACGAATTTACCATTGTTGCCAGAAAAATTTCATATTTTAAGATTTCTTCATTGTTGAAAACGTTGCAAAATTTGTCACTATATTGTTTTCCATTGTTAAAGGATAGTGGCATTTTCACGTTGTTAATATTGTCCATTGTTGAAACGGTATCAAAACTGGTCAATGGAATTTTTTCCATTGTTGGAAGTGCCAGAAAGTTGTCATTATATATAACTTCTAATATAATTATAAATAAATTTTTCATGATAACAATTGAAAAACGATGGCTTAAAGACGAATTTACCATTGTTGCCGGATAATTTTCATATTTTAAGATTTCTTCATTGTTGAAAGAGGGGGGAAAATTCGTCACTATATTGTTTACCATTGTTAAAAGATAGTGACATTTTGACGTTTTCAATATTGTACATTGTTGAAACGGTATTAAAATTGGTCAATGGAATTTTTTCCTTTGTTGGAAGTGCCAGAAAGTTGTCATTATAGATAACTTCTAATATAATTATAAATAAATTTTTGATAATAACAATTGAAAAATGATGACTTAAAGACGAATGTTCCATTGTTGCCGGAAAAATTTCATATTTTAAGATTTCTTCATTCTTGAAAACGTGGGAAAATTTGTCATTATATTGTTTTCCATTGTTAAATGATAGTGACATTTTCACGTTGTTAATATTGTCCATTGTTGAAACGGTATCAAAACTGGTCAATGGATTTTTCCATTGGGTAAAGTGCCGGAAAGTTGTCATTATAGCTAATTTCTAATATAATTATAAATAAATTTTTCATGATAACAATTGAAAAATGATGGCTTAAAGACGAATTTTCCATTGTTGCCGGAAAAATTTCATATTTTAAGATTTCTTCATTGTTGAAAGCGTGCGAAAATTTGTCACTATAATTTTTTCCATTGTTAAAGGTTAGGGACATTTTTACGTTTTAAATATTGTTCATTGTTGAAACGGTATCAACATTTGTCAATGGAATTTTTTCCATTGTTGGAATTGCGGGAAAGTTGTAATTATAGATAATTTCTAATATAATTATAAATAAATTTTTCATGATAACAATTGAAAAATGATGACTTAAAGACGAATTTTCCATTGTTGCCAGAAAAATTTCATATTTTAAGATTTCTTCATTGTTGAAAACGTGGGAAAATTTGTCACTATATTGTTTTCCATTGTTAAAGGATAGTGACATTTTCACGTTGTTAATATTGTCCATTGTTGAAACGGTATCAAAACTGGTCAATGGAATTTTTTCCATTGTTGGAAGTGCCAGAAAGTTGTCATTATATATAACTTCTAATATAATTATAAATAAATTTTTCATAATAACAATTGAAAAATGATGGCTTAAAGACGAATTTTCCATTGTTGCCGGAAAAATTTCATATTTTAAGATTTCTTCATTGTTGAAAGCGTGGGAAAATTTTTCACTATAATGTTTTCCATTGTTAAAGGATAGGGACATTTTTACGTTTTAAATATTATCCATTGTTGAAACGGTATCAATATTTGTCAACGGCATTTTTTCCATTGTTGGAAGTGCGGGAAAGTTGTCATTATGGATAATTTCTAATGTAATTATAAATAAATTTTTCATAATAACAACTGAAAAATGATGACTTAAAGACGAATTTCTCATTGTTGCCGGATAATTTTCATATTTTAAGATTTCTTCATTGTTGAAAGGGGGGGGGAAATTTGTCACTATATTGTTTACCATTGTTAAAGGATAGTGACATTTTGACGTTTTCAATATTGTACATTGTTGAAACGGTATCAAAACTGGTCAATGGAATTTTTTCCATTGTTGGAGGTGCGGGAAAGTTGCAATTATAGTTAACTTCTAATATAATTATAAATAAATTTGTCATAATAAAACTTGGAAAATGATGACTTAAAGTCGAACTTTGATTGTTGCGGGAAAAATTTCTTCTTTTAAGATTTCTTCATTGTTGAAAGCGTGGGAAAATTTGTCACTATAGTTTTTTCCATTGTTAAAGGATAGTGACATTTTCACGTCTTAAATATTGTCCATTGTTGAAACGGTATAAAAACTGGTCAATGGAATTTTTTCCATTGTTGAAAGTGCCGGAAAGTTGTCATTATATATAACTTCTAATATAATTATAAATAAATTTTTCATAATAACAATTGAAAAATGATGGCTTAAAGACGAATTTTCCTTTGTTGCCGGAAAAATTTCATATTTTAAGATTTCTTCATTGTTGAAAGCGTGGGAAAATTTGTCACTGTAATGTTTTCCATTGTTAAAAGATAAGGACATTTTGACGTTTTCAATATTGTATATTGTTGAAACGGTATCAAAATTGGTCAATGGAATTTTTTCCATTGTTGGAAGTGCCAGAAAATTGTCATTATAGATAATTTCTAATATAATTATAAATAAATTTTTGATAATAACAATTGAAAAATGATGACTTAAAGACGAATTTTCCATTGTTGCCGGAAAAATTTCATATTTTAAGATTTCTTCATTGTTGAAAGCGTGGGAAAATTTGTCACTATAATTTTTTCCATTGTTAAAGGTTAGGGACATTTTTACGTTTTAAATATTGTTCATTGTTGAAACGGTATCAACATTTGTCAATGGAATTTTTTCCATTGTTGGAAGTGCGGGAAAGTTGTCATTATAGATAATTTCTAATATAATTATAAATAAATTTTTCATGATAACAATTGAAAAATGATGACTTAAAGACGAATTTTCCATTGTTGCCAGAAAAATTTCATATTTTAAGATTTCTTCATTGTTGAAAACGTGGGAAAATTTGTCACTATATTGTTTTCCATTGTTAAAGGATAGTGACATTTTCACGTTGTTAATATTGTCCATTGTTGAAACGGTATCAAAACTGGTCAATGGAATTTTTTCCATTGTTGGAAGTGCCAGAAAGTTGTCATTATATATAACTTCTAATATAATTATAAATAAATTTTTCATAATAACAATTGAAAAATGATGGCTTAAAGACGAATTTTCCATTGTTGCCGGAAAAATTTCATATTTTAAGATTTCTTCATTGTTGAAAGCGTGGGAAAATTTTTCACTATAATGTTTTCCATTGTTAAAGGATAGGGACATTTTTACGTTTTAAATATTATCCATTGTTGAAACGGTATCAATATTTGTCAACGGCATTTTTTCCATTGTTGGAAGTGCGGGAAAGTTGTCATTATGGATAATTTCTAATGTAATTATAAATAAATTTTTCATAATAACAACTGAAAAATGATGACTTAAAGACGAATTTCTCATTGTTGCCGGATAATTTTCATATTTTAAGATTTCTTCATTGTTGAAAGGGGGGGGGAAATTTGTCACTATATTGTTTACCATTGTTAAAGGATAGTGACATTTTGACGTTTTCAATATTGTACATTGTTGAAACGGTATCAAAACTGGTCAATGGAATTTTTTCCATTGTTGGAGGTGCGGGAAAGTTGCAATTATAGTTAACTTCTAATATAATTATAAATAAATTTGTCATAATAAAACTTGGAAAATGATGACTTAAAGTCGAACTTTGATTGTTGCGGGAAAAATTTCTTCTTTTAAGATTTCTTCATTGTTGAAAGCGTGGGAAAATTTGTCACTATAGTTTTTTCCATTGTTAAAGGATAGTGACATTTTCACGTCTTAAATATTGTCCATTGTTGAAACGGTATAAAAATTGATCAATGGAATTTTTTCCATTGTTGAAAGTGCCGGAAAGTTGTCATTATAGATAATTTCTAATATAATTATAAATAAATTTTTCATGATAACAATTGAAAAATGATGGCTTAAAGACGAATTTTCCATTGTTGCAAGAAAAATTTCATATTTTAAGATTTCTGCATTGTTGAAAGCGTGGGAAAATTTGTCACTATAATTTTTTCCATTGTTAAAGGATAGTGACATTTTCACGTTGTTAATATTGTCCATTGTTGAAACGGTATCAAAACTGGTCAATGGAATTTTTTCCATTGTTGGAAGTGCCAGAAAGTTGTCATTATATATAACTTCTAATATAATTATAAATAAATTTTTCATAATAACAATTGAAAAATGATGGCTTAAAGACGAATTTTCCTTTGTTGCCGGAAAAATTTCATATTTTAAGATTTCTTCATTGTTGAAAGCGTGGGAAAATTTGTCACTGTAATGTTTTCCATTGTTAAAAGATAAGGACATTTTGACGTTTTCAATATTGTATATTGTTGAAACGGTATCAAAATTGGTCAATGGAATTTTTTCCATTGTTGGAAGTGCCAGAAAATTGTCATTATAGATAATTTCTAATATAATTATAAATAAATTTTTGATAATAACAATTGAAAAATGATGACTTAAAGACGAATTTTCCATTGTTGCCGGAAAAATTTCATATTTTAAGATTTCTTCATTGTTGAAAGCGTGGGAAAATTTGTCACTATAATTTTTTCCATTGTTAAAGGTTAGGGACATTTTTACGTTTTAAATATTGTTCATTGTTGAAACGGTATCAACATTTGTCAATGGAGTTTTTTCCATTGTTGGAAGTGCGGGAAAGTTGTCATTATAGATAATTTCTAATATAATTATAAATAAATTTTTCATGATAACAATTGAAAAATGATGACTTAAAGACGAATTTACCATTGTTGCCAGAAAAATTTCATATTTTAAGATTTCTTCATTGTTGAAAACCTGGGAAAATTTGTCACTATATTGTTTTCCATTGTTAAAGGATAGTGACATTTTCACGTTGTTAATATTGTCCATTGTTGAAACGGTATCAAAACTGGTCAATGGAATTTTTTCCATTGTTGGAAGTGCCAGAAAGTTGTCATTATATATAACTTCTAATATAATTATAAATAAATTTCTGATAATAACAACTGAAAAATGATGGCTTAAAGACGAATTTTCCATTGTTGCCGGAAAAATTTCATATTTTAAGATTTCTTTATTGTTGAAAGCGTGGGAAAAATTTTCACTATAATGTTTTCCATTGTTAAAGGATAGGGACATTTTTACGTTTTAAATATTGTCCATTGTTGAAACGGTATCAATATTTGTCAACGGCATTTTTTCCATTGTTGGAAGTGCGGGAAAGTTGACATTATGGATAATTTCTAATGTAATTATAAATAAATTTTTCATAATAACAACTGAAAAATGATGACTTAAAGACGAATTTCTCATTGTTGCCGGATAATTTTCATATTTTAAGATTTCTTCATTGTTGAAAGGGGGTGGGAAATTTGTCACTATATTGTTTACCATTGTTAAAGGATAGTGACATTTTGACGTTTTCAATATTGTACATTGTTGAAACGGTATCAAAACTGGTCAATGGAATTTTTTCCATAGTTGGAGGTGCGGGAAAGTTGCAATTATAGTTAACTTCTAATATAATTATAAATAAATTTGTCATAATAAAACTTGGAAAATGATGACTTAAAGTCGAACTTTGATTGTTGCGGGAAATATTTCTTCTTTTAAGATTTCTTCATTGTTGAAAGCATGGGAAAATTTGTCACTATAGTTTTTTCCATTGTTAAAGGATAGTGACATTTTCACGTCTTAAATATTGTCCATTGTTGAAACGGTATAAAAATTGATCAATGGAATTTTTTCCATTGTTGAAAGTGCCGGAAAGTTGTCATTATAGATAATTTCTAATATAATTATAAATAAATTTTTCATGATAACAATTGAAAAATGATGGCTTAAAGACGAATTTTCCATTGTTGCAAGAAAAATTTCATATTTTAAGATTTCTGCATTGTTGAAAGCGTGGGAAAATTTGTCACTATAATTTTTTCCATTGTTAAAGGATAGTGACATTTTCACGTTGTTAATATTGTCCATTGTTGAAACGGTATCAAAACTGGTCAATGGAATTTTTTCCATTGTTGGAAGTGCCAGAAAGTTGTCATTATATATAACTTCTAATATAATTATAAATAAATTTTTCATAATAACAATTGAAAAATGATGGCTTAAAGACGAATTTTCCTTTGTTGCCGGAAAAATTTCATATTTTAAGATTTCTTCATTGTTGAAAGCGTGGGAAAATTTGTCACTGTAATGTTTTCCATTGTTAAAGGATAAGGACATTTTGACGTTTTCAATATTGTATATTGTTGAAACGGTATCAAAATTGGTCAATGGAATTTTTTCCATTGTTGGAAGTGCCAGAAAATTGTCATTATAGATAATTTCTAATATAATTATAAATAAATTTTTGATAATAACAATTGAAAAATGATGACTTAAAGACGAATTTTCCATTGTTGCCGGAAAAATTTCATATTTTAAGATTTCTTCATTGTTGAAAGCGTGGGAATATTTTTCACTATAATTTTTTCCATTGTTAAAGGTTAGGGACATTTTTACGTTTTAAATATTGTTCATTGTTGAAACGGTATCAACATTTGTCAATGGAATTTTTTCCATTGTTGGAAGTGCGGGAAAGTTGTAATTATAGATAATTTCTAATATAATTATAAATAAATTTTTCATGATAACAATTGAAAAATGATGACTTAAAGCGAATTTTCCATTGTTGCCAGAAAAATTTCATATTTTAAGATTTCTTCATTGTTGAAAACGTGGGAAAATTTGTCACTATATTGTTTTCCATTGTTAAAGGATAGTGACATTTTCACGTTTTAAATATTGTCCATTGTTGAAACGGTATCAATATTTGTCAACGGAATTTTTTCCATTGTTGGAAGTGCGGGAAAGTTGTCATTATAGATAATTTCTAATATAATTATAAATAAATTTTTCATAATAACAACTGAAAAATTATGACTTAAAGACGAATTTTCCATTGTTGCAAGAAAAATTTCATATTTTAAGATTTCTTCATTGTTGAAAGCGTGGGAAAATTTGTCACTATAATTTTTTCCGTTGTTAAAGGTTAGGGACATTTTTACGTTTTAAATATTGTTCATTGTTGAAACGGTATCAACATTTGTCAATGGAATTTTTTCCATTGTTGGAAGTGCGGGAATGTTGTCATTATAGATAATTTCTAATATAATTATAAATAAATTTTTCATGATAACAATTGAAAAATGATGACTTAAAGACGAATATTCCATTGTTGCCAGAAAAATTTCATATTTTAAGATTTCTTCATTGTTGAAAACGTGGGAAAATTTGTCAGAATATTGTTTTCCATTGTTAAAGGATAGTGACATTTTCACGTTGTTAATATTGTCTATTGTTGAAACGGTATCAAAACTGGTCAATGGAATTTTTTCCATTGTTGGAAGTGCCAGAATGTTGTCATTATATATAACTTCTAATATAATTATCAATAAATTTTTCATAATAACAATTGAAAAATTATGGCTTAAAGACGAATTTTCCAGTGTTGCCGGAAAAATTTCATATTTTAAGATTTCTTCATTGTTGAAAGCGTGGGAAAATTTGTCACTATAATGTTTTCCATTGTTAAAGGATAGGGACATTTTTACTTCTTAAATATTGTCCATTGTTGAAACGGTATGAATATTTGTCAACGGAAATTTTTCCATTGTTGGAAGTGCCAGAAAGTTGTCATTATAGATAAATTCTAATATAATTAAAAATAAATTTTTCATAATAACAATTGAAAAATGATGACTTAAAGACCAATTTTTCATTGTTGCCGGAAATTTTTCATATTTTCATATTTCTTCATTGTTGACAGCTTCGAAAAATTTGTCACTATAAATTTTTCCATTGTTAAAGGAGAGGGATAATTTTGCGTTTTAAATATTGTCCATTGTTGAAACGGTAATAAAATTTGTCAATGGAATTTTTTCCATTGTTGGAAGTGCCGGAAAGTTGTCATTATAGATAATTTCTAATATAATTATAAATAAATTTTTCATAATAACAA
Source organism: Maratus michaelseni (assembly GCA_963931845.1). Taxonomy (NCBI): domain Eukaryota; kingdom Metazoa; phylum Arthropoda; class Arachnida; order Araneae; family Salticidae; genus Maratus; species Maratus michaelseni. The sequence continues at coordinate 1,122,411 of CAWVPG010000094.1, read as the reverse complement.
CTGAAAAATGATGACTTAAAGACGAATTTTTAATTGTTGCCGGAAAATTTTCATATTTTAAGATTTCTTCATTGTTGAAAGCGTGGCAAAATTTGTCACTATATTGTTTTCCATTGTTAAAGGATAGTGACATTTTCACGTTGTTAATATTGTCCATTGTTGAAACGGTATCAATATTTGTCAACGGAATTTTTTCCATTGTTGGAAGTGCGGGAAAGTTGTCATTATGGATAATTTGTAATGTAATTATAAATAAATTTTTCATAATAACAACTGAAAAATGATGACTTAAAGACGAATTTCTCATTGTTGCCGGATAATTTCATATTTTAAGATTTCTTCATTGTTGAAAGGGGGGGGAAATTCGTCACTATATTGTTTACCATTGTTAAAAGATAGTGACATTTTGACGTTTTCAATATTGTACATTGTTGAAACGGTATTAAAATTGGTCAATGGAATTTTTTTCCATTGTTGGAAGTGCCAGAAAGTTGTCATTATAGATAACTTCTAATATAATTATAAATAAATTTTTGATAATAACAATTGAAAAATGATGACTTAAAGACGAATGTTCCGTTGTTGCCGGAAAAATTTCATATTTTAAGATTTCTACATTCTTGAAAACGTGGGAAAATTTGTCATTATATTGTTTTCCATTGTTAAATGATAGTGACATTTTCACGTTGTTAATATTGTCCGTTGTTGAAACGGTATCAAAACTGGTCAATGGAATTTTTTCCATTGGGTAAAGTGCCAGAAAGTTGTCATTATAGATAATTTCTAATATAATTATAAATAAATTTTTCATGATAACAATTGAAAAATGATGGCTTAAAGACGAATTTTCCATTGTTGCCGGAAAATTTTCATATTTTAAGATTTCTTCATTGTTGAAAGCGTGGGAAAATTTGTCACTGTAATGTTTTCCATTGTTAAAGGATAAGGACATTTTGACGTTTTCAATATTGTATATTGTTGAAACGGTATCAAAATTGGTCAATGGAATTTTTTCCATTGTTGGAAGTGCCAGAAAATTGTCATTATAGATAATTTCTAATATAATTATAAATTAATTTTTGATAATAACAATTGAAAAATGATGACTTAAAGACGAATTTTCCATTGTTGCCGGAAAAATTTCATATTTTAAGATTTCTTCATTGTTGAAAGCGAGGGAAAATTTGTCACTATAATTTTTTCCATTGTTAAAGGTTAGGGACATTTTTACGTTTTAAATATTGTCCATTGTTGAAACGGTATCAAAACTGGTCAATGGAATTTTTTCCATTGTTGGAGGTGCGGGAAAGTTGCAATTATAGTTAACTTCTAATATAATTATAAAAAATTTGTCATAATAAAACTTGGAAAAGGATGACTTAAAGTCGAACTTTGATTGTTGCGGGAAAAAGTTCTTCTTTTAAGATTTCTTCATTGTTGAAAGCGTGGGAAAATTTGTCACTATAGTTTTTTCCATTGTTAAAGGATAGTGACATTTTCACGTTGTTAATATTGTCCATTATTGAAACGGTATCAAAACTATTCAATGGAATTTTTTCCATTGTTGGAAGTGCCAGAAAGTTGTCATTATATATAATTTCTAATATAATTATCAATAAATTTTTCATAATAACAATTGAAAAATTATGGCTTAAAGACGAATTTTCCATTGTTGCCGGAAAAATTTCATATTTTAAGATTTCTTCATTGTTGAAAGCGTGGGAAAATTTGTCACTATAATGTTTTCCATTGTTAAAGGATAGGGACATTTTTACTTCTTAAATATTGTCCATTGTTGAAACGGTATGAATATTTGTCAACGGAAATTTTTCCATTGTTGGAAGTGCCAGAAAGTTGTCATTATAGATAAATTCTAATATAATTAAAAATAAATTTTTCATAATAACAATTGAAAAATGATGACTTAAAGACCAATTTTTCATTGTTGCCGGAAAATTTTCATATTTTCCTATTTCTTCATTGTTGACAGCTTCGAAAAATTTGTCACTATAAATTTTTCCATTGTTAAAGGAGAGGGATAATTTTGCGTTTTAAATATTGTCCATTGTTGAAACGGTAATAAAATTTGTCAATGGAATTTTTTCCATTGTTGGAAGTGCCGGAAAGTTGTCATTATAGATAATTTCTAATATAATTATAAATAAATTTTTCATAATAACAACTGAAAAATGATGACTTAAAGACGAATTTTTAATTGTTGCCGGAAAATTTTCATATTTTAAGATTTCTTCATTGTTGAAAGCGTGGCAAAATTTGTCACTATATTGTTTTCCATTGTTAAAGGATAGTGACATTTTCACGTTGTTAATATTGTCCATTGTTGAAACGGTATCAAAACTGGTCAATGGAATTTTTTCCATTGATGGAAGTGCCAGAAATTTGACATTATATATAACTTCTAATATAATTATAAATAAATTTTTCATAATAACAATTGAAAAATGATGGCTTAAAGACGAATTTTCCATTGTTGCCGGAAAAATTTCATATTTTAATATTTCTTCATTGTTGAAAGCGTGGGAAAATTTGTCACTATAATGTTTTCCATTGTTAAAGGATAGGGACATTTTTACGTTTTAAATATTGTCCACTGTTGAAACGGTATCAATATTTGTCAACGGAATTTTTTCCATTGTTGGAAGTGCGGGAAAGTTGTCATTATGGATAATTTGTAATGTAATTATAAATAAATTTTTCATAATAACAACTGAAAAATGATGACTTAAAGACGAATTTCTCTTTGTTGCCGGATAATTTTCATATTTTAAGATTTCTTCATTGTTGAAAGGGGGGGGGGAAATTCGTCACTATATTGTTTACCATTGTTAAAAGATAGTGACATTTTGACGTTTTCAATATTGTACATTGTTGAAACGGTATTAAAATTGGTCAATGGAATTTTTTTCCATTGTTGGAAGTGCCAGAAAGTTGTCATTATAGATAACTTCTAATATAATTATAAATAAATTTTTGATAATAACAATTGAAAAATGATGACTTAAAGACGAATGTTCCATTGTTGCCGGAAAAATTTCATATTTTAAGATTTCTTCATTCTTGAAAACGTGGGAAAATTTGTCATTATATTGTTTTCCATTGTTAAATGATAGTGACATTTTCACGTTGTTAATATTGTCCATTGTTGAAACGGTATCAAAACTGGTCAATGGAATTTTTTCCATTGGGTAAAGTGCCAGAAAGTTGTCATTATAGATAATTTCTAATATAATTATAAATTAATTTTTGATAATAACAATTGAAAAATGATGACTTAAAGACGAATTTTCCATTGTTGCCGGAAAAATTTCATATTTTAAGATTTCTTCATTGTTGAAAGCGTGGGAAAATTTGTCACTATAATTTTTTCCATTGTTAAAGGTTAGGGACATTTTTACGTTTTAAATATTGTTCATTGTTGAAACGGTATCAACATTTGTCAATGGAATTTTTTCCATTGTTGGAAGTGCGGGAAAGTTGTCATTATGGATAATTTCTAATGTAATTATAAATAAATTTTTCATAATAACAACTGAAAAATGATGACTTAAAGACGAATTTCTCATTGTTGCCGGATAATTTTCATATTTTAAGATTTCTTCATTGTTGAAAGGGGGGGGGGAATTTGTCACTATATTGTTTACCATTGTTAAAGGATAGTGACATTTTGACGTTTTCAATATTGTCCATTGTTGAAACGGTATCAAAACTGGTCAATGGAATTTTTTCCATTGTTGGAGGTGCGGGAAAGTTGCAATTATAGTTAACTTCTAATATAATTATAAAAAATTTGTCATAATAAAACTTGGAAAATGATGACTTAAAGTCGAACTTTGATTGTTGCGGGAAAAAGTTCTTCTTTTAATATTTCTTCATTGTTGAAAGCGTGGGAAAATTTGTCACTATAGTTTTTTCCATTGTTAAAGGATAGTGACATTTTCACGTCTTAAATATTGTTCATTGTGGAAGCGGTATCAACATTTGTCAATGGAATTTTTTCCATTGTTGGAAGTGCGGGAAAGTTGTCATTATAGGTAATTTCTAATATAATTATAAATAAATTTTTCATGATAACAATTGAAAAATAATGACTTAAAGACGAATTTTCCATTGTTGCCAGAAAAATTTCATATTTTAAGATTTCTTCATTGTTGAAAACGTGGGAAAATTTGTCACAATATTGTTTTCCATTGTTAAAGGATAGTGACATTTTCACGTTGTTAATATTGTCCATTGTTGAAACGGTATCAAAACTGGTCAATGGAATTTTTTCCATTGTTGGAAGTGCCAGAAAGTTGTCATTATATATAACTTCTAATATAATTATCAATAAATTTTTCATAATAACAATTGAAAAATTATGGCTTAAAGACGAATTTTCCATTGTTGCCGGAAAAATTTCATATTTTAAGATTTCTTCATTGTTGAAAGCGTGGGAAAATTTGTCACTATAATGTTTTCCATTGTTAAAGGATAGGGACATTTTTACTTCTTAAATATTGTCCATTGTTGAAACGGTATGAATATTTGTCAACGGAAATTTTTCCATTGTTGGAAGTGCCAGAAAGTTGTCATTATAGATAAATTCTAATATAATTAAAAATAAATTTTTCATAATAACAATTGAAAAATGATGACTTAAAGACCAATTTTTCATTGTTGCCGGAAAATTTTCATATTTTCATATTTCTTCATTGTTGACAGCTTCGAAAAATTTGTCACTATAAATTTTTCCATTGTTAAAGGAGAGGGATAATTTTGCGTTTTAAATATTGTCCATTGTTGAAACGGTAATAAAATTTGTCAATGGAATTTTTTCCATTGTTGGAAGTGCCGGAAAGTTGTCATTATAGATAATTTCTAATATAATTATAAATAAATTTTTCATAATAACAACTGAAAAATGATGACTTAAGACGAATTTTTAATTGTTGCCAGAAAAATTTCATATTTTAAGATTTCTTCATTGTTGAAAGCGTGGCAAAATTTGTCACTATATTGTTTTCCATTGTTAAAGGATAGGGACATTTTTACGTTTCAAATATTGTCCATTGTTGAAACGGTATCAATATTTGTCAACGGAATTTTTTCCATTGTTGGAAGTGCGGGAAAGTTGTCATTATGGATAATTTGTAATGTAATTATAAATAAATTTTTCATAATAACAACTGAAAAATGATGGCTTAAAGACGAATTTTCCATTGTTGCCGGAAAATTTTCATATTTTAAGATTTCTTCATTGTTGAAAGGGGGGGGGAAATTCGTCACTATATTGTTTACCATTGTTAAAAGATAGTGACATTTTGACGTTTTCAATATTGTACATTGTTGAAACGGTATTAAAATTGGTCAATGGAATTTTTTCCATTGTTGGAAGTGCGGGAAAGTTGTCATTATGGATAATTTCTAATATAATTATAAATAAATTTTTCATAATAACAATTGAAAAATGATGGCTTAAAGACGAATTTTCCATTGTTGCCGGAAAATTTTCATATTTTAAGATTTCTTCATTGTTGAAAGCGTGGGAAAATTTGTCACTGTAATGTTTTCCATTGTTAAAGGATAAGGACATTTTGACGTTTTCAATATTGTATATTGTTGAAACGGTATCAAAATTGGTCAATGGAATTTTTTCCATTGTTGGAAGTGCCAGAAAATTGTCATTATAGATAATTTCTAATATAATTATAAATTAATTTTTGATAATAACAATTGAAAAATGATGACTTAAAGACGAATTTTCCATTGTTGCCAGAAAAATTTCATATTTTAAGATTTCTTCATTGTTGAAAACGTGGGAAAATTTGTCACTATATTGTTTACCATTGTTAAAGGATAGTGACATTTTGACGTTTTCAATATTGTCCATTGTTGAAACGGTATCAAAACTGGTCAATGGAATTTTTTCCATTGTTGGAGGTGCGGGAAAGTTGCAATTATAGTTAACTTCTAATATAATTATAAAAAATTTGTCATAATAAAACTTGGAAAATGATGACTTAAAGTCGAACTTTGATTGTTGCGGGAAAAAGTTCTTCTTTTAAGATTTCTTCATTGTTGAAAGCGTGGGAAAATTTGTCACTATAATGTTTTCCATTGTTAAAGGATAGGGACATTTTTACTTCTTAAATATTGTCCATTGTTGAAACGGTATGAATATTTGTCAATGGAAATTTTTCCATTGTTGGAAGTGCCAGAAAGTTGTCATTATAGATAAATTCTAATATAATTAAAAATAAATTTTTCGTCATAACAATTGAAAAATGATGACTTAAAGACCAATTTTTCATTGTTGCCGGAAAATTTTCATATTTTCATATTTCTTCATTGTTGAAAGCTTCGAAAAATTTGTCACTATAAATTTTTCCATTGTTAAAGGAGAGGGATAATTTTGCGTTTTAAATATTGTCCATTGTTGAAACGGTAATAAAATTTGTCAATGGAATTTTTTCCATTGTTGGAAGTGCCGGAAAGTTGTCATTATAGATAATTTCTAATATAATTATAAATAAATTTTTCATGATAACAATTGAAAAATGATGACTTAAAGACGAATTTTCCATTGTTGCCTGAAAAATTTCATATTTTAAGATTTCTTCATTGTTGAAAGCGTGGGAAAATTTGTCACTATAATGTTTTCCATTGTTAAAGGATAAGGACGTTTTTACGTTTTAAATATTGTCCATTGTTGAAAAGGTATCAACATTTGTCAATGGAATTTTTTCCATTGTTGGAAGTGCCAGAAAGTTGTCATTATAGATAACTTCTAATATAATTATAAATAAATTTTTGAAAATAACAATTGAAAAATGATGACTTAAAGACGAATTTTCCATTGTTGCCGGAAAAATTTCATATTTTAAGATTTCTTCATTGTTGAAAGCGTGGGAAAATTTGTCAAATAATGTTTTCCATTGTTAAAGGATAAGGACGTTTTTACGTTTTAAATATTGTCCATTGTTGAAAAGGTATCAACATTTGTCAATGGAATTTTTTCCATTGTTGGAAGTGCTAGAAAGTTGTCATTATAGATAACTTCTAATATAATTATAAATAAATTTTTGAAAATAACAATTGAAAAATGATGACTTAAAGACGAATTTTCCATTGTTGCCGGAAAAATTTCATATTTTAAGATTTCTTCATTGTTGAAAGCGTGGGAAAATTTGTCACTATAATTTTTTCTATTGTTAAAGGTTAGGGACATTTTTACGTTTTAAATATTGTTCATTGTTGAAACGGTATCAACATTTGTCAATGGAATTTTTTCCATTGTTGGAAGTGCGGGAAAGTTGTCATTATAGATAATTTCTAATGTAATTATAAATAAATTTTTCATAATAACAAATGAAAAATGATGACTTAAAGACGATTTTCTCATTGTTGCCGGAAAATTTTCATATTTTAAGATATCTTCATTGTTGAAAGGGTGGGAAAATTTGTCACTATATTGTTTACCATTGTTAAAGGATAGTGACATTTTGACGTTTTCAATATTGTACATTGTTGAAACGGTATCAAAAGTGGTCAATGGAATTTTTTCCATTGTTGGAAATGCCAGAAAGTTGTCATTATAGATAATTTCTAATATAATTATAAATAAATTTTTCATGATAACAATTGAAAAATGATGACTTAAAGACGAATTTTCCATTGTTGCCAGAAAAATTTCATTTTTTAAGATTTCTTCATTGTTGAAAACGTGGGAAAATTTGTCACTATATTATTTTCCATTGTTAAAGGATAGTGACATTTTCACGTTGTTAATATTGTCCATTGTTGAAACGGTATCAAAACTGGTCAATGGAATTTTTTCCATTGTTGAAAGTGCCGGAAAGTTGTCATTATAGATAATTTCTAATATAATTATAAATAAATTTTTCATGATAACAATTGAAAAATGATGACTTAAAGACGAATTTTCCATTGTTGCCAGAAAAATTTCATATTTTAAGATTTCTTCATTGTTGAAAGCGTGGGAAAATTTGTCACTATAATTTTTTCCATTGTTAAAGGTTAGGGACATTTTTACGTTTTAAATATCGTTCATTGTTGAAACGGTATCAACATTTGTCAATGGAATTTTTTCCATTGTTGGAAGTGCGGGAAAGTTGTCATTATAGATAATTTCTAATATAATTATAAATAAATTTTTCATGATAACAATTGAAAAATGATAACTTAAAGACGAATTTTCCATTGTTGCCAGAAAAATTTCATATTTTAACATTTCTTCATTGTTGAAAACGTGGGAAAATTTGTCACAATATTGTTTTCCATTGTTAAAGGATAGTGACATTTTCACGTTGTTAATATTGTCCATTGTTGAAACGGTATCAAAACTGGTCAATGGAATTTTTTCCATTGTTGGAAGTGCCAGAAAGTTGTCATTATATATAACTTCTAATATAATTATAAATAAATTTTTCATAATACCAATAGAAAAATGACGGCTTAAAGACGAATTTTCCATTGTTGCCGGAAAAATTTCATATTTTAAGATTTCTTCATTGTTGAAAGCGTGGGAAAATTTGTCACTATAATGTTTTCCATTGTTAAAGGATAGGGACATTTTTACTTCTTAAATATTGTCCATTGTTGAAACGGTATGAATATTTGTCAACGGAAATTTTTCCATTGTTGGAAGTGCCAGAAAGTTGTCATTATAGATAAATTCTAATATAATTAAAAATAAATTTTTCATAATAACAATTGAAAAATGATGACTTAAAGACCAATTTTTCATTGTTGCCGGAAAATTTTCATATTTTCATATTTCTTCATTGTTGAAAGCTTCGAAAAATTTGTCACTATAAATTTTTCCATTGTTAAAGGAGAGGGATAATTTTGCGTTTTAAATATTGTCCATTGTTGAAACGGTAATAAAATTTGTCAATGGAATTTTTTCCATTGTTGGAAGTGCCGGAAAGTTGTCATTATAGATAATTTCTAATATAATTATAAATAAATTTTTCATAATAACAACTGGAAAATGATGACTTAAAGACGAATTTTTAATTGTTGCCGGAAAATTTTCATATTTTAAGATTTCTTCATTGTTGAAAGCGTGGGAAAATTTGTCACTATAATTTTTTCCATTGTTAAAGGTTAGGAACATTTTTACGTTTTAAATATTGTTCATTGTTGAAACGGTATCAACATTTGTCAATGGAATTTTTTCCATTGTTGGAAGTGCGGGAAAGTTGTCATTATAGATAATTTCTAATACAATTATAAATAAATTTTTCATGATAACAATTGAAAAATGATGACTTAAAGACGAATTTACCATTGTTGCCAGACAAATTTCATATTTTAAGATTTCTTCATTGTTGAAAACGTGGGAAAATTTGTCACTATATTGTTTTCCATTGTTAAAGGATAGTGGCATTTTCACGTTTTAAATATTGTCCATTGTTGAAACGGTATCAAAATTGGTCAATGGAATTTTTTCCATTGTTGAACGTGTCGGAAAGTTGTCATTATAGATAATTTCTAATATAATTATAAATAAATTTTTCATGATAGCAATTGAAAAACGATGGCTTAAAGACGAATTTTCCATTGTTGCCGGAAAAATTTCATATTTTAAGATTTCTTCATTGTTGAAAGCGTGGGAAAATTTGTCACTATATTGTTTTCCATTGTTAAAGGATAGTGAAATTTTCACGTTTTAAATATTGTCCATTGTTGAAACGGTATCAAAATTGGTCAATGGAATTTTTTCCATTGTTGAACGTGTCGGAAAGTTGTCATTATAGATAATTTCTAATATAATTATAAATACATTTTTCATGATAGCAATTGAAAAACGATGGCTTAAAGACGAATTTTCCATTGTTGCCGGAAAAATTTCATATTTTAAGATTTCTTCATTGTTGAAAGCGTGGGAAAATTTGTCACTATATTGTTTTCCATTGTTAAAGGATAGTGAAATTTTCACGTTTTAAATATTGTCCATTGTTGAAACGGTATCAAAATTGGTCAATGGAATTTTTTCCATTGTTGAACGTGTCGGAAAGTTGTCATTATAGATAATTTCTAATATAATTATAAATAAATTTTTCATAATAACAACTGAAAAATGATCACTTAAAGACGAATTTCTCATTGTTGCCGGATAATTTTCATATTTTAAGATTTTTTTCTTTGTTGAAAGGGGGCGGAAATTCGTCACTATATTGTTTACCATTGTTAAAAGATAGTGACATTTTGACGTTTTCAATATTGTACATTGTTGAAACGGTATTAAAATTGGTCAATGGAATTTTTTCCATTGTTGGAAGTGCCAGAAAGTTGTCATTATAGATAACTTCTAATATAATTATAAATAAATTTTTGATAATAACAATTGAAAAATGATGACTTAAAGACGAATGTTCGATTGTTGCCGGAAAAATTTCATATTTTAAGATTTCTTCATTCTTGAAAACGTGGGAAAATTTGTCATTATATTGTTTTCCATTGTTAAATGATAGTGACATTTTCACGTTGTTAATATTGTCCATTGTTGAAACGGTATCAAAACTGGTCAATGGAATTTTTTCCATTGGGTAAAGTGCCGGAAAGTTGTCATTATAGATAATTTCTAATATAATTATAAATACATTTTTCATGATAACAATTGAAAAATGATGGCTTAAAGACGAATGTTCCATTGTTGCCGGAAAAATTTCATATTTTAAGATTTCTTCATTCTTGAAAACGTGGGAAAATTTGTCACTATAGTTTTTTCCATTGTTAAAGGATAGTGACATTTTCACGTCTTAAATATTGTCCATTGTTGAAACGGTATCAAAATTCGTCAATGGAATTTTTCCCATTGTTGGAAGTGCCGGAAAGTTGTCATTATAGATAACTTCTAATATAATTATAAATAAATTTTTGAAAATAACAATTGAAAAATGATGACTTAAAGACGAATTTTCCATTGTTGCCGGAAAAATTTCATATTTTAAGATTTCTTCATTGTTGAAAGCGTGGGAAAATTTGACACTATAATTTTTTCTATTGTTAAAGGTTAGGGACATTTTTACGTTTTAAATATTGTTCATTGTTGAAACGGTATCAACATTTGTCAATGGAATTTTTTCCATTGTTGGAAGTGCGGGAAAGTTGTCATTATAGATAATTTCTAATGTAATTATAAATAAATTTTTCAAAATAACAACTGAAAAATGATGACTTAAAGACGATTTTCTCATTGTTGCCGGAAAATTTTCATATTTTAAGATTTCTTCATTGTTGAAAGGGTGGGAAAATTTGTCACTATATTGCTTACCATTGTTAAAGGATAGTGACATTTTGACGTTTTCAATATTGTACATTGTTGAAACGGTATCAAAATTGGTCAATGGAATTTTTTCCATTGTTGGAAGTGCCAGAAAGTTGTCATTATAGATAACTTCTAATATAATTATAAATAAATTTTTGATAATAACAATTGAAAAATGATGATTTAAAGACGAATTTTCCATTGTTGCCGGAAAAATTTCATATTTTAAGATTTCTTCATTATTGAAAACGTGGGAAAATTTGTCACTATATTATTTTCCATTGTTAAAGGATAGTGACATTTTCACGTTGTTAATATTGTCCATTGTTGAAACGGTATCAAAACTGGTCAATGGAATTTTTTCCATTGTTGAAAGTGCCGGAAAGTTGTCTTTATAGATAATTTCTAATATAATTATAAATAAATTTTTCATGATAACAATTGAAAAATGATGACTTAAAGACGAATTTTCCATTGTTGCGAGAAAAATTTCATATTTTAAGATTTCTTCATTGTTGAAAGCGTGGGAAAATTTGTCACTATAATTTTTTCCATTGTTAAAGGTTAGGGACATTTTTACGTTTTAAATATTGTTCATTGTTGAAACGGTATCAACATTTGTCAATGGAATTTTTTCCATTGTTGGAAGTGCGGGAAAGTTGTCATTATAGATAATTTCTAATACAATTATAAATAAATTTTTCATGATAACAATTGAAAAATGATGACTTAAAGACGAATTTACCATTGTTGCCAGACAAATTTCATATTTTAAGATTTCTTCATTGTTGAAAACGTGGGAAAATTTGTCACTATATTGTTTTCCATTGTTAAAGGATAGTGGCATTTTCACGTTTTAAATATTGTCCATTGTTGAAACGGTATCAAAATTGGTCAATGGAATTTTTTCCATTGTTGAACGTGTCGGAAAGTTGTCATTATAGATAATTTCTAATATAATTATAAATAAATTTTTCATGATAGCAATTGAAAAACGATGGCTTAAAGACGAATTTTCCATTGTTGCCGGAAAAATTTCATATTTTAAGATTTCTTCATTGTTGAAAGCGTGGGAAAATTTGTCACTATATTGTTTTCCATTGTTAAAGGTTAGTGACATTTTCACGTTGTTAATATTGTCCATTGTTGAAACGGTATCAAAATTGGTCAATGGAATTTTTTCCATTGTTGGAAGTGCCAGAAAGTTGTCATTATAGATAAATTTTAATATAATTAAAAATAAATTTTTCGTAATAACAATTGAAAAATGATGACTTAAAGACCAATTTTTCATTGTTGCCGGAAAATTTTCATATTTTCATATTTCTTCATTGTTGAAAGCTTCGAAAAATTTGTCACTATAAATTTTTCCATTGTTAAAGGAGAGGGATAATTTTGCGTTTTAAATATTGTCCATTGTTGAAACGGTAATAAAATTTGTCAATGGAATTTTTTCCATTGTTGGAAGTGCCGGAAAGTTGTCATTATAGATAATTTCTAATATAATTATAAATAAATTTTTCATTTTAACAATTGAAAAATGATGACTTAAAGACGAATTTTCCATTGTTGCCTGAAAAATTTCATATTTTAAGATTTCTTCATTGTTGAAAGCGTGGGAAAATTTGTCACTATAATGTTTTCCATTGTTAAAGGATAAGGACGTTTTTACGTTTTAAATATTGTCCATTGTTGAAAAGGTATCAACATTTGTCAATGGAATTTTTTCCATTGTTGGAAGTGCCAGAAAGTTGTCATTATAGATAACTTCTAATATAATTATAAATAAATTTTTGAAAATAACAATTGAAAAATGATGACTTAAAGACGAATTTTCCATTGTTGCCTGAAAAATTTCATATTTTAAGATTTCTTCATTGTTGAAAGCGTGGGAAAATTTGTCACTATAATGTTTTCCATTGTTAAAGGATAAGGACGTTTTTACGTTTTAAATATTGTCCATTGTTGAAAAGGTATCAACATTTGTCAATGGAATTTTTTCCATTGTTGGAAGTGCCAGAAAGTTGTCATTATAGATAACTTCTAATATAATTATAAATAAATTTTTGAAAATAACAATTGAAAAATGATGACTTAAAGACGAATTTTCCATTGTTGCCGGAAAAATTTCATATTTTAAGATTTCTTCATTGTTGAAAGCGTGGGAAAATTTGTCAAATAATGTTTTCCATTGTTAAAGGATAAGGACGTTTTTACGTTTTAAATATTGTCCATTGTTGAAAAGGTATCAACATTTGTCAATGGAATTTTTTCCATTGTTGGAAGTGCTAGAAAGTTGTCATTATAGATAACTTCTAATATAATTATAAATAAATTTTTGAAAATAACAATTGAAAAATGATGACTTAAAGACGAATTTTCCATTGTTGCCGGAAAAATTTCATATTTTAAGATTTCTTCATTGTTGAAAGCGTGGGAAAATTTGTCACTATAATTTTTTCTATTGTTAAAGGTTAGGGACATTTTTACGTTTTAAATATTGTTCATTGTTGAAACGGTATCAACATTTGTCAATGGAATTTTTTCCATTGTTGGAAGTGCGGGAAAGTTGTCATTATAGATAATTTCTAATGTAATTATAAATAAATTTTTCATAATAACAACTGAAAAATGATGACTTAAAGACGATTTTCTCATTGTTGCCGGAAAATTTTCATATTTTAAGATTTCTTCATTGTTGAAAGGGTGGGAAAATTTGTCACTATATTGTTTACCATTGTTAAAGGATAGTGACATTTTGACTTTTTCAATATTGTACATTGTTGAAACGGTATCAAAAGTGGTCAATGGAATTTTTTCCATTGTTGGAAGTGCCAGAAAGTTGTCATTATAGATAATTTCTAATATAATTATAAATAAATTTTTCATGATAACAATTGAAAAATGATGACTTAAAGACGAATTTTCCATTGTTGCCAGAAAAATTTCATTTTTTAAGATTTCTTCATTGTTGAAAACGTGGGAAAATTTGTCACTATATTATTTTCCATTGTTAAAGGATAGTGACATTTTCACGTTGTTAATATTGTCCATTGTTGAAACGGTATCAAAACTGGTCAATGGAATTTTTTCCATTGTTGAAAGTGCCGGAAAGTTGTCATTATAGATAATTTCTAATATAATTATAAATAAATTTTTCATGATAACAACTGAAAAATGATGACTTAAAGACGAATTTTAAATTGTTGCCAGAAAAATTTCATATTTTAAGATTTCTTCATTGTTGAAAGCGTGGGAAAATTTGTCACTATAATGTTTTCCATTGTTAAAGGATAGGGACATTTTTACTTCTTAAATATTGTCCATTGTTGAAACGGTATGAATATTTGTCAACGGAAATTTTTCCATTGTTGGAAGTGCCAGAAAGTTGTCATTATAGATAAATTCTAATATAATTAAAAATAAATTTTTCATAATAACAATTGAAAAATGATGACTTAAAGACCAATTTTTCATTGTTGCCGGAAAATTTTCATATTTTCATATTTCTTCATTGTTGAAAGCTTCGAAAAATTTGTCACTATAAATTTTTCCATTGTTAAAGGAGAGGGATAATTTTGCGTTTTAAATATTGTCCATTGTTGAAACGGTAATAAAATTTGTCAATGGAATTTTTTCCATTGTTGGAAGTGCCGGAAAGTTGTCATTATAGATAATTTCTAATATAATTATAAATAAATTTTTCATAATAACAACTGGAAAATGATGACTTAAAGACGAATTTTTAATTGTTGCCGGAAAATTTTCATATTTTAAGATTTCTTCATTGTTGAAAGCGTGGGAAAATTTGTCACTATAATTTTTTCCATTGTTAAAGGTTAGGAACATTTTTACGTTTTAAATATTGTTCATTGTTGAAACGGTATCAACATTTGTCAATGGAATTTTTTCCATTGTTGGAAGTGCGGGAAAGTTGTCATTATAGATAATTTCTAATACAATTATAAATAAATTTTTCATGATAACAATTGAAAAATGATGACTTAAAGACGAATTTACCATTGTTGCCAGACAAATTTCATATTTTAAGATTTCTTCATTGTTGAAAACGTGGGAAAATTTGTCACTATATTGTTTTCCATTGTTAAAGGATAGTGGCATTTTCACGTTGTTAATATTGTCCATTGTTGAAACGGTATCAAAACTGGTCAATGGAATTTTTTCCATTGTTGGAAGTGCCAGAAAGTTGTCATTATATATAACTTCTAATATAATTATAAATAAATTTTTCATAATAACAATTGAAAAATGATGACTTAAAGATGAATTTTCCATTGTTGCTTGAAAAATTTCATATGTTAAGATTTCTTCATTGTTGAAAGCGTGGCAAAATTTGTCACTATATTGTTTTCCATTGTTAAAGGATAGTGAAATTTTCACGTTTTAAATATTGTCCATTGTTGAAACGGTATCAAAATTGGTCAATGGAATTTTTTCCATTGTTGAACGTGTCGGAAAGTTGTCATTATGGATAATTTCTAATGTAATTATAAATAAATTTTTCATAATAACAACTGAAAAATGATCACTTAAAGACGAATTTCTCATTGTTGCCGGATAATTTTCATATTTTAAGATTTTTTCTTTGTTGAAAGGGGGCGGAAATTCGTCACTATATTGTTTACCATTGTTAAAAGATAGTGACATTTTGACGTTTTCAATATTGTACATTGTTGAAACGGTATTAAAATTGGTCAATGGAATTTTTTCCATTGTTGGAAGTGCCAGAAAGTTGTCATTATAGATAACTTCTAATATAATTATAAATAAATTTTTGATAATAACAATTGAAAAATGATGACTTAAAGACGAATGTTCGATTGTTGCCGGAAAAATTTCATATTTTAAGATTTCTTCATTCTTGAAAACGTGGGAAAATTTGTCATTATATTGTTTTCCATTGTTAAATGATAGTGACATTTTCACGTTGTTAATATTGTCCATTGTTGAAACGGTATCAAAACTGGTCAATGGAATTTTTTCCATTGGGTAAAGTGCCGGAAAGTTGTCATTATAGATAATTTCTAATATAATTATAAATAAATTTTTCATGATAACAATTGAAAAATGATGGCTTAAAGACGAATGTTCCATTGTTGCCGGAAAAATTTCATATTTTAAGATTTCTTCATTCTTGAAAACGTGGGAAAATTTGTCACTATAGTTTTTTCCATTGTTTAAGGATAGTGACATTTTCACGTCTTAAATATTGTCCATTGTTGAAACGGTATCAAAATTCGTCAATGGAATTTTTCCCATTGTTGGAAGTGCCGGAAAGTTGTCATTATAGATAACTTCTAATATAATTATAAATAAATTTTTGAAAATAACAATTGAAAAATGATGACTTAAAGACGAATTTTCCATTGTTGCCGGAAAAATTTCATATTTTAAGATTTCTTCATTTTTGAAAGCGTGGGAAAATTTGACACTATAATTTTTTCTATTGTTAAAGGTTATGGACATTTTTACGTTTTAAATATTGTTCATTGTTGAAACGGTATCAACATTTGTCAATGGAATTTTTTCCATTGTTGGAAGTGCGGGAAAGTTGTCATTATAGATAATTTCTAATGTAATTATAAATAAATTTTTCAAAATAACAACTGAAAAATGATGACTTAAAGACGATTTTCTCATTGTTGCCGGAAAATTTTCATATTTTAAGATTTCTTCATTGTTGAAAGGGTGGGAAAATTTGTCACTATATTGTTTACCATTGTTAAAGGATAGTGACATTTTGACGTTTTCAATATTGTACATTGTTGAAACGGTATCAAAATTGGTCAATGGAATTTTTTCCATTGTTGGAAGTGCCAGAAAGTTGTCATTATAGATAACTTCTAATATAATTATAAATAAATTTTTGATAATAACAATTGAAAAATGATGATTTAAAGACGAATTTTCCATTGTTGCCGGAAAAATTTCATATTTTAAGATTTCTTCATTGTTGAAAGCGTGGGAAAATTTGTCACTATAATTTTTTCCATTGTTAAAGGTTAGGGACATTTTTACGTTTTAAATATTGTTCATTGTTGAAACGGTATCAACATTTGTCAATGGAATTTTTTCCATTGTTGGAAGTGCGGGAAAGTTGTCATTATAGATAATTTCTAATATAATTATAAATAAATTTTTCATGATAACAATTGAAAAATGATGACTTAAAGACGAATTTTCCATTGTTGCCAGAAAAATTTCATATTTTAACATTTCTTCATTGTTGAAAACGTGGGAAAATTTGTCACAATATTGTTTTCCATTGTTAAAGGTTAGTGACATTTTCACGTTGTTAATATTGTCCATTGTTGAAACGGTATCAAAACTGGTCAATGGATTTTTTCCATTGTTGGAAGTGCCAGAAAGTTGTCATTATATATAACTTCTAATATAATTATAAATAAATTTTTCATAATAACAATTGAAAAATGATGGCTTAAAGACGAATTTTCCATTGTTGCCGCAAAAATTTCTTATTTTAAGATTTCTTCATTGTTGAAAGCGTGGGAAAATTTGTCACTATAATGTTTTCCATTGTTAAAGGATAGGGACATTTTTACTTCTTAAATATTGTCCATTGTTGAAACGGTATGAATATTTGTCAACGGAAATTTTTCCATTGTTGGAAGTGCCAGAAAGTTGTCATTATAGATAAATTCTAATATAATTAAAAATAAATTTTTCATAATAACAATTGAAAAATGATGACTTAAAGACCAATTTTTCATTGTTGCCGGAAAATTTTCATATTTTCATATTTCTTCATTGTTGAAAGCTTCGAAAAATTTGTCACTATAAATTTTTAGATTGTTAAAGGAGAGGGATAATTTTGCGTTTTAAATATTGTCCATTGTTGAAACGGTAATAAACTTTGTCAATGGAATTTTTTCCATTGTTGGAAGTGCCGGAAAGTTGTCATTATAGATAATTTCTAATATAATTATAAATAAATTTTTCATAATAACAACTGAAAAATGATGACTTAAAGACGAATTTTTAATTGTTGCCGGAAAATTTTCATATTTTAAGATTTCTTCATTGTTGAAAGCGTGGGAAAATTTGTCACTATAATTTTTTCCATTGTTAAAGGTTAGGAACATTTTTACGTTTTAAGTATTGTTCATTGTTGAAACGGTATCAACATTTGTCAATGGAATTTTTTCCATTGTTGGAAGTGCGGGAAAGTTGTCATTATGGATAATTTCTAATGTAATTATAAATAAATTTTTCATAATAACAACTGAAAAATGATCACTTAAAGACGAATTTCTCATTGTTGCCGGATAATTTTCATATTTTAAGATTTCTTCATTGTTGAAAGGGGCGGAAATTCGTCACTATATTGTTTTCCATTGTTAAATGATAGTGACATTTTCACGTTGTTAATATTGTCCATTGTTCAAACGGTATCAAAACTGGTCAATGGAATTTTTTCCATTGGGTAAAGTGCCGGAAAGTTGTCATTATAGATAACTTCTAATATAATTATAAATAAATTTTTGATAATAACAATTGAAAAATGATGACTTAAAGACGAATTTTCCATTGTTGCCGGAAAAATTTCATATTTTAAGATTTCTTCATTGTTGAAAGCGTGGGAAAATTTGTCACTATAATTTTTTCTATTGTTAAAGGTTAGGGACATTTTTACGTTTTAAATATTGTTCATTGTTGAAACGGTATCAACATTTGTCAATGGAATTTTTTCCATTGTTGGAAGTGCTGGAAAGTTGTCATTATAGATAATTTCTAATGTAATTATAAATAGGTTTTTCATAATAACAACTGAAAAATGATGACTTAAAGACGATTTTCTCATTGTTGCCGGAAAATTTTCATATTTTAAGATTTCTTCATTGTTGAAAGGGTGGGAAAATTTGTCACTATATTGTTTACCATTGTTAAAGGATAGTGACATTTTGACGTTTTCAATATTGTACATTGTTGAAACGGTATCAAAATTGGTCAATGGAATTTTTTCCATTGTTGGAAGTGCCAGAAAGTTGTCATTATAGATAACTTCTAATATAATTATAAATAAATTTTTGATAATAACAATTGAAAAATGATGATTTAAAGACGAATTTTCCATTGTTGCCGGAAAAATTTCATATTTTAAGATTTCTTCATTATTGAAAACGTGGGAAAATTTGTTACTATATTATTTTCATTGTTAAATGATAGTGACATTTTCACGTTGTTAATATTGTCCATTGTTGAAACGGTATCAAAACTGGTCAATGGAATTTTTTCCATTGTTGAAAGTGCCGGAAAGTTGTCATTATAGATAATTTCTAATATAATTATAAATAAATTTTTGAAAATAACAACTGAAAAATGATGACTTAAAGACGATTTTCTCATTGTTGCAGGAAAATTTTCATATTTTCATATTTCTTCATTGTTGAAAGCTTCGAAAAACTTGTCACTATAAATTTTTCCATTGTTAAAGGAGAGGGATAATTTTGCGTTTTAAATATCGTCCATTGTTGAAACGGTAATAAAATTTGTCAATGGAATTTTTTCCATTGTTGGAAGTGCCGGAAAGTTGTCATTATAGATAATTTCTAATATAATTATAAATAAATTTTTCATGATAACAATTGAAAAATGATGACTTAAAGACGAATTTTCCATTGTTGCCTGAAAAATTTCATATTTTAAGATTTCTTCATTGTTGAAAGCGTGGGAAAATTTGTCACTATAATGTTTTCCATTGTTAAAGGATAAGGACGTTTTTACGTTTTAAATATTGTCCATTGTTGAAAAGGTATCAACATTTGTCAATGGAATTTTTTCCATTGTTGGAAGTGCCAGAAAGTTGTCATTATAGATAATTTCTAATATAATTATAAATAAATTTTTGAAAATAACAACTGAAAAATGATGACTTAAAGACGATTTTCTCATTGTTGCCGGAAAATTTTCATATTTTAAGATTTCTTCAATGTTGAAAGGGTGGGAAAATTTGTCACTATATTGTTTACCATTGTTAAAGGATAGTGACATTTTGACGTTTTCAATATTGTACATTGTTGAAACGGTATCAAAATTGGTCAATGGAATTTTTTCCATTGTTGGAAGTGCCAGAAAGTTGTCATTATAGATAACTTCTAATATAATTATAAATAAATTTTTGATAATAACAATTGAAAAATGATGACTTAAAGACGAATTTTCCATTGTTGCCGGAAAAATTTCATATTTTAAGATTTCTTCATTATTGAAAACGTGGGAAAATTTGTCACTATATTATTTTCCATTGTTAAAGGATAGTGACATTTTCACGTTGTTAATATTGTCCATTGTTGAAACGGTATCAAAACTGGTCAATGGAATTTTTTCCATTGTTGGAAGTGCCAGAAAGTTGTCATTATATATAACTTCTAATATAATTATAAATAAATTTTTCATAATAACAATTGAAAAATGATGGCTTAAAGACGAATTTTCCTTTGTTGCCGGAAAAATTTCATATTTTAAGATTTCTTCATTGTTGAAAGCGTGGGAAAATTTGTCACCATAATGTTTTCCATTGTTAAAGGATAGGGACATTTTTACTTCTTAAATATTGTCCATTGTTGAAACGGTATGAATATTTGTCAACGGAAATTTTTCCATTGTTGGAAGTGCCAGAAAGTTGCCATTATAGATAAATTCTAATATAATTAAAAATAAATTTTTCATAATAACAATTGAAAAATGATGACTTAAAGACCAATTTTTCATTGTTGCCGGAAAATTTTCATATTTTCATATTTCTTCATTGTTGAAAGCTTCGAAAAATTTGTCACTATAAATTTTTCCATTGTTAAAGGTGAGGGATAATTTTGCGTTTTAAATATTGTCCATTGTTGAAACGGTATCAAAACTGGTCAATGGAATTTTTTCCATTGTTGAAAGTGCCGGAAAGTTGTCATTATAGATAATTTCTAATATAATTATAAATAAATTTTTCATGATAACAATTGAAAAATGATGACTTAAAGACGAATTTTCCATTGTTGCCAGAAAAATCATATTTTAAGATTTCTTCATTGTTGAAAGCGTGGGAAAATTTGTCACTATAATTTTTTCCATTGTTAAAGGTTAGGGACATTTTTACGTTTTAAATATTGTTCATTGTTGAAACGGTATCAACATTTGTCAATGGAATTTTTTCCATTGTTGGAAGTGCGGGAAAGTTGTCATTATAGATAATTTCTAATGTAATTATAAATAAATTTTTCATAATAACAACTGAAAAATGATGACTTAAAGACGATTTTCTCATTGTTGCCGGAAAATTTTCATATTTTAAGATTTCTTCATTGTTGAAAGGGTGGGAAAACTTGTCACTATATTGTTTACCATTGTTAAAGGATAGTGACATTTTGACGTTTTCAATATTGTACATTGTTGAAACGGTATCAAAATTGGTCAATGGAATTTTTTCCATTGTTGAAAGTGCCAGAAAGTTGTCATTATAGATAACTTCTAATATAATTATAAATAAATTTTTGATAATAACAATTGAAAAATGATGACTTAAAGACGAATTTTCCATTGTTGCCGGAAAAATTTCATATTTTAAGATTTCTTCATTATTGAAAACGTGGGAAAATTTGTCACTATATTATTTTCCATTGTTAAAGGATAGTGACATTTTCACGTTGTTAATATTGTCCATTGTTGAAACGGTATCAAAACTGGTCAATGGAATTTTTTCCATTGTTGAAAGTGCCGGAAAGTTGTCATTATAGATAATTTCTAATATAATTATAAATAAATTTTTCATGATAACAATTAAAAAATGATGACTTAAAGACGAATTTTCCATTGTTGCCAGAAAAATTTTATATTTTAAGATTTCTTCATTGTTGAAAGCGTGGGAAAATTTGTCACAATATTGTTTTCCATTGTTAAAGGATAGTGACATTTTCACGTTGTTAATATTGTCCATTGTTGAAACGGTATCAAAACTGGTCAATGGAATTTTTTCCATTGTTGGAAGTGCCAGAAAGTTGTCATTATATATAACTTCTAATATAATTATAAATAAATTTTTCATAATAACAATTGAAAAATGATGGCTTAAAGACGAATTTTCCATTGTTGCCGGAAAAATTTCATATTTTAAGATTTCTTCATTGTTGAAAGCGTGGGAAAATTTGTCACTATAATGTTTTCCATTGTTAAAGGATAGGGACATTTTTACTTCTTAAATATTGTCCATTGTTGAAACGGTATGAATATTTGTCAATGGAAATTTTTCCATTGTTGGAAGTGCCAGAAAGTTGTCATTATAGATAATTTCTAATATAATTATGAATAAATTTTTCATAATAACAATTGAAAAATGATGACTTAAAGACCAATTTTTCATTGTTGCAGGAAAATTTTCATATTTTCATATTTCTTCATTGTTGAAAGCTTCGAAAAACTTGTCACTATAAATTTTTCCATTGTTAAAGGAGAGGGATAATTTTGCGTTTTAAATATCGTCCATTGTTGAAACGGTAATAAAATTTGTCAATGGAATTTTTTCCATTGTTGGAAGTGCCGGAAAGTTGTCATTATAGATAATTTCTAATATAATTATAAATAAATTTTTCATGATAACAATTGAAAAATGATGACTTAAAGACGAATTTTCCATTGTTGCCTGAAAAATTTCATATTTTAAGATTTCTTCATTGTTGAAAGCGTGGGAAAATTTGTCACTATAATGTTTTCCATTGTTAAAGGATAAGGACGTTTTTACGTTTTAAATATTGTCCATTGTTGAAAAGTTATCAACATTTGTCAATGGAATTTTTTCCATTGTTGGAAGTGCCAGAAAGTTGTCATTATAGATAATTTCTAATATAATTATAAATAAATTTTTGAAAATAACAACTGAAAAATGATGACTTAAAGACGATTTTCTCATTGTTGCCGGAAAATTTTCATATTTTAAGATTTCTTCAATGTTGAAAGGGTGGGAAAATTTGTCACTATATTGTTTACCATTGTTAAAGGATAGTGACATTTTGACGTTTTCAATATTGTACATTGTTGAAACGGTATCAAAATTGGTCAATGGAATTTTTTCCATTGTTGGAAGTGCCAGAAAGTTGTCATTATAGATAACTTCTAATATAATTATAAATAAATTTTTGATAATAACAATTGAAAAATGATGACTTAAAGACGAATTTTCCATTGTTGCCGGAAAAATTTCATATTTTAAGATTTCTTCATTATTGAAAACGTGGGAAAATTTGTCACTATATTATTTTCCATTGTTAAAGGATAGTGACATTTTCACGTTGTTAATATTGTCCATTGTTGAAACGGTATCAAAACTGGTCAATGGAATTTTTTCCATTGTTGGAAGTGCCAGAAAGTTGTCATTATATATAACTTCTAATATAATTATAAATAAATTTTTCATAATAACAATTGAAAAATGATGGCTTAAAGACGAATTTTCCATTGTTGCCGGAAAAATTTCATATTTTAAGATTTCTTCATTGTTGAAAGCGTGGGAAAATTTGTTACCATAATGTTTTCCATTGTTAAAGGATAGGGACATTTTTACTTCTTAAATATTGTCCATTGTTGAAACGGTATGAATATTTGTCAACGGAAATTTTTCCATTCTTGGAAGTGCCAGAAAGTTGTCATTATAGATAAATTCTAATATAATTATAAATAAATTTTTCATGATAACAATTTAAAAATGATGACTTAAAGACGAATTTTCCATTGTTGCCGGAAAAATTTCATATTTTAAGATTTCTTCATTGTTGAAAGCGTGGGAAAATTTGTCACTATAATTTTTTCTATTGTTAAAGGTTAGGGACATTTTTACGATTTAAATATTGTTCATTGTTGAAACGGTATCAACATTTGTCAATGGAATTTTTTCCATTGTTGGAAGTGCGGGAAAGTTGTCATTATAGATAATTTCTAATGTAATTATAAGTAAATTTTTCATAATAACAACTGAAAAATGATGACTTAAAGACGATTTTCTCATTGTTGCCGGAAAATTTTCATATTTTAAGATTTCTTCATTGTTGAAAGGGTGGGAAAATTTGTCACTATATTGTTTACCATTGTTAAAGGATAGTGACATTTTGACGTTTTCAATATTGTACATTGTTGAAACGGTGTCAAAATTGGTCAATGGAATTTTTTCCATTGTTGAAAGTGCCAGAAAGTTGTCATTATAGATAACTTCTAATATAATTATAAATAAATTTTTGATAATAACAATTGAAAAATGATGACTTAAAGACGAATTTTCCATTGTTGCCGGAAAAATTTCATATTTTAAGATTTCTTCATTATTGAAAACGTGGGAAAATTTGTCACTATATTATTTTCCATTGTTAAAGGATAGTGACATTTTCACGTTGTTAATATTGTCCATTGTTGAAACGGTATCAAAACTGGTCAATGGAATTTTTTCCATTGTTGAAAGTGCCGGAAAGTTGTCATTATAGATAATTTCTAATATAATTATAAATAAATTTTTCATGATAACAATTGAAAAATGATGACTTAAAGACGAATTTTCCATTGTTGCCAGAAAAATTTCATATTTTAAGATTTCTTCATTGTTGAAAGCGTGGGAAAATTTGTCACTATAATTTTTTCCATTGTTAAAGGTTAGGGACATTTTTACGTTTTAAATATTGTTCATTGTTGAAACGGTATCAACATTTGTCAATGGAATTTTTTCCATTGTTGGAAGTGCGGGAAAGTTGTCATTATAAATAATTTATAATATAATTATAAATAAATTTTTCATGATAACAATTGAAAAATGATAACTTAAAGACGAATTTTCCATTGTTGCCAGAAAAATTTCATATTTTAACATTTCTTCATTGTTGAAAACGTGGGAAAATTTGTCACAATATTGTTTTCCATTGTTAAAGGATAATGACATTTTCACGTTGTTAATATTGTCCATTGTTGAAACGGTATCAAAACTGGTCAATGGAATTTTTTCCATTGTTGGAAGTGCCAGAAAGTTGTCATTATATATAACTTCTAATATAATTATAAATAAATTTTTCATAATAACAATTGAAAAATGATGGCTTAAAGACGAATTTTCCATTGTTGCCGGAAAAATTTCATATTTTAAGATTTCTTCATTGTTGAAAGCGTGGGAAAATTTGTCACTATAGTGTTTTCCATTGTTAAAGGATAGGGATATTTTTACTTCTTAAATATTGTCCATTGTTGAAACGGTATGAATATTTGTCAACGGAAATTTTTCCATTGTTAGAAGTGCCAGAAAGTTGTCATTATAGATAAATTCTAATATAATTAAAAATAAATTTTTCATAATAACAATTGAAAAATGATGACTTAAAGACCAATTTTTCATTGTTGCCGGAAAATTTTCATATTTTCATATTTCTTCATTGTTGAAAGCTTCGAAAAATTTGTCACTATAAATTTTTCCATTGTTAAAGGAGAGGGATAATTTTGCGTTTTAAATATTGTCCATTGTTGAAACGGTAATAAAATTTGTCAATGGAATTTTTTCCATTGTTGGAAGTGCCGGAAAGTTGTCATTATAGATAATTTCTAATATAATTATAAATAAATTTTTCATAATAACAACTGAAAAATGATGACTTAAAGACGAATTTTTAATTGTTGCCGGAAAATTTTCATATTTTAAGATTTCTTCATTGTTGAAAACGTGGGAAAATTTGTCACTATATTGTTTTCCATTGTTAAAGGATAGTGGCATTTTCACGTTGTTAATATTGTCCATTGTTGAAACGGTATCAAAACTGGTCAATGGAATTTTTTCCATTGTTGAACGTGTCGGAAAGTTGTCATTATAGATAATTTCTAATATAATTATAAATAAATTTTTCATGATAACAATTGAAAAACGATGGCTTAAAGACGAATTTTCCATTGTTGCCGGAAAAATTTCATATTTTAAGATTTCTTCATTGTTGAAAGCGTGGGAAAATTTGTCACTATAATGTTTTCCATTGTTAAAGGATAGGGAGATTTTTACGTTTTAAATATTGTCCATTGTTGAAACGGTATCAATATTTGTCACCGGAATTTTTTCCATTGTTGGAAGTGCGGAAAAGTTGTCATTATGGATAATTTCTAATGTAATTATAAATAAATTTTTCATAATAACAACTGAAAAATGATGACTTAAAGACGAATTTCTGTTGTTGCCGGATAATTTTCATATTTTAAGATTTCTTCATTGTTGAAAGGGGGCGGAAATTCGTTACTATATTGTTTACCATTGTTAAAGGATAGTGACATTTTGACGTTTTCAATATTGTACATTGTTGAACCGGTATCAAAATTGGTCAATGGAATTTTTTCCATTGTTGGAAGTGCCAGAAAGTTGTCATTATAGATAACTTCTAATATAATTATAAATAAATTTTTGATAATAACAATTGAAAAATGATGACTTAAAGACGAATTTTCCATTGTTGCCGGAAAAATTTCATATTTTAAGATTTCTTCATTGTTGAAAGCGTGGGAAAATTTGTCACCATAATGTTTTCCATTGTTAAAGGATAGGGACATTTTTACTTCTTAAATATTGTCCATTGTGGAAACGGTATGAATATTTGTCAACGGAAATTTTTCCATTGTTGGAAGTGCCAGAAAGTTGTCATTATAGATAAATTCTAATATAATTAAAAATAAATTTTTCATAATAACAATTGAAAAATGATGACTTAAAGACCAATTTTTCATTGTTGCCGGAAAATTTTCATATTTTCATATTTCTTCATTGTTGAAAGCTTCGAAAAATTTGTCACTATAAATTTTTCCATTGTTAAAGGTGAGGGATAATTTTGCGTTTTAAATATTGTCCATTGTTGAAACGGTATCAAAACTGGTCAATGGAATTTTTTCCATTGTTGAAAGTGCCGGAAAGTTGTCATTATAGATAATTTCTAATATAATTATAAATAAATTTTTCATGATAACAATTGAAAAATGATGACTTAAAGACGAATTTTCCATTGTTGCCAGAAAAATCATATTTTAAGATTTCTTCATTGTTGAAAGCGTGGGAAAATTTGTCACTATAATTTTTTCCATTGTTAAAGGTTAGGGACATTTTTACGTTTTAAATATTGTTCATTGTTGAAACGGTATCAACATTTGTCAATGGAATTTTTTCCATTGTTGGAAGTGCGGGAAAGTTGTCATTATAGATAATTTCTAATATAATTATAAATAAATTTTTCATGATAACAATTGAAAAATGATGACTTAAAGACGAATTTTCCATTGTTGCCGGAAAAATTTCATATTTTAAGATTTCTTCATTGTTGAAAGCGTGGGAAAATTTGTCACTATAATTTTTTCTATTGTTAAAGGTTAGGGACATTTTTACGTTTTAAATATTGTTCATTGTTGAAACGGTATCAACATTTGTCAATGGAATTTTTTCCATTGTTGGAAGTGCGGGAAATTTGTCATTATAGATAATTTCTAATGTAATTATAAATAAATTTTTCATAATAACAACTGAAAAATGATGACTTAAAGACGAATTTCTCATTGTTGCCGGATAATTTTCATATTTTAAGATTTCTTCATTGTTGAAAGGGGGCAGAAATTCGTCACTATATTGTTTACCATTGTTAAAAGATAGTGATATATTGACGTTTTCAATATTGTACATTGTTGAAACGGTATTAAAATTGGTCAATGGAATTTTTTCCATTGTTGGAAGTGCCAGAAAGTTGTCATTATAGATAACTTCTAATATAATTATAAATAAATTTTTGATAATAACAATTGAAAAATGATGACTTAAAGACGAATGTTCCATTGTTGCCGGAAAAATTTCATATTTTAAGATTTCTTCATTATTGAAAACGTGGGAAAATTTGTCACTATATTATTTTCCATTGTTAAAGGATAGTGACATTTTCACGTTGTTAATATTGTCCATTGTTGAAACGGTATCAAAACTTGTCAATGGAATTTTTTCCATTGTTGAAAGTGCCGGAAAGTTGTCATTATAGATAATTTCTAATATAATTATAAATAAATTTTTCATGATAACAATTGAAAAATGATGACTTAAGGACGAATTTTCCATTGTTACGAGAAAAATTTCATATTTTAAGATTTCTTCATTGTTGAAAGCGTGGGAAAATTTGTCACTATAATTTTTTCCATTGTTAAAGGTTAGGGACATTTTTACGTTTTAAATATTGTCCATTGTTGAAACGGTATCAAAACTGGTCAATGGAATTTTTTCCATTGTTGAAAGTGCCGGAAAGTTGTCATTATAGATAATTTCTAATATAATTATAAATAAATTTTTCATGATAACAATTGAAAAATGATGACTTAAAGACGAATTTTCCATTGTTGCCGGAAAAATTTCATATTTTAAGATTTCTTCATTCTTGAAAACGTGGGAAAATTTGTCATTATATTGTTTTCCATTGTTAAATGATAGTGACATTTTCACGTTGTTAATATTGTCCATTGTTGAAACGGTATCAAAACTGGTCAATGGAATTTTTTCCATTGGGTAAAGTGCCGGAAAGTTGTCATTATAGATAATTTCTAATATAATTATAAATAAATTTTTCATGATAACAATTGAAAAATGATGGCTTAAAGACGAATGTTCCATTGTTGCCGGAAAAATTTCATATTTTAAGATTTCTTCATTCTTGAAAACGTGGGAAAATTTGTCACTATAGTTTTTTCCATTGTTAAAGGATAGTGACATTTTCACGTCTTAAATATTGTCCATTGTTGAAACGGTATCAAAATTCGTCAATGGAATTTTTCCCATTGTTGGAAGTGCCGGAAAGTTGTCATTATAGATAACTTCTAATATAATTATAAATAAATTTTTGAAAATAACAATTGAAAAATGATGACTTAAAGACGAATTTTCCATTGTTGCCGGAAAAATTTCATATTTTAAGATTTCTTCATTGTTGAAAGCGTGGGAAAATTTGACACTATAATTTTTTCTATTGTTAAAGGTTAGGGACATTTTTACGTTTTAAATATTGTTCATTGTTGAAACGGTATCAACATTTGTCAATGGAATTTTTTCCATTGTTGGAAGTGCGGGAAAGTTGTCATTATAGATAATTTCTAATGTAATTATAAATAAATTTTTCAAAATAACAACTGAAAAATGATGACTTAAAGACGATTTTCTCATTGTTGCCGGAAAATTTTCATATTTTAAGATTTCTTCATTGTTGAAAGGGTGGGAAAATTTGTCACTATATTGTTTACCATTGTTAAAGGATAGTGACATTTTGACGTTTTCAATATTGTACATTGTTGAAACGGTATCAAAATTGGTCAATGGAATTTTTTCCATTGTTGGAAGTGCCAGAAAGTTGTCATTATAGATAACTTCTAATATAATTATAAATAAATTTTTGATAATAACAATTGAAAAATGATGATTTAAAGACGAATTTTCCATTGTTGCCGGAAAAATTTCATATTTTAAGATTTCTTCATTGTTGAAAGCGTGGGAAAATTTGTCACTATAATTTTTTCCATTGTTAAAGGTTAGGGACATTTTTACGTTTTAAATATTGTTCATTGTTGAAACGGTATCAACATTTGTCAATGGAATTTTTTCCATTGTTGGAAGTGCGGGAAAGTTGTCATTATAGATAATTTCTAATATAATTATAAATAAATTTTTCATGATAACAATTGAAAAATGATGACTTAAAGACGAATTTTCCATTGTTGCCAGAAAAATTTCATATTTTAACATTTCTTCATTGTTGAAAACGTGGGAAAATTTGTCACAATATTGTTTTCCATTGTTAAAGGTTAGTGACATTTTCACGTTGTTAATATTGTCCATTGTTGAAACGGTATCAAAACTGGTCAATGGATTTTTTCCATTGTTGGAAGTGCCAGAAAGTTGTCATTATATATAACTTCTAATATAATTATAAATAAATTTTTCATAATAACAATTGAAAAATGATGGCTTAAAGACGAATTTTCCATTGTTGCCGCAAAAATTTCTTATTTTAAGATTTCTTCATTGTTGAAAGCGTGGGAAAATTTGTCACTATAATGTTTTCCATTGTTAAAGGATAGGGACATTTTTACTTCTTAAATATTGTCCATTGTTGAAACGGTATGAATATTTGTCAACGGAAATTTTTCCATTGTTGGAAGTGCCAGAAAGTTGTCATTATAGATAAATTCTAATATAATTAAAAATAAATTTTTCATAATAACAATTGAAAAATGATGACTTAAAGACCAATTTTTCATTGTTGCCGGAAAATTTTCATATTTTCATATTTCTTCATTGTTGAAAGCTTCGAAAAATTTGTCACTATAAATTTTTAGATTGTTAAAGGAGAGGGATAATTTTGCGTTTTAAATATTGTCCATTGTTGAAACGGTAATAAACTTTGTCAATGGAATTTTTTCCATTGTTGGAAGTGCCGGAAAGTTGTCATTATAGATAATTTCTAATATAATTATAAATAAATTTTTCATAATAACAACTGAAAAATGATGACTTAAAGACGAATTTTTAATTGTTGCCGGAAAATTTTCATATTTTAAGATTTCTTCATTGTTGAAAGCGTGGGAAAATTTGTCACTATAATTTTTTCCATTGTTAAAGGTTAGGAACATTTTTACGTTTTAAATATTGTTCATTGTTGAAACGGTATCAACATTTGTCAATGGAATTTTTTCCATTGTTGGAAGTGCGGGAAAGTTGTCATTATAGATAATTTCTAATATAATTATAAATAAATTTTTCATGATAACAATTGAAAAATGATGACTTAAAGACGAATTTCTCATTGTTGCCGGATAATTTTAATAATTTAAATCAATATTTGTCAACGGAATTTTTTCCATTGTTGGAAGTGCGGGAAAGTTGTCATTATGGATAATTTCTAATGTAATTATAAATAAATTTT
Source organism: Maratus michaelseni (assembly GCA_963931845.1). Taxonomy (NCBI): domain Eukaryota; kingdom Metazoa; phylum Arthropoda; class Arachnida; order Araneae; family Salticidae; genus Maratus; species Maratus michaelseni. The sequence goes on along the minus strand of CAWVPG010000094.1, from coordinate 1,091,148 downwards.
TCATAATAACAACTGAAAAATGATCACTTAAAGACGAATTTCTCATTGTTGCCGGATAATTTTCATATTTTAAGATTTCTTCATTGTTGAAAGGGGGCGGAAATTCGTCACTATATTGTTTTCCATTGTTAAATGATAGTGACATTTTCACGTTGTTAATATTGTCCATTGTTGAAACGGTATCAAAACTGGTCAATGGAATTTTTTCCATTGGGTAAAGTGCCGGAAAGTTGTCATTATAGATAACTTCTAATATAATTATAAATAAATTTTTGATAATAACAATTGAAAAATGATGACTTAAAGACGAATTTTCCATTGTTGCCGGAAAAATTTCATATTTTAAGATTTCTTCATTGTTGAAAGCGTGGGAAAATTTGTCACTATAATTTTTTCTATTGTTAAAGGTTAGGGACATTTTTACGTTTTAAATATTGTTCATTGTTGAAACGGTATCAACATTTGTCAATGGAATTTTTTCCATTGTTGGAAGTGCTGGAAAGTTGTCATTATAGATAATTTCTAATGTAATTATAAATAATTTTTTCATAATAACAACTGAAAAATGATGACTTAAAGACGATTTTCTCATTGTTGCCGGAAAATTTTCATATTTTAAGATTTCTTCATTGTTGAAAGGGTGGGAAAATTTGTCACTATATTGTTTACCATTGTTAAAGGATAGTGACATTTTGACGTTTTCAATATTGTACATTGTTGAAACGGTATCAAAATTGGTCAATGGAATTTTTTCCATTGTTGGAAGTGCCAGAAAGTTGTCATTATAGATAACTTCTAATATAATTATAAATAAATTTTTGATAATAACAATTGAAAAATGATGACTTAAAGACGAATTTTCCATTGTTGCCGGAAAAATTTCATATTTTAAGATTTCTTCATTATTGAAAACGTGGGAAAATTTGTCACTATATTATTTTCCATTGTTAAAGGATAGTGACATTTTCACGTTGTTAATATTGTCCATTGTTGAAACGGTATCAAAACTGGTCAATGGAATTTTTTCCATTGTTGGAAGTGCCAGAAAGTTGTCATTATATATAACTTCTAATATAATTATAAATAAATTTTTCATAATAACAATTGAAAAATGATGGCTTAAAGACGAATTTTCCATTGTTGCCGGAAAAATTTCATATTTTAAGATTTCTTCATTGTTGAAAGCGTGGGAAAATTTGTCACCATAATGTTTTCCATTGTAAAAGGATAGGGACATTTTTACTTCTTAAATATTGTCCATTGTTGAAACGGTATGAATATTTGTCAACGGAAATTTTTCCATTGTTGGAAGTGCCAGAAAGTTGCCATTATAGATAAATTCTAATATAATTAAAAATAAATTTTTCATAATAACAATTGAAAAATGATGACTTAAAGACCAATTTTTCATTGTTGCCGGAAAATTTTCATATTTTCATATTTCTTCATTGTTGAAAGCTTCGAAAAATTTGTCACTATAAATTTTTCCATTGTTAAAGGTGAGGGATAATTTTGCGTTTTAAATATTGTCCATTGTTGAAACGGTATCAAAACTGGTCAATGGAATTTTTTCCATTGTTGAAAGTGCCGGAAAGTTGTCATTATAGATAATTTCTAATATAATTATAAATAAATTTTTCATGATAACAATTGAAAAATGATGACTTAAAGACGAATTTTCCATTGTTGCCAGAAAAATCATATTTTAAGATTTCTTCATTGTTGAAAGCGTGGGAAAATTTGTCACTATAATTTTTTCCATTGTTAAAGGTTAGGGACATTTTTACGTTTTAAATATTGTTCATTGTTGAAACGGTATCAACATTTGTCAATGGAATTTTTTCCATTGTTGGAAGTGCGGGAAAGTTGTCATTATAGATAATTTCTAATGTAATTATAAATAAATTTTTCATAATAACAACTGAAAAATGATGACTTAAAGACGATTTTCTCATTGTTGCCGGAAAATTTTCATATTTTAAGATTTCTTCATTGTTGAAAGGGTGGGAAAATTTGTCACTATATTGTTTACCATTGTTAAAGGATAGTGACATTTTGACGTTTTCAATATTGTACATTGTTGAAACGGTATCAAAATTGGTCAATGGAATTTTTTCCATTGTTGAAAGTGCCAGAAAGTTGTCATTATAGATAACTTCTAATATAATTATAAATAAAATTTTGATAATAACAATTGAAAAATGATGACTTAAAGACGAATTTTCCATTGTTGCCGGAAAAATTTCATATTTTAAGATTTCTTCATTATTGAAAACGTGGGAAAATTTGTCACTATATTATTTTCCATTGTTAAAGGATAGTGACATTTTCACGTTGTTAATATTGTCCATTGTTGAAACGGTATCAAAACTGGTCAATGGAATTTTTTCCATTGTTGAAAGTGCCGGAAAGTTGTCATTATAGATAATTTCTAATATAATTATAAATAAATTTTTCATGATAACAATTGAAAAATGATGACTTAAAGACGAATTTTCCATTGTTGCCAGAAAAATTTCATATTTTAAGATTTCTTCATTGTTGAAAGCGTGGGAAAATTTGTCACAATATTGTTTTCCATTGTTAAAGGATAGTGACATTTTCACGTTGTTAATATTGTCCATTGTTGAAACGGTATCAAAACTGGTCAATGGAATTTTTTCCATTGTTGGAAGTGCCAGAAAGTTGTCATTATATATAACTTCTAATATAATTATAAATAAATTTTTCATAATAACAATTGAAAAATGATGGCTTAAAGACGAATTTTCCATTGTTGCCGGAAAAATTTCATATTTTAAGATTTCTTCATTGTTGAAAGCGTGGGAAAATTTGTCACTATAATGTTTTCCATTGTTAAAGGATAGGGACATTTTTACTTCTTAAATATTGTCCATTGTTGAAACGGTATGAATATTTGTCAATGGAAATTTTTCCATTGTTGGAAGTGCCAGAAAGTTGTCATTATAGATAATTTCTAATATAATTATGAATAAATTTTTCATAATAACAATTGAAAAATGATGACTTAAAGACCAATTTTTCATTGTTGCAGGAAAATTTTCATATTTTCATATTTCTTCATTGTTGAAAGCTTCGAAAAACTTGTCACTATAAATTTTTCCATTGTTAAAGGAGAGGGATAATTTTGCGTTTTAAATATCGTCCATTGTTGAAACGGTAATAAAATTTGTCAATGGAATTTTTTCCATTGTTGGAAGTGCCGGAAAGTTGTCATTATAGATAATTTCTAATATAATTATAAATAAATTTTTCATGATAACAATTGAAAAATGATGACTTAAAGACGAATTTTCCATTGTTGCCTGAAAAATTTCATATTTTAAGATTTCTTCATTGTTGAAAGCGTGGGAAAATTTGTCACTATAATGTTTTCCATTGTTAAAGGATAAGGACGTTTTTACGTTTTAAATATTGTCCATTGTTGAAAAGTTATCAACATTTGTCAATGGAATTTTTTCCATTGTTGGAAGTGCCAGAAAGTTGTCATTATAGATAATTTCTAATATAATTATAAATAAATTTTTGAAAATAACAACTGAAAAATGATGACTTAAAGACGATTTTCTCATTGTTGCCGGAAAATTTTCATATTTTAAGATTTCTTCAATGTTGAAAGGGTGGGAAAATTTGTCACTATATTGTTTACCATTGTTAAAGGATAGTGACATTTTGACGTTTTCAATATTGTACATTGTTGAAACGGTATCAAAATTGGTCAATGGAATTTTTTCCATTGTTGGAAGTGCCAGAAAGTTGTCATTATAGATAACTTCTAATATAATTATAAATAAATTTTTGATAATAACAATTGAAAAATGATGACTTAAAGACGAATTTTCCATTGTTGCCGGAAAAATTTCATATTTTAAGATTTCTTCATTATTGAAAACGTGGGAAAATTTGTCACTATATTATTTTCCATTGTTAAAGGATAGTGACATTTTCACGTTGTTAATATTGTCCATTGTTGAAACGGTATCAAAACTGGTCAATGGAATTTTTTCCATTGTTGGAAGTGCCAGAAAGTTGTCATTATATATAACTTCTAATATAATTATAAATAAATTTTTCATAATAACAATTGAAAAATGATGGCTTAAAGACGAATTTTCCATTGTTGCCGGAAAAATTTCATATTTTAAGATTTCTTCATTGTTGAAAGCGTGGGAAAATTTGTTACCATAATGTTTTCCATTGTTAAAGGATAGGGACATTTTTACTTCTTAAATATTGTCCATTGTTGAAACGGTATGAATATTTGTCAACGGAAATTTTTCCATTGTTGGAAGTGCCAGAAAGTTGTCATTATAGATAAATTCTAATATAATTATAAATAAATTTTTCATGATAACAATTAAAAAATGATGACTTAAAGACGAATTTTCCATTGTTGCCGGAAAAATTTCATATTTTAAGATTTCTTCATTGTTGAAAGCGTGGGAAAATTTGTCACTATAATTTTTTCTATTGTTAAAGGTTAGGGACATTTTTACGATTTAAATATTGTTCATTGTTGAAACGGTATCAACATTTGTCAATGGAATTTTTTCCATTGTTGGAAGTGCGGGAAAGTTGTCATTATAGATAATTTCTAATGTAATTATAAGTAAATTTTTCATAATAACAACTGAAAAATGATGACTTAAAGACGATTTTCTCATTGTTGCCGGAAAATTTTCATATTTTAAGATTTCTTCATTGTTGAAAGGGTGGGAAAATTTGTCACTATATTGTTTACCATTGTTAAAGGATAGTGACATTTTGACGTTTTCAATATTGTACATTGTTGAAACGGTATCAAAATTGGTCAATGGAATTTTTTCCATTGTTGAAAGTGCCAGAAAGTTGTCATTATAGATAACTTCTAATATAATTATAAATAAATTTTTGATAATAACAATTGAAAAATGATGACTTAAAGACGAATTTTCCATTGTTGCCGGAAAAATTTCATATTTTAAGATTTCTTCATTATTGAAAACGTGGGAAAATTTGTCACTATATTATTTTCCATTGTTAAAGGATAGTGACATTTTCACGTTGTTAATATTGTCCATTGTTGAAACGGTATCAAAACTGGTCAATGGAATTTTTTCCATTGTTGAAAGTGCCGGAAAGTTGTCATTATAGATAATTTCTAATATAATTATAAATAAATTTTTCATGATAACAATTGAAAAATGATGACTTAAAGACGAATTTTCCATTGTTGCCAGAAAAATTTCATATTTTAAGATTTCTTCATTGTTGAAAGCGTGGGAAAATTTGTCACTATAATTTTTTCCATTGTTAAAGGTTAGGGACATTTTTACGTTTTAAATATTGTTCATTGTTGAAACGGTATCAACATTTGTCAATGGAATTTTTTCCATTGTTGGAAGTGCGGGAAAGTTGTCATTATAAATAATTTATAATATAATTATAAATAAATTTTTCATGATAACAATTGAAAAATGATAACTTAAAGACGAATTTTCCATTGTTGCCAGAAAAATTTCATATTTTAACATTTCTTCATTGTTGAAAACGTGGGAAAATTTGTCACAATATTGTTTTCCATTGTTAAAGGATAGTGACATTTTCACGTTGTTAATATTGTCCATTGTTGAAACGGTATCAAAACTGGTCAATGGAATTTTTTCCATTGTTGGAAGTGCCAGAAAGTTGTCATTATATATAACTTCTAATATAATTATAAATAAATTTTTCATAATAACAATTGAAAAATGATGGCTTAAAGACGAATTTTCCATTGTTGCCGGAAAAATTTCATATTTTAAGATTTCTTCATTGTTGAAAGCGTGGGAAAATTTGTCACTATAGTGTTTTCCATTGTTAAAGGATAGGGATATTTTTACTTCTTAAATATTGTCCATTGTTGAAACGGTATGAATATTTGTCAACGGAAATTTTTCCATTGTTAGAAGTGCCAGAAAGTTGTCATTATAGATAAATTCTAATATAATTAAAAATAAATTTTTCATAATAACAATTGAAAAATGATGACTTAAAGACCAATTTTTCATTGTTGCCGGAAAATTTTCATATTTTCATATTTCTTCATTGTTGAAAGCTTCGAAAAATTTGTCACTATAAATTTTTCCATTGTTAAAGGAGAGGGATAATTTTGCGTTTTAAATATTGTCCATTGTTGAAACGGTAATAAAATTTGTCAATGGAATTTTTTCCATTGTTGGAAGTGCCGGAAAGTTGTCATTATAGATAATTTCTAATATAATTATAAATAAATTTTTCATAATAACAACTGAAAAATGATGACTTAAAGACGAATTTTTAATTGTTGCCGGAAAATTTTCATATTTTAAGATTTCTTCATTGTTGAAAACGTGGGAAAATTTGTCACTATATTGTTTTCCATTGTTAAAGGATAGTGGCATTTTCACGTTGTTAATATTGTCCATTGTTGAAACGGTATCAAAACTGGTCAATGGAATTTTTTCCATTGTTGAACGTGTCGGAAAGTTGTCATTATAGATAATTTCTAATATAATTATAAATAAATTTTTCATGATAACAATTGAAAAACGATGGCTTAAAGACGAATTTTCCATTGTTGCCGGAAAAATTTCATATTTTAAGATTTCTTCATTGTTGAAAGCGTGGGAAAATTTGTCACTATAATGTTTTCCATTGTTAAAGGATAGGGAGATTTTTACGTTTTAAATATTGTCCATTGTTGAAACGGTATCAATATTTGTCAACGGAATTTTTTCCATTGTTGGAAGTGCGGAAAAGTTGTCATTATGGATAATTTCTAATGTAATTATAAATAAATTTTTCATAATAACAACTGAAAAATGATGACTTAAAGACGAATTTCTGTTGTTGCCGGATAATTTTCATATTTTAAGATTTCTTCATTGTTGAAAGGGGGCGGAAATTCGTTACTATATTGTTTACCATTGTTAAAGGATAGTGACATTTTGACGTTTTCAATATTGTACATTGTTGAACCGGTATCAAAATTGGTCAATGGAATTTTTTCCATTGTTGGAAGTGCCAGAAAGTTGTCATTATAGATAACTTCTAATATAATTATAAATAAATTTTTGATAATAACAATTGAAAAATGATGACTTAAAGTCGAATTTTCCATTGTTGCCGGAAAAATTTCATATTTTAAGATTTCTTCATTGTTGAAAGCGTGGGAAAATTTGTCACCATAATGTTTTCCATTGTTAAAGGATAGGGACATTTTTACTTCTTAAATATTGTCCATTGTGGAAACGGTATGAATATTTGTCAACGGAAATTTTTCCATTGTTGGAAGTGCCAGAAAGTTGTCATTATAGATAAATTCTAATATAATTAAAAATAAATTTTTCATAATAACAATTGAAAAATGATGACTTAAAGACCAATTTTTCATTGTTGCGGGAAAATTTTCATATTTTCATATTTCTTCATTGTTGAAAGCTTCGAAAAATTTGTCACTATAAATTTTTCCATTGTTAAAGGTGAGGGATAATTTTGCGTTTTAAATATTGTCCATTGTTGAAACGGTATCAAAACTGGTCAATGGAATTTTTTCCATTGTTGAAAGTGCCGGAAAGTTGTCATTATAGATAATTTCTAATATAATTATAAATAAATTTTTCATGATAACAATTGAAAAATGATGACTTAAAGACGAATTTTCCATTGTTGCCAGAAAAATCATATTTTAAGATTTCTTCATTGTTGAAAGCGTGGGAAAATTTGTCACTATAATTTTTTCCATTGTTAAAGGTTAGGGACATTTTTACGTTTTAAATATTGTTCATTGTTGAAACGGTATCAACATTTGTCAATGGAATTTTTTCCATTGTTGGAAGTGCGGGAAAGTTGTCATTATAGATAATTTCTAATATAATTATAAATAAATTTTTCATGATAACAATTGAAAAATGATGACTTAAAGACGAATTTTCCATTGTTGCCGGAAAAATTTCATATTTTAAGATTTCTTCATTGTTGAAAGCGTGGGAAAATTTGTCACTATAATTTTTTCTATTGTTAAAGGTTAGGGACATTTTTACGTTTTAAATATTGTTCATTGTTGAAACGGTATCAACATTTGTCAATGGAATTTTTTCCATTGTTGGAAGTGCGGGAAAGTTGTCATTATAGATAATTTCTAATGTAATTATAAATAAATTTTTCATAATAACAACTGAAAAATGATCACTTAAAGACGAATTTCTCATTGTTGCCGGATAATTTTCATATTTTAAGATTTCTTCATTGTTGAAAGGGGGCAGAAATTCGTCACTATATTGTTTACCATTGTTAAAAGATAGTGACATATTGACGTTTTCAATATTGTACATTGTTGAAACGGTATTAAAATTGGTCAATGGAATTTTTTCCATTGTTGGAAGTGCCAGAAAGTTGTCATTATAGATAACTTCTAATATAATTATAAATAAATTTTTGATAATAACAATTGAAAAATGATGACTTAAAGACGAATGTTCCATTGTTGCCGGAAAAATTTCATATTTTAAGATTTCTTCATTATTGAAAACGTGGGAAAATTTGTCACTATATTATTTTCCATTGTTAAAGGATAGTGACATTTTCACGTTGTTAATATTGTCCATTGTTGAAACGGTATCAAAACTTGTCAATGGAATTTTTTCCATTGTTGAAAGTGCCGGAAAGTTGTCATTATAGATAATTTCTAATATAATTATAAATAAATTTTTCATGATAACAATTGAAAAATGATGACTTAAGGACGAATTTTCCATTGTTACGAGAAAAATTTCATATTTTAAGATTTCTTCATTGTTGAAAGCGTGGGAAAATTTGTCACTATAATTTTTTCCATTGTTAAAGGTTAGGGACATTTTTACGTTTTAAATATTGTTCATTGTTGAAACGGTATCAACATTTGTCAATGGAATTTTTTCCATTGTTGGAAGTGCGGGAAAGTTGTCATTATAGATAATTTCTAACATAATTATAAATAAATTTTTCATGATAACAATTGAAAAATGATGACTTAAAGACGAATTTTCCATTGTTGCCGGAAAAATTTCATATTTTAAGATTTCTTCATTGTTGAAAGCGTGGGAAAATTTGTCACTATAATTTTTTCTATTGTTAAAGGTTAGGGACATTTTTACGTTTTAAATATTGTTCATTGTTGAAACGGTATCAACATTTGTCAATGGAATTTTTTCCATTGTCGGAAGTGCGGGAAAGTTGTCATTATAGATAATTTCTAATGTAATTATAAATAAATTTTTCATAATAACAACTGAAAAATGATGACTTAAAGACGATTTTCTCATTGATGCCGGAAAATTTTCATATTTTAAGATTTCTTCAATGTTGAAAGGGTGGGAAAATTTGTCACTATATTGTTTACCATTGTTAAAGGATAGTGACATTTTGACGTTTTCAATATTGTACATTGTTGAAACGGTATCAAAATTGGTCAATGGAATTTTTCCCATTGTTGGAAGTGCCAGAAAGTTGTCATTATATATAACTTCTAATATAATTATAAATAAATTTTTCATAATAACAATTGAAAAATGATGGCTAAAAGACGAATTTTCCATTGTTGCCGGAAAAATTTCATATTTTAAGATTTCTTCATTGTTGAAAGCGTGGGAAAATTTGTCACTATAGTGTTTTCCATTGTTAAAGGATAGGGATATTTTTACTTCTTAAATATTGTCCATTGTTGAAACGGTATGAATATTTGTCAACGGAAATTTTTCCATTGTTAGAAGTGCCAGAAAGTTGTCATTATAGATAAATTCTAATATAATTAAAAATAAATTTTTCATAATAACAATTGAAAAATGATGACTTAAAGACCAATTTTTCATTGTTGCCGGAAAATTTTCATATTTTCATATTTCTTCATTGTTGAAAGCTTCGAAAAATTTGTCACTATAAATTTTTCCATTGTTAAAGGAGAGGGATAATTTTGCGTTTTAAATATTGTCCATTGTTGAAACGGTAATAAAATTTGTCAATGGAATTTTTTCCATTGTTGGAAGTGCCGGAAAGTTGTCATTATAGATAATTTCTAATATAATTATAAATAAATTTTTCATAATAACAACTGAAAAATGATGACTTAAAGACGAATTTTTAATTGTTGCCGGAAAATTTTCATATTTTAAGATTTCTTCATTGTTGAAAGCGTGGGAAAATTTGTCACTATAATTTTTTCCATTGTTAAAGGTTAGGAACATTTTTACGTTTTAAATATTGTTCATTGTTGAAACGGTATCAACATTTGTCAATGGAATTTTTTCCATTGTTGGAAGTGCGGGAAAGTTGTCATTATAGATAATTTCTAATATAATTATAAATAAATTTTTCATGATAACAATTGAAAAATGATGACTTAAAGACGAATTTACCATTGTTGCCAGAAAAATTTCATATTTTAAGATTTCTTCATTGTTGAAAACGTGGGAAAATTTGTCACTATATTGTTTTCCATTGTTAAAGGATAGTGGCATTTTCACGTTGTTAATATTGTCCATTGTTGAAACGGTATCAAAACTGGTCAATGGAATTTTTTCCATTGTTGAACGTGTCGGAAAGTTGTCATTATAGATAATTTCTAATATAATTATAAATAAATTTTTCATGATAACAATTGAAAAACGATGGCTTAAAGACGAATTTTCCATTGTTGCCGGAAAAATTTCATATTTTAAGATTTCTTCATTGTTGAAAGCGTGGGAAAATTTGTCACTATAATGTTTTCCATTGTTAAAGGATAGGGAGATTTTTACGTTTTAAATATTGTCCATTGTTGAAACGGTATCAATATTTGTCAACGGAATTTTTTCCATTGTTGGAAGTGCGGAAAAGTTGTCATTATGGATAATTTCTAATGTATTTATAAATAAATTTTTCATAATAACAACTGAAAAATGATGACTTAAAGACGAATTTCTGTTGTTGCCGGATAATTTTCATATTTTAAGATTTCTTCATTGTTGAAAGGGGGCGGAAATTCGTTACTATATTGTTTACCATTGTTAAAGGATAGTGACATTTTGACGTTTTCAATATTGTACATTGTTGAACCGGTATCAAAATTGGTCAATGGAATTTTTTCCATTGTTGGAAGTGCCAGAAAGTTGTCATTATAGATAATTTCTAATATAATTATAAATAAATTTTTCATAATAACAACTGAAAAATGATGACTTAAAGACGAATTTTTAATTGTTGCCGGAAAATTTTCATATTTTAAGATTTCTTCATTGTTGAAAGCGTGGGAAAATTTGTCACTATAATTTTTTCCATTGTTAAAGGTTAGGAACATTTTTACGTTTTAAATATTGTTCATTGTTGAAACGGTATCAACATTTGTCAATGGAATTTTTTCCATTGTTGGAAGTGCGGGAAAGTTGTCATTATAGATAATTTCTAATATAATTATAAATAAATTTTTCATGATAACAATTGAAAAATGATGACTTAAAGACGAATTTACCATTGTTGCCAGAAAAATTTCATATTTTAAGATTTCTTCATTGTTGAAAACGTGGGAAAATTTGTCACTATATTGTTTTCCATTGTTAAAGGATAGTGGCATTTTCACGTTGTTAATATTGTCCATTGTTGAAACGGTATCAAAACTGGTCAATGGAATTTTTTCCATTGTTGAACGTGTCGGAAAGTTGTCATTATAGATAATTTCTAATATAATTATAAATAAATTTTTCATGATAACAATTGAAAAACGATGGCTTAAAGACGAATTTTCCATTGTTGCCGGAAAAATTTCATATTTTAAGATTTCTTCATTGTTGAAAGCGTGGGAAAATTTGTCACTATAATGTTTTCCATTGTTAAAGGATAGGGAGATTTTTACGTTTTAAATATTGTCCATTGTTGAAACGGTATCAATATTTGTCAACGGAATTTTTTCCATTGTTGGAAGTGCGGAAAAGTTGTCATTATGGATAATTTCTAATGTAATTATAAATAAATTTTTCATAATAACAACTGAAAAATGATGACTTAAAGACGAATTTCTGTTGTTGCCGGATAATTTTCATATTTTAAGATTTCTTCATTGTTGAAAGGGGGCGGAAATTCGTTACTATATTGTTTACCATTGTTAAAGGATAGTGACATTTTGACGTTTTCAATATTGTACATTGTTGAACCGGTATCAAAATTGGTCAATGGAATTTTTTCCATTGTTGGAAGTGCCAGAAAGTTGTCATTATAGATAACTTCTAATATAATTATAAATAAATTTTTGATAATAACAATTGAAAAATGATGACTTAAAGACGAATTTTCCATTGTTGCCGGAAAAATTTCATATTTTAAGATTTCTTCATTGTTGAAAGCGTGGGAAAATTTGTCACCATAATGTTTTCCATTGTTAAAGGATAGGGACATTTTTACTTCTTAAATATTGTCCATTGTGGAAACGGTATGAATATTTGTCAACGGAAATTTTTCCATTGTTGGAAGTGCCAGAAAGTTGTCATTATAGATAAATTCTAATATAATTAAAAATAAATTTTTCATAATAACAATTGAAAAATGATGACTTAAAGACCAATTTTTCATTGTTGCCGGAAAATTTTCATATTTTCATATTTCTTCATTGTTGAAAGCTTCGAAAAATTTGTCACTATAAATTTTTCCATTGTTAAAGGTGAGGGATAATTTTGCGTTTTAAATATTGTCCATTGTTGAAACGGTATCAAAACTGGTCAATGGAATTTTTTCCATTGTTGAAAGTGCCGGAAAGTTGTCATTATAGATAATTTCTAATATAATTATAAATAAATTTTTCATGATAACAATTGAAAAATGATGACTTAAAGACGAATTTTCCATTGTTGCCAGAAAAATCATATTTTAAGATTTCTTCATTGTTGAAAGCGTGGGAAAATTTGTCACTATAATTTTTTCCATTGTTAAAGGTTAGGGACATTTTTACGTTTTAAATATTGTTCATTGTTGAAACGGTATCAACATTTGTCAATGGAATTTTTTCCATTGTTGGAAGTGCGGGAAAGTTGTCATTATAGATAATTTCTAATATAATTATAAATAAATTTTTCATGATAACAATTGAAAAATGATGACTTAAAGACGAATTTTCCATTGTTGCCGGAAAAATTTCATATTTTAAGATTTCTTCATTGTTGAAAGCGTGGGAAAATTTGTCACTATACTTTTTTTTCTATTGTTAAAGGTTAGGGACATTTTTACGTTTTAAATATTGTTCATTGTTGAAACGGTATCAACATTTGTCAATGGAATTTTTTCCATTGTTGGAAGTGCGGGAAAGTTGTCATTATAGATAATTTCTAATGTAATTATAAATAAATTTTTCATAATAACAACTGAAAAATGATGACTTAAAGACGAATTTCTCATTGTTGCCGGATAATTTTCATATTTTAAGATTTCTTCATTGTTGAAAGGGGGCAGAAATTCGTCACTATATTGTTTACCATTGTTAAAAGATAGTGACATATTGACGTTTTCAATATTGTACATTGTTGAAACGGTATTAAAATTGGTCAATGGAATTTTTTCCATTGTTGGAAGTGCCAGAAAGTTGTCATTATAGATAACTTCTAATATAATTATAAATAAATTTTTGATAATAACAATTGAAAAATGATGACTTAAAGACGAATGTTCCATTGTTGCCGGAAAAATTTCATATTTTAAGATTTCTTCATTATTGAAAACGTGGGAAAATTTGTCACTATATTATTTTCCATTGTTAAAGGATAGTGACATTTTCACGTTGTTAATATTGTCCATTGTTGAAACGGTATCAAAACTTGTCAATGGAATTTTTTCCATTGTTGAAAGTGCCGGAAAGTTGTCATTATAGATAATTTCTAATATAATTATAAATAAATTTTTCATGATAACAATTGAAAAATGATGACTTAAGGACGAATTTTCCATTGTTACGAGAAAAATTTCATATTTTAAGATTTCTTCATTGTTGAAAGCGTGGGAAAATTTGTCACTATAATTTTTTCCATTGTTAAAGGTTAGGGACATTTTTACGTTTTAAATATTGTTCATTGTTGAAACGGTATCAACATTTGTCAATGGAATTTTTTCCATTGTTGGAAGTGCGGGAAAGTTGTCATTATAGATAATTTCTAATATAATTATAAATAAATTTTTCATGATAACAATTGAAAAATGATGACTTAAAGACGAATTTTCCATTGTTGCCGGAAAAATTTCATATTTTAAGATTTCTTCATTGTTGAAAGCGTGGGAAAATTTGTCACTATAACTTTTTCTATTGTTAAAGGTTAGGGACATTTTTACGTTTTAAATATTGTTCATTGTTGAAACGGTATCAACATTTGTCAATGGAATTTTTTCCATTGTTGGAAGTGCGGGAAAGTTGTCATTATAGATAATTTCTAATGTAATTATAAATAAATTTTTCGTAATAACAACTGAAAAATGATGACTTAAAGACGATTTTCTCATTGATGCCGGAAAATTTTCATATTTTAAGATTTCTTCAATGTTGAAAGGGTGGGAAAATTTGTCACTATATTGTTTACCATTGTTAAAGGATAGTGACATTTTGACGTTTTCAATATTGTACATTGTTGAAACGGTATCAAAATTGGTCAATGGAATTTTTCCCATTGTTGGAAGTGCCAGAAAGTTGTCATTATAGATAACTTCTAATATCATTATAAATAAATTTTTGATAATAACAATTGAAAAATGATGACTTAAAGACGAATTTTCCATTGTTGCGAGAAAAATTTCATATTTTAAGATTTCTTCATTGTTGAAAGCGTGGGAAAATTTGTCACTATAATTTTTTCCATTGTTAAAGGTTAGGGACATTTTTACGTTTTAAATATTGTTCATTGTTGAAACGGTATCAACATTTGTCAATGGAATTTTTTCCATTGTTGGAAGTGCGGGAAAGTTGTCATTATAGATAATTTCTAATATAATTATAAATAAATTTTTCATGATAACAATTGAAAAATGATGACTTAAAGACGAATTTTCCATTGTTGCCAGAAAAATTTCATTTTTTAAGATTTCTTCATTGTTGAAAACGTTGGAAAATTTGTCACAATATTGTTTTCCATTGTTAAAGGATAGTGACATTTTCACGTTGTTAATATTGTCCATTGTTGAAACGGTATCAAAACTGGTCAATGGAATTTTTTCCATTGTTGGAAGTGCCAGAAAGTTGTCATTATATATAACTTCTAATATAATTATAAATAAATTTTTCATAATAACAATTGAAAAATGATGGCTTAAAGACGAATTTTCCATTGTTGCCGGAAAAATTTCATATTTTAAGATTTCTTCATTGTTGAAAGCGTGGGAAAATTTGTCACTATAATGTTTTCCATTGTTAAAGGATAGGGACATTTTTACTTCTTAAATATTGTCCATTGTTGAAACGGTATGAATATTTGTCAATGGAAATTTTTCCATTGTTGGAAGTGCCAGAAAGTTGTCATTATAGATAAATTCTAATATAATTAAAAATAAATTTTTCATAATAACAATTGAAAAATGATGACTTAAAGACCAATTTTTCATTGTTGCAGGAAAATTTTCATATTTTCATATTTCTTCATTGTTGAAAGCTTCGAAAAATTTGTCACTATAAATTTTTCCATTGTTAAAGGAGAGGGATAATTTTGCGTTTTAAATATTGTCCATTGTTGAAACGGTAATAAAATTTGTCAATGGAATTTTTTCCATTGTTGGAAGTGCCGGAAAGTTGTCATTATAGATAATTTCTAATATAATTATAAATAAATTTTTCATGATAACAATTGAAAAATGATGACTTAAAGACGAATTTTCCATTGTTGCCTGAAAAATTTCATATTTTAAGATTTCTTCATTGTTGAAAGCGTGGGAAAATTTGTCACTATAATGTTTTCCATTGTTAAATGATAAGGACGTTTTTACGTTTTAAATATTGTCCATTGTTGAAAAGGTATCAACATTTGTCAATGGAATTTTTTCCATTGTTGGAAGTGCCAGAAAGTTGTCATTATAGATAACTTCTAATATAATTATAAATAAATTTTTGAAAATAACAATTGAAAAATGATGACTTAAAGACGATTTTCTCATTGTTGCCGGAAAATTTTCATATTTTAAGATTTCTTCAATGTTGAAAGGGTGGGAAAATTTGTCACTATATTGTTTACCATTGTTAAAGGATAGTGACATTTTGACGTTTTCAATATTGTACATTGTTGAAACGGTATCAAAATTGGTCAATGGAATTTTTTCCATTGTTGGAAGTGCCAGAAAGTTGTCATTATAGATAACTTCTAATATAATTATAAATAAATTTTTGATAATAACAATTGAAAAATGATGACTTAAAGACGAATTTTCCATTGTTGCCGGAAAAATTTCATATTTTAAGATTTCTTCATTATTGAAAACGTGGGAAAATTTGTCACTATATTATTTTCCATTGTTAAAGGATAGTGACATTTTCACGTTGTTAATATTGTCCATTGTTGAAACGGTATCAAAACTGGTCAATGGAATTTTTTCCATTGTTGGAAGTGCCAGAAAGTTGTCATTATATATAACTTCTAATATAATTATAAATAAATTTTTCATAATAACAATTGAAAAATGATGGCTTAAAGACGAATTTTCCATTGTTTCCGGAAAAATTTCATATTTTAAGATTTCTTCATTGTCGAAAGCGTGGGAAAATTTGTCACTATAATGTTTTCCATTGTTAAAGGATAGGGACATTTTTACTTCTTAAATATTGTCCATTGTTGAAACGGTATGAATATTTGTCAACGGAAATTTTTCCATTGTTGGAAGTGCCAGAAAGTTGTCATTATAGATAAATTCTAATATAATTAAAAATAAATTTTTCATAATAACAATTGAAAAATGATGACTTAAAGACCAATTTTTCATTGTTGCCGGAAAATTTTCATATTTTCATATTTCTTCATTGTTGAAAGCTTCGAAAAATTTGTCACTATAAATTTTTCCATTGTTAAAGGAGAGGGATAATTTTGCGTTTTAAATATTGTCCATTGTTGAAACGGTAATAAAATTTGTCAATGGAATTTTTTCCATTGTTGGAAGTGCCGGAAAGTTGTCATTATAGATAACTTCTAATATAATTATAAATAAATTTTTGATAATAACAATTGAAAAATGATGACTTAAAGACGAATTTTCCATTGTTGCCGGAAAAATTTCATATTTTAAGATTTCTTCATTATTGAAAACGTGGGAAAATTTGTCACTATATTATTTTCCATTGTTAAAGGATAGTGACATTTTCACGTTGTTAATATTGTCCATTGTTGAAACGGTATCAAAACTGGTCAATGGAATTTTTTCCATTGTTGGAAGTGCCAGAAAGTTGTCATTATATATAACTTCTAATATAATTATAAATAAATTTTTCATAATAACAATTGAAAAATGATGGCTTAAAGACGAATTTTCCATTGTTGCCGGAAAAATTTCATATTTTAAGATTTCTTCATTGTTGAAAGCGTGGGAAAATTTGTCACCATAATGTTTTCCATTGTAAAAGGATAGGGACATTTTTACTTCTTAAATATTGTCCATTGTTGAAACGGTATGAATATTTGTCAACGGAAATTTTTCCATTGTTGGAAGTGCCGGAAAGTTGTCATTATAGATAATTTCTAATATAATTATAAATAAATTTTTCATGATAACAATTGAAAAATGATGACTTAAAGACGAATTTTCCATTGTTGCCAGAAAAATCATATTTTAAGATTTCTTCATTGTTGAAAGCGTGGGAAAATTTGTCACTATAATTTTTTCCATTGTTAAAGGTTAGGGACATTTTTACGTTTTAAATATTGTTCATTGTTGAAACGGTATCAACATTTGTCAATGGAATTTTTTCCATTGTTGGAAGTGCGGGAAAGTTGTCATTATAGATAATTTCTAATATAATTATAAATAAATTTTTCATGATAACAATTGAAAAATGATGACTTAAAGACGAATTTTCCATTGTTGCCAGAAAAATCATATTTTAAGATTTCTTCATTGTTGAAAGCGTGGGAAAATTTGTCACTATAATTTTTTCCATTGTTAAAGGTTAGGGACATTTTTACGTTTTAAATATTGTTCATTGTTGAAACGGTATCAACATTTGTCAATGGAATTTTTTCCATTGTTGGAAGTGCGGGAAAGTTGTCATTATAGATAATTTCTAATATAATTATAAATAAATTTTTCATGATAACAATTGAAAAATGATGACTTAAAGACGAATTTTCCATTGTTGCCGGAAAAATTTCATATTTTAAGATTTCTTCATTGTTGAAAGCGTGGGAAAATTTGTCACTATAATTTTTTCTATTGTTAAAGGTTAGGGACATTTTTACGTTTTAAATATTGTTCATTGTTGAAACGGTATCAACATTTGTCAATGGAATTTTTTCCATTGTTGGAAGTGCGGGAAAGTTGTCATTATAGATAATTTCTAATGTAATTATAAATAAATTTTTCATAATAACAACTGAAAAATGATGACTTAAAGACGAATTTCTCATTGTTGCCGGATAATTTTCATATTTTAAGATTTCTTCATTGTTGAAAGGGGGCAGAAATTCGTCACTATATTGTTTACCATTGTTAAAAGATAGTGACATATTGACGTTTTCAATATTGTACATTGTTGAAACGGTATTAAAATTGGTCAATGGAATTTTTTCCATTGTTGGAAGTGCCAGAAAGTTGTCATTATAGATAACTTCTAATATAATTATAAATAAATTTTTGATAATAACAATTGAAAAATGATGACTTAAAGACGAATGTTCCATTGTTGCCGGAAAAATTTCATATTTTAAGATTTCTTCATTATTGAAAACGTGGGAAAATTTGTCACTATATTATTTTCCATTGTTAAAGGATAGTGACATTTTCACGTTGTTAATATTGTCCATTGTTGAAACGGTATCAAAACTTGTCAATGGAATTTTTTCCATTGTTGAAAGTGCCGGAAAGTTGTCATTATAGATAATTTCTAATATAATTATAAATAAATTTTTCATGATAACAATTGAAAAATGATGACTTAAGGACGAATTTTCCATTGTTACGAGAAAAATTTCATATTTTAAGATTTCTTCATTGTTGAAAGCGTGGGAAAATTTGTCACTATAATTTTTTCCATTGTTAGAGGTTAGGGACATTTTTACGTTTTAAATGTTGTCCATTGTTGAAACGGTATCAAAACTGGTCAATGGAATTTTTTCCATTGTTGAAAGTGCCGGAAAGTTGTCATTATAGATAATTTCTAATATAATTATAAATAAATTTTTCATGATAACAATTGAAAAATGATGACTTAAAGACGAATTTTCCATTGTTGCCGGAAAAATTTCATATTTTAAGATTTCTTCATTCTTGAAAACGTGGGAAAATTTGTCATTATATTGTTTTCCATTGTTAAATGATAGTGACATTTTCACGTTGTTAATATTGTCCATTGTTGAAACGGTATCAAAACTGGTCAATGGAATTTTTTCCATTGGGTAAAGTGCCGGAAAGTTGTCATTATAGATAATTTCTAATATAATTATAAATAAATTTTTCATGATAACAATTGAAAAATGATGGCTTAAAGACGAATGTTCCATTGTTGCCGGAAAAATTTCATATTTTAAGATTTCTTCATTCTTGAAAACGTGGGAAAATTTGTCACTATAGTTTTTTCCATTGTTAAAGGATAGTGACATTTTCACGTCTTAAATATTGTCCATTGTTGAAACGGTATCAAAATTCGTCAATGGAATTTTTCCCATTGTTGGAAGTGCCGGAAAGTTGTCATTATAGATAACTTCTAATATAATTATAAATAAATTTTTGAAAATAACAATTGAAAAATGATGACTTAAAGACGAATTTTCCATTGTTGCCGGAAAAATTTCATATTTTAAGATTTCTTCATTGTTGAAAGCGTGGGAAAATTTGACACTATAATTTTTTCTATTGTTAAAGGTTAGGGACATTTTTACGTTTTAAATATTGTTCATTGTTGAAACGGTATCAACATTTGTCAATGGAATTTTTTCCATTGTTGGAAGTGCGGGAAAGTTGTCATTATAGATAATTTCTAATGTAATTATAAATAAATTTTTCAAAATAACAACTGAAAAATGATGACTTAAAGACGATTTTCTCATTGTTGCCGGAAAATTTTCATATTTTAAGATTTCTTCATTGTTGAAAGGGTGGGAAAATTTGTCACTATATTGTTTACCATTGTTAAAGGATAGTGACATTTTGACGTTTTCAATATTGTACATTGTTGAAACGGTATCAAAATTGGTCAATGGAATTTTTTCCATTGTTGGAAGTGCCAGAAAGTTGTCATTATAGATAACTTCTAATATAATTATAAATAAATTTTTGATAATAACAATTGAAAAATGATGATTTAAAGACGAATTTTCCATTGTTGCCGGAAAAATTTCATATTTTAAGATTTCTTCATTGTTGAAAGCGTGGGAAAATTTGTCACTATAAATTTTTCCATTGTTAAAGGTTAGGGACATTTTTACGTTTTAAATATTGTTCATTGTTGAAACGGTATCAACATTTGTCAATGGAATTTTTTCCATTGTTGGAAGTGCGGGAAAGTTGTCATTATAGATAATTTCTAATATAATTATAAATAAATTTTTTATGATAACAATTGAAAAATGATGACTTAAAGACGAATTTTCCATTGTTGCCAGAAAAATTTCATATTTTAACATTTCTTCATTGTTGAAAACGTGGGAAAATTTGTCACAATATTGTTTTCCATTGTTAAAGGTTAGTGACATTTTCACGTTGTTAATATTGTCCATTGTTGAAACGGTATCAAAACTGGTCAATGGATTTTTTCCATTGTTGGAAGTGCCAGAAAGTTGTCATTATATATAACTTCTAATATAATTATAAATAAATTTTTCATAATAACAATTGAAAAATGATGGCTTAAAGACGAATTTTCCATTGTTGCCGCAAAAATTTCTTATTTTAAGATTTCTTCATTGTTGAAAGCGTGGGAAAATTTGTCACTATAATGTTTTCCATTGTTAAAGGATAGGGACATTTTTACTTCTTAAATATTGTCCATTGTTGAAACGGTATGAATATTTGTCAACGGAAATTTTTCCATTGTTGGAAGTGCCAGAAAGTTGTCATTATAGATAAATTCTAATATAATTAAAAATAAATTTTTCATAATAACAATTGAAAAATGATGACTTAAAGACCAATTTTTCATTGTTGCCGGAAAATTTTCATATTTTCATATTTCTTCATTGTTGAAAGCTTCGAAAAATTTGTCACTATAAATTTTTAGATTGTTAAAGGAGAGGGATAATTTTGCGTTTTAAATATTGTCCATTGTTGAAACGGTAATAAACTTTGTCAATGGAATTTTTTCCATTGTTGGAAGTGCCGGAAAGTTGTCATTATAGATAATTTCTAATATAATTATAAATAAATTTTTCATAATAACAACTGAAAAATGATGACTTAAAGACGAATTTTTAATTGTTGCCGGAAAATTTTCATATTTTAAGATTTCTTCATTGTTGAAAGCGTGGGAAAATTTGTCACTATAATTTTTTCCATTGTTAAAGGTTAGGAACATTTTTACGTTTTAAATATTGTTCATTGTTGAAACGGTATCAACATTTGTCAATGGAATTTTTTCCATTGTTGGAAGTGCGGGAAAGTTGTCATTATAGATAATTTCTAATATAATTATAAATAAATTTTTCATGATAACAATTGAAAAATGATGACTTAAAGACGAATTTCTCATTGTTGCCGGATAATTTTAATAATTTAAATCAATATTTGTCAACGGAATTTTTTCCATTGTTGGAAGTGCGGGAAAGTTGTCATTATGGATAATTTCTAATGTAATTATAAATAAATTTTTCATAATAACAACTGAAAAATGATCACTTAAAGACGAATTTCTCATTGTTGCCGGATAATTTTCATATTTTAAGATTTCTTCATTGTTGAAAGGGGGCGGAAATTCGTCAATATATTGTTTTCCATTGTTAAATGATAGTGACATTTTCACGTTGTTAATATTGTCCATTGTTGAAACGGTATCAAAACTGGTCAATGGAATTTTTTCCATTGGGTAAAGTGCCGGAAAGTTGTCATTATAGATAACTTCTAATATAATTATAAATAAATTTTTGATAATAACAATTGAAAAATGATGACTTAAAGACGAATTTTCCATTGTTGCCGGAAAAATTTCATATTTTAAGATTTCTTCATTGTTGAAAGCGTGGGAAAATTTGTCACTATAATTTTTTCTATTGTTAAAGGTTAGGGACATTTTTACGTTTTAAATATTGTTCATTGTTGAAACGGTATCAACATTTGTCAATGGAATTTTTTCCATTGTTGGAAGTGCTGGAAAGTTGTCATTATAGATAATTTCTAATGTAATTATAAATAATTTTTTCATAATAACAACTGAAAAATGATGACTTAAAGACGATTTTCTCATTGTTGCCGGAAAATTTTCATATTTTAAGATTTCTTCATTGTTGAAAGGGTGGGAAAATTTGTCACTATATTGTTTACCATTGTTAAAGGATAGTGACATTTTGACGTTTTCAATATTGTACATTGTTGAAACGGTATCAAAATTGGTCAATGGAATTTTTTCCATTGTTGGAAGTGCCAGAAAGTTGTCATTATAGATAACTTCTAATATAATTATAAATAAATTTTTGATAATAACAATTGAAAAATGATGATTTAAAGACGAATTTTCCATTGTTGCCGGAAAAATTTCATATTTTAAGATTTCTTCATTATTGAAAACGTGGGAAAATTTGTTACTATATTATTTTCATTGTTAAATGATAGTGACATTTTCACGTTGTTAATATTGTCCATTGTTGAAACGGTATCAAAACTGGTCAATGGAATTTTTTCCATTGTTGAAAGTGCCGGAAAGTTGTCATTATAGATAATTTCTAATATAATTATAAATAAATTTTTGAAAATAACAACTGAAAAATGATGACTTAAAGACGATTTTCTCATTGTTGCAGGAAAATTTTCATATTTTCATATTTCTTCATTGTTGAAAGCTTCGAAAAACTTGTCACTATAAATTTTTCCATTGTTAAAGGAGAGGGATAATTTTGCGTTTTAAATATCGTCCATTGTTGAAACGGTAATAAAATTTGTCAATGGAATTTTTTCCATTGTTGGAAGTGCCGGAAAGTTGTCATTATAGATAATTTCTAATATAAATATAAATAAATTTTTCATGATAACAATTGAAAAATGATGACTTAAAGACGAATTTTCCATTGTTGCCTGAAAAATTTCATATTTTAAGATTTCTTCATTGTTGAAAGCGTGGGAAAATTTGTCACTATAATGTTTTCCATTGTTAAAGGATAAGGACGTTTTTACGTTTTAAATATTGTCCATTGTTGAAAAGGTATCAACATTTGTCAATGGAATTTTTTCCATTGTTGGAAGTGCCAGAAAGTTGTCATTATAGATAATTTCTAATATAATTATAAATAAATTTTTGAAAATAACAACTGAAAAATGATGACTTAAAGACGATTTTCTCATTGTTGCCGGAAAATTTTCATATTTTAAGATTTCTTCAATGTTGAAAGGGTGGGAAAATTTGTCACTATATTGTTTACCATTGTTAAAGGATAGTGACATTTTGACGTTTTCAATATTGTACATTGTTGAAACGGTATCAAAATTGGTCAATGGAATTTTTTCCATTGTTGGAAGTGCCAGAAAGTTGTCATTATAGATAACTTCTAATATAATTATAAATAAATTTTTGATAATAACAATTGAAAAATGATGACTTAAAGACGAATTTTCCATTGTTGCCGGAAAAATTTCATATTTTAAGATTTCTTCATTATTGAAAACGTGGGAAAATTTGTCACTATATTATTTTCCATTGTTAAAGGATAGTGACATTTTCACGTTGTTAATATTGTCCATTGTTGAAACGGTATCAAAACTGGTCAATGGAATTTTTTCCATTGTTGGAAGTGCCAGAAAGTTGTCATTATATATAACTTCTAATATAATTATAAATAAATTTTTCATAATAACAATTGAAAAATGATGGCTTAAAGACGAATTTTCCATTGTTGCCGGAAAAATTTCATATTTTAAGATTTCTTCATTGTTGAAAGCGTGGGAAAATTTGTCACCATAATGTTTTCCATTGTAAAAGGATAGGGACATTTTTACTTCTTAAATATTGTCCATTGTTGAAACGGTATGAATATTTGTCAACGGAAATTTTTCCATTGTTGGAAGTGCCAGAAAGTTGCCATTATAGATAAATTCTAATATAATTAAAAATAAATTTTTCATGATAACAATTGAAAAATGATGACTTAAAGACGATTTTCTCATTGTTGCCGGAAAATTTTCATATTTTAAGATTTCTTCATTGTTGAAAGGGTGGGAAAATTTGTCACTATATTGTTTACCATTGTTAAAGGATAGTGACATTTTGACGTTTTCAATATTGTACATTGTTGAAACGGTATCAAAATTGGTCAATGGAATTTTTTCCATTGTTGAAAGTGCCAGAAAGTTGTCATTATAGATAACTTCTAATATAATTATAAATAAAATTTTGATAATAACAATTGAAAAATGATGACTTAAAGACGAATTTTCCATTGTTGCCGGAAAAATTTCATATTTTAAGATTTCTTCATTATTGAAAACGTGGGAAAATTTGTCACTATATTATTTTCCATTGTTAAAGGATAGTGACATTTTCACGTTGTTAATATTGTCCATTGTTGAAACGGTATCAAAACTGGTCAATGGAATTTTTTCCATTGTTGAAAGTGCCGGAAAGTTGTCATTATAGATAATTTCTAATATAATTATAAATAAATTTTTCATGATAACAATTGAAAAATGATGACTTAAAGACGAATTTTCCATTGTTGCCAGAAAAATTTCATATTTTAAGATTTCTTCATTGTTGAAAGCGTGGGAAAATTTGTCACAATATTGTTTTCCATTGTTAAAGGATAGTGACATTTTCACGTTGTTAATATTGTCCATTGTTGAAACGGTATCAAAACTGGTCAATGGAATTTTTTCCATTGTTGGAAGTGCCAGAAAGTTGTCATTATATATAACTTCTAATATAATTATAAATAAATTTTTCATAATAACAATTGAAAAATGATGGCTTAAAGACGAATTTTCCATTGTTGCCGGAAAAATTTCATATTTTAAGATTTCTTCATTGTTGAAAGCGTGGGAAAATTTGTCACTATAATGTTTTCCATTGTTAAAGGATAGGGACATTTTTACTTCTTAAATATTGTCCATTGTTGAAACGGTATGAATATTTGTCAATGGAAATTTTTCCATTGTTGGAAGTGCCAGAAAGTTGTCATTATAGATAATTTCTAATATAATTATGAATAAATTTTTCATAATAACAATTGAAAAATGATGACTTAAAGACCAATTTTTCATTGTTGCAGGAAAATTTTCATATTTTCATATTTCTTCATTGTTGAAAGCTTCGAAAAACTTGTCACTATAAATTTTTCCATTGTTAAAGGAGAGGGATAATTTTGCGTTTTAAATATCGTCCATTGTTGAAACGGTAATAAAATTTGTCAATGGAATTTTTTCCATTGTTGGAAGTGCCGGAAAGTTGTCATTATAGATAATTTCTAATATAATTATAAATAAATTTTTCATGATAACAATTGAAAAATGATGACTTAAAGACGAATTTTCCATTGTTGCCTGAAAAATTTCATATTTTAAGATTTCTTCATTGTTGAAAGCGTGGGAAAATTTGTCACTATAATGTTTTCCATTGTTAAAGGATAAGGACGTTTTTACGTTTTAAATATTGTCCATTGTTGAAAAGTTATCAACATTTGTCAATGGAATTTTTTCCATTGTTGGAAGTGCCAGAAAGTTGTCATTATAGATAATTTCTAATATAATTATAAATAAATTTTTGAAAATAACAACTGAAAAATGATGACTTAAAGACGATTTTCTCATTGTTGCCGGAAAATTTTCATATTTTAAGATTTCTTCAATGTTGAAAGGGTGGGAAAATTTGTCACTATATTGTTTACCATTGTTAAAGGATAGTGACATTTTGACGTTTTCAATATTGTACATTGTTGAAACGGTATCAAAATTGGTCAATGGAATTTTTTCCATTGTTGGAAGTGCCAGAAAGTTGTCATTATAGATAACTTCTAATATAATTATAAATAAATTTTTGATAATAACAATTGAAAAATGATGACTTAAAGACGAATTTTCCATTGTTGCCGGAAAAATTTCATATTTTAAGATTTCTTCATTATTGAAAACGTGGGAAAATTTGTCACTATATTATTTTCCATTGTTAAAGGATAGTGACATTTTCACGTTGTTAATATTGTCCATTGTTGAAACGGTATCAAAACTGGTCAATGGAATTTTTTCCATTGTTGGAAGTGCCAGAAAGTTGTCATTATATATAACTTCTAATATAATTATAAATAAATTTTTCATAATAACAATTGAAAAATGATGGCTTAAAGACGAATTTTCCATTGTTGCCGGAAAAATTTCATATTTTAAGATTTCTTCATTGTTGAAAGCGTGGGAAAATTTGTTACCATAATGTTTTCCATTGTTAAAGGATAGGGACATTTTTACTTCTTAAATATTGTCCATTGTTGAAACGGTATGAATATTTGTCAACGGAAATTTTTCCATTGTTGGAAGTGCCAGAAAGTTGTCATTATAGATAAATTCTAATATAATTATAAATAAATTTTTCATGATAACAATTAAAAAATGATGACTTAAAGACGAATTTTCCATTGTTGCCGGAAAAATTTCATATTTTAAGATTTCTTCATTGTTGAAAGCGTGGGAAAATTTGTCACTATAATTTTTTCTATTGTTAAAGGTTAGGGACATTTTTACGATTTAAATATTGTTCATTGTTGAAACGGTATCAACATTTGTCAATGGAATTTTTTCCATTGTTGGAAGTGCGGGAAAGTTGTCATTATAGATAATTTCTAATGTAATTATAAGTAAATTTTTCATAATAACAACTGAAAAATGATGACTTAAAGACGATTTTCTCATTGTTGCCGGAAAATTTTCATATTTTAAGATTTCTTCATTGTTGAAAGGGTGGGAAAATTTGTCACTATATTGTTTACCATTGTTAAAGGATAGTGACATTTTGACGTTTTCAATATTGTACATTGTTGAAACGGTATCAAAATTGGTCAATGGAATTTTTTCCATTGTTGAAAGTGCCAGAAAGTTGTCATTATAGATAACTTCTAATATAATTATAAATAAATTTTTGATAATAACAATTGAAAAATGATGACTTAAAGACGAATTTTCCATTGTTGCCGGAAAAATTTCATATTTTAAGATTTCTTCATTATTGAAAACGTGGGAAAATTTGTCACTATATTATTTTCCATTGTTAAAGGATAGTGACATTTTCACGTTGTTAATATTGTCCATTGTTGAAACGGTATCAAAACTGGTCAATGGAATTTTTTCCATTGTTGAAAGTGCCGGAAAGTTGTCATTATAGATAATTTCTAATATAATTATAAATAAATTTTTCATGATAACAATTGAAAAATGATGACTTAAAGACGAATTTTCCATTGTTGCCAGAAAAATTTCATATTTTAAGATTTCTTCATTGTTGAAAGCGTGGGAAAATTTGTCACTATAATTTTTTCCATTGTTAAAGGTTAGGGACATTTTTACGTTTTAAATATTGTTCATTGTTGAAACGGTATCAACATTTGTCAATGGAATTTTTTCCATTGTTGGAAGTGCGGGAAAGTTGTCATTATAAATAATTTATAATATAATTATAAATAAATTTTTCATGATAACAATTGAAAAATGATAACTTAAAGACGAATTTTCCATTGTTGCCAGAAAAATTTCATATTTTAACATTTCTTCATTGTTGAAAACGTGGGAAAATTTGTCACAATATTGTTTTCCATTGTTAAAGGATAGTGACATTTTCACGTTGTTAATATTGTCCATTGTTGAAACGGTATCAAAACTGGTCAATGGAATTTTTTCCATTGTTGGAAGTGCCAGAAAGTTGTCATTATATATAACTTCTAATATAATTATAAATAAATTTTTCATAATAACAATTGAAAAATGATGGCTTAAAGACGAATTTTCCATTGTTGCCGGAAAAATTTCATATTTTAAGATTTCTTCATTGTTGAAAGCGTGGGAAAATTTGTCACTATAGTGTTTTCCATTGTTAAAGGATAGGGATATTTTTACTTCTTAAATATTGTCCATTGTTGAAACGGTATGAATATTTGTCAACGGAAATTTTTCCATTGTTAGAAGTGCCAGAAAGTTGTCATTATAGATAAATTCTAATATAATTAAAAATAAATTTTTCATAATAACAATTGAAAAATGATGACTTAAAGACCAATTTTTCATTGTTGCCGGAAAATTTTCATATTTTCATATTTCTTCATTGTTGAAAGCTTCGAAAAATTTGTCACTATAAATTTTTCCATTGTTAAAGGAGAGGGATAATTTTGCGTTTTAAATATTGTCCATTGTTGAAACGGTAATAAAATTTGTCAATGGAATTTTTTCCATTGTTGGAAGTGCCGGAAAGTTGTCATTATAGATAATTTCTAATATAATTATAAATAAATTTTTCATAATAACAACTGAAAAATGATGACTTAAAGACGAATTTTTAATTGTTGCCGGAAAATTTTCATATTTTAAGATTTCTTCATTGTTGAAAACGTGGGAAAATTTGTCACTATATTGTTTTCCATTGTTAAAGGATAGTGGCATTTTCACGTTGTTAATATTGTCCATTGTTGAAACGGTATCAAAACTGGTCAATGGAATTTTTTCCATTGTTGAACGTGTCGGAAAGTTGTCATTATAGATAATTTCTAATATAATTATAAATAAATTTTTCATGATAACAATTGAAAAACGATGGCTTAAAGACGAATTTTCCATTGTTGCCGGAAAAATTTCATATTTTAAGATTTCTTCATTGTTGAAAGCGTGGGAAAATTTGTCACTATAATGTTTTCCATTGTTAAAGGATAGGGAGATTTTTACGTTTTAAATATTGTCCATTGTTGAAACGGTATCAATATTTGTCAACGGAATTTTTTCCATTGTTGGAAGTGCGGAAAAGTTGTCATTATGGATAATTTCTAATGTAATTATAAATAAATTTTTCATAATAACAACTGAAAAATGATGACTTAAAGACGAATTTCTGTTGTTGCCGGATAATTTTCATATTTTAAGATTTCTTCATTGTTGAAAGGGGGCGGAAATTCGTTACTATATTGTTTACCATTGTTAAAGGATAGTGACATTTTGACGTTTTCAATATTGTACATTGTTGAACCGGTATCAAAATTGGTCAATGGAATTTTTTCCATTGTTGGAAGTGCCAGAAAGTTGTCATTATAGATAACTTCTAATATAATTATAAATAAATTTTTGATAATAACAATTGAAAAATGATGACTTAAAGTCGAATTTTCCATTGTTGCCGGAAAAATTTCATATTTTAAGATTTCTTCATTGTTGAAAGCGTGGGAAAATTTGTCACCATAATGTTTTCCATTGTTAAAGGATAGGGACATTTTTACTTCTTAAATATTGTCCATTGTGGAAACGGTATGAATATTTGTCAACGGAAATTTTTCCATTGTTGGAAGTGCCAGAAAGTTGTCATTATAGATAAATTCTAATATAATTAAAAATAAATTTTTCATAATAACAATTGAAAAATGATGACTTAAAGACCAATTTTTCATTGTTGCCGGAAAATTTTCATATTTTCATATTTCTTCATTGTTGAAAGCTTCGAAAAATTTGTCACTATAAATTTTTCCATTGTTAAAGGTGAGGGATAATTTTGCGTTTTAAATATTGTCCATTGTTGAAACGGTATCAAAACTGGTCAATGGAATTTTTTCCATTGTTGAAAGTGCCGGAAAGTTGTCATTATAGATAATTTCTAATATAATTATAAATAAATTTTTCATGATAACAATTGAAAAATGATGACTTAAAGACGAATTTTCCATTGTTGCCAGAAAAATCATATTTTAAGATTTCTTCATTGTTGAAAGCGTGGGAAAATTTGTCACTATAATTTTTTCCATTGTTAAAGGTTAGGGACATTTTTACGTTTTAAATATTGTTCATTGTTGAAACGGTATCAACATTTGTCAATGGAATTTTTTCCATTGTTGGAAGTGCGGGAAAGTTGTCATTATAGATAATTTCTAATATAATTATAAATAAATTTTTCATGATAACAATTGAAAAATGATGACTTAAAGACGAATTTTCCATTGTTGCCGGAAAAATTTCATATTTTAAGATTTCTTCATTGTTGAAAGCGTGGGAAAATTTGTCACTATAATTTTTTCTATTGTTAAAGGTTAGGGACATTTTTACGTTTTAAATATTGTTCATTGTTGAAACGGTATCAACATTTGTCAATGGAATTTTTTCCATTGTTGGAAGTGCGGGAAAGTTGTCATTATAGATAATTTCTAATGTAATTATAAATAAATTTTTCATAATAACAACTGAAAAATGATGACTTAAAGACGAATTTCTCATTGTTGCCGGATAATTTTCATATTTTAAGATTTCTTCATTGTTGAAAGGGGGCAGAAATTCGTCACTATATTGTTTACCATTGTTAAAAGATAGTGACATATTGACGTTTTCAATATTGTACATTGTTGAAACGGTATTAAAATTGGTCAATGGAATTTTTTCCATTGTTGGAAGTGCCAGAAAGTTGTCATTATAGATAACTTCTAATATAATTATAAATAAATTTTTGATAATAACAATTGAAAAATGATGACTTAAAGACGAATGTTCCATTGTTGCCGGAAAAATTTCATATTTTAAGATTTCTTCATTATTGAAAACGTGGGAAAATTTGTCACTATATTATTTTCCATTGTTAAAGGATAGTGACATTTTCACGTTGTTAATATTGTCCATTGTTGAAACGGTATCAAAACTTGTCAATGGAATTTTTTCCATTGTTGAAAGTGCCGGAAAGTTGTCATTATAGATAATTTCTAATATAATTATAAATAAATTTTCCATGATAACAATTGAAAAATGATGACTTAAGGACGAATTTTCCATTGTTACGAGAAAAATTTCATATTTTAAGATTTCTTCATTGTTGAAAGCGTGGGAAAATTTGTCACTATAATTTTTTCCATTGTTAAAGGTTAGGGACATTTTTACGTTTTAAATATTGTTCATTGTTGAAACGGTATCAACATTTGTCAATGGAATTTTTTCCATTGTTGGAAGTGCGGGAAAGTTGTCATTATAGATAATTTCTAACATAATTATAAATAAATTTTTCATGATAACAATTGAAAAATGATGACTTAAAGACGAATTTTCCATTGTTGCCGGAAAAATTTCATATTTTAAGATTTCTTCATTGTTGAAAGCGTGGGAAAATTTGTCACTATAATTTTTTCTATTGTTAAAGGTTAGGGACATTTTTACGTTTTAAATATTGTTCATTGTTGAAACGGTATCAACATTTGTCAATGGAATTTTTTCCATTGTCGGAAGTGCGGGAAAGTTGTCATTATAGATAATTTCTAATGTAATTATAAATAAATTTTTCATAATAACAACTGAAAAATGATGACTTAAAGACGATTTTCTCATTGATGCCGGAAAATTTTCATATTTTAAGATTTCTTCAATGTTGAAAGGGTGGGAAAATTTGTCACTATATTGTTTACCATTGTTAAAGGATAGTGACATTTTGACGTTTTCAATATTGTACATTGTTGAAACGGTATCAAAATTGGTCAATGGAATTTTTCCCATTGTTGGAAGTGCCAGAAAGTTGTCATTATATATAACTTCTAATATAATTATAAATAAATTTTTCATAATAACAATTGAAAAATGATGGCTAAAAGACGAATTTTCCATTGTTGCCGGAAAAATTTCATATTTTAAGATTTCTTCATTGTTGAAAGCGTGGGAAAATTTGTCACTATAGTGTTTTCCATTGTTAAAGGATAGGGATATTTTTACTTCTTAAATATTGTCCATTGTTGAAACGGTATGAATATTTGTCAACGGAAATTTTTCCATTG
Source organism: Maratus michaelseni (assembly GCA_963931845.1). Classification (NCBI taxonomy): domain Eukaryota; kingdom Metazoa; phylum Arthropoda; class Arachnida; order Araneae; family Salticidae; genus Maratus; species Maratus michaelseni. Next base: position 1,058,845 of record CAWVPG010000094.1, on the reverse strand, counting down.
TTAGAAGTGCCAGAAAGTTGTCATTATAGATAAATTCTAATATAATTAAAAATAAATTTTTCATAATAACAATTGAAAAATGATGACTTAAAGACCAATTTTTCATTGTTGCCGGAAAATTTTCATATTTTCATATTTCTTCATTGTTGAAAGCTTCGAAAAATTTGTCACTATAAATTTTTCCATTGTTAAAGGAGAGGGATAATTTTGCGTTTTAAATATTGTCCATTGTTGAAACGGTAATAAAATTTGTCAATGGAATTTTTTCCATTGTTGGAAGTGCCGGAAAGTTGTCATTATAGATAATTTCTAATATAATTATAAATAAATTTTTCATAATAACAACTGAAAAATGATGACTTAAAGACGAATTTTTAATTGTTGCCGGAAAATTTTCATATTTTAAGATTTCTTCATTGTTGAAAGCGTGGGAAAATTTGTCACTATAATTTTTTCCATTGTTAAAGGTTAGGAACATTTTTACGTTTTAAATATTGTTCATTGTTGAAACGGTATCAACATTTGTCAATGGAATTTTTTCCATTGTTGGAAGTGCGGGAAAGTTGTCATTATAGATAATTTCTAATATAATTATAAATAAATTTTTCATGATAACAATTGAAAAATGATGACTTAAAGACGAATTTACCATTGTTGCCAGAAAAATTTCATATTTTAAGATTTCTTCATTGTTGAAAACGTGGGAAAATTTGTCACTATATTGTTTTCCATTGTTAAAGGATAGTGGCATTTTCACGTTGTTAATATTGTCCATTGTTGAAACGGTATCAAAACTGGTCAATGGAATTTTTTCCATTGTTGAACGTGTCGGAAAGTTGTCATTATAGATAATTTCTAATATAATTATAAATAAATTTTTCATGATAACAATTGAAAAACGATGGCTTAAAGACGAATTTTCCATTGTTGCCGGAAAAATTTCATATTTTAAGATTTCTTCATTGTTGAAAGCGTGGGAAAATTTGTCACTATAATGTTTTCCATTGTTAAAGGATAGGGAGATTTTTACGTTTTAAATATTGTCCATTGTTGAAACGGTATCAATATTTGTCAACGGAATTTTTTCCATTGTTGGAAGTGCGGAAAAGTTGTCATTATGGATAATTTCTAATGTATTTATAAATAAATTTTTCATAATAACAACTGAAAAATGATGACTTAAAGACGAATTTCTGTTGTTGCCGGATAATTTTCATATTTTAAGATTTCTTCATTGTTGAAAGGGGGCGGAAATTCGTTACTATATTGTTTACCATTGTTAAAGGATAGTGACATTTTGACGTTTTCAATATTGTACATTGTTGAACCGGTATCAAAATTGGTCAATGGAATTTTTTCCATTGTTGGAAGTGCCAGAAAGTTGTCATTATAGATAATTTCTAATATAATTATAAATAAATTTTTCATAATAACAACTGAAAAATGATGACTTAAAGACGAATTTTTAATTGTTGCCGGAAAATTTTCATATTTTAAGATTTCTTCATTGTTGAAAGCGTGGGAAAATTTGTCACTATAATTTTTTCCATTGTTAAAGGTTAGGAACATTTTTACGTTTTAAATATTGTTCATTGTTGAAACGGTATCAACATTTGTCAATGGAATTTTTTCCATTGTTGGAAGTGCGGGAAAGTTGTCATTATAGATAATTTCTAATATAATTATAAATAAATTTTTCATGATAACAATTGAAAAATGATGACTTAAAGACGAATTTACCATTGTTGCCAGAAAAATTTCATATTTTAAGATTTCTTCATTGTTGAAAACGTGGGAAAATTTGTCACTATATTGTTTTCCATTGTTAAAGGATAGTGGCATTTTCACGTTGTTAATATTGTCCATTGTTGAAACGGTATCAAAACTGGTCAATGGAATTTTTTCCATTGTTGAACGTGTCGGAAAGTTGTCATTATAGATAATTTCTAATATAATTATAAATAAATTTTTCATGATAACAATTGAAAAACGATGGCTTAAAGACGAATTTTCCATTGTTGCCGGAAAAATTTCATATTTTAAGATTTCTTCATTGTTGAAAGCGTGGGAAAATTTGTCACTATAATGTTTTCCATTGTTAAAGGATAGGGAGATTTTTACGTTTTAAATATTGTCCATTGTTGAAACGGTATCAATATTTGTCAACGGAATTTTTTCCATTGTTGGAAGTGCGGAAAAGTTGTCATTATGGATAATTTCTAATGTAATTATAAATAAATTTTTCATAATAACAACTGAAAAATGATGACTTAAAGACGAATTTCTGTTGTTGCCGGATAATTTTCATATTTTAAGATTTCTTCATTGTTGAAAGGGGGCGGAAATTCGTTACTATATTGTTTACCATTGTTAAAGGATAGTGACATTTTGACGTTTTCAATATTGTACATTGTTGAACCGGTATCAAAATTGGTCAATGGAATTTTTTCCATTGTTGGAAGTGCCAGAAAGTTGTCATTATAGATAACTTCTAATATAATTATAAATAAATTTTTGATAATAACAATTGAAAAATGATGACTTAAAGACGAATTTTCCATTGTTGCCGGAAAAATTTCATATTTTAAGATTTCTTCATTGTTGAAAGCGTGGGAAAATTTGTCACCATAATGTTTTCCATTGTTAAAGGATAGGGACATTTTTACTTCTTAAATATTGTCCATTGTGGAAACGGTATGAATATTTGTCAACGGAAATTTTTCCATTGTTGGAAGTGCCAGAAAGTTGTCATTATAGATAAATTCTAATATAATTAAAAATAAATTTTTCATAATAACAATTGAAAAATGATGACTTAAAGACCAATTTTTCATTGTTGCCGGAAAATTTTCATATTTTCATATTTCTTCATTGTTGAAAGCTTCGAAAAATTTGTCACTATAAATTTTTCCATTGTTAAAGGTGAGGGATAATTTTGCGTTTTAAATATTGTCCATTGTTGAAACGGTATCAAAACTGGTCAATGGAATTTTTTCCATTGTTGAAAGTGCCGGAAAGTTGTCATTATAGATAATTTCTAATATAATTATAAATAAATTTTTCATGATAACAATTGAAAAATGATGACTTAAAGACGAATTTTCCATTGTTGCCAGAAAAATCATATTTTAAGATTTCTTCATTGTTGAAAGCGTGGGAAAATTTGTCACTATAATTTTTTCCATTGTTAAAGGTTAGGGACATTTTTACGTTTTAAATATTGTTCATTGTTGAAACGGTATCAACATTTGTCAATGGAATTTTTTCCATTGTTGGAAGTGCGGGAAAGTTGTCATTATAGATAATTTCTAATATAATTATAAATAAATTTTTCATGATAACAATTGAAAAATGATGACTTAAAGACGAATTTTCCATTGTTGCCGGAAAAATTTCATATTTTAAGATTTCTTCATTGTTGAAAGCGTGGGAAAATTTGTCACTATACTTTTTTTTCTATTGTTAAAGGTTAGGGACATTTTTACGTTTTAAATATTGTTCATTGTTGAAACGGTATCAACATTTGTCAATGGAATTTTTTCCATTGTTGGAAGTGCGGGAAAGTTGTCATTATAGATAATTTCTAATGTAATTATAAATAAATTTTTCATAATAACAACTGAAAAATGATGACTTAAAGACGAATTTCTCATTGTTGCCGGATAATTTTCATATTTTAAGATTTCTTCATTGTTGAAAGGGGGCAGAAATTCGTCACTATATTGTTTACCATTGTTAAAAGATAGTGAGATATTGACGTTTTCAATATTGTACATTGTTGAAACGGTATTAAAATTGGTCAATGGAATTTTTTCCATTGTTGGAAGTGCCAGAAAGTTGTCATTATAGATAACTTCTAATATAATTATAAATAAATTTTTGATAATAACAATTGAAAAATGATGACTTAAAGACGAATGTTCCATTGTTGCCGGAAAAATTTCATATTTTAAGATTTCTTCATTATTGAAAACGTGGGAAAATTTGTCACTATATTATTTTCCATTGTTAAAGGATAGTGACATTTTCACGTTGTTAATATTGTCCATTGTTGAAACGGTATCAAAACTTGTCAATGGAATTTTTTCCATTGTTGAAAGTGCCGGAAAGTTGTCATTATAGATAATTTCTAATATAATTATAAATAAATTTTTCATGATAACAATTGAAAAATGATGACTTAAGGACGAATTTTCCATTGTTACGAGAAAAATTTCATATTTTAAGATTTCTTCATTGTTGAAAGCGTGGGAAAATTTGTCACTATAATTTTTTCCATTGTTAAAGGTTAGGGACATTTTTACGTTTTAAATATTGTTCATTGTTGAAACGGTATCAACATTTGTCAATGGAATTTTTTCCATTGTTGGAAGTGCGGGAAAGTTGTCATTATAGATAATTTCTAATATAATTATAAATAAATTTTTCATGATAACAATTGAAAAATGATGACTTAAAGACGAATTTTCCATTGTTGCCGGAAAAATTTCATATTTTAAAATTTCTTCATTGTTGAAAGCGTGGGAAAATTTGTCACTATAATTTTTTCTATTGTTAAAGGTTAGGGACATTTTTACGTTTTAAATATTGTTCATTGTTGAAACGGTATCAACATTTGTCAATGGAATTTTTTCCATTGTTGGAAGTGCGGGAAAGTTGTCATTATAGATAATTTCTAATGTAATTATAAATAAATTTTTCGTAATAACAACTGAAAAATGATGACTTAAAGACGATTTTCTCATTGATGCCGGAAAATTTTCATATTTTAAGATTTCTTCAATGTTGAAAGGGTGGGAAAATTTGTCACTATATTGTTTACCATTGTTAAAGGATAGTGACATTTTGACGTTTTCAATATTGTACATTGTTGAAACGGTATCAAAATTGGTCAATGGAATTTTTCCCATTGTTGGAAGTGCCAGAAAGTTGTCATTATAGATAACTTCTAATATCATTATAAATAAATTTTTGATAATAACAATTGAAAAATGATGACTTAAAGACGAATTTTCCATTGTTGCGAGAAAAATTTCATATTTTAAGATTTCTTCATTGTTGAAAGCGTGGGAAAATTTGTCACTATAATTTTTTCCATTGTTAAAGGTTAGGGACATTTTTACGTTTTAAATATTGTTCATTGTTGAAACGGTATCAACATTTGTCAATGGAATTTTTTCCATTGTTGGAAGTGCGAGAAAGTTGTCATTATAGATAATTTCTAATATAATTATAAATAAATTTTTCATGATAACAATTGAAAAATGATGACTTAAAGACGAATTTTCCATTGTTGCCAGAAAAATTTCATTTTTTAAGATTTCTTCATTGTTGAAAACGTTGGAAAATTTGTCACAATATTGTTTTCCATTGTTAAAGGATAGTGACATTTTCACGTTGTTAATATTGTCCATTGTTGAAACGGTATCAAAACTGGTCAATGGAATTTTTTCCATTGTTGGAAGTGCCAGAAAGTTGTCATTATATATAACTTCTAATATAATTATAAATAAATTTTTCATAATAACAATTGAAAAATGATGGCTTAAAGACGAATTTTCCATTGTTGCCGGAAAAATTTCATATTTTAAGATTTCTTCATTGTTGAAAGCGTGGGAAAATTTGTCACTATAATGTTTTCCATTGTTAAAGGATAGGGACATTTTTACTTCTTAAATATTGTCCATTGTTGAAACGGTATGAATATTTGTCAATGGAAATTTTTCCATTGTTGGAAGTGCCAGAAAGTTGTCATTATAGATAAATTCTAATATAATTAAAAATAAATTTTTCATAATAACAATTGAAAAATGATGACTTAAAGACCAATTTTTCATTGTTGCAGGAAAATTTTCATATTTTCATATTTCTTCATTGTTGAAAGCTTCGAAAAATTTGTCACTATAAATTTTTCCATTGTTAAAGGAGAGGGATAATTTTGCGTTTTAAATATTGTCCATTGTTGAAACGGTAATAAAATTTGTCAATGGAATTTTTTCCATTGTTGGAAGTGCCGGAAAGTTGTCATTATAGATAATTTCTAATATAATTATAAATAAATTTTTCATGATAACAATTGAAAAATGATGACTTAAAGACGAATTTTCCATTGTTGCCTGAAAAATTTCATATTTTAAGATTTCTTCATTGTTGAAAGCGTGGGAAAATTTGTCACTATAATGTTTTCCATTGTTAAATGATAAGGACGTTTTTACGTTTTAAATATTGTCCATTGTTGAAAAGGTATCAACATTTGTCAATGGAATTTTTTCCATTGTTGGAAGTGCCAGAAAGTTGTCATTATAGATAACTTCTAATATAATTATAAATAAATTTTTGAAAATAACAATTGAAAAATGATGACTTAAAGACGATTTTCTCATTGTTGCCGGAAAATTTTCATATTTTAAGATTTCTTCAATGTTGAAAGGGTGGGAAAATTTGTCACTATATTGTTTACCATTGTTAAAGGATAGTGACATTTTGACGTTTTCAATATTGTACATTGTTGAAACGGTATCAAAATTGGTCAATGGAATTTTTTCCATTGTTGGAAGTGCCAGAAAGTTGTCATTATAGATAACTTCTAATATAATTATAAATAAATTTTTCATGATAACAATTGAAAAATGATGACTTAAAGACGAATTTACCATTGTTGCCAGAAAAATTTCATATTTTAAGATTTCTTCATTCTTGAAAACGTGGGAAAATTTGTCATTATATTGTTTTCCATTGTTAAATGATAGTGACATTTTCACGTTGTTAATATTGTCCATTGTTGAAACGGTATCAAAACTGGTCAATGGAATTTTTTCCATTGGGTAAAGTGCCGGAAAATTGTCATTATAGATAATTTCTAATATAATTATAAATAAATTTTTCATGATAACAATTGAAAAATGATGGCTTAAAGACGAATGTTCCATTGTTGCCGGAAAAATTTCATATTTTAAGATTTCTTCATTCTTGAAAACGTGGGAAAATTTGTCATTATATTGTTTTCCATTGTTAAATGATAGTGACATTTTCACGTTGTTAATATTGTCCATTGTTGAAACGGTATCAAAACTGGTCAATGGAATTTTTTCCATTGGGTAAAGTGCCGGAAAATTGTCATTATAGATAATTTCTAATATAATTATAAATAAATTTTTCATGATAACAATTGAAAAATGATGGCTTAAAGACGAATTTTCCATTGTTGCCGGAAAAATTTCATATTTTAAGATTTCTTCATTGTTGAAAGCGTTGGAAAATTTGTCACTGTAATATTTTCCATTGTTAAAGGATAAGGACATTTTGACGTTTTCAATATTGTACATTGTTGAAACGGTATCAAAACTGGTCAATGGAATTTTTTCCATTGTTGAAAGTGCCGGAAAGTTGTCATTATAGATAATTTCTAATATAATTATAAATAAATTTTTCATGATAACAATTGAAAAATGATGGCTTAAAGACGAATTTTCCATTGTTGCAAGAAAAATTTCTTCTTTTAAGATTTCTTCATTGTTGAAAGCGTGGGAAAATTTGTCACTATAGTTTTTTCCATTGTTAAAGGATAGTGACATTTTCACGTCTTAAATATTGTCCATTGTTGAAACGGTATCAAAATTGATCAATGGAATTTTTTCCATTGTTGAAAGTGCCGGAAAGTTGTCATTATAGATAACTTCTAATATAATTATAAATAAATTTTTCATAATAACAATTGAAAAATGATGGCTTAAAGACGAATTTTCCATTGTTGCCGGAACAATTTCATATCTTAAGATTTCTTCATTGTTGAAAGCGTGGGAAAATTTGTCACTATAATGTTTTCCATTGTTAAAGGATAGGGACATTTTTACTTCTTAAATATTGTCCATTGTTGAAACGGTAAGAATATTTGTCAACGGAAATTTTTCCATTGTTGGAAGTGCCAGAAAGTTGTCATTATAGATAAATTCTAATATAATTAAAAATAAATTTTTCATAATAACAATTGAAAAATGATGACTTAAAGACCAATTTTTCATTGTTGCCGGAAAATTTTCATATTTTCATATTTCTTCATTGTTGAAAGCTTCGAAAAATTTGTCACTATAAATTTTTCCATTGTTAAAGGTTAGGGACATTTTTACGTTTTAAATATTGTTTATTGTTGAAACGGTATCAACATTTGTCAATGGAATTTTTTCCATTGTTGGAAGTGCGGGAAAGTTGTCATTATAGATAATTTCTAATATAATTATAAATAAATTTTTCATGATAACAATTGAAAAATGATGACTTAAAGACGAATTTTCCATTGTTGCAAGAAAAATTTCATATTTTAAGATTTCTTCATTGTTGAAAGGGTGGGAAAATTTGTCACTATATTGTTTACCATTGTTAAAGGATAGTGACATTTTCACGTCTTAAATATTGTCCATTGTTGAAACGGTATCAAAATTGATCAATGGAATTTTTTCCATTGTTGAAAGTGCCGGAAAGTTGTCATTATAGATAATTTCTAATATAATTATAAATAAATTTTTCATGATAACAATTGAAAAATGATGACTTAAAGACGAATTTTCCATTGTTGCCAGAAAAATTTCATATTTTAAGATTTCTTCATTGTTGAAAACGTGGGAAAATTTGTCACAATATTGTTTTCCATTGTTAAAGTCTAGTGACATTTTCACGTTGTTAATATTGTCCATTGTTGAAACGGTATCAAAACTGGTCAATGGAATTTTTTCCATTGTTGGAAGTGCCAGAAAGTTGTCATTATATATAACTTCTAATATAATTATAAATAAATTTTTCATAATAACAATTGAAAAATGATGGCTTAAAGACGAATTTTCCATTGTTGCCGGAAAAATTTCATATTTTAAGATTTCTTCATTGTTGAAAGCGTGGGAAAATTTGTCACTATAATTTTTTCCATTGTTAAATGTTAGGGACATTTTTACGTTTTAAATATTGTTCATTGTTGAAACGGTATCAACATTTGTCAATGGAATTTTTTCCATTGTTGGAAGTGCGGAAAAGTTGTAACTATAGATAATTTCTAATATAATTATAAATAAATTTTTCATGATAACAATTGAAAAATGATGACTTAAAGACGAATTTTCCATTGTTGCAAGAAAAATTTCATATTTTAAGATTTCTTCATTGTTGAAAGGGTGGGAAAATTTGTCACTATATTGTTTACCATTGTTAAAGGATAGTGACATTTTCACGTCTTAAATATTGTCCATTGTTGAAACGGTATCAAAATTGATCAATGGAATTTTTTCCATTGTTGAAAGTGCCGGAAAGTTGTCATTATAGATAATTTCTAATATAATTATAAATAATTTTTTCATGATAACAATTGAAAAATGATGACTTAAAGACGAATTTTCCATTGTTGCCAGAAAAATTTCATATTTTAAGATTTCTTCATTGTTGAAAACGTGGGAAAATTTGTCACAATATTGTTTTCCATTGTTAAAGTCTAGTGACATTTTCACGTTGTTAATATTGTCCATTGTTGAAACGGTATCAAAACTGGTCAATGGAATTTTTTCCATTGTTGGAAGTGCCAGAAAGTTGTCATTATATATAACTTCTAATATAATTATAAATAAATTTTTCATAATAACAATTGAAAAATGATGGCTTAAAGACGAATTTTCCATTGCTGCCGGAAAAATTTCATATTTTAAGATTTCTTCATTGTTGAAAACGTGGGAAAATTTGTCACAATATTGTTTTCCATTGTTAAAGTCTAGTGACATTTTCACGTTGTTAATATTGTCCATTGTTGAAACGGTATCAAAACTGGTCAATGGAATTTTTTCCATTGTTGGAAGTTCCAGAAAGTTGTCATTATATATAACTTCTAATATAATTATAAATAAATTTTTCATAATAACAATTGAAAAATGATGGCTTAAAGACGAATTTTCCATTGTTGCCGGAAAAATTTCATATTTTAAGATTTCTTCATTGTTGAAAGCGTGGGAAAATTTGTCACTATAATTTTTTCCATTGTTAAATGTTAGGGACATTTTTACGTTTTAAATATTGTTCATTGTTGAAACGGTATCAACATTTGTCAATGGAATTTTTTCCATTGTTGGAAGTGCGGAAAAGTTGTAACTATAGATAATTTCTAATATAATTATAAATAAATTTTTCATGATAACAATTGAAAAATGATGACTTAAAGACGAATTTTCCATTGTTGCCAGAAAAATTTCATATTTTAAGATTTCTTCATTGTTGAAAACGTGGGAAAATTTGTCACTATATTGTTTTCCATTGTTAAAGGATAGTGACATTTTCACGTCTTAAATATTGTCCATTGTTGAAACGGTATCAAAATTGATCAATGGAATTTTTTCCATTGTTGAAAGTGCGGGAAAGTTGTAACTATAGATAACTTCTAATATAATTATAAATAAATTTTTCATAATAACAATTGAAAAATGATGACTTAAAAACGAATTTACCATTGTTGCCAGAAAAATTTCATGTTTTAAGATTTCTTCATTGTTGAAAACGTGGGAAAATTTGTCACTATATTGTTTTCCATTGTTAAAGGATAGTGGCATTTTCACGTTGTTAATATTGTCCATTGTTGAAACGGTATCAAAACTGGTCAATGGAATTTTTTCCATTGTTGGAAGTGCCAGAAAGTTGTCATTATATATAACTTCTAATATAATTATAAATAAATTTTTCATAATAACAATTGAAAAATGATGACTTAAAGACGAATTTTCCATTGTTGCCAGTAAAATTTCATATTTTAAGATTTCTTCATTGTTGAAAACGTGGGAAAATTTGTCACAATATTGTTTTCCATTGTTAAAGGATAGTGACATTTTCACGTTGTTAATATTGTCCATTGTTGAAACGGTATCAAAACTGGTCAATGGAAATTTTTCCATTGTTGGAAGTGCCAGAAAGTTGTCATTATAGATAAATTCTAATATAATTAAAAATAAATTTTTCATAATAACAATTGAAAAATGATGACTTAAAGACCAATTTTTCATTGTTGCCAGAAAATTTTCATATTTTCATATTTCTTCATTGTTGAAAGCTTCGAAAAATTTGTCACTATAAATTTTTCCATTGTTAAATGAGAGGGATAATTTTGCGTTTTAAATATTGTCCATTGTTGAAACGGTAATAAAATTTGTCAATGGAATTTTTTCCATTGTTGGAAGTGCCGGAAAGTTGTCATTATAGGTAATTTCTAATATAATTATAAATAAATTTTTCATGATAACAATTGAAAAATGATGACTTAAAGACGAATTTTCCATTCTTGCCGGAAAAATTTCATATTTTAAGATTTCTTCATTGTTGAAAGCGTGGGAAAATTTGTCACTATAATTTTTTCTATTGTTAAAGGTTAGGGACATTTTTACGTTTTAAATATTGTTCATTGTTGAAACGGTATCAACATTTGTCAATGGAATTTTTTCCATTGTTGGAAGTGCGGGAAAGTTGTCATTATAGATAATTTCTAATGTAATTATAAATAAATTTTTCATAATAACAATTGAAAAATGATGACTTAAAGATGAATTTTAAATTGTTGCTTGAAAAATTTCATATTTTAAGATTTCTTCATTGTTGAAAGCGTGGCAAAATTTGTCACTATATTGTTTTCCATTGTTAAAGGATAGGGACATTTTTACGTTTTAAATATTGTCCATTGTTGAAACGGTATCAATATTTGTCAGCGGCATTTTTTCCATTGTTGGAAGTGCGGGAAAGTTGTCATTATGGATAATTTCTAATGTAATTATAAATAAATTTTTCATAATAACAACTGAAAAATGATGACTTAAAGACGAATTTCTCATTGTTGCCGGATAATTTTCATATTTTAAGATTTCTTCATTGTTGAAAGGGGGGGGGGAAATTTGTCACTATATTGTTTACCATTGTTAAAGGATAGTGACATTTTTACGTTTTCAATATTGTACATCGTTGAAACGGTATCAAAACTGGTCAATGGAATTTTTTCCATTGTTGAAAGTGCCGGAAAGTTGTCATTATAGATAATTTCTAATATAATTATAAATAAATTTTTCATGATAACAATTGAAAAATGATGGCTTAAAGACGAATTTTCCATTGTTGCAAGAAAAATTTCATATTTTAAGATTTCTTCATTGTTGAAAGCGTGGGAAAATTTGTCACTATAATTTTTTCCATTGTTAAAGGTTAGGGACATTTTTACGTTTTAAATATTGTTCATTGTTGAAACGGTATCAACATTTGTCAATGGAATTTTTTCCATTGTTGGAAGTGCGGGAAAGTTGCAATTATAGTCAACATCTAATATAATTATAAATAAATTTGTCATAATAAAACTTGGAAAATGATGACTTAAAGTCGAACTTTTATTGTTGCGGGAAAAATTTCTTCTTTTAAGATTTCTTCATTGTTGAAAGCGTGGGAAAATTTGTCACTATAGTTTTTTCCATTGTTAAAGGATAGTGACATTTTCACGTCTTAAATATTGTCCATTGTTGAAACGGTATCAAAATTGATCAATGGAATTTTTTCCATTGTTGAAAGTGCCGGAAAGTTGTCATTATAGATAATTTCTAATATAATTATAAATAAATTTTTCATGATAACAATTGAAAAATGATTACTTAAAGACGAATTTTCCATTGTTGCCAGAAAAATTTCATATTTTAAGATTTCTTCATTGTTGAAAACGTGGGAAAATTTGTCACAATATTGTTTTCCATTGTTAAAGTCTAGTGACATTTTCACGTTGTTAATATTGTCCTTTGTTGAAACGGTATCAAAACTGGTCAATGGAATTTTTTCCATTGTTGGAAGTGCCAGAAAGTTGTCATTATATATAACTTCTAATATAATTATAAATAAATTTTTCATAATAACAATTGAAAAATGATGGCTTAAAGACGAATTTTACATTGTTGCCGGAACAATTTCATATCTTAAGATTTCTTCATTGTTGAAAGCGTGGGAAAATTTGTCACTATAATGTTTTCCATTGTTAAAGGATAGGGACATTTTTACTTCTTAAATATTGTCCATTGTTGAAACGGTATGAATATTTGTCAACGGAAATTTTTCCATTGTTGGAAGTGCCAGAAAGTTGTCATTATAGATAAATTCTAATATAATTAAAAATAAATTTTTCATAATAACAATTGAAAAATGATGACTTAAAGACAAATTTTTCATTGTTGCCGGAAAATTTTCATATTTTCATATTTCTTCATTGTTGAAAGCTTCGAAAAATTTGTCACTATAAATTTTTCCATTGTTAAAGGTTAGGGACATTTTTACGTTTTAAATATTGTTCATTGTTGAAACGGTATCAACATTTGTCAATGGAATTTTTTCCATTGTTGGAAGTGCGGGAAAGTTGTCATTATAGATAATTTCTAATATAATTATAAATAAATTTTTCATGATAACAATTGAAAAATGATGACTTAAAGACGAATTTTCCATTGTTGCAAGAAAAATTTCATATTTTAAGATTTCTTCATTGTTGAAAGGGTGGGAAAATTTGTCACTATATTGTTTACCATTGTTAAAGGATAGTGACATTTTCACGTCTTAAATATTGTCCATTGTTGAAACGGTATCAAAATTGATCAATGGAATTTTTTCCATTGTTGAAAGTGCCGGAAAGTTGTCATTATAGATAATTTCTAATATAATTATAAATAAATTTTTCATGATAACAATTGAAAAATGATGACTTAAAGACGAATTTTCCATTGTTGCCAGAAAAATTTCATATTTTAAGATTTCTTCATTGTTGAAAACGTGGGAAAATTTGTCACAATATTGTTTTCCATTGTTAAAGTCTAGTGACATTTTCACGTTGTTAATATTGTCCATTGTTGAAACGGTATCAAAACTGGTCAATGGAATTTTTTCCATTGTTGGAAGTGCCAGAAAGTTGTCATTATATATAACTTCTAATATAATTATAAATAAATTTTTCATAATAACAATTGAAAAATGATGGCTTAAAGACGAATTTTCCATTGTTGCCGGAAAAATTTCATATTTTAAGATTTCTTCATTGTTGAAAGCGTGGGAAAATTTGTCACTATAATGTTTTCCATTGTTAAAGGATAGGGACATTTTTACTTCTTAAATATTGTCCATTGTTGAAACGGTATGAATATTTGTCAACGGAAATTTTTCCATTGTTGGAAGTGCCAGAAAGTTGTCATTATAGATAAATTCTAATATTATTAAAAATAAATTTTTCATAATAACAATTGAAAAATGATGACTTAAAGACCAATTTTTCATTGTTGCCGGAAAAATTTCATATTTTCATATTTCTTCATTGTTGAAAGCTTCGAAAAATTTGTCACTATAAATTTTTCCATTGTTAAAGGAGAGGGATAATTTTGCGTTTTAAATATTGTCCATTGTTGAAACGGTAATAAAATTTGTCAATGGAATTTTTTCCATTGTTGGAAGTGCCGGAAAGTTGTCATTATAGATAATTTCTAATATAATTATAAATAAATTTTTCATAATAACAACTGAAAAATGATGACTTAAAGACGAATTTTTAATTGTTGCGGGAAATTTTTCATATTTTAAGATTTCTTCATTGTTGAAAGGGGGGGGGGAAATTTGTCACTATATTGTTTACCATTGTTAAAGGATAGTGACATTTTTACGTTTTCAATATTGTACATTGTTGAAACGGTATCAAAACTGGTCAATGGAATTTTTTCCATTGTTGAAAGTGCCGGAAAGTTGTCATTATAGATAATTTCTAATATAATTATAAATAAATTTTTCATAATAACAATTGAAAAATGATGGCTTAAAGACGAATTTTCCATTGTTGCAAGAAAAATTTCATATTTTAAGATTTCTTCATTGTTGAAAGCGTGGGAAAATTTGTCACTATAATTTTTTCCATTGTTAAAGGTTAGGGACATTTTTACGTTTTAAATATTGTTCATTGTTGAAACGGTATCAACATTTGTCAATGGAATTTTTTCCATTGTTGGAAGTGCGGGAAAGTTGCAATTATAGTCAACATCTAATATAATTATAAATAAATTTGTCATAATAAAACTTGGAAAATGATGACTTAAAGTCGAACTTTTATTGTTGCGGGAAAAATTTCTTCTTTTAAGATTTCTTCATTGTTGAAAGCGTGGGAAAATTTGTCACTATAGTTTTTTCCATTGTTAAAGGATAGTGACATTTTCACGTCTTAAATATTGTCCATTGTTGAAACGGTATCAAAATTGATCAATGGAATTTTTTCCATTGTTGAAAGTGCCGGAAAGTTGTCATTATAGATAATTTCTAATATAATTATAAATAAATTTTTCATGATAACAATTGAAAAATGATTACTTAAAGACGAATTTTCCATTGTTGCCAGAAAAATTTCATATTTTAAGATTTCTTCATTGTTGAAAACGTGGGAAAATTTGTCACAATATTGTTTTCCATTGTTAAAGTCTAGTGACATTTTCACGTTGTTAATATTGTCCTTTGTTGAAACGGTATCAAAACTGGTCAACGGAATTTTTTCCATTGTTGGAAGTGCCAGAAAGTTGTCATTATATATAACTTCTAATATAATTATAAATAAATTTTTCATAATAACAATTGAAAAATGATGGCTTAAAGACGAATTTTACATTGTTGCCGGAACAATTTCATATCTTAAGATTTCTTCATTGTTGAAAGCGTGGGAAAATTTGTCACTATAATGTTTTCCATTGTTAAAGGATAGGGACATTTTTACTTCTTAAATATTGTCCATTGTTGAAACGGTATGAATATTTGTCAACGGAAATTTTTCCATTGTTGGAAGTGCCAGAAAGTTGTCATTATAGATAAATTCTAATATAATTAAAAATAAATTTTTCATAATAACAATTGAAAAATGATGACTTAAAGACAAATTTTTCATTGTTGCCGGAAAATTTTCATATTTTCATATTTCTTCATTGTTGAAAGCTTCGAAAAATTTGTCACTATAAATTTTTCCATTGTTAAAGGTTAGGGACATTTTTACGTTTTAAATATTGTTCATTGTTGAAACGGTATCAACATTTGTCAATGGAATTTTTTCCATTGTTGGAAGTGCGGGAAAGTTGTCATTATAGATAATTTCTAATATAATTATAAATAAATTTTTCATGATAACAATTGAAAAATGATGACTTAAAGACGAATTTTCCATTGTTGCAAGAAAAATTTCATATTTTAAGATTTCTTCATTGTTGAAAGGGTGGGAAAATTTGTCACTATATTGTTTACCATTGTTAAAGGATAGTGACATTTTCACGTCTTAAATATTGTCCATTGTTGAAACGGTATCAAAACTGGTCAATGGAATTTTTTCCATTGTTGGAAGTGCCAGAAAGTTGTCATTATATATAACTTCTAATATAATTATAAATAAATTTTTCATAATAACAATTGAAAAATGATGGCTTAAAGACGAATTTTCCATTGTTGCCGGAAAATTTTCATATTTTAAGATTTCTTCATTGTTGAAAGCGTGGGAAAATTTGTCACTATAATGTTTTCCATTGTTAAAGGATAGGGACATTTTTACTTCTTAAATATTGTCCATTGTTGAAACGGTATGAATATTTGTCAACGGAAATTTTTCCATTGTTGGAAGTGCCAGAAAGTTGTCATTATAGATAAATTCTAATATAATTAAAAATAAATTTTTCATAATAACAATTGAAAAATGATGACTTAAAGACAAATTTTTCATTGTTGCCGGAAAATTTTCATATTTTCATATTTCTTCATTGTTGAAAGCTTCGAAAAATTTGTCACTATAAATTTTTCCATTGTTAAAGGTTAGGGACATTTTTACGTTTTAAATATTGTTCATTGTTGAAACGGTATCAACATTTGTCAATGGAATTTTTTCCATTGTTGGAAGTGCGGGAAAGTTGTCATTATAGATAATTTCTAATATAATTATAAATAAATTTTTCATGATAACAATTGAAAAATGATGACTTAAAGACGAATTTTCCATTGTTGCCAGAAAAATTTCATATTTTAAGATTTCTTCATTGTTGAAAACGTGGGAAAATTTGTCACAATATTGTTTTCCATTGTTAAAGTCTAGTGACATTTTCACGTTGTTAATATTGTCCATTGTTGAAACGGTATCAAAACTGGTCAATGGAATTTTTTCCATTGTTGGAAGTGCCAGAAAGTTGTCATTATATATAACTTCTAATATAATTATAAATAAATTTTTCATAATAACAATTGAAAAATGATGGCTTAAAGACGAATTTTCCATTGTTGCCGGAAAAATTTCATATTTTAAGATTTCTTCATTGTTGAAAGCGTGGGAAAATTTGTCACTATAATGTTTTCCATTGTTAAAGGATAGGGACATTTTTACTTCTTAAATATTGTCCATTGTTGAAACGGTATGAATATTTGTCAACGGAAATTTTTCCATTGTTGGAAGTGCCAGAAAGTTGTCATTATAGATAAATTCTAATATTATTAAAAATAAATTTTTCATAATAACAATTGAAAAATGATGACTTAAAGACCAATTTTTCATTGTTGCCGGAAAAATTTCATATTTTCATATTTCTTCATTGTTGAAAGCTTCGAAAAATTTGTCACTATAAATTTTTCCATTGTTAAAGGAGAGGGATAATTTTGCGTTTTAAATATTGTCCATTGTTGAAACGGTAATAAAATTTGTCAATGGAATTTTTTCCATTGTTGGAAGTGCCGGAAAGTTGTCATTATAGATAATTTCTAATATAATTATAAATAAATTTTTCATAATAACAACTGAAAAATGATGACTTAAAGACGAATTTTTAATTGTTGCGGGAAATTTTTCATATTTTAAGATTTCTTCATTGTTGAAAGCGTGGGAAAATTTGTCACTATAATTTTTTCCATTGTTAAAGGTTAGGGACATTTTTACGTTTTAAATAGTGTTCATTGTTGAAACGGTATCAACATTTGTCAATGGAATTTTTTCCATTGTTGGAAGTGCGGGAAAGTTGTCATTATAGATAATTTCTAATATAATTATAAATAAATTTTTCATGATAACAATTGAAAAATGATGACTTAAAGACGAATTTACCATTGTTGCCAGAAAAATTTCATATTTTAAGATTTCTTCATTGTTGAAAACGTGGGAAAATTTGTCACTATATTGTTTTCCATTGTTAAAGGATAGTGACATTTTCACGTTGTTTATATTGTCCATTGTTGAAACGGTATCAAAACTGGTCAATGGAATTTTTTCGATTGTTGCAAGTGCCAGAATGTTGTCATTATATATAACTTCTAATATAATTATAAATAAATTTTTCATAATAACAATTGAAAAATGATGGCTTAAAGACGAATTTTCCATTGTTGCCGGAAAAATTTCATATTTTAAGATTTCTTCATTGTTGAAAGCGTGGGAAAATTTGTCACTATAATTTTTTCCATTGTTAAAGGTTAGGGACATTTTTACGTTTTAAATATTGTTCATTGTTGAAACGGTATCAACATTTGTCAATGGAATTTTTTCCATTGTTGGAAGTGCGGGAAAGTTGTCATTATAGATAATTTCTAATATAATTATAAATAAATTTTTCATGATAACAATTGAAAAATGATGACTTAAAGACGAATTTTCCATTGTTGCAAGAAAAATTTCATATTTTAAGATTTCTTCATTGTTGAAAGCGTGGGAAAATTTGTCACTATAATTTTTTCCATTGTTAAAGGTTAGGGACATTTTTACGTTTTAAATATTGTTCATTGTTGAAACGGTATCAACATTTGTCAATGGAATTTTTTCCATTGTTGGAAGTGCGGGAAAGTTGTCATTATAGATAATTTCTAATATAATTATAAATAAATTTTTCATGATAACAATTGAAAAATGATGACTTAAAGACGAATTTTCCATTGTTGCCAGAAAAATTTCATATTTTAAGATTTCTTCATTGTTGAAAACGTGGGAAAATTTGTCACAATATTGTTTTCCATTGTTAAAGGATAGTGACATTTTCACGTTGTTAATATTGTCCATTGTGGAAACGGTATCAAAACTGGTCAATGGAATTTTTTCCATTGTTGGAAGTGCCAGAAAGTTGTCATTATATATAATTTCTAATATAATTATAAATAAATTTTTCATAATAAAAATTGAAAAATGATGGCTTAAAGACGAATTTTCCATTGTTGCCGGAAAAATTTTATATTTTAAGATTTTTTCATTGTTGAAAGCGTGGGAAAATTTGTCACTATAATGTTTTCCATTGTTAAAGGATAGGGACATTTTTACTTCTTAAATATTGTCCATTGTTGAAACGGTATAAATATTTGTCAACGGAAATTTTACCATTGTTAAAGGAGAGGGATAATTTTGCGTTTTAAATATTGTCCATTGTTGAAACGTTAATAAAATTTGTCAATGGAATTTTTTCCATTGTTGGAAGTGCCGGAAAGTTGTCATTATAACTTCTAATATAATTATAAATAAATTTTTCATAATAACAATTGAAAAATGATGACTTAAAGATGAATTTTCCATTGTTGCTTGAAAAATTTCATATTTTAAGATTTCTTCATTGTTGAAAGCGTGGCAAAATTTGTCATTATATTGTTTTCCATTGTTAAATGATAGTGACATTTTCACGTTGTTAATATTGTCCATTGTTGAAACGGTATCAAAACTGGTCAATGGAATTTTCTCCATTGTTGGAAGTGCCAGAAAGTTGTCATTATATATAACTTCTAATATAATTATAAATAAATTTTTCATAATAACAATTGAAAAATGATGGCTTAAAGACGAATTTTCCATTGTTGCCGGAAAAATTTCATATTTTATGATTTCTTCATTGTTGAAAGCGTGGGAAAATTTGTCACTATAATTTTTTCTATTGTTAAAGGTTAGGGACATTTTTACGTTTTAAATATTGTTCATTGTTGAAACGGTATCAACATTTGTCAATGGAATTTTTTCCATTGTTGGAAGTGCGGGAAAGTTGTCATTATAGATAATTTCTAATATAATTATAAATAAATTTTTCATAATAACAACTGAAAAATGATGACTTAAAGCCGAATTTTTAATTGTTGCCGGAAAATTTTCATATTTTAAGATTTCTTCATTGTTGAAAGCGTGGGAAAATTTGTCACTATAATTTTTTCCATTGTTAAAGGTTAGGGACATTTTTACGTTTTAAATATTGTTCATTGTTGAAACGGTATCAATATTTGTCAACGGAATTTTTTCCATTGTTGGAAGTGCGGGAAAGTTGTCATTATGGATAATTTCTAATGTAATTATAAATAAATTTTTCATAATAACAACTGAAAAATGATGACTTAAAGACGAATTTCTCATTGTTGCCGGATAATTTTCATATTTTAAGATTTCTTCATTGTTGAAAGGGGGTGGGAAATTCGTCACTATATTGTTTACCATTGTTAAAAGATAGTGACATTTTGACGTTTTCAATATTGTACATTGTTGAAACGGTATTAAAATTGGTCAATGGAATTTTTTCCATTGTTGGAAGTGCGGGAAAGTTGTCATTATGGATAATTTCTAATATAATTATAAATAAATTTTTGATAATAACAATTGAAAAATGATGACTTAAAGACGAATGTTCCATTGTTGCCGGAAAAATTTCATATTTTAAGATTTCTTCATTCTTGAAAACGTGGGAAAATTTGTCATTATATTGTTTTCCATTGTTAAATGATAGTGACATTTTCACGTTGTTAATATTGTCCATTGTTGAAACGGTATCAAAACTGGTCAATGGAATTTTTTCCATTGGGTAAAGCTCCGGAAAGTTGTCATTATAGATAATTTCTAATATAATTATAAATAAATTTTTCATGATAGCAATTGAAAAATGATGGCTTAAAGACGAATTTTCCATTGTTGCCGGAAAATTTTCATATTTTAAGATTTCTTCATTGTTGAAAGCGTGGGAAAATTTGTCACTGTAATGTTTTCCATTGTTAAAGGGTAAGGACATTTTGACGTTTTCAATATTGTATATTTTTGAAACGGTATCAAAATTGCTCAATGGATTTTTTTCCATTGTTGGAAGTGCCAGAAAATTGTCATTATAGATAATTTCTAATATAATTATAAATAAATTTTTGATAATAACAATTGAAAAATGATGACTTAAAGACGAATTTTCCATTGTTGCCAGAAAAATTTCATATTTTAAGATTTCTTCATTGTTGAAAACGTGAGAAAATTTGTCACTATATTGTTTTCCATTGTTAAAGGATAGTGACATTTTCACGTTGTTAATATTGTCCATTGTTGAAACGGTATCAAAACTGGTCAATGGAATTTTTTCCATTGTTGGAGGTGCGGGAAAGTTGCAATTATAGTTAACTTCTAATATAATTATAAATAAATTTGTCATAATAAAACTTGGAAAATGATGACATAAAGTCGAACTTTGATTGTTGCGGGAAAAAGTTCTTCCTTTAAGATTTCTTCATTGTTGAAAGCGTGGGAAAATTTGTCACTATAGTTTTTTCCATTGTTAAAGGATAGTGACATTTTTACTTCTTAAATATTGTCCATTGTTGAAACGGTATGAATATTTGTCAATGGAAATTTTTCCATTGTTGGAAGTGCCGGAAAGTTGTCATTATAGATAATTTCTAATATAATTATAAATAAATTTTTCATGATAACAATTGAAAAATGATGACTTAAAGACGAATTTTCCATTGTTGCCTGAAAAATTTCATATTTTAAGATTTCTTCTTTGTTGAAAGCGTGGGAAAATTTGTCACTATAATGTTTTCCATTGTTAAAGGATAAGGACGTTTTTACGTTTTAAATATTGTCCATTGTTGAAAAGGTATCAACATTTGTCAATGGAATTTTTTCCATTGTTGGAAGTGCCAGAAAGTTGTCATTATAGATAACTTCTAATATAATTATAAATAAATTTTTGAAAATAACAATTGAAAAATGATGACTTAAAGACGAATTTTCCATTGTTGCCGGAAAAATTTCATATTTTATGATTTCTTCATTGTTGAAAGCGTGGGAAAATTTGTCACTATAATTTTTTCTATTGTTAAAGGTTAGGGACATTTTTACGTTTTAAATATTGTTCATTGTTGAAACGGTATCAATATTTGTCAACGGAATTTTTTCCATTGTTGGAAGTGCGGGAAAGTTGTCATTATGGATAATTTCTAATGTAATTATAAATAAATTTTTCATAATAACAACTGAAAAATGATGACTTAAAGACGAATTTCTCATTGTTGCCGGATAATTTTCATATTTTAAGATTTCTTCATTGTTGAAAGGGGGGGGGGGAAATTCGTCACTATATTGTTTACCATTGTTAAAAGATAGTGACATTTTGACGTTTTCAATATTGTACATTGTTGAAACGGTATTAAAATTGGTCAATGGAATTTTTTCCATTGTTGGAAGTGCGGGAAAGTTGTCATTATGGATAATTTCTAATATAATTATAAATAAATTTTTGATAATAACAATTGAAAAATGATGACTTAAAGACGAATGTTCCATTGTTGCCGGAAAAATTTCATATTTTAAGATTTCTTCATTCTTGAAAACGTGGGAAAATTTGTCACAATATTGTTTTCCATTGTTAAAGGATAGTGACATTTTCACGTTGTTAATATTGTCCATTGTGGAAACGGTATCAAAACTGGTCAATGGAATTTTTTCCATTGTTGGAAGTGCCAGAAAGTTGTCATTATATATAATTTCTAATATAATTATAAATAAATTTTTCATAATAAAAATTGAAAAATGATGGCTTAAAGACGAATTTTCCATTGTTGCCGGAAAAATTTCATATTTTAAGACTTTTTCATTGTTGAAAGCGTGGGAAAATTTGTCACTATAATGTTTTCCATTGTTAAAGGATAGGGACATTTTTACTTCTTAAATATTGTCCATTGTTGAAACGGTATAAATATTTGTCAACGGAAATTTTACCATTGTTAAAGGAGAGGGATAATTTTGCGTTTTAAATATTGTCCATTGTTGAAACGTTAATAAAATTTGTCAATGGAATTTTTTCCATTGTTGGAAGTGCCGGAAAGTTGTCATTATAACTTCTAATATAATTATAAATAAATTTTTCATAATAACAATTGAAAAATGATGACTTAAAGATGAATTTTCCATTGTTGCTTGAAAAATTTCATATTTTAAGATTTCTTCATTGTTGAAAGCGTGGCAAAATTTGTCATTATATTGTTTTCCATTGTTAAATGATAGTGACATTTTCACGTTGTTAATATTGTCCATTGTTGAAACGGTATCAAAACTGGTCAATGGAATTTTCTCCATTGTTGGAAGTGCCAGAAAGTTGTCATTATATATAACTTCTAATATAATTATAAATAAATTTTTCATAATAACAATTGAAAAATGATGGCTTAAAGACGAATTTTCCATTGTTGCCGGAAAAATTTCATATTTTATGATTTCTTCATTGTTGAAAGCGTGGGAAAATTTGTCACTATAATTTTTTCTATTGTTAAAGGTTAGGGACATTTTTACGTTTTAAATATTGTTCATTGTTGAAACGGTATCAACATTTGTCAATGGAATTTTTTCCATTGTTGGAAGTGCGGGAAAGTTGTCATTATAGATAATTTCTAATATAATTATAAATAAATTTTTCATAATAACAACTGAAAAATGATGACTTAAAGCCGAATTTTTAATTGTTGCCGGAAAATTTTCATATTTTAAGATTTCTTCATTGTTGAAAGCGTGGGAAAATTTGTCACTATAATTTTTTCCATTGTTAAAGGTTAGGGACATTTTTACGTTTTAAATATTGTTCATTGTTGAAACGGTATCAATATTTGTCAACGGAATTTTTTCCATTGTTGGAAGTGCGGGAAAGTTGTCATTATGGATAATTTCTAATGTAATTATAAATAAATTTTTCATAATAACAACTGAAAAATGATGACTTAAAGACGAATTTCTCATTGTTGCCGGATAATTTTCATATTTTAAGATTTCTTCATTGTTGAAAGGGGGTGGGAAATTCGTCACTATATTGTTTACCATTGTTAAAAGATAGTGACATTTTGACGTTTTCAATATTGTACATTGTTGAAACGGTATTAAAATTGGTCAATGGAATTTTTTCCATTGTTGGAAGTGCGGGAAAGTTGTCATTATGGATAATTTCTAATATAATTATAAATAAATTTTTGATAATAACAATTGAAAAATGATGACTTAAAGACGAATGTTCCATTGTTGCCGGAAAAATTTCATATTTTAAGATTTCTTCATTCTTGAAAACGTGGGAAAATTTCTCATTATATTGTTTTCCATTGTTAAATGATAGTGACATTTTCACGTTGTTAATATTGTCCATTGTTGAAACGGTATCAAAACTGGTCAATGGAATTTTTTCCATTGGGTAAAGCTCCGGAAAGTTGTCATTATAGATAATTTCTAATATAATTATAAATAAATTTTTCATGATAGCAATTGAAAAATGATGGCTTAAAGACGAATTTTCCATTGTTGCCGGAAAATTTTCATATTTTAAGATTTCTTCATTGTTGAAAGCGTGGGAAAATTTGTCACTGTAATGTTTTCCATTGTTAAAGGGTAAGGACATTTTGACGTTTTCAATATTGTATATTTTTGAAACGGTATCAAAATTGCTCAATGGATTTTTTTCCATTGTTGGAAGTGCCAGAAAATTGTCATTATAGATAATTTCTAATATAATTATAAATAAATTTTTGATAATAACAATTGAAAAATGATGACTTAAAGACGAATTTTCCATTGTTGCCAGAAAAATTTCATATTTTAAGATTTCTTCATTGTTGAAAACGTGAGAAAATTTGTCACTATATTGTTTTCCATTGTTAAAGGATAGTGACATTTTCACGTTGTTAATATTGTCCATTGTTGAAACGGTATCAAAACTGGTCAATGGAATTTTTTCCATTGTTGGAGGTGCGGGAAAGTTGCAATTATAGTTAACTTCTAATATAATTATAAATAAATTTGTCATAATAAAACTTGGAAAATGATGACATAAAGTCGAACTTTGATTGTTGCGGGAAAAAGTTCTTCTTTTAAGATTTCTTCATTGTTGAAAGCGTGGGAAAATTTGTCACTATAGTTTTTTCCATTGTTAAAGGATAGTGACATTTTTACTTCTTAAATATTGTCCATTGTTGAAACGGTATGAATATTTGTCAATGGAAATTTTTCCATTGTTGGAAGTGCCGGAAAGTTGTCATTATAGATAATTTCTAATATAATTATAAATAAATTTTTCATGATAACAATTGAAAAATGATGACTTAAAGACGAATTTTCCATTGTTGCCTGAAAAATTTCATATTTTAAGATTTCTTCTTTGTTGAAAGCGTGGGAAAATTTGTCACTATAATGTTTTCCATTGTTAAAGGATAAGGACGTTTTTACGTTTTAAATATTGTCCATTGTTGAAAAGGTATCAACATTTGTCAATGGAATTTTTTCC
Organism: Maratus michaelseni; assembly: GCA_963931845.1. Classification (NCBI taxonomy): domain Eukaryota; kingdom Metazoa; phylum Arthropoda; class Arachnida; order Araneae; family Salticidae; genus Maratus; species Maratus michaelseni. Next base: position 1,033,295 of record CAWVPG010000094.1, on the reverse strand, counting down.
ATTGTTGGAAGTGCCAGAAAGTTGTCATTATAGATAACTTCTAATATAATTATAAATAAATTTTTGAAAATAACAATTGAAAAATGATGACTTAAAGACGAATTTTCCATTGTTGCCGGAAAAATTTCATATTTTATGATTTCTTCATTGTTGAAAGCGTGGAAAAATTTGTCACTATAATTTTTTCTATTGTTAAAGGTTAGGGACATTTTTACGTTTTAAATATTGTTCATTGTTGAAACGGTATCAATATTTGTCAACGGAATTTTTTCCATTGTTGGAAGTGCGGGAAAGTTGTCATTATGGATAATTTCTAATGTAATTATAAATAAATTTTTCATAATAACAACTGAAAAATGATGACTTAAAGACGAATTTCTCATTGTTGCCGGATAATTTTCATATTTTAAGATTTCTTCATTGTTGAAAGGGGGGGGGGAAATTCGTCACTATATTGTTTACCATTGTTAAAAGATAGTGACATTTTGACGTTTTCAATATTGTACATTGTTGAAACGGTATTAAAATTGGTCAATGGAATTTTTTCCATTGTTGGAAGTGCGGGAAAGTTGTCATTATGGATAATTTCTAATATAATTATAAATAAATTTTTGATAATAACAATTGAAAAATTATGACTTAAAGACGAATGTTCCATTGTTGCCGGAAAAATTTCATATTTTAAGATTTCTTCATTCTTGAAAACGTGGGAAAATTTGTCATTATATTGTTTTCCATTGTTAAATGATAGTGACATTTTCACGTTGTTAATATTGTCCATTGTTGAAACGGTATCAAAACTGGTCAATGGAATTTTTTCCATTGGGTAAAGCTCCGGAAAGTTGTCATTATAGATAATTTCTAATATAATTATAAATAAATTTTTCATGATAGCAATTGAAAAATGATGGCTTAAAGACGAATTTTCCATTGTTGCCGGAAAATTTTCATATTTTAAGATTTCTTCATTGTTGAAAGCGTGGGAAAATTTGTCACTGTAATGTTTTCCATTGTTAAAGGGTAAGGACATTTTGACGTTTTCAATATTGTATATTTTTGAAACGGTATCAAAATTGCTCAATGGATTTTTTTCCATTGTTGGAAGTGCCAGAAAATTGTCATTATAGATAATTTCTAATATAATTATAAATAAATTTTTGATAATAACAATTGAAAAATGATGACTTAAAGACGAATTTTCCATTGTTGCCAGAAAAATTTCATATTTTAAGATTTCTTCATTGTTGAAAACGTGAGAAAATTTGTCACTATATTGTTTTCCATTGTTAAAGGATAGTGACATTTTCACGTTGTTAATATTGTCCATTGTTGAAACGGTATCAAAACTGGTCAATGGAATTTTTTCCATTGTTGGAGGTGCGGGAAAGTTGCAATTATAGTTAACTTCTAATATAATTATAAATAAATTTGTCATAATAAAACTTGGAAAATGATGACATAAAGTCGAACTTTGATTGTTGCGGGAAAAAGTTCTTCTTTTAAGATTTCTTCATTGTTGAAAGCGTGGGAAAATTTGTCACTATAGTTTTTTCCATTGTTAAAGGATAGTGACATTTTTACTTCTTAAATATTGTCCATTGTTGAAACGGTATGAATATTTGTCAATGGAAATTTTTCCATTGTTGGAAGTGCCGGAAAGTTGTCATTATAGATAATTTCTAATATAATTATAAATAAATTTTTCATGATAACAATTGAAAAATGATGACTTAAAGACGAATTTTCCATTGTTGCCTGAAAAATTTCATATTTTAAGATTTCTTCTTTGTTGAAAGCGTGGGAAAATTTGTCACTATAATGTTTTCCATTGTTAAAGGATAAGGACGTTTTTACGTTTTAAATATTGTCCATTGTTGAAAAGGTATCAACATTTGTCAATGGAATTTTTTCCATTGTTGGAAGTGCCAGAAAGTTGTCATTATAGATAACTTCTAATATAATTATAAATAAATTTTTGAAAATAACAATTGAAAAATGATGACTTAAAGACGAATTTTCCATTGTTGCCGGAAAAATTTCATATTTTATGATTTCTTCATTGTTGAAAGCGTGGGAAAATTTGTCACTATAATTTTTTCTATTGTTAAAGGTTAGGGACATTTTTACGTTTTAAATATTGTTCATTGTTGAAACGGTATCAATATTTGTCAACGGAATTTTTTCCATTGTTGGAAGTGCGGGAAAGTTGTCATTATGGATAATTTCTAATGTAATTATAAATAAATTTTTCATAATAACAACTGAAAAATGATGACTTAAAGACGAATTTCTCATTGTTGCCGGATAATTTTCATATTTTAAGATTTCTTCATTGTTGAAAGGGGGGGGGAAATTCGTCACTATATTGTTTACCATTGTTAAAAGATAGTGACATTTTGACGTTTTCAATATTGTACATTGTTGAAACGGTATTAAAATTGGTCAATGGAATTTTTTCCATTGTTGGAAGTGCGGGAAAGTTGTCATTATGGATAATTTCTAATATAATTATAAATAAATTTTTGATAATAACAATTGAAAAATGATGACTTAAAGACGAATGTTCCATTGTTGCCGGAAAAATTTCATATTTTAAGATTTCTTCATTCTTGAAAACGTGGGAAAATTTGTCATTATATTGTTTTCCATTGTTAAATGATAGTGACATTTTCACGTTGTTAATATTGTCCATTGTTGAAACGGTATCAAAACTGGTCAATGGAATTTTTTCCATTGGGTAAAGTGCCGGAAAGTTGTCATTATAGATAATTTCTAATATAATTAAAAATAAATTTTTCATGATAGCAATTGAAAAATGATGGCTTAAAGACGAATTTTCCATTGTTGCCGGAAAAATTTCATATTTTAAGATTTCTTCATTGTTGAAAGCGTGGGAAAATTTGTCACTATAATGTTTTCCATTGTTAAAGGATAGGGACATTTTTACTTCTTAAATATTGTCCATTGTTGAAACGGTATGAATATTTGTCAATGGAAATTTTTCCATTGTTGGAAGTGAAAGAAAGTTGTCATTATAGATAAATTCTAATATAATTAAAAATAAATTTTTCATAATAACAATTGAAAAATGATGACTTAAAGACGAATTTTCCATTTTTGCCAGAAAAATTTCATATTTTAAGATTCTTCATTGTTGAAATCGTGGGAAAATTTGTCACTATATTGTTTTCAATTGCTAAAGGATAGTGACATTTTCACATTGTTAATATTGTCCATTGTTGAAACGGTATCAAAACTGGTCAATGGAATTTTTTCCATTGTTGGAGGTGCGGGAAAGTTGCAATTATAGTTAACTTCTAATATAATTATAAATAAATTTGTCATAATAAAACTTGGAAAATGATGACTTAAAGTCGAACTTTGATTGTTGCGGGAAAAATTTCTTCTTTTAAGATTTCTTCATTGTTGAAAGCGTGGGAAAATTTGTCACTATAGTTTTTTCCATTGTTAAAGTATAGTGACATTTTCACGTCTTAAATATTGTCCATTGTTGAAACGGTATCAAAATTGATCAATGGAATTTTTTCCATTGTTGAAAGTGCCGGAATGTTGTCTTTATGGATAATTTCTAATATAAATATAAATAAATTTTTCATGATAACAATTGAAAAATGATGTCTTAAAGACGAATTTTCCATTGTTGCAAGAAAAATTTCATATTTTAAGATTTCTTCATTGTTGAAAGCGTGGGAATATTTGTCACTATAATGTTTTCCATTGTTAAATGATAAGGACATTTTTACGTTTTAAATATTGTCCATTGTTGAAACGGTATCAATATTTTTCAACGGAATATTTTCCATTGTTGGAAGTGCGGGAAAGTTGTCATTATAGATAATTTCTAATATAATTATAAATAATTTTTTCATGATAACAATTGAAAAATGATGGCTTAAAGACGAATTTTCCATTGTTGCCGGAAAAATTTCATATTTTAAGATTTCTTCATTGTTGAAAGCGTGGGAAAATTTGTCACTATAATGTTTTCCATTGTTAAATGATAAGGACATTTTTACGTTTTAAATATTGTCCATTGTTGAAACGGTATCAATATTTTTCAACGGAATATTTTCCATTGTTGGAAGTGCGGGAAAGTTGTCATTATAGATAATTTCTAATATAATTATAAATAAATTTTTCATGATAACAATTGAAAAATGATGGCTTAAAGACGAATTTTCCATTGTTGCCGGAAAAATTTCATATTTTAAGATTTCTTCATTGTTGAAAGCGTGGGAAAATTTGTCACTGTAATGTTTTCCATTGTTAAAGGATAAGGACATTTTGACGTTTTCAATATTGTACATTGTTGAAACGGTATCAAAATTGGTCAATGGAATTTTTTCCATTGTTGGAAGTGCCAGAAAATTGTCATTATAGATAACTTCTAATATAATTATAAATAAATTTTTGATAATAACAATTGAAAAATGATGACTTAAAGACGAATTTTCCATTGTTGCCAGAAAAATTTCATATTTTAAGATTTCTTCATTGTTGAAAGCGTGGGAAAATTTGTCACTATATTTTTTTCCGTTGTTAAAGGTTAGGGACATTTTTACGTTTTAAATATTGTTCATTATTGAAACGGTATCAACATTTGTCAATGGAATTTTTTCCATTGTTGGAAGTGCGGGAAAGTTGTCATTATAGATAATTTCTAATATAATTATAAATAAATTTTTCATGATAACAATTGAAAAATGATGACTTAAAGACGAATTTTCCATTGTTGCCAGAAAAATTTCATATTTTAAGATTCTTCATTGTTGAAATCGTGGGAAAATTTGTCTCTATATTGTTTTCAATTGTTAAAGGATAGTGACATTTTCACGTTGTTAATATTGTCCATTGTTGAAACGGTATCAAAACTGGTCAATGGAATTTTTTCCATTGTTGGAGGTGTGGGAAAGTTGCAATTATAGTTAACTTCTAATATAATTATAAATAAATTTGTCATAATAAAACTTGGAAAATGATGACTTAAAGTCGAACTTTGATTGTTGCGGGAAAAAGTTCTTCTTTTAAGATTTCTTCATTGTTGAAAGCGTGGGAAAATTTGTCACTATAATGTTTTCCATTGTTAAAGGATAAGGACATTTTTACGTTTTAAATATTGTCCATTGTTGAAACGGTATCAATATTTTTCAACGGAATATTTTCCATTGTTGGAAGTGCGGGAAAGTTGTCATTATAGATAATTTCTAAGGTAATTATAAATAAATTTTTCATAATAACAACTGAAAAATGATGACTTAAAGACGAATTTCTTATTGTTGCCGGATAATTTTCATATTTTAAGATTTCTTCATTGTTGAAAGGGTGGGAAAATTTGTCACTATATTGTTTTCAATTGCTAAAGGATAGTGACATTTTGACGTTTTCAATATTGTCCATTGTTGAAACGGTATCAAAATTGATCAATGGAATTTTTTCCATTGTTGAAAGTGCCGGAATGTTGTCTTTATGGATAATTTCTAATATAATTATAAATAAATTTTTCATGATAACAATTGAAAAATGATGCCTTAAAGACGAATTTTCCATTGTTGCAAGAAAAATTTCATATTTTAAGATTTCTTCATTGTTGAAAGCGTGGGAAAATTTGTCACTATAATGTTTTCCATTGTTAAATGATAAGGACATTTTTACGTTTTAAATATTGTCCATTGTTGAAACGGTATCAATATTTTTCAACGGAATATTTTCCATTGTTGGAAGTGCGGGAAAGTTGTCATTATAGATAATTTCTAATATAATTATAAATAAATTTTTCATGATAACAATTGAAAAATGATGGCTTAAAGACGAATTTTCCATTGTTGCCGGAAAAATTGCATATTTTAAGATTTCTTCATTGTTGAAAGCGTGGGAAAATTTGTCACTATAATGTTTTCCATTGTTAAATGATAAGGACATTTTTACGTTTTAAATATTGTCCATTGTTGAAACGGTATCAATATTTTTCAACGGAATATTTTCCATTGTTGGAAGTGCGGAAAGTTGTCATTATAGATAATTTCTAATATAATTATAAATAAATTTTTCATGATAACAATTGAAAAATGATGGCTTAAAGACGAATTTTCCATTGTTGCCGGAAAAATTTCATATTTTAAGATTTCTTCATTGTTGAAAGCGTGGGAAAATTTGTCACTGTAATGTTTTCCATTGTTAAAGGATAAGGACATTTTGACGTTTTCAATATTGTACATTGTTGAAACGGTATCAAAATTGGTCAATGGAATTTTTTCCATTGTTGGAAGTGCCAGAAAATTGTCATTATAGATAACTTCTAATATAATTATAAATAAATTTTTGATAATAACAATTGAAAAATGATGACTTAAAGACGAATTTTCCATTGTTGCCGGAAAAATTTCATATTTTAAGATTTCTTAATTGTTGAAAGCGTGGGAAAATTTGTCACTATATTTTTTTCCATTGTTAAAGGTTAGGGACATTTTTACGTTTTAAATATTGTTCATTATTGAAACGGTATCAACATTTGTCAATGGAATTTTTTCCATTGTTGGAAGTGCGGGAAAGTTGTCATTATAGATAATTTCTAATATAATTATAAATAAATTTTTCATGATAACAATTGAAAAATGATGACTTAAAGACGAATTTTCCATTGTTGCCAGAAAAATTTCATATTTTACGATTCTTCATTGTTGAAATCGTGGGAAAATTTGTCACTATATTGTTTTCAATTGTTAAAGGATAGTGACATTTTCACGTTGTTAATATTGTCCATTGTTGAAACGGTATCAAAACTGGTCAATGGAATTTTTTCCATTGTTGGAGGTGCGGGAAAGTTGCAATTATAGTTAACTTCTAATATAATTATAAATAAATTTGTCATAATAAAACTTGGAAAATGATGACTTAAAGTCGAACTTTGATTGTTGCGGGGAAAAGTTCTTCTTTTAAGATTTCTTCATTGTTGAAAGCGTGGGAAAATTTGTCACTATAATGTTTTCCATTGTTAAAGGATAAGGATATTTTTACGTTTTAAATATTGTCCATTGTTGAAACGGTATCAATATTTTTCAACGGAATATTTTCCATTGTTGGAAGTGCGGGAAAGTTGTCATTATAGATAATTTCTAATGTAATTATAAATGCATTTTTCATAATAACAACTGAAAAATGATGACTTAAAGACGAATTTCTTATTGTTGCCGGATAATTTTCATATTTTAAGATTTCTTCATTGTTGAAAGGGTGGGAAAATTTGTCACTATATTGTTTACCATTGTTAAAGGATAGTGACATTTTGACGTTTTCAATATTGTACATTGTTGAAACGGTATCAAAATTGGTCAATGGAATTTTTTCCATTGTTGGAAGTGCCAGAAAGTTGTCATTATAGATAACTTCTAATATAATTATAAATAAATGTTTGATAATAACAATTGAAAAATGATGACTTAAAGACGAATTTTCCATTGTTGCCGGAAAAATTTCATATTTTAAGATTTCTTCATTGTTGAAAGCGTGGGAAAATTCGTCACTATAAATTTTTCCATTGTTAAAGTTTATGGACATTTTTACGTTTTAAATATTGTTCATTGTTGAAACGGTATCAACATTTGTCAATGGAATTTTTTCCATTGTTGGAAGTGCGGGAAAGTTGTCATTATAGATAATTTCTAATATAATTATAAATAAATTTTTCATGATAACAATTGAAAAATGATGACTTAAAGACGAATTTTCCATTGTTGCCACAAAAATTTCATATTTTAAGATTTCTTCATTGTTGAAAACGTGGGAAAATTTGTCACAATATTGTTTTCCATTGTTAAAGGATAGTGACATTTTCACGTTGTTAATATTGTCCATTGTTGAAACGGTATCAAAACTGGTCAATGGAATTTTTTCCATTGTTGGAAGTGCCAGAAAGTTGTCATTATATATAACTTCTAATATAATTATAAATAAATTTTTCATAATAAAATTGAAAAATGATGGCTTAAAGACGAATTTTCCATTGTTGCCGGAAAAATTTCATATTTTAAGATTTCTTCATTGTTGAAAGCGTGGGAAAATTTGTCACTATAATGTTTTCCATTGTTAAAGGATAGGGACATTTTTACTTCTTAAATATTGTCCATTGTTGAACCGGTATGAATATTTGTCAATGGAAATTTTTCCATTGTTGGAAGTGCCAGAAAGTTGTCATTATAGGTAACTTCTAATATAATAATAAATAAATTTTTCATAATAACAATTGAATAGGGATGACTCAAAATAGAATTGTTCATTGTTGCGGGAAAATTTTCTTTCTTTAAGATTTCTTCATTGTTGAAAGCGTGAGAAAATTTGTCACTAAAGTTTTTTCCATTGTTAAAGGATAGTGACATTTTCACGTCTTAAATATTGTCCATTGTTGAAACGGTATCAAAATTCGTCAATGGAATTTTTTCCATTGTTGGAAGTTCCCGAAAGTTGTCATTATAGATAACTTCTAATATAATTATAAATAAATTTTTCATAATAACAATTGAAAAATGATGACTTAAAGACGAATTTTCCTTTGTTGCCGGAAAAATTTCATATTTTAAGATTTCTTCATTGTTGAAAGCGTGGGAAAATTTGTCACAATATTGTTTTCCACTGTTAAAGGATAGTGACATTTTCACGTTTTAAATATTTTCCATTGTTGAAACGGTATCAAAATTCGTCAATGGAATTTTTTCCATAGTTGGAAGTGCCAGAATGTTGTCATTATATATAACTTCTATTATAATTATAAATAAATTTTTCATAATAACAATTGAAAAATTAAGACTTAAAGACGAATTTTCCATTGTTGCCGGAAAAATTTCATATTTTAAGATTTCTTCATTGTTGAAAGCGTGGGAATATTTGTCACAATATTGTTTTCCATTGTTAAAGGATAGAGACATTTTCACGTTTTAAATATTTTCCATTGTTGAAACGGTATCAAAATTCGTCAATGGAATTTTTTCCATAGTTGGAAGTGCCAGAATGTTGTCATTATAGATAACCTCTAATATAATTATAAATAAATTTTTCATAATAACAATTGAAAAATGTTGACTTAAAGACGAATTTTCCATTGTTGCCGGAAAAATTTCATATTTTAACATTTCTTCACTGTTGAAAGCGTAGGAAAATTTGTCACTATATTATTTTCCATTGTTAAAGGTTAGTAACATTTTCACGTTTTAAATGTTGTCCATTGTTGAAACTGTATGAATATTTGTCAATGGAATTTTTTCCATTGTTGGAAGTGCCGGAAAGTTGTCATTATAGGTAACTTCTAATATAATAATAAATAAATTTTTCATAATAACAATTGAATAGGGATGACTCAAAATAGAATTGTTCATTGTTGCGGGAAAATTTTCTTTCTTTAAGATTTCTTCATTGTTTAAAGCGTGAGAAAATTTGTCACTATAGTTTTTTCCATTGTTAAAGGATAGTGACATTTTCACGTCTTAAATATTGTCCATTGTTGAAACGGTATCAAAATTCGTCAATGGAATTTTTTCCATTGTTGGAAGTTCCGGAAAGTTGTCATTATAGATAACTTCTAATATAATTATAAATAAATTTTTCATAATAACAATTGAAAAATGATGACTTAAAGACGAATTTTCCATTGTTGCAGGAAAAATTTCATATTTTAAGATTTCTTCATTGTTGAAAGCGTGGGAAAATTTGTCACTATATTGTTTTCCATTGTTAAAGGATAGTGATATTTTCACGTTGTTAATATTGTCCATTGTTGAAACGGTATCAAAATTGGTCAATGGAATTTTTTCCATTGGGTAAAGTGCCGGAAAGTTGTCATTACAGATAATTTTTAATATAATTATAAATAAATTTTTCATGATAACAATTGAAAAATGATGGCTTAAAGACGAATTTTCCATTGTTGCCGGAAAAATTTCATATTTTAAGATTTCTTCATTGTTGAAAGCGTGGGAAAATTTGTCACTATAGTTTTTTCCATTGTTAAAGGATAGTGACATTTTCACGTCTTAAATATTGTCCATTGTTGAAACGGTATCAAAATTGATCAATGGAATTTTTTCCATTGTTGAAAGTGCCGGAAAGTTGTCATTATAGATAATTTCTAATATAATTATAAATAAATTTTTCATGATAACAATTGAAAAATGGTGGCTTAAAGACGAATTTTCCATTGTTGCAAGAAAAATTTCATATTTTAAGATTTCTTCATTGTTGAAAGCGTGGGAAAATTTGTCACTATAATGTTTTCCATTGTTAAATGATAAGGACATTTTTACGTTTTAAATATTGTCCATTGTTGAAACGGTATCAATATTTTTCAACGGAATATTTTCCATTGTTGGAAGTGCGGGAAAGTTGTCATTATAGATAATTTCTAATATAATTATAAATAAATTTTTCATGATAACAATTGAAAAATGATGGCTTAAAGACGAATTTTCCATTGTTGCCGGAAAAATTTCATATTTTAAGATTTCTTCATTGTTGAAAGCGTGGGAAAATTTGTCACTATAATGTTTTCCATTGTTAAATGATAAGGACATTTTTACGTTTTAAATATTGTCCATTGTTGAAACGGTATCAATATTTTTCAACGGAATATTTTCCATTGTTGGAAGTGCGGGAAAGTTGTCATTATAGATAATTTCTAATATAATTATAAATAAATTTTTCATGATAACAATTGAAAAATGATGGCTTAAAGACGAATTTTCCATTGTTGCCGGAAAAATTTCATATTTTAAGATTTCTTCATTGTTGAAAGCGTGGGAAAATTTGTCACTGTAATGTTTTCCATTGTTAAAGGATAAGGACATTTTGACGTTTTCAATATTGTACATTGTTGAAACGGTATCAAAATTGGTCAATGGAATTTTTTCCATTGTTGGAAGTGCCAGAAAATTGTCATTATAGATAACTTCTAATATAATTATAAATAAATTTTTGATAATAACAATTGAAAAATGATGACTTAAAGACGAATTTTCCATTGTTGCCGGAAAAATTTCATATTTTAAGATTTCTTCATTGTTGAAAGCGTGGGAAAATTTGTCACTATATTTTTTCCATTGTTAAAGGTTAGGGACATTTTTACGTTTTAAATATTGTTCATTATTGAAACGGTATCAACATTTGTAAATGGAATTTTTTCCATTGTTGGAAGTGCGGGAAAGTTTTCATTATAGATAATTTCTAATATAATTATAAATAAATTTTTCATGATAACAATTGAAAAATGATGACTTAAAGACGAATTTTCCATTGTTGCCAGAAAAATTTCATATTTTAAGATTCTTCATTGTTGAAATCGTGGGAAAATTTGTCACTATATTGTTTTCAATTGTTAAAGGATAGTGACATTTTCACGTTGTTAATATTGTCCATTGTTGAAACGGTATCAATATTTTTCAACGGAATATTTTCCATTGTTGGAAGTGCGAGAAAGTTGTCATTATAGATAATTTCTAATGTAATTATAAATAAATTTTTCATAATAACAACTGAAAAATGATGACTTAAAGACGAATTTCTTATTGTTGCCGGATAATTTTCATATTTTAAGATTTCTTCATTGTTGAAAGGGTGGGAAAATTTGTCATTATATTGTTTTCAATTGCTAAAGGATAGTGACATTTTCACGTTGTTAATATTGTCCATTGTTGAAGCGGTATCAAAACTGGTCAATGGAATTTTTTCCATTGTTGGAGGTGCGGGAAAGTTGCAATTATAGTTAACTTCTAATATAATTATAAATAAATTTGTCATAATAAAACTTGGAAAATGATGACTTAAAGTCGAACTTTGATTGTTGCGGGAAAAATTTATTCTTTTAAGATTTCTTCATTGTTGAAAGCGTGGGAAAATTTGTCACTATAGTTTTTTCCATTGTTAAAGGATAGTGACATTTTCACGTCTTAAATATTGTCCATTGTTGAAACGGTATCAAAATTGATCAATGGAATTTTTTCCATTGTTGAAAGTGCCGGAAAGTTGTCATTATAGATAATTTCTAATATAATTATAAATAAATTTTTCATGATAACAATTGAAAAATGATGGCTTAAAGACGAATTTTCCATTGTTGCAAGAAAAATTTCATATTTTAAGATTTCTTCATTGTTGAAAGCGTGGGAAAATTTGTCACTATAATGTTTTCCATTGTTAAATGATAAGGACATTTTTACGTTTTAAATATTGTCCATTGTTGAAACGGTATCAATATTTTTCAACGGAATATTTTCCATTGTTGGAAGTGCGGGAAAGTTGTCATTATAGATAATTTCTAATATAATTATAAATAAATTTTTCATGATAACAATTGAAAAATGATGGTTTAAAGACGAATTTTCCATTGTTGCCGGAAAAATTTCATATTTTAAGATTTCTTCATTGTTGAAAGCGTGGGAAAATTTGTCACTGTAATGTTTTCCATTGTTAAAGGATAAGGACATTTTGACGTTTTCAATATTGTACATTGTTGAAACGGTATCAAAATTGGTCAATGGAATTTTTTCCATTGTTGGAAGTGCCAGAAAATTGTCATTATAGATAACTTCTGATATAATTATAAATAAATTTTTGATAATAACAATTGAAAAATGATGACTTAAAGACGAATTTTCCATTGTTGCCGGAAAAATTTCATATTTTAAGATTTCTTCATTGTTGAAAGCGTGGGAAAATTTGTCACTATATTTTTTTCCATTGTTAAAGGTTAGTGACATTTTCACGTTGTTAATATTGTCCATTGTTGAAACGGTATCAAAACTGGTCAATGGAATTTTTTCCATTGTTGGAGGTGCGGGAAAGTTGCAATTATAGTTAACTTCTAATATAATTATAAATAAATTTGTCATAATAAAACTTGGAAAATGATGACTTAAAGTCGAACTTTGATTGTTGCGGGAAAAAGTTCTTCTTTTAAGATTTCTTCATTGTTGAAAGCGTGGGAAAATTTGTCACTATATTGTTTTCAATTGTTAAAGGATAGTGACATTTTGACGTTTTCAATATTGTACATTGCTGAAACGGTATTAAAATTGGTCAATGGAATTTTTTCCATTGTTGGAAGTGCCAGAAAGTTGTCATTATAGATAACTTCTAATATAATTATAAATAAATTTTTGATAATAACAATTGAAAAATGATGACTTAAAGACGAATGTTCCATTATTGCCGGAAAAATTTCATATTTTAAGATTTCTTCATTCTTGAAAACGTGGGAAAATTTGTCATTATATTGTTTTCCATTGTTAAATGATAGTGACATTTTCACGTTGTTAATATTGTCCATTGTTGAAACGGTATCAAAATTGGTCAATGGAATTTTTTCCATTGGGTAAAGTGCCGGAAAGTTGTCATTATAGATAATTTCTAATATAATTATAAATAAATTTTTCATGATAACAATTGAAAAATGATGGCTTAAAGACGAATTTTCCATTGTTGCCGGAAAAATTTCATATTTTAAGATTTCTTCATTGTTGAAAGCGTGGGAAAATTTGTCACTGTAATGTTTTCCATTGTTAAAGGATAAGGACATTTTGACGTTTTCAATATTGTATATTGTTGAAACGGTATCAAAATTGGTCAATGGAATTTTTTCCATTGTTGGAAGTGCCAGAAAATTGTCATTATAGATAATTTCTAATATAATTATAAATAAATTTTTGATAATAACAATTGAAAAATGATGACTTAAAGACGAATTTCTCATTGTTGCCGGATAATTTTAATATTTTAAGATTTCTTCATTGTTGAAAAGGGGGGGGGAAATTTGTCACTATATTGTTTACCATTGTTAAAGGATAGTGACATTTTGACGTTTTCAATATTGTCCATTGTTGAAACGGTATCAATATTTGTCAACGGCATTTTTTCCATTGTTGGAAGTGCGGGAAAGTTGTCATTATGGATAATTTCTAATGTAATTATAAATAAATTTTTGATAATAACAATTGAAAAATGATGACTTAAAGACGAATTTTCCATTGTTGCCGGAAAAATTTCATATTTTAAGATTTCTTCATTGTTGAAAGCGTGGGAAAATTTGTCACTATATTTTTTTCCATTGTTAAAGGTTAGGGACATTTTTACGTTTTAAATATTGTTCATTATTGAAACGGTATCAACATTTGTCAATGGAATTTTTTCCATTGTTGGAAGTGCGGGAAAGTTGTCATTATAGATAATTTCTAATATAATTATAAATAAATTTTTCATGATAACAATTGAAAAATGATGACTTAAAGACGAATTTTCCATTGTTGCCAGAAAAATTTCATATTTTAAGATTCTTCATTGTTGAAATCCTGGGAAAATTTGTCACTATATTGTTTTCAATTGTTAAAGGATAGTGACATTTTCACGTTGTTAATATTGTCCATTGTTGAAACGGTATCAAAACTGGTCAATGGAATTTTTTCCATTGTTGGAGGTGCGGGAAAGTTGCAATTACAGTTAACTTCTAATATAATTATAAATAAATTTGTCATAATAAAACTTGGAAAATGATGACTTAAAGTCGAACTTTGATTGTTGCGGGAAAAAGTTCTTCTTTTAAGATTTCTTCATTGTTGAAAGCGTGGGAAAATTTGTCACTATAGTTTTTTCCATTGTTAAAGGATAGTGACATTTTCACGTCTTAAATATTGTCCATTGTTGAAACGGTATCAAAATTGGTCAATGGAATTTTTTCCATTGTTGAAAGTGCCGGAAAGTTGTCATTATAGATAATTTCTAATATAATTATAAATAAATTTTTCATGATAACAAATGAAAAATGATGGCTTAAAGACGAATTTCCCATTGTTGCAAGAAAAATTTCATATTTTAAGATTTCTTCATTGTTGAAAGCGTGGGAAAATTTGTCACTATAATATTTTCCATTGTTAAAGGATAAGGACATTTTTACGTTTTAAATATTGTCCATTGTTGAAACGGTATCAATATTTTTCAACGGAATATTTTCCATTGTTGGAAGTGCGGGAAAGTTGTCATTATAGATAATTTCTAATATAATTATAAATAAATTTTTCATGATAACAATTGAAAAATGATGACTTAAAGACGAATTTTCCATTGTTGCCAGAAAAATTTCATATTTTAAGATTTCTTCATTGTTGAAAACGTGGGAAAATTTGTCACAATATTGTTTTCCATTGTTAAAGGATAGTGACATTTTCACGTTGTTAATATTGTCCATTGTTGAAACGGTATCAAAACTGGTCAATGGAATTTTTTCCATTGTTGGAAGTGCCAGAAAGTTGTCATTATATATAACTTCTAATATAATTATAAATAAATTTTTCATAATAACAATTGAAAAATGATGGCTTAAAGACGAATTTTCCATTGTTGCCGGAAAAATTTCATATTTTAAGATTTCTTCATTGTTGAAAGCGTGGGAAAATTTGTCACTATAATGTTTTCCATTGTTAAAGGATAGGGACATTTTTACTTCTTAAATATTGTCCATTGTTGAAACGGTATGAATATTTGTCAATGGAAATTTTTCCATTGTTGGAAGTGCCAGAAAGTTGTCATTATAGATAAATTCTAATATAATTAAAAATAAATTTTTCATAATAACAATTCAAAAATGAAGACTTAAAGACCAATTTTTAATTGTTGCCGGAAAATTTTCATATTTTCATATTTCTTCATTGTTGAAAGCTTCGAAAAATTTGTCACTATAAATTTTTCCATTGTTAAAGGAGAGGGATAATTTTGCGTTTTAAATATCGTCCATTGTTGAAACGGTAATAAAATTTGTCAATGGAATTTTTTCCATTGTTGGAAGTGCCGGAAAGTTGTCATTATAGATAATTTCTAATATAATTATAAATAAATTTTTCATGATAACAATTGAAAAATGATGGCTTAAAGACGAATTTTCCATTGTTGCCAGAAAAATTTCATATTTTAAGATTTCTTCATTGTTGAAAACGTGGGAAAATTTGTCACAATATTGTTTTCCATTGTTAAAGGACAGTGACATTTTCACGTTGTTAATATTGTCCATTGTTGAAACGGTATCAAAACTGGTCAATGGAATTTTTTCCATTGTTGGAAGTGCCAGAAAGTTGTCATTATATATAACTTCTAATATAATTATAAATAAATTTTTCATTATAACAATTGAAAAATGATGGCTTAAAGACGAATTTTCCATTGTTGCAAGAAAAATTTCATATTTTAAGATTTCTTCATTGTTGAAAGCGTGGGAAAATTTGTCACTATAATATTTTCAATTGTTAAAGGATAGTGACATTTTGACGTTTTCAATATTGTACATTGTTGAAACGGTATTAAAATTGGTCAATGGAATTTTTTCCATTGTTGGAAGTGCCAGAAAGTTGTCATTATAGATAACTTCTGATATAATTATAAATAAATTTTTGATAATAACAATTGAAAAATGATGACTTAAAGACGAATTTTCCATTGTTGCCGGAAAAATTTCATATTTTAAGATTTCTTCATTGTTGAAAGCGTGGGAAAATTTGTCACTATATTTTTTTCCATTGTTAAAGGTTAGTGACATTTTCACGTTGTTAATATTGTCCATTGTTGAAACGGTATCAAAACTGGTCAATGGAATTTTTTCCATTGTTGGAGGTGCGGGAAAGTTGCAATTATAGTTAACTTCTAATATAATTATAAATAAATTTGTCATAATAAAACTTGGAAAATGATGACTTAAAGTCGAACTTTGATTGTTGCGGGAAAAAGTTCTTCTTTTAAGATTTCTTCATTGTTGAAAGCGTGGGAAAATTTGTCACTATATTGTTTTCAATTGTTAAAGGATAGTGACATTTTGACGTTTTCAATATTGTACATTGTTGAAACGGTATTAAAATTGGTCAATGGAATTTTTTCCATTGTTGGAAGTGCCAGAAAGTTGTCATTATAGATAACTTCTAATATAATTATAAATAAATTTTTGATAATAACAATTGAAAAATGATGACTTAAAGACGAATGTTCCATTATTGCCGGAAAAATTTCATATTTTAAGATTTCTTCATTCTTGAAAACGTGGGAAAATTTGTCATTATATTGTTTTCCATTGTTAAATGATAGTGACATTTTCACGTTGTTAATATTGTCCATTGTTGAAACGGTATCAAAATTGGTCAATGGAATTTTTTCCATTGGGTAAAGTGCCGGAAAGTTGTCATTATAGATAATTTCTAATATAATTATAAATAAATTTTTCATGATAACAATTGAAAAATGATGGCTTAAAGACGAATTTTCCATTGTTGCCGGAAAAATTTCATATTTTAAGATTTCTTCATTGTTGAAAGCGTGGGAAAATTTGTCACTGTAATGTTTTCCATTGTTAAAGGATAAGGACATTTTGACGTTTTCAATATTGTATATTGTTGAAACGGTATCAAAATTGGGCAATGGAATTTTTTCCATTGTTGGAAGTGCCAGAAAATTGTCATTATAGATAATTTCTAATATAATTATAAATAAATTTTTGATAATAACAATTGAAAAATGATGACTTAAAGACGAATTTCTCATTGTTGCCGGATAATTTTCATATTTTAAGATTTCTTCATTGTTGAAAAGGGGGGGGGGGGAAATTTGTCACTATATTGTTTACCATTGTTAAAGGATAGTGACATTTTGACGTTTTCAATATTGTCCATTGTTGAAACGGTATCAATATTTGTCAACGGCATTTTTTCCATTGTTGGAAGTGCGGGAAAGTTGTCATTATGGATAATTTCTAATGTAATTATAAATAAATTTTTGATAATAACAATTGAAAAATGATGACTTAAAGACGAATTTTGCATTGTTGCCGGAAAAATTTCATATTTTAAGATTTCTTCATTGTTGAAAGCGTGGGAAAATTTGTCACTATATTTTTTTCCATTGTTAAAGGTTAGGGACATTTTTACGTTTTAAATATTGTTCATTATTGAAACGGTATCAACATTTGTCAATGGAATTTTTTCCATTGTTGGAAGTGCGGGAAAGTTGTCATTATAGATAATTTCTAATATAATTATAAATAAATTTTTCATGATAACAATTGAAAAATGATGACTTAAAGACGAATTTTCCATTGTTGCCAGAAAATTTTCATATTTTAAGATTCTTCATTGTTGAAATCGTGGGAAAATTTGTCACTATATTGTTTTCAATTGTTAAAGGATAGTGACATTTTCACGTTGTTAATATTGTCCATTGTTGAAACGGTATCAAAACTGGTCAATGGAATTTTTTCCATTGTTGGAGGTGCGGGAAAGTTGCAATTACAGTTAACTTCTAATATAATTATAAATAAATTTGTCATAATAAAACTTGGAAAATGATGACTTAAAGTCGAACTTTGATTGTTGCGGGAAAAAGTTCTTCTTTTAAGATTTCTTCATTGTTGAAAGCGTGGGAAAATTTGTCACTATAGTTTTTTCCATTGTTAAAGGATAGTGACATTTTCACGTCTTAAATATTGTCCATTGTTGAAACGGTATCAAAATTGGTCAATGGAATTTTTTCCATTGTTGAAAGTGCCGGAAAGTTGTCATTATAGATAATTTCTAATATAATTATAAATAAATTTTTCATGATAACAATTGAAAAATGATGGCTTAAAGACGAATTTTCCATTGTTGCCAGAAAAATTTCATATTTTAAGATTTCTTCATTGTTGAAAACGTGGGAAAATTTGTCACAATATTGTTTTCCATTGTTAAAGGACAGTGACATTTTCACGTTGTTAATATTGTCCATTGTTGAAACGGTATCAAAACTGGTCAATGGATTTTTTTCCATTGTTGGAAGTGCCAGAAAGTTGTCATTATATATAACTTCTAATATAATTATAAATAAATTTTTCATTATAACAATTGAAAAATGATTACTTAATGACGAATTTTCCATTGTTGCCGGAAAAATTTCATATATTAAGATTTCTTCATTGTTGAAAGCGTGGGAAAATTTGTCACTATAATGTTTTCCATTGTTAAATGATAAGGACATTTTTACGTTTTAAATATTGTCCATTTTTGAAACGGTATCAATATTTTTCAACGGAATATTTTCCATTGTTGGAAGTGCGGGAAAGTTGCCATTATAGATAATTTCTAATATAATTATAAATAAATTTTTCATGATAACAATTGAAAAATGATGGCTTAAAGACGAATTTTCCATTGTTGCCGGAAAAATTTCATATTTTAAGATTTCTTCATTGTTGAAAGCGTGGGAAAATTTGTCACTGTAATGTTTTCCATTGTTAAAGGATAAGGACATTTTGACGTTTTCAATATTGTACATTGTTGAAACGGTATCAAAATTGGTCAATGGAATTTTTTCCATTGTTGGAAGTGCCAGAAAATTGTCATTATAGATAACTTCTGATATAATTATAAATAAATTTTTGATAATAACAATTGAAAAATGATGACTTAAAGACGAATTTTCCATTGTTGCCGGAAAAATTTCATATTTTAAGATTTCTTCATTGTTGAAAGCGTGGGAAAATTTGTCACTATATTTTTTTCCATTGTTAAAGGTTAGTGACATTTTCACGTTGTTAATATTGTCCATTGTTGAAACGGTATCAAAACTGGTCAATGGAATTTTTTCCATTGTTGGAGGTGCGGGAAAGTTGCAATTATAGTTAACTTCTAATATAATTATAAATAAATTTGTCATAATAAAACTTGGAAAATGATGACTTAAAGTCGAACTTTGATTGTTGCGGGAAAAAGTTCTTCTTTTAAGATTTCTTCATTGTTGAAAGCGTGGGAAAATTTGTCACTATATTGTTTTCAATTGTTAAAGGATAGTGACATTTTGACGTTTTCAATATTGTACATTGTTGAAACGGTATTAAAATTGGTCAATGGAATTTTTTCCATTGTTGGAAGTGCCAGAAAGTTGTCATTATAGATAACTTCTAATATAATTATAAATAAATTTTTGATAATAACAATTGAAAAATGATGACTTAAAGACGAATGTTCCATTATTGCCGGAAAAATTTCATATTTTAAGATTTCTTCATTCTTGAAAACGTGGGAAAATTTGTCATTATATTGTTTTCCATTGTTAAATGATAGTGACATTTTCACGTTGTTAATATTGTCCATTGTTGAAACGGTATCAAAATTGGTCAATGGAATTTTTTCCATTGGGTAAAGAGCCGGAAAGTTGTCATTATAGATAATTTCTAATATAATTATAAATAAATTTTTCATGATAACAATTGAAAAATGATGGCTTAAAGACGAATTTTCCATTGTTGCCGGAAAAATTTCATATTTTAAGATTTCTTCATTGTTGAAAGCGTGGGAAAATTTGTCACTGTAATGTTTTCCATTGTTAAAGGATAAGGACATTTTGACGTTTTCAATATTGTATATTGTTGAAACGGTATCAAAATTGGTCAATGGAATTTTTTCCATTGTTGGAAGTGCCAGAAAATTGTCATTATAGATAATTTCTAATATAATTATAAATAAATTTTTGATAATAACAATTGAAAAATGATGACTTAAAGACGAATTTCTCATTGTTGCCGGATAATTTTCATATTTTAAGATTTCTTCATTGTTGTAAAGGGGGGGGGGGAATTTGTCACTATATTGTTTACCATTGTTAAAGGATAGTGACATTTTCACGTTGTTAATATTGTCCATTGTTGAAACGGTATCAAAACTGGTCAATGGAATTTTTTCCATTGTTGGAGGTGCGGGAAAGTTGCAATTACAGTTAACTTCTAATATAATTATAAATAAATTTGTCATAATAAAACTTGGAAAATGATGACTTAAAGTCGAACTTTGATTGTTGCGGGAAAATGTTCTTCTTTTAAGATTTCTTCATTGTTGAAAGCGTGGGAAAATTTGTCACTATAGTTTTTTCCATTGTTAAAGGATAGTGACATTTTCACGTCTTAAATATTGTCCATTGTTGAAACGGTATCAAAATTGGTCAATGGAATTTTTTCCATTGTTGAAAGTGCCGGAAAGTTGTCATTATAGATAATTTCTAATATAATTATAAATAAATTTTTCATGATAACAATTGAAAAATGATGGCTTAAAGACGAATTTTCCATTGTTGCAAGAAAAATTTCATATTTTAAGATTTCTTCATTGTTGAAAGCGTGGGAAAATTTGTCACTATAATATTTTCCATTGTTAAAGGATAAGGACATTTTTACGTTTTAAATATTGTCCATTGTTGAAACGGTATCAATATTTTTCAACGGAATATTTTCCATTGTTGGAAGTGCGGGAAAGTTGTCATTATAGATAATTTCTAATATAATTATAAATAAATTTTTCATGATAACAATTGAAAAATGATGACTTAAAGACGAATTTTCCATTGTTGCCAGAAAAATTTCATATTTTAAGATTTCTTCATTGTTGAAAACGTGGGAAAATTTGTCACAATATTGTTTTCCATTGTTAAAGGACAGTGACATTTTCACGTTGTTAATATTGTCCATTGTTGAAACGGTATCAAAACTGGTCAATGGATTTTTTTCCATTGTTGGAAGTGCCAGAAAGTTGTCATTATATATATCTTCTAATATAATTATAAATAAATTTTTCATTATAACAATTGAAAAATGATTACTTAATGACGAATTTTCCATTGTTGCCGGAAAAATTTCATATAATAAGATTTCTTCATTGTTGAAAGCGTGGGAAAATTTGTCACTATAATGTTTTCCATTGTTAAATGATAAGGACATTTTTACGTTTTAAATATTGTCCATTTTTGAAACGGTATCAATATTTTTCAACGGAATATTTTCCATTGTTGGAAGTGCGGGAAAGTTGTCATTATAGATAATTTCTAATATAATTATAAATAAATTTTTCATGATAACAATTGAAAAATGATGGCTTAAAGACGAATTTTCCATTGTTGCCAGAAAAATTTCATATTTTAAGATTTCTTCATTGTTGAAAGCGTGGGAAAATTTGTCACTATAATGTTTTCCATTGTTAAAGGATAGGGACATTTTTACTTCTTAAATATTGTCCATTGTTGAAACGGTATGAATATTTGTCAATGGAAATTTTTCCATTGTTGGAAGTGCCAGAAAGTTGTCATTATAGATAAATTCTAATATAATTAAAAATAAATTTTTCATGATAACAATTCAAAAATGAAGACTTAAAGACCAATTTTTAATTGTTGCCGGAAAATTTTCATATTTTCATATTTCTTCATTGTTGAAAGTTTCGAAAAATTTGTCACTATAAATTTTTCCATTGTTAAAGGAGAGGGATAATTTTGCGTTTTAAATATCGTCCATTGTTGAAACGGTAATAAAATTTGTCAATGGAATTTTTTCCATTGTTGGAAGTGCCGGAAAGTTGTCATTATAGATAATTTCTAATATAATTATAAATAAATTTTTCATGATAACAATTGAAAAATGATGACTTAAAGACGAATTTTCCATTGTTGCCTGAAAAATTTCATATTTTAAGATTTCTTCATTCTTGAAAACGTGGGAAAATTTGTCATTATATTGTTTTCCATTGTTAAATGATAGTGACGTTTTCACGTTGTTAATATTGTCCATTGTTGAAACGGTAATAAAATTTGTCAATGGAATTTTTTCCATTGTTGGAAGTGCCGGAAAGTTGTCATTATAGATAATTTCTAATATAATTATAAATAAATTTTTCATGATAACAATTGAAAAATGATGACTTAAAGACGAATTTTCCATTGTTGCCTGCAAAATTTCATATTTTAAGATTTCTTCATTGTTGAAAGCGTGGGAAAATTTGTCACTATAATGTTTTCCATTGTTAAAGGATAAGGACGTTTTTACGTTTTATATATTGTCCATTGTTGAAAAGGTATCAACATTTGTCAATGGAATTTTTTCCATTGTTGGAAGTGCCAGAAAGTTGTCATTATAGATAACTTCTAATATAATTATAAATACATTTTTGAAAATAACAATTGAAAAATGATGACTTAAAGACGAATTTTCCATTGTTGCCGGAAAAATTTCATATTTTAAGATTTCTTCATTCTTGAAAACGTGGGAAAATTTGTCATTATATTGTTTTCCATTGTTAAATGATAGTGACGTTTTCACGTTGTTAATATTGTCCATTGTTGAAACGGTAATAAAATTTGTCAATGGAATTTTTTCCATTGTTGGAAGTGCCGGAAAGTTGTCATTATAGATAATTTCTAATATAATTATAAATAAATTTTTCATGATAACAATTGAAAAATGATGACTTAAAGACGAATTTTCCATTGTTGCCTGAAAAATTTCATATTTTAAGATTTCTTCATTCTTGAAAACGTGGGAAAATTTGTCATTATATTGTTTTCCATTGTTAAATGATAGTGACGTTTTCACGTTGTTAATATTGTCCATTGTTGAAACGGTAATAAAATTTGTCAATGGAATTTTTTCCATTGTTGGAAGTGCCGGAAAGTTGTCATTATAGATAATTTCTAATATAATTATAAATAAATTTTTCATGATAACAATTGAAAAATGATGGCTTAAAGACGAATTTTCCATTGTTGCAAGAAAAATTTCATATTTTAAGATTTCTTCATTGTTGAAAGCGTGGGAAAATTTGTCACTATAATATTTTCCATTGTTAAAGGATAAGGACATTTTTACGTTTTAAATATTGTCCATTGTTGAAACGGTATCAATATTTTTCAACGGAATATTTTCCATTGTTGGAAGTGCGGGAAAGTTGTCATTATAGATAATTTCTAATATAATTATAAATAAATTTTTCATGATAACAATTGAAAAATGATGACTTAAAGACGAATTTTCCATTGTTGCCAGAAAAATTTCATATTTTAAGATTTCTTCATTGTTGAAAACGTGGGAAAATTTGTCACAATATTGTTTTCCATTGTTAAAGGACAGTGACATTTTCACGTTGTTAATATTGTCCATTGTTGAAACGGTATCAAAACTGGTCAATGGATTTTTTTCCATTGTTGGAAGTGCCAGAAAGTTGTCATTATATATATCTTCTAATATAATTATAAATAAATTTTTCATTATAACAATTGAAAAATGATTACTTAATGACGAATTTTCCATTGTTGCCGGAAAAATTTCATATAATAAGATTTCTTCATTGTTGAAAGCGTGGGAAAATTTGTCACTATAATGTTTTCCATTGTTAAATGATAAGGACATTTTTACGTTTTAAATATTGTCCATTTTTGAAACGGTATCAATATTTTTCAACGGAATATTTTCCATTGTTGGAAGTGCGGGAAAGTTGTCATTATAGATAATTTCTAATATAATTATAAATAAATTTTTCATGATAACAATTGAAAAATGATGGCTTAAAGACGAATTTTCCATTGTTGCCGGAAAAATTTCATATTTTAAGATTTCTTCATTGTTGAAAGCGTGGGAAAATTTGTCACTGTAATGTTTTCCATTGTTAAAGGATAAGGACATTTTGACGTTTTCAATATTGTACATTGTTGAAACGGTATCAAAATTGGTCAATGGAATTTTTTCCATTGTTGGAAGTGCCAGAAAATTGTCATTATAGATAACTTCTGATATAATTATAAATAAATTTTTGATAATAACAATTGAAAAATGATGACTTAAAGACGAATTTTCCATTGTTGCCGGAAAAATTTCATATTTTAAGATTTCTTCATTGTTGAAAGCGTGGGAAAATTTGTCACTATATTTTTTTTCCATTGTTAAAGGTTAGTGACATTTTCACGTTGTTAATATTGTCCATTGTTGAAACGGTATCAAAACTGGTCAATAGAATTTTTTCCATTGTTGGAGGTGCGGGAAAGTTGCAATTATAGTTAACTTCTAATATAATTATAAATAAATTTGTCATAATAAAACTTGGAAAATGATGACTTAAAGTCGAACTTTGATTGTTGCGGGAAAAAGTTCTTCTTTTAAGATTTCTTCATTGTTGAAAGCGTGGGAAAATTTGTCACTATATTGTTTTCAATTGTTAAAGGATAGTGACATTTTGACGTTTTCAATATTGTACATTGTTGAAACGGTATTAAAATTGGTCAATGGAATTTTTTCCATTGTTGGAAGTGCCAGAAAGTTGTCATTATAGATAACTTCTAATATAATTATAAATAAATTTTTGATAATAACAATTGAAAAATGATGACTTAAAGACGAATGTTCCATTATTGCCGGAAAAATTTCATATTTTAAGATTTCTTCATTCTTGAAAACGTGGGAAAATTTGTCATTATATTGTTTTCCATTGTTAAATGATAGTGACATTTTCACGTTGTTAATATTGTCCATTGTTGAAACGGTATCAAAATTGGTCAATGGAATTTTTTCCATTGGGTAAAGAGCCGGAAAGTTGTCATTATAGATAATTTCTAATATAATTATAAATAAATTTTTCATGATAACAATTGAAAAATGATGGCTTAAAGACGAATTTTCCATTGTTGCCGGAAAAATTTCATATTTTAAGATTTCTTCATTGTTGAAAGCGTGGGAAAATTTGTCACTGTAATGTTTTCCATTGTTAAAGGATAAGGACATTTTGACGTTTTCAATATTGTATATTGTTGAAACGGTATCAAAATTGGTCAATGGAATTTTTTCCATTGTTGGAAGTGCCAGAAAATTGTCATTATAGATAATTTCTAATATAATTATAAATAAATTTTTGATAATAACAATTGAAAAATGATGACTTAAAGACGAATTTCTCATTGTTGCCGGATAATTTTCATATTTTAAGATTTCTTCATTGTTGAAAAGGGGGGGGGGAAATTTGTCACTATATTGTTTACCATTGTTAAAGGATAGTGACATTTTGACGTTTTCAATATTGTCCATTGTTGAAACGGTATCAATATTTGTCAACGGCATTTTTTCCATTGTTGGAAGTGCGGGAAAGTTGTCATTATGGATAATTTCTAATGTAATTATAAATAAATTTTTGATAATAACAATTGAAAAATGATGACTTAAAGACGAATTTTCCATTGTTGCCAGAAAATTTTCATATTTTAAGATTCTTCATTGTTGAAATCGTGGGAAAATTTGTCACTATATTGTTTTCAATTGTTAAAGGATAGTGACATTTTCACGTTGTTAATATTGTCCATTGTTGAAACGGTATCAAAACTGGTCAATGGAATTTTTTCCATTGTTGGAGGTGCGGGAAAGTTGCAATTACAGTTAAAGGATAATAATAAAGGAATATAATTATAAATAAATTTGTCATAATAAAACTTGGAAAATGATGACTTAAAGTCGAACTTTGATTGTTGCGGGAAAATGTTCTTCTTTTAAGATTTCTTCATTGTTGAAAGCGTGGGAAAATTTGTCACTATAGTTTTTTCCATTGTTAAAGGATAGTGACATTTTCACGTCTTAAATATTGTCCATTGTTGAAACGGTATCAAAATTGGTCAATGGAATTTTTTCCATTGTTGAAAGTGCCGGAAAGTTGTCATTATAGATAATTTCTAATATAATTATAAATAAATTTTTCATGATAACAATTGAAAAATGATGGCTTAAAGACGAATTTTCCATTGTTGCAAGAAAAATTTCATATTTTAAGATTTCTTCATTGTTGAAAGCGTGGGAAAATTTGTCACTATAATATTTTCCATTGTTAAAGGATAAGGACATTTTTACGTTTTAAATATTGTCCATTGTTGAAACGGTATCAATATTTTTCAACGGAATATTTTCCATTGTTGGAAGTGCGGGAAAGTTGTCATTATAGATAATTTCTAATATAATTATAAATAAATTTTTTATTAATAGGACAGTGTTGTAGGACATTGACATTTTCACGTTGTTAATATTGTCCATTGTTGAAACGGTATCAAAACTGGTCAATGGAATTTTTTCCATTGTTGGAAGTGCCAGAAAGTTGTCATTATATATAACTTCTAATATAATTATAAATAAATTTTTCATAATAACAATTGAAAAATGATGGCTTAAAGACGAATTTTCCATTGTTGCCGGAAAAATTTCATATTTTAAGATTTCTTCATTGTTGAAAGCGTGGGAAAATTTGTCACTATAATGTTTTCCATTGTTAAAGGATAGGGACATTTTTACTTCTTAAATATTGTCCATTGTTGAAACGGTATGAATATTTGTCAATGGAAATTTTTCCATTGTTGGAAGTGCCAGAAAGTTGTCATTATAGATAAATTCTAATATAATTAAAAATAAATTTTTCATGATAACAATTCAAAAATGAAGACTTAAAGACCAATTTTTAATTGTTGCCGGAAAATTTTCATATTTTCATATTTCTTCATTGTTGAAAGTTTCGAAAAATTTGTCACTATAAATTTTTCCATTGTTAAAGGAGAGGGATAATTTTGCGTTTTAAATATCGTCCATTGTTGAAACGGTAATAAAATTTGTCAATGGAATTTTTTCCATTGTTGGAAGTGCCGGAAAGTTGTCATTATAGATAATTTCTAATATAATTATAAATAAATTTTTCATGATAACAATTGAAAAATGATGACTTAAAGACGAATTTTCCATTGTTGCCTGAAAAATTTCATATTTTAAGATTTCTTCATTCTTGAAAACGTGGGAAAATTTGTCATTATATTGTTTTCCATTGTTAAATGATAGTGACGTTTTCACGTTGTTAATATTGTCCATTGTTGAAACGGTAATAAAATTTGTCAATGGAATTTTTTCCATTGTTGGAAGTGCCGGAAAGTTGTCATTATAGATAATTTCTAATATAATTATAAATAAATTTTTCATGATAACAATTGAAAAATGATGACTTAAAGACGAATTTTCCATTGTTGCCTGCAAAATTTCATATTTTAAGATTTCTTCATTGTTGAAAGCGTGGGAAAATTTGTCACTATAATGTTTTCCATTGTTAAAGGATAAGGACGTTTTTACGTTTTATATATTGTCCATTGTTGAAAAGGTATCAACATTTGTCAATGGAATTTTTTCCATTGTTGGAAGTGCCAGAAAGTTGTCATTATAGATAACTTCTAATATAATTATAAATACATTTTTGAAAATAACAATTGAAAAATGATGACTTAAAGACGAATTTTCCATTGTTGCCGGAAAAATTTCATATTATAAGATTTCTTCATTCTTGAAAACGTGGGAAAATTTGTCATTATATTGTTTTCCATTGTTAAATGATAGTGACGTTTTCACGTTGTTAATATTGTCCATTGTTGAAACGGTAATAAAATTTGTCAATGGAATTTTTTCCATTGTTGGAAGTGCCGGAAAGTTGTCATTATAGATAATTTCTAATATAATTATAAATAAATTTTTCATGATAACAATTGAAAAATGATGACTTAAAGACGAATTTTCCATTGTTGCCTGAAAAATTTCATATTTTAAGATTTCTTCATTCTTGAAAACGTGGGAAAATTTGTCATTATATTGTTTTCCATTGTTAAATGATAGTGACGTTTTCACGTTGTTAATATTGTCCATTGTTGAAACGGTAATAAAATTTGTCAATGGAATTTTTTCCATTGTTGGAAGTGCCGGAAAGTTGTCATTATAGATAATTTCTAATATAATTATAAATAAATTTTTCATGATAACAATTGAAAAATGATGGCTTAAAGACGAATTTTCCATTGTTGCAAGAAAAATTTCATATTTTAAGATTTCTTCATTGTTGAAAGCGTGGGAAAATTTGTCACTATAATATTTTCCATTGTTAAAGGATAAGGACATTTTTACGTTTTAAATATTGTCCATTGTTGAAACGGTATCAATATTTTTCAACGGAATATTTTCCATTGTTGGAAGTGCGGGAAAGTTGTCATTATAGATAATTTCTAATATAATTATAAATAAATTTTTCATGATAACAATTGAAAAATGATGACTTAAAGACGAATTTTCCATTGTTGCCAGAAAAATTTCATATTTTAAGATTTCTTCATTGTTGAAAACGTGGGAAAATTTGTCACAATATTGTTTTCCATTGTTAAAGGACAGTGACATTTTCACGTTGTTAATATTGTCCATTGTTGAAACGGTATCAAAACTGGTCAATGGATTTTTTTCCATTGTTGGAAGTGCCAGAAAGTTGTCATTATATATAACTTCTAATATAATTATAAATAAATTTTTCATTATAACAATTGAAAAATGATTACTTAATGACGAATTTTCCATTGTTGCCGGAAAAATTTCATATATTAAGATTTCTTCATTGTTGAAAGCGTGGGAAAATTTGTCACTATAATGTTTTCCATTGTTAAATGATAAGGACATTTTTACGTTTTAAATATTGTCCATTTTTGAAACGGTATCAATATTTTTCAACGGAATATTTTCCATTGTTGGAAGTGCGGGAAAGTTGTCATTATAGATAATTTCTAATATAATTATAAATAAATTTTTCATGATAACAATTGAAAAATGATGGCTTAAAGACGAATTTTCCATTGTTGCCGGAAAAATTTCATATTTTAAGATTTCTTCATTGTTGAAAGCGTGGGAAAATTTGTCACTGTAATGTTTTCCATTGTTAAAGGATAAGGACATTTTGACGTTTTCAATATTGTACATTGTTGAAACGGTATCAAAATTGGTCAATGGAATTTTTTCCATTGTTGGAAGTGCCAGAAAATTGTCATTATAGATAACTTCTGATATAATTATAAATAAATTTTTGATAATAACAATTGAAAAATGATGACTTAAAGACGAATTTTCCATTGTTGCCGGAAAAATTTCATATTTTAAGATTTCTTCATTGTTGAAAGCGTGGGAAAATTTGTCACTATATTTTTTTCCATTGTTAAAGGTTAGTGACATTTTCACGTTGTTAATATTGTCCATTGTTGAAACGGTATCAAAACTGGTCAATGGAATTTTTTCCATTGTTGGAGGTGCGGGAAAGTTGCAATTATAGTTAACTTCTAATATAATTATAAATAAATTTGTCATAATAAAACTTGGAAAATGATGACTTAAAGTCGAACTTTGATTGTTGCGGGAAAAAGTTCTTCTTTTAAGATTTCTTCATTGTTGAAAGCGTGGGAAAATTTGTCACTATATTGTTTTCAATTGTTAAAGGATAGTGACATTTTGACGTTTTCAATATTGTACATTGTTGAAACGGTATTAAAATTGGTCAATGGAATTTTTTCCATTGTTGGAAGTGCCAGAAAGTTGTCATTATAGATAACTTCTAATATAATTATAAATAAATTTTTGATAATAACAATTGAAAAATGATGACTTAAAGACGAATGTTCCATTATTGCCGGAAAAATTTCATATTTTAAGATTTCTTCATTCTTGAAAACGTGGGAAAATTTGTCATTATATTGTTTTCCATTGTTAAATGATAGTGACATTTTCACGTTGTTAATATTGTCCATTGTTGAAACGGTATCAAAATTGGTCAATGGAATTTTTTCCATTGGGTAAAGAGCCGGAAAGTTGTCATTATAGATAATTTCTAATATAATTATAAATAAATTTTTCATGATAACAATTGAAAAATGATGGCTTAAAGACGAATTTTCCATTGTTGCCGGAAAAATTTCATATTTTAAGATTTCTTCATTGTTGAAAGCGTGGGAAAATTTGTCACTGTAATGTTTTCCATTGTTAAAGGATAAGGACATTTTGACGTTTTCAATATTGTATATTGTTGAAACGGTATCAAAATTGGTCAATGGAATTTTTTCCATTGTTGGAAGTGC
The DNA here is from genome assembly GCA_963931845.1 of Maratus michaelseni. NCBI lineage: Eukaryota > Metazoa > Arthropoda > Arachnida > Araneae > Salticidae > Maratus > Maratus michaelseni. The sequence continues at coordinate 1,002,539 of CAWVPG010000094.1, read as the reverse complement.
CAGAAAATTGTCATTATAGATAATTTCTAATATAATTATAAATAAATTTTTGATAATAACAATTGAAAAATGATGACTTAAAGACGAATTTCTCATTGTTGCCGGATAATTTTCATATTTTAAGATTTCTTCATTGTTGAAAAGGGGGGGGGGAAATTTGTCACTATATTGTTTACCATTGTTAAAGGATAGTGACATTTTGACGTTTTCAATATTGTCCATTGTTGAAACGGTATCAATATTTGTCAACGGCATTTTTTCCATTGTTGGAAGTGCGGGAAAGTTGTCATTATGGATAATTTCTAATGTAATTATAAATAAATTTTTGATAATAACAATTGAAAAATGATGACTTAAAGACGAATTTTCCATTGTTGCCAGAAAATTTTCATATTTTAAGATTCTTCATTGTTGAAATCGTGGGAAAATTTGTCACTATATTGTTTTCAATTGTTAAAGGATAGTGACATTTTCACGTTGTTAATATTGTCCATTGTTGAAACGGTATCAAAACTGGTCAATGGAATTTTTTCCATTGTTGGAGGTGCGGGAAAGTTGCAATTACAGTTAACTTCTAATATAATTATAAATAAATTTGTCATAATAAAACTTGGAAAATGATGACTTAAAGTCGAACTTTGATTGTTGCGGGAAAATGTTCTTCTTTTAAGATTTCTTCATTGTTGAAAGCGTGGGAAAATTTGTCACTATAGTTTTTTCCATTGTTAAAGGATAGTGACATTTTCACGTCATAAATATTGTCCATTGTTGAAACGGTATCAAAATTGGTCAATGGAATTTTTTCCATTGTTGAAAGTGCCGGAAAGTTGTCATTATAGATAATTTCTAATATAATTATAAATAAATTTTTCATGATAACAATTGAAAAATGATGGCTTAAAGACGAATTTTCCATTGTTGCAAGAAAAATTTCATATTTTAAGATTTCTTCATTGTTGAAAGCGTGGGAAAATTTGTCACTATAATATTTTCCATTGTTAAAGGATAAGGACATTTTTACGTTTTAAATATTGTCCATTGTTGAAACGGTATCAATATTTTTCAACGGAATATTTTCCATTGTTGGAAGTGCGGGAAAGTTGTCATTATAGATAATTGCTAATATAATTATAAATAAATTTTTCATGATAACAATTGAAAAATGATGACTTAAAGACGAATTTTCCATTGTTGCCAGAAAAATTTCATATTTTAAGATTTCTTCATTGTTGAAAACGTGGGAAAATTTGTCACAATATTGTTTTCCATTGTTAAAGGACAGTGACATTTTCACGTTGTTAATATTGTCCATTGTTGAAACGGTATCAAAACTGGTCAATGGAATTTTTTCCATTGTTGGAAGTGCCAGAAAGTTGTCATTATATATAACTTCTAATATAATTATAAATAAATTTTTCATAATAACAATTGAAAAATGATGGCTTAAAGACGAATTTTCCATTGTTGCCGGAAAAATTTCATATTTTAAGATTTCTTCATTGTTGAAAGCGTGGGAAAATTTGTCACTATAATGTTTTCCATTGTTAAAGGATAGGGACATTTTTACTTCTTAAATATTGTCCATTGTTGAAACGGTATGAATATTTGTCAATGGAAATTTTTCCATTGTTGGAAGTGCCAGAAAGTTGTCATTATAGATAAATTCTAATATAATTAAAAATAAATTTTTCATGATAACAATTCAAAAATGAAGACTTAAAGACCAATTTTTAATTGTTGCCGGAAAATTTTCATATTTTCATATTTCTTCATTGTTGAAAGTTTCGAAAAATTTGTCACTATAAATTTTTCCATTGTTAAAGGAGAGGGATAATTTTGCGTTTTAAATATCGTCCATTGTTGAAACGGTAATAAAATTTGTCAATGGAATTTTTTCCATTGTTGGAAGTGCCGGAAAGTTGTCATTATAGATAATTTCTAATATAATTATAAATAAATTTTTCATGATAACAATTGAAAAATGATGACTTAAAGACGAATTTTCCATTGTTGCCTGAAAAATTTCATATTTTAAGATTTCTTCATTCTTGAAAACGTGGGAAAATTTGTCATTATATTGTTTTCCATTGTTAAATGATAGTGACGTTTTCACGTTGTTAATATTGTCCATTGTTGAAACGGTAATAAAATTTGTCAATGGAATTTTTTCCATTGTTGGAAGTGCCGGAAAGTTGTCATTATAGATAATTTCTAATATAATTATAAATAAATTTTTCATGATAACAATTGAAAAATGATGACTTAAAGACGAATTTTCCATTGTTGGCTGCAAAATTTCATATTTTAAGATTTCTTCATTGTTGAAAGCGTGGGAAAATTTGTCACTATAATGTTTTCCATTGTTAAAGGATAAGGACGTTTTTACGTTTTATATATTGTCCATTGTTGAAAAGGTATCAACATTTGTCAATGGAATTTTTTCCATTGTTGGAAGTGCCAGAAAGTTGTCATTATAGATAACTTCTAATATAATTATAAATAAATTTTTGAAAATAACAATTGAAAAATGATGACTTAAAGACGAATTTTCCATTGTTGCCGGAAAAATTTCATATTTTAAGATTTCTTCATTCTTGAAAACGTGGGAAAATTTGTCATTATATTGTTTTCCATTGTTAAATGATAGTGACGTTTTCACGTTGTTAATATTGTCCATTGTTGAAACGGTAATAAAATTTGTCAATGGAATTTTTTCCATTGTTGGAAGTGCCGGAAAGTTGTCATTATAGATAATTTCTAATATAATTATAAATAAATTTTTCATGATAACAATTGAAAAATGATGACTTAAAGACGAATTTTCCATTGTTGCCTGAAAAATTTCATATTTTAAGATTTCTTCATTCTTGAAAACGTGGGAAAATTTGTCATTATATTGTTTTCCATTGTTAAATGATAGTGACGTTTTCACGTTGTTAATATTGTCCATTGTTGAAACGGTAATAAAATTTGTCAATGGAATTTTTTCCATTGTTGGAAGTGCCGGAAAGTTGTCATTATAGATAATTTCTAATATAATTATAAATAAATTTTTCATGATAACAATTAAAAAATGATGGCTTAAAGACGAATTTTCCATTGTTGCAAGAAAAATTTCATATTTTAAGATTTCTTCATTGTTGAAAGCGTGGGAAAATTTGTCACTATAATATTTTCCATTGTTAAAGGATAAGGACATTTTTACGTTTTAAATATTGTCCATTGTTGAAACGGTATCAATATTTTTCAACGGAATATTTTCCATTGTTGGAAGTGCGGGAAAGTTGTCATTATAGATAATTTCTAATATAATTATAAATAAATTTTTCATGATAACAATTGAAAAATGATGACTTAAAGACGAATTTTCCATTGTTGCCAGAAAAATTTCATATTTTAAGATTTCTTCATTGTTGAAAACGTGGGAAAATTTGTCACAATATTGTTTTCCATTGTTAAAGGACAGTGACATTTTCACGTTGTTAATATTGTCCATTGTTGAAACGGTATCAAAACTGGTCAATGGATTTTTTTCCATTGTTGGAAGTGCCAGAAAGTTGTCATTATATATAACTTCTAATATAATTATAAATAAATTTTTCATTATAACAATTGAAAAATGATTACTTAATGACGAATTTTCCATTGTTGCCGGAAAAATTTCATATATTAAGATTTCTTCATTGTTGAAAGCGTGGGAAAATTTGTCACTATAATGTTTTCCATTGTTAAATGATAAGGACATTTTTACGTTTTAAATATTGTCCATTTTTGAAACGGTATCAATATTTTTCAACGGAATATTTTCCATTGTTGGAAGTGCGGGAAAGTTGTCATTATAGATAATTTCTAATATAATTATAAATAAATTTTTCATGATAACAATTGAAAAATGATGGCTTAAAGACGAATTTTCCATTGTTGCCGGAAAAATTTCATATTTTAAGATTTCTTCATTGTTGAAAGCGTGGGAAAATTTGTCACTGTAATGTTATCCATTGTTAAAGGATAAGGACATTTTGACGTTTTCAATATTGTACATTGTTGAAACGGTATCAAAATTGGTCAATGGAATTTTTTCCATTGTTGGAAGTGCCAGAAAATTGTCATTATAGATAACTTCTGATATAATTATAAATAAATTTTTGATAATAACAATTGAAAAATGATGACTTAAAGACGAATTTTCCATTGTTGCCGGAAAAATTTCATATTTTAAGATTTCTTCATTGTTGAAAGCGTGGGAAAATTTGTCACTATATTTTTTTCCATTGTTAAAGGTTAGTGACATTTTCACGTTGTTAATATTGTCCATTGTTGAAACGGTATCAAAACTGGTCAATGGAATTTTTTCCATTGTTGGAGGTGCGGGAAAGTTGCAATTATAGTTAACTTCTAATATAATTATAAATAAATTTGTCATAATAAAACTTGGAAAATGATGACTTAAAGTCGAACTTTGATTGTTGCGGGAAAAAGTTCTTCTTTTAAGATTTCTTCATTGTTGAAAGCGTGGGAAAATTTGTCACTATATTGTTTTCAATTGTTAAAGGATAGTGACATTTTGACGTTTTCAATATTGTACATTGTTGAAACGGTATTAAAATTGGTCAATGGAATTTTTTCCATTGTTGGAAGTGCCAGAAAGTTGTCATTATAGATAACTTCTAATATAATTATAAATAAATTTTTGATAATAACAATTGAAAAATGATGACTTAAAGACGAATGTTCCATTATTGCCGGAAAAATTTCATATTTTAAGATTTCTTCATTCTTGAAAACGTGGGAAAATTTGTCATTATATTGTTTTCCATTGTTAAATGATAGTGACATTTTCACGTTGTTAATATTGTCCATTGTTGAAACGGTATCAAAATTGGTCAATGGAATTTTTTCCATTGGGTAAAGAGCCGGAAAGTTGTCATTATAGATAATTTCTAATATAATTATAAATAAATTTTTCATGATAACAATTGAAAAATGATGGCTTAAAGACGAATTTTCCATTGTTGCCGGAAAAATTTCATATTTTAAGATTTCTTCATTGTTGAAAGCGTGGGAAAATTTGTCACTGTAATGTTTTCCATTGTTAAAGGATAAGGACATTTTGACGTTTTCAATATTGTATATTGTTGAAACGGTATCAAAATTGGTCAATGGAATTTTTTCCATTGTTGGAAGTGCCAGAAAATTGTCATTATAGATAATTTCTAATATAATTATAAATAAATTTTTGATAATAACAATTGAAAAATGATGACTTAAAGACGAATTTCTCATTGTTGCCGGATAATTTTCATATTTTAAGATTTCTTCATTGTTGAAAAGGGGGGGGGGAATTTGTCACTATATTGTTTACCATTGTTAAAGGATAGTGACATTTTGACGTTTTCAATATTGTCCATTGTTGAAACGGTATCAATATTTGTCAACGGCATTTTTTCCATTGTTGGAAGTGCGGGAAAGTTGTCATTATGGATAATTTCTAATGTAATTATAAATAAATTTTTGATAATAACAATTGAAAAATGATGACTTAAAGACGAATTTTCCATTGTTGCCAGAAAATTTTCATATTTTAAGATTCTTCATTGTTGAAATCGTGGGAAAATTTGTCACTATATTGTTTTCAATTGTTAAAGGATAGTGACATTTTCACGTTGTTAATATTGTCCATTGTTGAAACGGTATCAAAACTGGTCAATGGAATTTTTTCCATTGTTGGAGGTGCGGGAAAGTTGCAATTACAGTTAACTTCTAATATAATTATAAATAAATTTGTCATAATAAAACTTGGAAAATGATGACTTAAAGTCGAACTTTGATTGTTGCGGGAAAATGTTCTTCTTTTAAGATTTCTTCATTGTTGAAAGCGTGGGAAAATTTGTCACTATAGTTTTTTCCATTGTTAAAGGATAGTGACATTTTCACGTCTTAAATATTGTCCATTGTTGAAACGGTATCAAAATTGGTCAATGGAATTTTTTCCATTGTTGAAAGTGCCGGAAAGTTGTCATTATAGATAATTTCTAATATAATTATAAATAAATTTTTCATGATAACAATTGAAAAATGATGGCTTAAAGACGAATTTTCCATTGTTGCAAGAAAAATTTCATATTTTAAGATTTCTTCATTGTTGAAAGCGTGGGAAAATTTGTCACTATAATATTTTCCATTGTTAAAGGATAAGGACATTTTTACGTTTTAAATATTGTCCATTGTTGAAACGGTATCAATATTTTTCAACGGAATATTTTCCATTGTTGGAAGTGCGGGAAAGTTGTCATTATAGATAATTTCTAATATAATTATAAATAAATTTTTCATGATAACAATTGAAAAATGATGACTTAAAGACGAATTTTCCATTGTTGCCAGAAAAATTTCATATTTTAAGATTTCTTCATTGTTGAAAACGTGGGAAAATTTGTCACAATATTGTTTTCCATTGTTAAAGGACAGTGACATTTTCACGTTGTTAATATTGTCCATTGTTGAAACGGTATCAAAACTGGTCAATGGAATTTTTTCCATTGTTGGAAGTGCCAGAAAGTTGTCATTATATATAACTTCTAATATAATTATAAATAAATTTTTCATAATAACAATTGAAAAATGATGGCTTAAAGACGAATTTTCCATTGTTGCCGGAAAAATTTCATATTTTAAGATTTCTTCATTGTTGAAAGCGTGGGAAAATTTGTCACTATAATGTTTTCCATTGTTAAAGGATAGGGACATTTTTACTTCTTAAATATTGTCCATTGTTGAAACGGTATGAATATTTGTCAATGGAAATTTTTCCATTGTTGGAAGTGCCAGAAAGTTGTCATTATAGATAAATTCTAATATAATTAAAAATAAATTTTTCATGATAACAATTCAAAAATGAAGACTTAAAGACCAATTTTTAATTGTTGCCGGAAAATTTTCATATTTTCATATTTCTTCATTGTTGAAAGTTTCGAAAAATTTGTCACTATAAATTTTTCCATTGTTAAAGGAGAGGGATAATTTTGCGTTTTAAATATCGTCCATTGTTGAAACGGTAATAAAATTTGTCAATGGAATTTTTTCCATTGTTGGAAGTGCCGGAAAGTTGTCATTATAGATAATTTCTAATATAATTATAAATAAATTTTTCATGATAACAATTGAAAAATGATGACTTAAAGACGAATTTTCCATTGTTGCCTGAAAAATTTCATATTTTAAGATTTCTTCATTCTTGAAAACGTGGGAAAATTTGTCATTATATTGTTTTCCATTGTTAAATGATAGTGACGTTTTCACGTTGTTAATATTGTCCATTGTTGAAACGGTAATAAAATTTGTCAATGGAATTTTTTCCATTGTTGGAAGTGCCGGAAAGTTGTCATTATAGATAATTTCTAATATAATTATAAATAAATTTTTCATGATAACAATTGAAAAATGATGGCTTAAAGACGAATTTTCCATTGTTGCCGGAAAAATTTCATATTTTAAGATTTCTTCATTGTTGAAAGCGTGGGAAAATTTGTCACTGTAATGTTTTCCATTGTTAAAGGATAAGGACATTTTGACGTTTTCAATATTGTATATTGTTGAAACGGTATCAAAATTGGTCAATGGAATTTTTTCCATTGTTGGAAGTGCCAGAAAATTGTCATTATAGATAATTTCTAATATAATTATAAATAAATTTTTGATAATAACAATTGAAAAATGATGACTTAAAGACGAATTTCTCATTGTTGCCGGATAATTTTCATATTTTAAGATTTCTTCATTGTTGAAAAGGGGGGGGGGAAATTTGTCACTATATTGTTTACCATTGTTAAAGGATAGTGACATTTTGACGTTTTCAATATTGTCCATTGTTGAAACGGTATCAATATTTGTCAACGGCATTTTTTCCATTGTTGGAAGTGCGGGAAAGTTGTCATTATGGATAATTTCTAATGTAATTATAAATAAATTTTTGATAATAACAATTGAAAAATGATGACTTAAAGACGAATTTTCCATTGTTGCCAGAAAATTTTCATATTTTAAGATTCTTCATTGTTGAAATCGTGGGAAAATTTGTCACTATATTGTTTTCAATTGTTAAAGGATAGTGACATTTTCACGTTGTTAATATTGTCCATTGTTGAAACGGTATCAAAACTGGTCAATGGAATTTTTTCCATTGTTGGAGGTGCGGGAAAGTTGCAATTACAGTTAACTTCTAATATAATTATAAATAAATTTGTCATAATAAAACTTGGAAAATGATGACTTAAAGTCGAACTTTGATTGTTGCGGGAAAATGTTCTTCTTTTAAGATTTCTTCATTGTTGAAAGCGTGGGAAAATTTGTCACTATAGTTTTTTCCATTGTTAAAGGATAGTGACATTTTCACGTCTTAAATATTGTCCATTGTTGAAACGGTATCAAAATTGGTCAATGGAATTTTTTCCATTGTTGAAAGTGCCGGAAAGTTGTCATTATAGATAATTTCTAATATAATTATAAATAAATTTTTCATGATAACAATTGAAAAATGATGGCTTAAAGACGAATTTTCCATTGTTGCAAGAAAAATTTCATATTTTAAGATTTCTTCATTGTTGAAAGCGTGGGAAAATTTGTCACTATAATATTTTCCATTGTTAAAGGATAAGGACATTTTTACGTTTTAAATATTGTCCATTGTTGAAACGGTATCAATATTTTTCAACGGAATATTTTCCATTGTTGGAAGTGCGGGAAAGTTGTCATTATAGATAATTTCTAATATAATTATAAATAAATTTTTCATGATAACAATTGAAAAATGATGACTTAAAGACGAATTTTCCATTGTTGCCAGAAAAATTTCATATTTTAAGATTTCTTCATTGTTGAAAACGTGGGAAAATTTGTCACAATATTGTTTTCCATTGTTAAAGGACAGTGACATTTTCACGTTGTTAATATTGTCCATTGTTGAAACGGTATCAAAACTGGTCAATGGAATTTTTTCCATTGTTGGAAGTGCCAGAAAGTTGTCATTATATATAACTTCTAATATAATTATAAATAAATTTTTCATAATAACAATTGAAAAATGATGGCTTAAAGACGAATTTTCCATTGTTGCCGGAAAAATTTCATATTTTAAGATTTCTTCATTGTTGAAAGCGTGGGAAAATTTGTCACTATAATGTTTTCCATTGTTAAAGGATAGGGACATTTTTACTTCTTAAATATTGTCCATTGTTGAAACGGTATGAATATTTGTCAATGGAAATTTTTCCATTGTTGGAAGTGCCAGAAAGTTGTCATTATAGATAAATTCTAATATAATTAAAAATAAATTTTTCATGATAACAATTCAAAAATGAAGACTTAAAGACCAATTTTTAATTGTTGCCGGAAAATTTTCATATTTTCATATTTCTTCATTGTTGAAAGTTTCGAAAAATTTGTCACTATAAATTTTTCCATTGTTAAAGGAGAGGGATAATTTTGCGTTTTAAATATCGTCCATTGTTGAAACGGTAATAAAATTTGTCAATGGAATTTTTTCCATTGTTGGAAGTGCCGGAAAGTTGTCATTATAGATAATTTCTAATATAATTATAAATAAATTTTTCATGATAACAATTGAAAAATGATGACTTAAAGACGAATTTTCCATTGTTGCCTGAAAAATTTCATATTTTAAGATTTCTTCATTCTTGAAAACGTGGGAAAATTTGTCATTATATTGTTTTCCATTGTTAAATGATAGTGACGTTTTCACGTTGTTAATATTGTCCATTGTTGAAACGGTAATAAAATTTGTCAATGGAATTTTTTCCATTGTTGGAAGTGCCGGAAAGTTGTCATTATAGATAATTTCTAATATAATTATAAATAAATTTTTCATGATAACAATTGAAAAATGATGACTTAAAGACGAATTTTCCATTGTTGCCTGCAAAATTTCATATTTTAAGATTTCTTCATTGTTGAAAGCGTGGGAAAATTTGTCACTATAATGTTTTCCATTGTTAAAGGATAAGGACGTTTTTACGTTTTATATATTGTCCATTGTTGAAAAGGTATCAACATTTGTCAATGGAATTTTTTCCATTGTTGGAAGTGCCAGAAAGTTGTCATTATAGATAACTTCTAATATAATTATAAATAAATTTTTGAAAATAACAATTGAAAAATTATGACTTAAAGACGAATTTTCCATTGTTGCCGGAAAAATTTCATATTTTAAGATTTCTTCATTCTTGAAAACGTGGGAAAATTTGTCATTATATTGTTTTCCATTGTTAAATGATAGTGACGTTTTCACGTTGTTAATATTGTCCATTGTTGAAACGGTAATAAAATTTGTCAATGGAATTTTTTCCATTGTTGGAAGTGCCGGAAAGTTGTCATTATAGATAATTTCTAATATAATTATAAATAAATTTTTCATGATAACAATTGAAAAATGATGACTTAAAGACGAATTTTCCATTGTTGCCTGCAAAATTTCATATTTTAAGATTTCTTCATTGTTGAAAGCGTGGGAAAATTTGTCACTATAATGTTTTCCATTGTTAAAGGATAAGGACGTTTTTACGTTTTATATATTGTCCATTGTTGAAAAGGTATCAACATTTGTCAATGGAATTTTTTCCATTGTTGGAAGTGCCAGAAAGTTGTCATTATAGATAACTTCTAATATAATTATAAATAAATTTTTGAAAATAACAATTGAAAAATGATGACTTAAAGACGAATTTTCCATTGTTGCCGGAAAAATTTCATATTTTAAGATTTCTTCATTCTTGAAAACGTGGGAAAATTTGTCATTATATTGTTTTCCATTGTTAAATGATAGTGACGTTTTCACGTTGTTAATATTGTCCATTGTTGAAACGGTAATAAAATTTGTCAATGGAATTTTTTCCATTGTTGGAAGTGCCGGAAAGTTGTCATTATAGATAATTTCTAATATAATTATAAATAAATTTTTCATGATAACAATTGAAAAATGATGACTTAAAGACGAATTTTCCATTGTTGCCTGCAAAATTTCATATTTTAAGATTTCTTCATTGTTGAAAGCGTGGGAAAATTTGTCACTATAATGTTTTCCATTGTTAAAGGATAAGGACGTTTTTACGTTTTATATATTGTCCATTGTTGAAAAGGTATCAACATTTGTCAATGGAATTTTTTCCATTGTTGGAAGTGCCAGAAAGTTGTCATTATAGATAACTTCTAATATAATTATAAATAAATTTTTGAAAATAACAATTGAAAAATGATGACTTAAAGACGAATTTTCCATTGTTGCCGGAAAAATTTCATATTTTAAGATTTCTTCATTGTTGAAAGTGTGGGAAAATTTGTCACTATAATGTTTTCCATTGTTAAAGGATAGGGACATTTTTACGTTTTAAATATTGTCCATTGTTGAAACGGTATCAATATTTGTCAACGGAATTTTTTCCATTGTTGGAAGTGCGGGAAAGTTGTCATTACGGATAATTTCTAATGTAATTATAAATAAATTTTTGATAATAACAGTTGAAAAATGATGACTTAAAGACGAATGTTCCATTATTGCCGGAAAAATTTCATATTTTAAGATTTCTTCATTCTTGAAAACGTGGGAAAATTTGTCATTATATTGTTTTCCATTGTTAAATGATAGTGACATTTTCACGTTTTAAATATTGTTCATTATTGAAACGGTATCAACATTTGTCAATGGAATTTTTTCCATTGTTGGAAGTGCGGGAAAGTTGTCATTATAGATAATTTCTAATATAATTATAAATAAATTTTTCATGATAACAATTGAAAAATGATGACTTAAAGACGAATTTTCCATTGTTGCCAGAAAAATTTCATATTTTAAGATTCTTCATTGTTGAAATCGTGGGAAAATTTGTCACTATATTGTTTTCAATTGTTAAAGGATAGTGACATTTTCACGTTGTTAATATTGTCCATTGTTGAAACGGTATCAAAACTGGTCAATGGAATTTTTTCCATTGTTGGAGGTGCGGGAAAGTTGCAATTATAGTTAACTTCTAATATAATTATAAATAAATTTGTCATAATAAAACTTGGAAAATGATGACTTAAAGTCGAACTTTGATTGTTGCGGGAAAAAGTTCTTCTTTTAAGATTTCTTCATTGTTGAAAGCGTGGGAAAATTTGTCACTATAGTTTTTTCCATTGTTAAAGGATAGTGACATTTTCACGTCTTAAATATTGTCCATTGTTGAAACGGTATCAAAATTGGTCAATGGAATTTTTTCCATTGTTGAAAGTGCCGGAAAGTTGTCATTATAGATAATTTCTAATATAATTATAAATAAATTTTTCATGATAACAATTGAAAAATGATGGCTTAAAGACGAATTTTCCATTGTTGCAAGAAAAATTTCATATTTTAAGATTTCTTCATTGTTGAAAGCGTGGGAAAATTTGTCACTATAATATTTTCCATTGTTAAAGGATAAGGACATTTTTACGTTTTAAATATTGTCCATTGTTGAAACGGTATCAATATTTTTCAACGGAATATTTTCCATTGTTGGAAGTGCGGGAAAGTTGTCATTATAGATAATTTCTAATGTAATTATAAATAAATTTTTCATAATAACAACTGAAAAATGTTGACTTAAAGACGAATTTCTTATTGTTGCCGGAAATGTTTCATATTTTAAGATTTCTTCATTGTTGAAAGGGTGGGAAAATTTGTCACTATATTGTTTACCATTGTTATAGGATAGTGACATTTTGACGTTTTCAATATTGTACATTGTTGAAACGGTATCAAAATTGGTCAATGGAATTTTTTCCATTGTTGAAAGTGCCAGAAAGTTGTCATTATAGATAATTTCTAATATAATTATAAATAAATTTTTCATGATAACAATTGAAAAATGATGACTTAAAGACGAATTTTCCATTGTTGCCAGAAAAATTTCATATTTTAAGATTTCTTCATTGTTGAAAACGTGGGAAAATTTGTCACAATATTGTTTTCCATTGTTAAAGGATAGTGACATTTTCACGTTGTTAATATTGTCCATTGTTGAAACGGTAACAAAACTGGTCAATGGAATTTTTTCCATTGTTGGAAGTGCCAGAAAGTTGTCATTATATATAACTTCTAATATAATTATAAATAAATTTTTCATAATAACAATTGAAAAATGATGGCTTAAAGACGAATGTTCCATTGTTGCCGGAAAAATTTCATATTTTAAGATTTCTTCATTGTTGAAAGCGTGGGAAAATTTGTCACTATAATGTTTTCCATTGTTAAAGGATAGGGACATTTTTACTTCTTAAATATTGTCCATTGTTGAAACGGTATGAATATTTGTCAATGGAAATTTTCCCATTGTTGGAAGTGCCAGAAAGTTGTCCTTATAGATAAATTCTAATATAATTAAAAATAAATTTTTCATAATAACAATTGAAAAATGATGACTTAAAGACCAATTTTTCATTGTTGCCGGAAAATTTTCATATTTTCATATTTCTTCATTGTTGAAAGCTTCGAAAAATTTGTCACTATAAATTTTTCCATTGTTAAAGGAGAGGGATAATTTTGCGTTTTAAATATTGTCCATTGTTGAAACGGTAATAAAATTTGTCAATGGAATTTTTTCCATTGTTGTAAGTGCCGGAAAGATGTCATTATAGATAATTTCTAATATAATTATAAATAAATTTTTCATGATAACAATTGAAAAATGATGACTTAAAGACGAATTTTCCATTGTTGCCTGAAAAATTTCATATTTTAAGATTTCTTCATTGTTGAAAGCGTGGGAAAATTTGTCACTATAATGTTTTCCATTGTTAAAGGATAAGGACGTTTTTACGTTTTAAATATTGTCCATTGTTGAAAAGGTATCAACATTTGTCAATGGAATTTTTTCCATTGTTGGAAGTGCCAGAAAGTTGTCATTATAGATAACTTCTAATATAATTATAAATAAATTTTTGAAAATAACAATTGAAAAATGATGACTTAAAGACGATTTTCTCATTGTTGCCGGAAAATTTTCATATTTTAAGATTTCTTCATTGTTGAAAGGGTGGGAAAATTTGTCACTATATTGTTTACCATTGTTAAAGGATAGCGACATTTTGACGTTTTCAATATTGTACATTGTTGAAACGGTATCAAAATTGGTCAATGGAATTTTTCCCATTGTTGGAAGTGCCAGAAAGTTGTCATTATAGATAATTTCTAATATAATTACAAATAAATTTTTCATGATAACAATTGAAAAATGATGACTTAAAGACGAATTTTCCATTGTTGCCAGAAAAATTTCATATTTTAAGATTTCTTCATTGTTGAAAGCGTGGGAAAATTTGTCACTATATTCTTTTCCATTGTTAAAGGATAGTGAAATTTTCACGTTTTAAATATTGTCCATTGTTGAAACGGTATCAAAATTGGTCAATGGAATTTTTTCCATTGTTGAACGTGTCGGAAAGTTGTCATTATAGATAATTTCTAATATAATTATAAATAAATTTTTCATGTAAACAATTGAAAAACGCTGGCTTAAAGACGAATTTTCCATTGTTGCCGGAAAAATTTCATATTTTAAGATTTCTTCTTTGTTGAAAGCGTGGGAAAATTTGTCACTATAAATGTTTTCCATTGTTAAAGGATAGGAACATTTTTACGTTTTAAATATTGTCCATTGTTGAAAAGGTATGAATATTTGTCAACGGAAATTTTTCCATTGTTGGAAGTGCCAGAAAGTTGTCATTATAAATAACTTCTAATATAATTAAAAATAAATTTTTCATAATAACAATTGAAAAATGATAACTTAAAGACCAATTTTTCATTGTTGCCGGAAAATTTTCATATTTTCATATTTCTTCATTGTTGAAAGCTTCGAAAAATTTGTCACTATAAATTTTTCCATTGTTAAAGGAGAGGGATAATTTTGCGTTTTAAATATTGTCCATTGTTGAAACGGTAATAAAATTTGTCAATGGAATTTTTTCCATTGTTGGAAGTGCCGGAAAGTTGTCATTATAGATAATTTCTAATATAATTATAAATAAATTTTTCATAATAACAACTGAAAAATGATGACTTAAAGACGAATTTTTAATTGTTGCCGGAAAATTTTCATATTTTAAGATTTCTTCATTGTTGAAAGCGTGGGAAAATTTGTCACTATAATTTTTTCCATTGTTAAAGGTTAGGGACATTTTTACGTTTTAAATATTGTTCATTGTTGAAACGGTATCAACATTTGTCAATGGAATTTTTTCCATTGTTGGAAGTGAGGGAAAGTTGTCACTATAGATAATTTCTAATATAATTATAAATAAATTTTTCATGATAACAATTGAAAAATGATGACTTAAAGACGAATTTACCATTGTTGCCAGAAAAATTTCATATTTTAAGATTTCTTCATTGTTGAAAACGTGGGAAAATTTGTCACTGTAATGTTTTCCATTGTTAAAGGATAAGGACATTTTGACGTTTTCAATATTGTATATTGTTGAAACGGTATCAAAATTGGTCAATGGAATTTTTTCCATTGTTGGAAGTGCCAGAAAATTGTCATTATAGATAATTTCTAATATAATTATAAATAAATTTTTCATGATAACAATTGAAAAATGATGACTTAAAGACGAATTTTCCATTGTTGCCAGAAAAATTTCATATTTTAAGATTTCTTCATTGTTGAAAGCGTGGGAAAATTTGTCACTATAATGTTTTCCATTGTTAAATGATAAGGACATTTTTACGTTTTAAATATTGTCCATTGTTGAAACGGTATCAATATTTTTCAACGGAATATTTTCCATTGTTGGAAGTGCGGGAAAGTTGTCATTATAGATAATTTCTAATATAATTATAAATAAATTTTTCATGATAACAATTGAAAAATGATGGCTTAAAGACGAATTTTCCATTGTTAAAGGATAAGGACATTTTGACGTTTTCAATATTGTATATTGTTGAAACGGTATCAAAATTGGTCAATGGAATTTTTTCCATTGTTGGAAGTGCCAGAAAATTGTCATTATAGATAATTTCTAATATAATTATAAATAAATTTTTCATGATAACAATTGAAAAATGATGACTTAAAGACGAATTTTTCATTGTTGCCGGAAAAATTTCATATTTTAAGATTTCTTCATTGTTGAAAGCGTGGGAAAATTTGTCACTGTAATGTTTTCCATTGTTAAAGGATAAGGACATTTTGACGTTTTCAATATTGTACATTGTTGAAACGGTATCAAAATTGGTCAATGGAATTTTTTCCATTGTTGGAAGTGCCAGAAAATTGTCATTATAGATAACTTCTAATATAATTATAAATAAATTTTTGATAATAACAATTGAAAAATGATGACTTAAAGACGAATTTTCCATTGTTGCCGGAATAATTTCATATTTTAAGATTTCTTCATTGTTGAAAGCGTGGGAAAATTTGTCACTATATTTTTTCCATTGTTAAAGGTTAGGGACATTTTTACGTTGTTAATATTGTCCATTGTTGAAACGGTATCAATATTTTTCAACGGAACATTTTCCATTGTTGAAAGTGTCGGAAAGTTGTTATTATAGATAATTTCTAATGTAATTATAAATAAATTTTTCATAATAACAACTGAAAAATGATGACTTAAAGACGAATTTCTTATTGTTGCCGGATAATTTTCATATTTTAAGATTTCTTCATTGTTGAAAGGGTGGGAAAATTTGTCACTATATTGTTTACCATTGTTAAAGGATAGTGACATTTTGACGTTTTCAATATTGTACATTGTTGAAACGGTATCAAAATTGGTCAATGGAATTTTTTCCATTGTTGGAGGTGCGGGAAAGTTGCAATTATAGTTAACTTCTAATATAATTATAAATAAATTTGTCATAATAAAACTTGGAAAATGATGACTTAAAGTCGAACTTTGATTGTTGCGGGAAAAAGTTCTTCTTTTAAGATTTCTTCATTGTTGAAAGCGTGGGAAAATTTGTCACTATAATGTTTTCCATTGTTAAAGGATAAGGACATTTTTACGTTTTAAATATTGTCCATTGTTGAAACGGTATCAATATTTTTCAACGGAATATTTTCCATTGTTGGAAGTGCGGGAAAGTTGTCATTATAGATAATTTCTAAGGTAATTATAAATAAATTTTTCATAATAACAACTGAAAAATGATGACTTAAAGACGAATTTCTTATTGTTGACGGATAATTTTCATATTTTAAGATTTCTTCATTGTTGAAAGGGTGGGAAAATTTGTCACTATATTGTTTTCAATTGCTAAAGGATAGTGACATTTTCACGTTGTTAATATTGTCTATTGTTGAAACGGTATCAAAACTGGTCAATGGAATTTTTTCCATTGTTGGAGGTGCGGGAAAGTTGCAATTATAGTTAACTTCTAATATAATTATAAATAAATTTGTCATAATAAAACTTCGAAAATGATGACTTAAAGTCGAACTTTGATTTTTGCGGGAAAAATTTCTTCTTTTAATTTTTCTTCATTGTTGAAAGCGTGGGAAAATTTGTCACTATAGTTTTTTCCATTGTTAAAGGATAGTGACATTTTCACGTCTTAAATATTGTCCATTGTTGAAACGGTATCAAAATTGATCAATGGAATTTTTTCCATTGTTGAAAGTGCCGGAAAGTTGTCATTATAGATAATTTCTAATATAATTATAAATAAATTTTTCATGATAACAATTGAAAAATGACTGCTTAAAGACGAATTTTCCATTGTTGCAAGAAAAATTTCATATTTTAAGATTTCTTCATTGTTGAAAGCGTGGGAAAATTTGTCACTATAATGTTTTCCATTGTTAAATGATAAGGACATTTTTACGTTTTAAATATTGTCCATTGTTGAAACGGTATCAATATTTTTCAACGGAATATTTTCCATTGTTGGAAGTGCGGGAAAGTTGTCATTATAGATAATTTCTAATATAATTATAAATAAATTTTTCATGATAACAATTGAAAAATGATGGCTTAAAGACGAATTTTCCATTGTTGCCGGAAAAATTTCATATTTTAAGATTTCTTCATTGTTGAAAGCGTGGGAAAATTTGTCACTGTAATGTTTTCCATTGTTAAAGGATAAGGACATTTTGACGTTTTCAATATTGTACATTGTTGAAACGGTATCAAAATTGGTCAATGGAATTTTTTCCATTGTTGGAAGTGCCAGAAAATTGTCATTATAGATAACTTCTGATATAATTATAAATACATTTTTG
This sequence comes from Maratus michaelseni, assembly GCA_963931845.1. Classification (NCBI taxonomy): domain Eukaryota; kingdom Metazoa; phylum Arthropoda; class Arachnida; order Araneae; family Salticidae; genus Maratus; species Maratus michaelseni. The sequence goes on along the minus strand of CAWVPG010000094.1, from coordinate 984,279 downwards.
ATAATAACAATTGAAAAATGATGACTTAAAGACGAATTTTCCATTGTTGCCGGAAAAATTTCATATTTTAAGATTTCTTCATTGTTGAAAGCGTGGTAAAATTTGTCACTATATTTTTTTCCATCGTTAAAGGTTAGTGACATTTTCACGTTGTTAATATTGTCCATTGTTGAAACGGTATCAAAACTGGTCAATGGAATTTTTTCCATTGTTGGAGGTGCGGGAAAGTTGCAATTATAGTTAACTTCTAATATAATTATAAATAAATTTGTCATAATAAAACTTGGAAAATGATGACTTAAAGTCGAACTTTGATTGTTGCGGGAAAAAGTTCTTCTTTTAAGATTTCTTCATTGTTGAAAGCGTGGGAAAATTTGTCACTATATTGTTTTCAATTGTTAAAGGATAGTGACATTTTGACGTTTTCAATATTGTACATTGTTGAAACGGTATTAAAATTGGTCAATGGAATTTTTTCCATTGTTGGAAGTGCCAGAAAGTTGTCATTATAGATAACTTCTAATATAATTATAAATAAATTTTTGATAATAACAATTGAAAAATGATGACTTAAAGACGAATGTTCCATTATTGCCGGAAAAATTTCATATTTTAAGATTTCTTCATTCTTGAAAACGTGGGAAAATTTGTCATTATATTGTTTTCCATTGTTAAATGATAGTGACATTTTCACGTTGTTAATATTGTCCATTGTTGAAACGGTATCAAAATTGGTCAATGGAATTTTTTCCATTGGGTAAAGTGCCGGAAAGTTGTCATTATAGATAATTTCTAATATAATTATAAATAAATTTTTCATGATAACAATTGAAAAATGATGGCTTAAAGACGAATTTTCCATTGTTGCCGGAAAAATTTCATATTTTAAGATTTCTTCATTGTTGAAAGCGTGGGAAAATTTGTCACTGTAATGTTTTCCATTGTTAAAGGATAAGGACATTTAACGTTTTCAATATTGTATATTGTTGAAACGGTATCAAAATTGGGCAATGGAATTTTTTCCATTGTTGGAAGTGCCAGAAAATTGTCATTATAGATAATTTCTAATATAATTATAAATAAATTTTTGATAATAACAATTGAAAAATGATGACTTAAAGACGAATTTCTCATTGTTGCCGGATAATTTTCATATTTTAAGATTTCTTCATTGTTGAAAAGGGGGGGGGGAAATTTGTCACTATATTGTTTACCATTGTTAAAGGATAGTGACATTTTGACGTTTTCAATATTGTCCATTGTTGAAACGGTATCAATATTTGTCAACGGCATTTTTTCCATTGTTGGAAGTGCGGGAAAGTTGTCATTATGGATAATTTCTAATGTAATTATAAATAAATTTTTGATAATAACAATTGAAAAATGATGACTTAAAGACGAATTTTGCATTGTTGCCGGAAAAATTTCATATTTTAAGATTCTTCATTGTTGAAATCGTGGGAAAATTTGTCACTATATTGTTTTCAATTGTTAAAGGATAGTGACATTTTCACGTTGTTAATATTGTCCATTGTTGAAACGGTATCAAAACTGGTCAATGGAATTTTTTCCATTGTTGGAGGTGCGGGAAAGTTGCAATTACAGTTAACTTCTAATATAATTATAAATAAATTTGTCATAATAAAACTTGGAAAATGATGACTTAAAGTCGAACTTTGATTGTTGCGGGAAAAAGTTCTTCTTTTAAGATTTCTTCATTGTTGAAAGCGTGGGAAAATTTGTCACTATAGTTTTTTCCATTGTTAAAGGATAGTGACATTTTCACGTCTTAAATATTGTCCATTGTTGAAACGGTATCAAAATTGGTCAATGGAATTTTTTCCATTGTTGAAAGTGCCGGAAAGTTGTCATTATAGATAATTTCTAATATAATTATAAATAAATTTTTCATGATAACAATTGAAAAATGATGGCTTAAAGACGAATTTTCCATTGTTGCAAGAAAAATTTCATATTTTAAGATTTCTTCATTGTTGAAAGCGTGGGAAAATTTGTCACTATAATATTTTCCATTGTTAAAGGATAAGGACATTTTTACGTTTTAAATATTGTCCATTGTTGAAACGGTATCAATATTTTTCAACGGAATATTTTCCATTGTTGGAAGTGCGGGAAAGTTGTCATTATAGATAATTTCTAATATAATTATAAATAAATTTTTCATGATAACAATTGAAAAATGATGACTTAAAGACGAATTTTCCATTGTTGCCAGAAAAATTTCATATTTTAAGATTTCTTCATTGTTGAAAACGTGGGAAAATTTGTCACAATATTGTTTTCCATTGTTAAAGGACAGTGACATTTTCACGTTGTTAATATTGTCCATTGTTGAAACGGTATCAAAACTGGTCAATGGAATTTTTTCCATTGTTGGAAGTGCCAGAAAGTTGTCATTATATATAACTTCTAATATAATTATAAATAAATTTTTCATTATAACAATTGAAAAATGATGGCTTAAAGACGAATTTTCCATTGTTGCAAGAAAAATTTCATATTTTAAGATTTCTTCATTGTTGAAAGCGTGGGAAAATTTGTCACTATAATATTTTCAATTGTTAAAGGATAGTGACATTTTGACGTTTTCAATATTGTACATTGTTGAAACGGTATTAAAATTGGTCAATGGAATTTTTTCCATTGTTGGAAGTGCCAGAAAGTTGTCATTATAGATAACTTCTGATATAATTATAAATAAATTTTTGATAATAACAATTGAAAAATGATGACTTAAAGACGAATTTTCCATTGTTGCCGGAAAAATTTCATATTTTAAGATTTCTTCATTGTTGAAAGCGTGGGAAAATTTGTCACTATATTTTTTTCCATTGTTAAAGGTTAGTGACATTTTCACGTTGTTAATATTGTCCATTGTTGAAACGGTATCAAAACTGGTCAATGGAATTTTTTCCATTGTTGGAGGTGCGGGAAAGTTGCAATTATAGTTAACTTCTAATATAATTATAAATAAATTTGTCATAATAAAACTTGGAAAATGATGACTTAAAGTCGAACTTTGATTGTTGCGGGAAAAAGTTCTTCTTTTAAGATTTCTTCATTGTTGAAAGCGTGGGAAAATTTGTCACTATATTGTTTTCAATTGTTAAAGGATAGTGACATTTTGACGTTTTCAATATTGTACATTGTTGAAACGGTATTAAAATTGGTCAATGGAATTTTTTCCATTGTTGGAAGTGCCAGAAAGTTGTCATTATAGATAACTTCTAATATAATTATAAATAAATTTTTGATAATAACAATTGAAAAATGATGACTTAAAGACGAATGTTCCATTATTGCCGGAAAAATTTCATATTTTAAGATTTCTTCATTCTTTGAAAACGTGGGAAAATTTGTCATTATATTGTTTTCCATTGTTAAATGATAGTGACATTTTCACGTTGTTAATATTGTCCATTGTTGAAACGGTATCAAAATTGGTCAATGGAATTTTTTCCATTGGGTAAAGTGCCGGAAAGTTGTCATTATAGATAATTTCTAATATAATTATAAATAAATTTTTCATGATAACAATTGAAAAATGATGGCTTAAAGACGAATTTTTCATTGTTGCCGGAAAAATTTCATATTTTAAGATTTCTTCATTGTTGAAAGCGTGGGAAAATTTGTCACTGTAATGTTTTCCATTGTTAAAGGATAAGGACATTTTGACGTTTTCAATATTGTATATTGTTGAAACGGTATCAAAATTGGGCAATGGAATTTTTTCCATTGTTGGAAGTGCCAGAAAATTGTCATTATAGATAATTTCTAATATAATTATAAATAAATTTTTGATAATAACAATTGAAAAATGATGACTTAAAGACGAATTTCTCATTGTTGCCGGATAATTTTCATATTTTAAGATTTCTTCATTGTTGAAAAGGGGGGGGGGAATTTGTCACTATATTGTTCACCATTGTTAAAGGATAGTGACATTTTGACGTTTTCAATATTGTCCATTGTTGAAACGGTATCAATATTTGTCAACGGCATTTTTTCCATTGTTGGAAGTGCGGGAAAGTTGTCATTATGGATAATTTCTAATGTAATTATAAATAAATTTTTGATAATAACAATTGAAAAATGATGACTTAAAGACGAATTTTGCATTGTTGCCGGAAAAATTTCATATTTTAAGATTTCTTCATTGTTGAAAGCGTGGGAAAATTTGTCACTATATTTTTTTCCATTGTTAAAGGTTAGGGACATTTTTACGTTTTAAATATTGTTCATTATTGAAACGGTATCAACATTTGTCAATGGAATTTTTTCCATTGTTGGAAGTGCGGGAAAGTTGTCATTATAGATAATTTCTAATATAATTATAAATAAATTTTTCATGATAACAATTGAAAAATGATGACTTAAAGACGAATTTTCCATTGTTGCCAGAAAATTTTCATATTTTAAGATTCTTCATTGTTGAAATCGTGGGAAAATTTGTCACTATATTGTTTTCAATTGTTAAAGGATAGTGACATTTTCACGTTGTTAATATTGTCCATTGTTGAAACGGTATCAAAACTGGTCAATGGAATTTTTTCCATTGTTGGAGGTGCGGGAAAGTTGCAATTACAGTTAACTTCTAATATAATTATAAATAAATTTGTCATAATAAAACTTGGAAAATGATGACTTAAAGTCGAACTTTGATTGTTGCGGGAAAAAGTTCTTCTTTTAAGATTTCTTCATTGTTGAAAGCGTGGGAAAATTTGTCACTATAGTTTTTTCCATTGTTAAAGGATAGTGACATTTTCACGTCTTAAATATTGTCCATTGTAGAAACGGTATCAAAATTGGTCAATGGAATTTTTTCCATTGTTGAAAGTGCCGGAAAGTTGTCATTATAGATAATTTCTAATATAATTATAAATAAATTTTTCATGATAACAATTGAAAAATGATGGCTTAAAGACGAATTTTCCATTGTTGCAAGAAAAATTTCATATTTTAAGATTTCTTCATTGTTGAAAGCGTGGGAAAATTTGTCACTATAATATTTTCCATTGTTAAAGGATAAGGACATTTTTACGTTTTAAATATTGTCCATTGTTGAAACGGTATCAATATTTTTCAACGGAATATTTTCCATTGTTGGAAGTGCGGGAAAGTTGTCATTATAGATAATTTCTAATATAATTATAAATAAATTTTTCATGATAACAATTGAAAAATGATGACTTAAAGACGAATTTTCCATTGTTGCCAGAAAAATTTCATATTTTAAGATTTCTTCATTGTTGAAAACGTGGGAAAATTTGTCACAATATTGTTTTCCATTGTTAAAGGACAGTGACATTTTCACGTTGTTAATATTGTCCATTGTTGAAACGGTATCAAAACTGGTCAATGGATTTTTTTCCATTGTTGGAAGTGCCAGAAAGTTGTCATTATATATAACTTCTAATATAATTATAAATAAATTTTTCATTATAACAATTGAAAAATGATTACTTAATGACGAATTTTCCATTGTTGCCGGAAAAATTTCATATATTAAGATTTCTTCATTGTTGAAAGCGTGGGAAAATTTGTCACTATAATGTTTTCCATTGTTAAATGATAAGGACATTTTTACGTTTTAAATATTGTCCATTTTTGAAACGGTATCAATATTTTTCAACGGAATATTTTCCATTGTTGGAAGTGCGGGAAAGTTGTCATTATAGATAATTTCTAATATAACTATAAATAAATTTTTCATGATAACAATTGAAAAATGATGGCTTAAAGACGAATTTTCCATTGTTGCCGGAAAAATTTCATATTTTAAGATTTCTTCATTGTTGAAAGCGTGGGAAAATTTGTCACTGTAATGTTTTCCATTGTTAAAGGATAAGGACATTTTGACGTTTTCAATATTGTACATTGTTGAAACGGTATCAAAATTGGTCAATGGAATTTTTTCCATTGTTGGAAGTGCCAGAAAATTGTCATTATAGATAACTTCTGATATAATTATAAATAAATTTTTGATAATAACAATTGAAAAATGATGACTTAAAGACGAATTTTCCATTGTTGCCGGAAAAATTTCATATTTTAAGATTTCTTCATTGTTGAAAGCGTGGGAAAATTTGTCACTATATTTTTTTCAATTGTTAAAGGATAGTGACATTTTCACGTTGTTAATATTGTCCATTGTTGAAACGGTATCAAAACTGGTCAATGGAATTTTTTCCATTGTTGGAGGTGCGGGAAAGTTGCAATTACAGTTAACTTCTAATATAATTATAAATAAATTTGTCATAATAAAACTTGGAAAATGATGACTTAAAGTCGAACTTTGATTGTTGCGGGAAAATGTTCTTCTTTTAAGATTTCTTCATTGTTGAAAGCGTGGGAAAATTTGTCACTATAGTTTTTTCCATTGTTAAAGGATAGTGACATTTTCACGTCTTAAATATTGTCCATTGTTGAAACGGTATCAAAATTGGTCAATGGAATTTTTTCCATTGTTGAAAGTGCCGGAAAGTTGTCATTATAGATAATTTCTAATATAATTATAAATAAATTTTTCATGATAACAATTGAAAAATGATGGCTTAAAGACGAATTTTCCATTGTTGCAAGAAAAATTTCATATTTTAAGATTTCTTCATTGTTGAAAGCGTGGGAAAATTTGTCACTATAATATTTTCCATTGTTAAAGGATAAGGACATTTTTACGTTTTAAATATTGTCCATTGTTGAAACGGTATCAATATTTTTCAACGGAATATTTTCCATTGTTGGAAGTGCGGGAAAGTTGTCATTATAGATAATTTCTAATATAATTATAAATAATTTTTTCATGATAACAATTGAAAAATGATGACTTAAAGACGAATTTTCCATTGTTGCCAGAAAAATTTCATATTTTAAGATTTCTTCATTGTTGAAAACGTGGGAAAATTTGTCACAATATTGTTTTCCATTGTTAAAGGACAGTGACATTTTCACGTTGTTAATATTGTCCATTGTTGAAACGGTATCAAAACTGGTCAATGGAATTTTTTCCATTGTTGGAAGTGCCAGAAAGTTGTCATTATATATAACTTCTAATATAATTATAAATAAATTTTTCATAATAACAATTGAAAAATGATGGCTTAAAGACGAATTTTCCATTGTTGCCGGAAAAATTTCATATTTTAAGATTTCTTCATTGTTGAAAGCGTGGGAAAATTTGTCACTATAATGTTTTCCATTGTTAAAGGATAGGGACATTTTTACTTCTTAAATATTGTCCATTGTTGAAACGGTATGAATATTTGTCAATGGAAATTTTTCCATTGTTGGAAGTGCCAGAAAGTTGTCATTATAGATAAATTCTAATATAATTAAAAATAAATTTTTCATGATAACAATTCAAAAATGAAGACTTAAAGACCAATTTTTAATTGTTGCCGGAAAATTTTCATATTTTCATATTTCTTCATTGTTGAAAGTTTCGAAAAATTTGTCACTATAAATTTTTCCATTGTTAAAGGAGAGGGATAATTTTGCGTTTTAAATATCGTCCATTGTTGAAACGGTAATAAAATTTGTCAATGGAATTTTTTCCATTGTTGGAAGTGCCGGAAAGTTGTCATTATAGATAATTTCTAATATAATTATAAATAAATTTTTCATGATAACAATTGAAAAATGATGACTTAAAGACGAATTTTCCATTGTTGCCTGAAAAATTTCATATTTTAAGATTTCTTCATTCTTGAAAACGTGGGAAAATTTGTCATTATATTGTTTTCCATTGTTAAATGATAGTGACGTTTTCACGTTGTTAATATTGTCCATTGTTGAAACGGTAATAAAATTTGTCAATGGAATTTTTTCCATTGTTGGAAGTGCCGGAAAGTTGTCATTATAGATAATTTCTAATATAATTATAAATAAATTTTTCATGATAACAATTGAAAAATGATGACTTAAAGACGAATTTTCCATTGTTGCCTGCAAAATTTCATATTTTAAGATTTCTTCATTGTTGAAAGCGTGGGAAAATTTGTCACTATAATGTTTTCCATTGTTAAAGGATAAGGACGTTTTTACGTTTTATATATTGTCCATTGTTGAAAAGGTATCAACATTTGTCAATGGAATTTTTTCCATTGTTGGAAGTGCCAGAAAGTTGTCATTATAGATAACTTCTAATATAATTATAAATAAATTTTTGAAAATAACAATTGAAAAATGATGACTTAAAGACGAATTTTCCATTGTTGCCGGAAAAATTTCATATTTTAAGATTTCTTCATTCTTGAAAACGTGGGAAAATTTGTCATTATATTGTTTTCCATTGTTAAATGATAGTGACGTTTTCACGTTGTTAATATTGTCCATTGTTGAAACGGTAATAAAATTTGTCAATGGAATTTTTTCCATTGTTGGAAGTGCCGGAAAGTTGTCATTATAGATAATTTCTAATATAATTATAAATAATTTTTTCATGATAACTATTGAAAAATGATGGCTTAAAGACGAATTTTCCATTGTTGCAAGAAAAATTTCATATTTTAAGATTTCTTCATTGTTGAAAGCGTGGGAAAATTTGTCACTATAATATTTTCCATTGTTAAAGGATAAGGACATTTTTACGTTTTAAATATTGTCCATTGTTGAAACGGTATCAATATTTTTCAACGGAATATTTTCCATTGTTGGAAGTGCGGGAAAGTTGTCATTATAGATAATTTCTAATGTAATTATAAATAAATTTTTCATAATAACAACTGAAAAATGTTGACTTAAAGACGAATTTCTTATTGTTGCCGGAAATTTTTCATATTTTAAGATTTCTTCATTGTTGAAAGGGTGGGAAAATTTGTCACTATATTGTTTACCATTGTTATAGGATAGTGACATTTTGACGTTTTCAATATTGTACATTGTTGAAACGGTATCAAAATTGGTCAATGGAATTTTTTCCATTGTTGAAAGTGCCAGAAAGTTGTCATTATAGATAATTTCTAATATAATTATAAATAAATTTTTCATGATAACAATTGAAAAATGATGACTTAAAGACGAATTTTCCATTGTTGCCAGAAAAATTTCATATTTTAAGATTTCTTCATTGTTGAAAACGTGGGAAAATTTGTCACAATATTGTTTTCCATTGTTAAAGGATAGTGACATTTTCACGTTGTTAATATTGTCCATTGTTGAAACGGTAACAAAACTGGTCAATGGAATTTTTTCCATTGTTGGAAGTGCCAGAAAGTTGTCATTATATATAACTTCTAATATAATTATAAATAAATTTTTCATAATAACAATTGAAAAATGATGGCTTAAAGACGAATGTTCCATTGTTGCCGGAAAAATTTCATATTTTAAGATTTCTTCATTGTTGAAAGCGTGGGAAAATTTGTCACTATAATGTTTTCCATTGTTAAAGGATAGGGACATTTTTACTTCTTAAATATTGTCCATTGTTGAAACGGTATGAATATTTGTCAATGGAAATTTTCCCATTGTTGGAAGTGCCAGAAAGTTGTCCTTATAGATAAATTCTAATATAATTAAAAATAAATTTTTCATAATAACAATTGAAAAATGATGACTTAAAGACCAATTTTTCATTGTTGCCGGAAAATTTTCATATTTTCATATTTCTTCATTGTTGAAAGCTTCGAAAAATTTGTCACTATAAATTTTTCCATTGTTAAAGGAGAGGGATAATTTTGCGTTTTAAATATTGTCCATTGTTGAAACGGTAATAAAATTTGTCAATGGAATTTTTTCCATTGTTGTAAGTGCCGGAAAGATGTCATTATAGATAATTTCTAATATAATTATAAATAAATTTTTCATGATAACAATTGAAAAATGATGACTTAAAGACGAATTTTCCATTGTTGCCTGAAAAATTTCATATTTTAAGATTTCTTCATTGTTGAAAGCGTGGGAAAATTTGTCACTATAATGTTTCCCATTGTTAAAGGATAAGGACGTTTTTACGTTTTAAATATTGTCCATTGTTGAAAAGGTATCAACATTTGTCAATGGAATTTTTTCCATTGTTGGAAGTGCCAGAAAGTTGTCATTATAGATAACTTCTAATATAATTATAAATAAATTTTTGAAAATAACAATTGAAAAATGATGACTTAAAGACGATTTTCTCATTGTTGCCGGAAAATTTTCATATTTTAAGATTTCTTCATTGTTGAAAGGGTGGGAAAATTTGTCACTATATTGTTTACCATTGTTAAAGGATAGTGACATTTTGACGTTTTCAATATTGTACATTGTTGAAACGGTATCAAAATTGGTCAATGGAATTTTTCCCATTGTTGGAAGTGCCAGAAAGTTGTCATTATAGATAATTTCTAATATAATTACAAATAAATTTTTCATGATAACAATTGAAAAATGATGACTTAAAGACGAATTTTCCATTGTTGCCAGAAAAATTTCATATTTTAAGATTTCTTCATTGTTGAAAGCGTGGGAAAATTTGTCACTATATTCTTTTCCATTGTTAAAGGATAGTGAAATTTTCACGTTATAAATATTGTCCATTGTTGAAACGGTATCAAAATTGGTCAATGGAATTTTTTCCATTGTTGAACGTGTCGGAAAGTTGTCATTATAGATAATTTCTAATATAATTATAAATAAATTTTTGATGTAAACAATTGAAAAACGCTGGCTTAAAGACGAATTTTCCATTGTTGCCGGAAAAATTTCATATTTTAAGATTTCTTCTTTGTTGAAAGCGTGGGAAAATTTGTCACTATAAATGTTTTCCATTGTTAAAGGATAGGGACATTTTTACGTTTTAAATATTGTCCATTGTTGAAAAGGTATGAATATTTGTCAACGGAAATTTTTCCATTGTTGGAAGTGCCAGAAAGTTGTCATTATAAATAACTTCTAATATAATTAAAAATAAATTTTTCATAATAACAATTGAAAAATGATAACTTAAAGACCAATTTTTCATTGTTGCCGGAAAATTTTCATATTTTCATATTTCTTCATTGTTGAAAGCTTCGAAAAATTTGTCACTATAAATTTTTCCATTGTTAAAGGATAGGGATAATTTTGCGTTTTAAATATTGTCCATTGTTGGAAGTGCCGGAAAGTTGTCATTATAGATAATTTCTAATATAATTATAAATAAATTTTTCATAATAACAACTGAAAAATGATGACTTAAAGACGAATTTTTAATTGTTGCCGGAAAATTTTCATATTTTAAGATTTCTTCATTGTTGAAAGCGTGGGAAAATTTGTCACTATAATTTTTTCCATTGTTAAAGGTTAGGGACATTTTTACGTTTTAAATATTGTTCATTGTTGAAACGGTATCAACATTTGTCAATGGAATTTTTTCCATTGTTGGAAGTGAGGGAAAGTTGTCACTATAGATAATTTCTAATATAACTATAAATAAATTTTTCATGATAACAATTGAAAAATGATGACTTAAAGACGAATTTACCATTGTTGCCAGAAAAATTTCATATTTTAAGATTTCTTCATTGTTGAAAACGTGGGAAAATTTGTCACTATATTGTTTTCCATTGTTAAAGGATAGTGGCAGTTTCACGTTGTTAATATTGTCCATTGTTGAAACGGTATCAAAACTGGTCAATGGAATTTTTTCCATTGTTGGAAGTGCCAGAAAGTTGTCATTATATATAACTTCTAATATAATTATAAATAAATTTTTCATAATAACAATTGAAAAATGAGACTTAAAGATGAATTTTCCATTGTTGCCGGAAAATTTTCATATTTTAAGATTTCTTCATTGTTGAAAGGGGGGGGGAATTCGTCACTATATTGTTTACCATTGTTAAAGGATAGTGACATTTTGACGTTTTCAATATTGTCCATTGTTGAAACGGTATCAATATTTGTCAACGGCATTTTTTCCATTGTTGGAAGTGCGGGAAAGTTGTCATTATGGATAATTTCTAATGTAATTATAAATAAATTTTTGATAATAACAATTGAAAAATGATGACTTAAAGACGAATTTTGCATTGTTGCCGGAAAAATTTCATATTTTAAAATTTCTTCATTGTTGAAAGCGTGGGAAAATTTGTCACTATATTTTTTTCCATTGTTAAAGGTTAGGGACATTTTTACGTTTTAAATATTGTTCATTATTGAAACGGTATCAACATTTGTCAATGGAATTTTTTCCATTGTTGGAAGTGCGGGAAAGTTGTCATTATAGATAATTTCTAATATAATTATAAATAAATTTTTCATGATAACAATTGAAAAATGATGACTTAAAGACGAATTTTCCATTGTTGCCAGAAAATTTTCATATTTTAAGATTCTTCATTGTTGAAATCGTGGGAAAATTTGTCACTATATTGTTTTCAATTGTTAAAGGATAGTGACATTTTCACGTTGTTAATATTGTCCATTGTTGAAACGGTATCAAAACTGGTCAATGGAATTTTTTCCATTGTTGGAGGTGCGGGAAAGTTGCAATTACAGTTAACTTCTAATATAATTATAAATAAATTTGTCATAATAAAACTTGGAAAATGATGACTTAAAGTCGAACTTTGATTGTTGCGGGAAAAAGTTCTTCTTTTAAGATTTCTTCATTGTTGAAAGCGTGGGAAAATTTGTCACTATAGTTTTTTCCATTGTTAAAGGATAGTGACATTTTCACGTCTTAAATATTGTCCATTGTAGAAACGGTATCAAAATTGGTCAATGGAATTTTTTCCATTGTTGAAAGTGCCGGAAAGTTGTCATTATAGATAATTTCTAATATAATTATAAATAAATTTTTCATGATAACAATTGAAAAATGATGGCTTAAAGACGAATTTTCCATTGTTGCAAGAAAAATTTCATATTTTAAGATTTCTTCATTGTTGAAAGCGTGGGAAAATTTGTCACTATAATATTTTCCATTGTTAAAGGATAAGGACATTTTTACGTTTTAAATATTGTCCATTGTTGAAACGGTATCAATATTTTTCAACGGAATATTTTCCATTGTTGGAAGTGCGGGAAAGTTGTCATTATAGATAATTTCTAATATAATTATAAATAAATTTTTCATGATAACAATTGAAAAATGATGACTTAAAGACGAATTTTCCATTGTTGCCAGAAAAATTTCATATTTTAAGATTTCTTCATTGTTGAAAACGTGGGAAAATTTGTCACAATATTGTTTTCCATTGTTAAAGGACAGTGACATTTTCACGTTGTTAATATTGTCCATTGTTGAAACGGTATCAAAACTGGTCAATGGATTTTTTTCCATTGTTGGAAGTGCCAGAAAGTTGTCATTATATATAACTTCTAATATAATTATAAATAAATTTTTCATTATAACAATTGAAAAATGATTACTTAATGACGAATTTTCCATTGTTGCCGGAAAAATTTCATATATTAAGATTTCTTCATTGTTGAAAGCGTGGGAAAATTTGTCACTATAATGTTTTCCATTGTTAAATGATAAGGACATTTTTACGTTTTAAATATTGTCCATTTTTGAAACGGTATCAATATTTTTCAACGGAATATTTTCCATTGTTGGAAGTGCGGGAAAGTTGTCATTATAGATAATTTCTAATATAATTATAAATAAATTTTTCATGATAACAATTGAAAAATGATGGCTTAAAGACGAATTTTCCATTGTTGCCGGAAAAATTTCATATTTTAAGATTTCTTCATTGTTGAAAGCGTGGGAAAATTTGTCACTGTAATGTTTTCCATTGTTAAAGGATAAGGACATTTTGACGTTTTCAATATTGTACATTGTTGAAACGGTATCAAAATTGGTCAATGGAATTTTTTCCATTGTTGGAAGTGCCAGAAAATTGTCATTATAGATAACTTCTGATATAATTATAAATAAATTTTTGATAATAACAATTGAAAAATGATGACTTAAAGACGAATTTTCCATTGTTGCCGGAAAAATTTCATATTTTAAGATTTCTTCATTGTTGAAAGCGTGGGAAAATTTGTCACTATATTTTTTTCCATTGTTAAAGGTTAGTGACATTTTCACGTTGTTAATATTGTCCATTGTTGAAACGGTATCAAAACTGGTCAATGGAATTTTTTCCATTGTTGGAGGTGCGGGAAAGTTGCAATTATAGTTAACTTCTAATATAATTATAAATAAATTTGTCATAATAAAACTTGGAAAATGATGACTTAAAGTCGAACTTTGATTGTTGCGGGAAAAAGTTCTTCTTTTAAGATTTCTTCATTGTTGAAAGCGTGGGAAAATTTGTCACTATATTGTTTTCAATTGTTAAAGGATAGTGACATTTTGACGTTTTCAATATTGTACATTGTTGAAACGGTATCAAAATTGGTCAATGGAATTTTTTCCATTGTTGGAAGTGCCAGAAAGTTGTCATTATAGATAACTTCTAATATAATTATAAATAAATTTTTGATAATAACAATTGAAAAATGATGACTTAAAGACGAATGTTCCATTATTGCCGGAAAAATTTCATATTTTAAGATTTCTTCATTCTTGAAAACGTGGGAAAATTTGTCATTATATTGTTTTCCATTGTTAAATGATAGTGACATTTTCACGTTGTTAATATTGTCCATTGTTGAAACGGTATCAAAATTGGTCAATGGAATTTTTTCCATTGGGTAAAGAGCCGGAAAGTTGTCATTATAGATAATTTCTAATATAATTATAAATAAATTTTTCATGATAACAATTGAAAAATGATGGCTTAAAGACGAATTTTCCATTGTTGCCGGAAAAATTTCATATTTTAAGATTTCTTCATTGTTGAAAGCGTGGGAAAATTTGTCACTGTAATGTTTTCCATTGTTAAAGGATAAGGACATTTTGACGTTTTCAATATTGTATATTGTTGAAACGGTATCAAAATTGGTCAATGGAATTTTTTCCATTGTTGGAAGTGCCAGAAAATTGTCATTATAGATAATTTCTAATATAATTATAAATAAATTTTTGATAATAACAATTGAAAAATGATGACTTAAAGACGAATTTCTCATTGTTGCCGGATAATTTTCATATTTTAAGATTTCTTCATTGTTGAAAAGGGGGGGGGAAATTTGTCACTATATTGTTTACCATTGTTAAAGGATAGTGACATTTTGACGTTTTCAATATTGTCCATTGTTGAAACGGTATCAATATTTGTCAACGGCATTTTTTCCATTGTTGGAAGTGCGGGAAAGTTGTCATTATGGATAATTTCTAATGTAATTATAAATAAATTTTTGATAATAACAATTGAAAAATGATGACTTAAAGACGAATTTTCCATTGTTGCCAGAAAATTTTCATATTTTAAGATTCTTCATTGTTGAAATCGTGGGAAAATTTGTCACTATATTGTTTTCAATTGTTAAAGGATAGTGACATTTTCACGTTGTTAATATTGTCCATTGTTGAAACGGTATCAAAACTGGTCAATGGAATTTTTTCCATTGTTGGAGGTGCGGGAAAGTTGCAATTACAGTTAACTTCTAATATAATTATAAATAAATTTGTCATAATAAAACTTGGAAAATGATGACTTAAAGTCGAACTTTGATTGTTGCGGGAAAATGTTCTTCTTTTAAGATTTCTTCATTGTTGAAAGCGTGGGAAAATTTGTCACTATAGTTTTTTCCATTGTTAAAGGATAGTGACATTTTCACGTCTTAAATATTGTCCATTGTTGAAACGGTATCAAAATTGGTCAATGGAATTTTTTCCATTGTTGAAAGTGCCGGAAAGTTGTCATTATAGATAATTTCTAATATAATTATAAATAAATTTTTCATGATAACAATTGAAAAATGATGGCTTAAAGACGAATTTTCCATTGTTGCAAGAAAAATTTCATATTTTAAGATTTCTTCATTGTTGAAAGCGTGGGAAAATTTGTCACTATAATATTTTCCATTGTTAAAGGATAAGGACATTTTTACGTTTTAAATATTGTCCATTGTTGAAACGGTATCAATATTTTTCAACGGAATATTTTCCATTGTTGGAAGTGCGGGAAAGTTGTCATTATAGATAATTTCTAATATAATTATAAATAAATTTTTCATGATAACAATTGAAAAATGATGACTTAAAGACGAATTTTCCATTGTTGCCAGAAAAATTTCATATTTTAAGATTTCTTCATTGTTGAAAACGTGGGAAAATTTGTCACAATATTGTTTTCCATTGTTAAAGGACAGTGACATTTTCACGTTGTTAATATTGTCCATTGTTGAAACGGTATCAAAACTGGTCAATGGAATTTTTTCCATTGTTGGAAGTGCCAGAAAGTTGTCATTATATATAACTTCTAATATAATTATAAATAAATTTTTCATAATAACAATTGAAAAATGATGGCTTAAAGACGAATTTTCCATTGTTGCCGGAAAAATTTCATATTTTAAGATTTCTTCATTGTTGAAAGCGTGGGAAAATTTGTCACTATAATGTTTTCCATTGTTAAAGGATAGGGACATTTTTACTTCTTAAATATTGTCCATTGTTGAAACGGTATGAATATTTGTCAATGGAAATTTTTCCATTGTTGGAAGTGCCAGAAAGTTGTCATTATAGATAAATTCTAATATAATTAAAAATAAATTTTTCATGATAACAATTCAAAAATGAAGACTTAAAGACCAATTTTTAATTGTTGCCGGAAAATTTTCATATTTTCATATTTCTTCATTGTTGAAAGTTTCGAAAAATTTGTCACTATAAATTTTTCCATTGTTAAAGGAGAGGGATAATTTTGCGTTTTAAATATCGTCCATTGTTGAAACGGTAATAAAATTTGTCAATGGAATTTTTTCCATTGTTGGAAGTGCCGGAAAGTTGTCATTATAGATAATTTCTAATATAATTATAAATAAATTTTTCATGATAACAATTGAAAAATGATGACTTAAAGACGAATTTTCCATTGTTGCCTGAAAAATTTCATATTTTAAGATTTCTTCATTCTTGAAAACGTGGGAAAATTTGTCATTATATTGTTTTCCATTGTTAAATGATAGTGACGTTTTCACGTTGTTAATATTGTCCATTGTTGAAACGGTAATAAAATTTGTCAATGGAATTTTTTCCATTGTTGGAAGTGCCGGAAAGTTGTCATTATAGATAACTTCTAATATAATTATAAATAAATTTTTGAAAATAACAATTGAAAAATGATGACTTAAAGACGAATTTTCCATTGTTGCCGGAAAAATTTCATATTTTAAGATTTCTTCATTCTTGAAAACGTGGGAAAATTTGTCATTATATTGTTTTCCATTGTTAAATGATAGTGACGTTTTCACGTTGTTAATATTGTCCATTGTTGAAACGGTAATAAAATTTGTCAATGGAATTTTTTCCATTGTTGGAAGTGCCGGAAAGTTGTCATTATAGATAATTTCTAATATAATTATAAATAAATTTTTCATGATAACAATTGAAAAATGATGGCTTAAAGACGAATTTTCCATTGTTGCAAGAAAAATTTCATATTTTAAGATTTCTTCATTGTTGAAAGCGTGGGAAAATTTGTCACTATAATATTTTCCATTGTTAAAGGATAAGGACATTTTTACGTTTTAAATATTGTCCATTGTTGAAACGGTATCAATATTTTTCAACGGAATATTTTCCATTGTTGGAAGTGCGGGAAAGTTGTCATTATAGATAATTTCTAATGTAATTATAAATAAATTTTTCATAATAACAACTGAAAAATGTTGACTTAAAGACGAATTTCTTATTGTTGCCGGAAATTTTTCATATTTTAAGATTTCTTCATTGTTGAAAGGGTGGGAAAATTTGTCACTATATTGTTTACCATTGTTATAGGATAGTGACATTTTGACGTTTTCAATATTGTACATTGTTGAAACGGTATCAAAATTGGTCAATGGAATTTTTTCCATTGTTGAAAGTGCCAGAAAGTTGTCATTATAGATAATTTCTAATATAATTATAAATAAATTTTTCATGATAACAATTGAAAAATGATGACTTAAAGACGAATTTTCCATTGTTGCCAGAAAAATTTCATATTTTAAGATTTCTTCATTGTTGAAAACGTGGGAAAATTTGTCACAATATTGTTTTCCATTGTTAAAGGATAGTGACATTTTCACGTTGTTAATATTGTCCATTGTTGAAACGGTAACAAAACTGGTCAATGGAATTTTTTCCATTGTTGGAAGTGCCAGAAAGTTGTCATTATATATAACTTCTAATATAATTATAAATAAATTTTTCATAATAACAATTGAAAAATGATGGCTTAAAGACGAATGTTCCATTGTTGCCGGAAAAATTTCATATTTTAAGATTTCTTCATTGTTGAAAGCGTGGGAAAATTTGTCACTATAATGTTTTCCATTGTTAAAGGATAGGGACATTTTTACGTTTTAAATATTGTCCATTGTTGAAACGGTATGAATATTTGTCAATGGAAATTTTCCCATTGTTGGAAGTGCCAGAAAGTTGTCCTTATAGATAAATTCTAATATAATTAAAAATAAATTTTTCATAATAACAATTGAAAAATGATGACTTAAAGACCAATTTTTCATTGTTGCCGGAAAATTTTCATATTTTCATATTTCTTCATTGTTGAAAGCTTCGAAAAATTTGTCACTATAAATTTTTCCATTGTTAAAGGAGAGGGATAATTTTGCGTTTTAAATATTGTCCATTGTTGAAACGGTAATAAAATTTGTCAATGGAATTTTTTCCATTGTTGTAAGTGCCGGAAAGATGTCATTATAGATAATTTCTAATATAATTATAAATAAATTTTTCATGATAACAATTGAAAAATGATGACTTAAAGACGAATTTTCCATTGTTGCCTGAAAAATTTCATATTTTAAGATTTCTTCATTGTTGAAAGCGTGGGAAAATTTGTCACTATAATGTTTCCCATTGTTAAAGGATAAGGACGTTTTTACGTTTTAAATATTGTCCATTGTTGAAAAGGTATCAACATTTGTCAATGGAATTTTTTCCATTGTTGGAAGTGCCAGAAAGTTGTCATTATAGATAACTTCTAATATAATTATAAATAAATTTTTGAAAATAACAATTGAAAAATGATGACTTAAAGACGATTTTCTCATTGTTGCCGGAAAATTTTCATATTTTAAGATTTCTTCATTGTTGAAAGGGTGGGAAAATTTGTCACTATATTGTTTACCATTGTTAAAGGATAGTGACATTTTGACGTTTTCAATATTGTACATTGTTGAAACGGTATCAAAATTGGTCAATGGAATTTTTCCCATTGTTGGAAGTGCCAGAAAGTTGTCATTATAGATAATTTCTAATATAATTACAAATAAATTTTTCATGATAACAATTGAAAAATGATGACTTAAAGACGAATTTTCCATTGTTGCCAGAAAAATTTCATATTTTAAGATTTCTTCATTGTTGAAAGCGTGGGAAAATTTGTCACTATATTCTTTTCCATTGTTAAAGGATAGTGAAATTTTCACGTTATAAATATTGTCCATTGTTGAAACGGTATCAAAATTGGTCAATGGAATTTTTTCCATTGTTGAACGTGTCGGAAAGTTGTCATTATAGATAATTTCTAATATAATTATAAATAAATTTTTGATGTAAACAATTGAAAAACGCTGGCTTAAAGACGAATTTTCCATTGTTGCCGGAAAAATTTCATATTTTAAGATTTCTTCTTTGTTGAAAGCGTGGGAAAATTTGTCACTATAAATGTTTTCCATTGTTAAAGGATAGGGACATTTTTACGTTTTAAATATTGTCCATTGTTGAAAAGGTATGAATATTTGTCAACGGAAATTTTTCCATTGTTGGAAGTGCCAGAAAGTTGTCATTATAAATAACTTCTAATATAATTAAAAATAAATTTTTCATAATAACAATTGAAAAATGATAACTTAAAGACCAATTTTTCATTGTTGCCGGAAAATTTTCATATTTTCATATTTCTTCATTGTTGAAAGCTTCGAAAAATTTGTCACTATAAATTTTTCCATTGTTAAAGGAGAGGGATAATTTTGCGTTTTAAATATTGTCCATTGTTGGAAGTGCCGGAAAGTTGTCATTATAGATAATTTCTAATATAATTATAAATAAATTTTTCATAATAACAACTGAAAAATGATGACTTAAAGACGAATTTTTAATTGTTGCCGGAAAATTTTCATATTTTAAGATTTCTTCATTGTTGAAAGCGTGGGAAAATTTGTCACTATAATTTTTTCCATTGTTAAAGGTTAGGGACATTTTTACGTTTTAAATATTGTTCATTGTTGAAACGGTATCAACATTTGTCAATGGAATTTTTTCCATTGTTGGAAGTGAGGGAAAGTTGTCACTATAGATAATTTCTAATATAACTATAAATAAATTTTTCATGATAACAATTGAAAAATGATGACTTAAAGACGAATTTACCATTGTTGCCAGAAAAATTTCATATTTTAAGATTTCTTCATTGTTGAAAACGTGGGAAAATTTGTCACTATATTGTTTTCCATTGTTAAAGGATAGTGGCAGTTTCACGTTGTTAATATTGTCCATTGTTGAAACGGTATCAAAACTGGTCAATGGAATTTTTTCCATTGTTGGAAGTGCCAGAAAGTTGTCATTATATATAACTTCTAATATAATTATAAATAAATTTTTCATAATAACAATTGAAAAATGAGACTTAAAGATGAATTTTCCATTGTTGCCGGAAAATTTTCATATTTTAAGATTTCTTCATTGTTGAAAGGGGGGGGGGAATTCGTCACTATATTGTTTACCATTGTTAAAAGAGTGACATTTTGACGTTTTCAATATTGTACATTGTTGAAACGGTATTAAAATTGGTCAATGGAATTTTTTCCATTGTTGGAAGTGCCAGAAAGTTGTCATTATAGATAACTTCTAATATAATTATAAATAAATTTTTGATAATAACAATTGAAAAATGATGACTTAAAGACGAATTTTCCATTGTTGCCGGAAAATTTTCATATTTTAAGATTTCTTCATTGTTGAAAGGGGGGGGGGAATTCGTCACTATATTGTTTACCATTGTTAAAAGAGTGACATTTTCACGTTGTTAATATTGTACATTGTTGAAACGGTATCAAAACTGGTCAATGGAATTTTTTCCATTGGGTAAAGTGCCGGAAAGTTGTCATTATAGATAATTTCTAATATAATTATAAATAAATTTTTCATGATAACAATTGAAAAATGGTGGCTTAAAGACGAATTTTCCATTGTTGCCGGAAAAATTTCATATTTTAAGATTTCTTCATTGTTGAAAGCGTGGGAAAATTTGTCACTATAATTTTTTCCATTGTTAAAGGTTAGGGACATTTTTACGTTTTAAATATTGTTCATTGTTGAAACGTATCAACATTTGTCAATGGAATTTTTTCCATTGATGGAAGTGCGGGAAAGTTGTAATTATAGATAATTTCTAATATAATTATAAATAAATTTTTCATGATAACAACTGAAAAATGATGACTTAAAGACGAATTTCTCATTGTTGCCGGATAATTTTCATATTTTCATATTTCTTCATTGTTGAAAGCTTCGAAAAATTTGTCACTATAAATTTTTCCATTGTTAAAGGAGAGGGATAATTTTGCGTTTTAAATATTGTCCATTGTTGAAACGGTAATAAAATTTGTCAATGGAATTTTTTCCATTGTTGTAAGTGCCGGAAAGATGTCATTATAGATAATTTCTAATATAATTATAAATAAATTTTTCATGATAACAATTGAAAAATGATGACTTAAAGACGAATTTTCCATTGTTGCCTGAAAAATTGCATATTTTAAGATTTCTTCATTGTTGAAAGCGTGGGAAAATTTGTCACTATAATGTTTTCCATTGTTAAAGGATAAGGACGTTTTTACGTTTTAAATATTGTCCATTGTTGAAAAGGTATCAACATTTGTCAATGGAATTTTTTCCATTGTTGGAAGTGCCAGAAAGTTGTCATTATAGATAACTTCTAATATAATTATAAATAAATTTTTGAAAATAACAATTGAAAAATGATGACTTAAAGACGATTTTCTCATTGTTGCCGGAAAATTTTCATATTTTAAGATTTCTTCATTGTTGAAAGGGTGGGAAAATTTGTCACTATATTGTTTACCATTGTTAAAGGATAGTGACATTTTGACGTTTTCAATATTGTACATTGTTGAAACGGTATCAAAATTGGTCAATGGAATTTTTCCCATTGTTGGAAGTGCCAGAAAGTTGTCATTATAGATAATTTCTAATATAATTACAAATAAATTTTTCATGATAACAATTGAAAAATGATGACTTAAAGACGAATTTTCCATTGTTGCCAGAAAAATTTCATATTTTAAGATTTCTTCATTGTTGAAAGCGTGGGAAAATTTGTCACTATATTCTTTTCCATTGTTAAAGGATAGTGAAATTTTCACGTTTTAAATATTGTCCATTGTTGAAACGGTATCAAAATTGGTCAATGGAATTTTTTCCATTGTTGAACGTGTCGGAAAGTTGTCATTATAGATAATTTCTAATATAATTATAAATAAATTTTTCATGTAAACAATTGAAAAACGCTGGCTTAAAGACGAATTTTCCATTGTTGCCGGAAAAATTTCATATTTTAAGATTTCTTCATTGTTGAAAGCGTGGGAAAATTTGTCACTATAAATGTTTTCCATTGTTAAAGGATAGGGACATTTTTACGTTTTAAATATTGTCCATTGTTGAAAAGGTATGAATATTTGTCAACGGAAATTTTTCCATTGTTGGAAGTGCCAGAAAGTTGTCATTATATATAACTTCTAATATAATTAAAAATAAATTTTTCATAATAACAATTGAAAAATGATAACTTAAAGACCAATTTTTCATTGTTGCCGGAAAATTTTCATATTTTCATATTTCTTTATTGTTGAAAGCTTCGAAAAATTTGTCACTATAAATTTTTCCATTGTTAAAGGAGAGGGATAATTTTGCGTTTTAAATATTGTCCATTGTTGAAACGGTAATAAAATTTGTCAATGGAATTTTTTCCATTGTTGGAAGTGCCGGAAAGTTGTCATTATAGATAATTTCTAATATAATTATAAATAAATTTTTCATAATAACAACTGAAAAATGATGACTTAAAGACGAATTTTTAATTGTTGCCGGAAAATTTTCATATTTTAAGATTTCTTCATTGTTGAAAGCGTGGGAAAATTTGTCACTATAATTTTTTCCATTGTTAAAGGTTAGGGACATTTTTACGTTTTAAATATTGTTCATTGTTGAAACGGTATCAACATTTGTCAATGGAATTTTTTCCATTGTTGGAAGTGAGGGAAAGTTGTCACTATAGATAAATTCTAATATAATTATAAATAAATTTTTCATGATAACAATTGAAAAATGATGACTTAAAGACGAATTTACCATTGTTGCCAGAAAAATTTCATATTTTAAAATTTCTTCATTGTTGAAAACGTGGGAAAATTTGTCACTATATTGTTTTCCATTGTTAAAGGATAGTGGCAGTTTCACGTTGTTAATATTGTCCATTGTTGAAACGGTATCAACATTTGTCAATGGAATTTTTTCCATTGTTGGAAGTGCCAGAAAGTTGTCATTATATATAACTTCTAATATAATTATAAATAAATTTTTCATAATAACAATTGAAAAATGAGACTTAAAGATGAACTTTCCATTGTTGCCGGAAAATTTTCATATTTTAAGATTTCTTCATTGTTGAAAGGGGGGGGGGGAATTCGTCACTATATTGTTTACCATTGTTAAAAGATAGTGACATTTTGACGTTTTCAATATTGTACATTGTTGAAACGGTATTAAAATTGGTCAATGGAATTTTTTCCATTGTTGGAAGTGCCAGAAAGTTGTCATTATAGATAACTTCTAATATAATTATAAATAAATTTTTGATAATAACAATTGAAAAATGATGACTTAAAGACGAATGTTCCATTGTTGCCGGAAAAATTTCATATTTTAAGATTTCTTCATTCTTGAAAACGTGGGAAAATTTGTCATTATATTGTTTTCCATTGTTAAATGATAGTGACATTTTCACGTTGTTAATATTGTACATTGTTGAAACGGTATCAAAACTGGTCAATGGAATTTTTTCCATTGGGTAAAGTGCCGGAAAGTTGTCATTATAGATAATTTCTAATATAATTATAAATAAATTTTTCATGATAACAATTGAAAAATGGTGGCTTAAAGACGAATTTTCCATTGTTGCCGGAAAAATTTCATATTTTAAGATTTCTTCATTGTTGAAAGCGTGGGAAAATTTGTCACTATAATTTTTTCCATTGTTAAAGGTTAGGGACATTTTTACGTTTTAAATATTGTTCATTGTTGAAACGTATCAACATTTGTCAATGGAATTTTTTCCATTGATGGAAGTGCGGGAAAGTTGTAATTATAGATAATTTCTAATATAATTATAAATAAATTTTTCATGATAACAATTGAAAAATGATGACTTAAAGACGAATTTTCCATTGTTGCCGGAAAAATTTCATATTTTAAGATTTCTTCATTGTTGAAAGCGTGGGAAAATTTTTCACTATAATGTTTTCCATTGTTAAAGGATAGGGACATTTTTACGTTTTAAATATTGTCCATTGTTGAAACGGTATCAATATTTGTCAACGGCATTTTTTCCATTGTTGGAAGTGCGGGAAAGTTGTCATTATGGATAATTTCTAATGTAATTATAAATAAATTTTTCATAATAACAACTGAAAAATGATGACTTAAAGACGAATTTCTCATTGTTGCCGGATAATTTTCATATTTTAAGATTTCTTCATTGTTGAAAGGGGGGGGAAATTTGTCACTATATTGTTTACCATTGTTAAAGGATAGTGACATTTTGACGTTTTCAATATTGTACATTGTTGAAACGGTATCAAATCTGGTCAATGGAATTTTCTCCATTGTTGGATGTGCGGGAAAGTTGCAATTATAGTTAACTTCTAATATAATTATAAATAAATTTGTCATAATAAAACTTGGAAAATGATGACTTAAAGTCGAACTTTGATTGTTGCGGGAAAAATTTCTTCTTTTAAGATTTCTTCATTGTTGAAAGCATGGGAAAATTTGTCACTATAGTTTTTTCCATTGTTAAAGGATAGTGACATTTTCACGTCTTAAATATTGTCCATTGTTGAAACGGTATCAAAATTGATCAATGGAATTTTTTCCATTGTTGGATGTGCGGGAAAGTTGCAATTATAGTTAACTTCTAATATAATTATAAATAAATTTGTCATAATAAAACTTGGAAAATGATGACTTAAAGTCGAACTTTGATTGTTGCGGGAAAAATTTCTTCTTTTAAGATTTCTTCATTGTTGAAAGCGTGGGAAAATTTGTCACTATAGTTTTTTCCATTGTTAAAGGATAGTGACATTTTCACGTCTTAAATATTGTCCATTGTTGAAACGGTATGAATATTTGTCAACGGAAATTTTTCCATTGTTGGAAGTGCCAGAAAGTTATCATTATAGATAAATTCTAATATAATTAAAAATAAATTTTTCATAATAACAATTGTAAAATGATGACTTAAAGACCAATTTTTAATTGTTGCCGGAAAATTTTCATATTTTAAGATTTCTTCATTCTTGAAAGCGTGGGAAAATTTGTCACTATAATTTTTTCCATTGTTAAAGGTTAGGGACATTTTTACGTTTTAAATATTGTTCATTGTTGAAACGGTATCAACATTTGTCAATGGAATTTTTTCCATTGTTGGAAGTGCGGGAAAGTTGTCATTATAGATAATTTATAATATAATTATAAATAAATTTTTCATGATAACAATTGAAAAATGATGACTTAAAGACGAATTTACCATTGTTGCCAGAAAAATTTCATATTTTAAGATTTCTTCATTGTTGAAAACGTGGCAAAATTTGTCACTATATTGTTTTCCATTGTTAAAGGATAGTGAAAATTTCACGTTTTAAATATTGTCCATTGTTGAAAAGGTATCAAAATTGGTCAATGGAATTTTTTCCATTGTTGAACGTGTCGGAAAGTTGTCATTATAGATAATTTCTAATATAATTATAAATAAATTTTTCATGATAACAATTGAAAATCGATGGCTTAAAGACGAATTTTCCATTGTTGCCGGAAAAATTTCATATTTTAAGATTTCTTCATTGTTGAAAACGTGGGAAAATTTGTCACTATAATGTTTTCTATTGTTAAAGGATAGGGACATTTTTACGTTTTAAATATTGCCCATTGTTGAAACGGTATCAATATTTGTCAACGGAATTTTTTCCATTGTTGGAAGTGCGGGAAAGTTGTCATTATGGATAATTTCTAATGTAATTATAAATAAATTTTTCATAATAACAACTGAAAAATGATGACTTAAAGACGAATTTCTCATTGTTGCCGGATAATTTTCATATTTTAAGATTTCTTCATTGTTGAAAGGGGGGGAAAATTCGTCACTATATTGTTTACCATTGTTAAAAGATAGTGACATTTTGACGTTTTCAATATTGTACATTGTTGAAACGGTATTAAAATTGGTCAATGGAATTTTTTCCATTGTTGGAAGTGCCAGAAAGTTGTCATTATAGATAACTTCTAATATAATTATAAATAAATTTTTGATAATAACAATTGAAAAATGATGACTTAAAGACGAATGTTCCATTGTTGCCGGAAAAATTTCATATTTTAAGATTTCTTCATTCTTGAAAACGTGGGAAAATTTGTCATTATATTGTTTTGCATTGTTAAATGATAGTGACATTTTCACGTTGTTAATATTGTCCATTGTTGAAACGGTATCAAAACTGGTCAATGGAATTTTTTCCATTGGGTAAAGTGCCGGAAAGTTGTCATTATAGATAATTTCTAATATAATTATAAATAAATTTTTCATGATAACAATTGAAAAATGATGGCTTAAAGACGAATTTTCCATTGTTGCAAGAAAAATTTCATATTTTAAGATTTCTTCATTGTTGAAAGCGTGGGAAAATTTGTCACTATAATATTTTCCATTGTTAAAGGATAAGGACATTTTTACGTTTTAAATATTGTCCATTGTTGAAACGGTATCAATATTTTTCAACGGAATATTTTCCATTGTTGGAAGTGCGGGAAAGTTGTCACTATAGATAATTTCTAATATAATTATAAAAAAATTTTTCATGATAACAATTGAAAAATGATGACTTAAAGACGAATTTACCATTGTTGCCAGAAAAATTTCATATTTTAAGATTTCTTCATTGTTGAAAACGTGGGAAAATTTGTCACTATATTGTTTTCCATTGTTAAAGGATAGTGGCAGTTTCACGTTGTTAATATTGTCCATTGTTGAAACGGTATCAAAACTGGTCAATGGAATTTTTTCCATTGTTGGAAGTGCCAGAAAGTTGTCATTATATATAACTTCTAATATAATTATAAATAAATTTTTCATAATAACAATTGAAAAATGAGACTTAAAGATGAATTTTCCATTGTTGCCGGAAAATTTTCATATTTTAAGATTTCTTCATTGTTGAAAGGGGGGGAAATTTGTCACTATATTGTTTACCATTGTTAAAGGATAGTGACATTTTGACGTTTTCAATATTGTACATTGTTGAAACGGTATCAAATCTGGTCAATGGAATTTTTTCCATTGTTGGATGTGCGGGAAAGTTGCAATTATAGTTAACTTCTAATATAATTATAAATAAATTTGTCATAATAAAACTTGGAAAATGATGACTTAAAGTCGAACTTTGATTGTTGCGGGAAAAATTTCTTCTTTTAAGATTTCTTCATTGTTGAAAGCATGGGAAAATTTGTCACTATAGTTTTTTCCATTGTTAAAGGATAGTGACATTTTCACGTCTTAAATATTGTCCATTGTTGAAACGGTATCAAAATTGATCAATGGAATTTTTTCCATTGTTGGAAGTGCCAGAAAATTGTCATTATAGATAACTTCTAATGTAATTATAAATAAATATTTGATAATAACAATTGAAAAATGATGACTTAAAGACGAATTTTCCATTGTTGCCGGAAAAATTTCATATTTTAAGATTTCTTCATTGTTGAAAGCGTGGGAAAATTTGTCACTATATTTTTTTCCATTGTTAAAGGATAGGGATATTTTTACGTTTTAAATATTGTTCATTATTGAAACGGTATCAAAACTGGTCAATGGAATTTTTTCCATTGTTGGAGGTGCGGGAGAGTTGCAATTATAGTTAACTTCTAATATAATTATAAATAAATTTGTCATAATAAAACTTGGAAAATGATGACTTAAAGTCGAACTTTGATTGTTGCGGGAAAAACTTCTTCTTTTAAGATTTCTTCATTGTTGAAAGCGTGGGAAAATTTGTCACTATAGTTTTTTCCATTGTTAAAGGATAGTGACATTTTCACGTCTTAAATATTGTCCATTGTTGAAACGGTATGAATATTTGTCAACGGAAATTTTTCCATTGTTGGAAGTGCCAGAAAGTTATCATTATAGATAAATTCTAATATAATTAAAAATAAATTTTTCATAATAACAATTGTAAAATGATGACTTAAAGACCAATTTTTAATTGTTGCCGGAAAATTTTCATATTTTAAGATTTCTTCATTCTTGAAAGCGTGGGAAAATTTGTCACTATAATTTTTTCCATTGTTAAAGGTTAGGGACATTTTTACGTTTTAAATATTGTTCATTGTTGAAACGGTATCAACATTTGTCAATGGAATTTTTTCCATTGTTGGAAGTGCGGGAAAGTTGTCATTATAGATAATTTATAATATAATTATAAATAAATTTTTCATGATAACAATTGAAAAATGATGACTTAAAGACGAATTTACCATTGTTGCCAGAAAAATTTCATATTTTAAGATTTCTTCATTGTTGAAAACGTGGCAAAATTTGTCACTATATTGTTTTCCATTGTTAAAGGATAGTGAAAATTTCACGTTTTAAATATTGTCCATTGTTGAAAAGGTATCAAAATTGGTCAATGGAATTTTTTCCATTGTTGAACGTGTCGGAAAGTTGTCATTATAGATAATTTCTAATATAATTATAAATAAATTTTTCATGATAACAATTGAAAATCGATGGCTTAAAGACGAATTTTCCATTGTTGCCGGAAAAATTTCATATTTTAAGATTTCTTCATTGTTGAAAACGTGGGAAAATTTGTCACTATAATGTTTTCTATTGTTAAAGGATAGGGACATTTTTACGTTTTAAATATTGCCCATTGTTGAAACGGTATCAATATTTGTCAACGGAATTTTTTCCATTGTTGGAAGTGCGGGAAAGTTGTCATTATGGATAATTTCTAATGTAATTATAAATAAATTTTTCATAATAACAACTGAAAAATGATGACTTAAAGACGAATTTCTCATTGTTGCCGGATAATTTTCATATTTTAAGATTTCTTCATTGTTGAAAGGGGGGGAAAATTCGTCACTATATTGTTTACCATTGTTAAAAGATAGTGACATTTTGACGTTTTCAATATTGTACATTGTTGAAACGGTATTAAAATTGGTCAATGGAATTTTTTCCATTGTTGGAAGTGCCAGAAAGTTGTCATTATAGATAACTTCTAATATAATTATAAATAAATTTTTGATAATAACAATTGAAAAATGATGACTTAAAGACGAATGTTCCATTGTTGCCGGAAAAATTTCATATTTTAAGATTTCTTCATTCTTGAAAACGTGGGAAAATTTGTCATTATATTGTTTTGCATTGTTAAATGATAGTGACATTTTCACGTTGTTAATATTGTCCATTGTTGAAACGGTATCAAAACTGGTCAATGGAATTTTTTCCATTGGGTAAAGTGCCGGAAAGTTGTCATTATAGATAATTTCTAATATAATTATAAATAAATTTTTCATGATAACAATTGAAAAATGATGGCTTAAAGACGAATTTTCCATTGTTGCAAGAAAAATTTCATATTTTAAGATTTCTTCATTGTTGAAAGCGTGGGAAAATTTGTCACTATAATATTTTCCATTGTTAAAGGATAAGGACATTTTTACGTTTTAAATATTGTCCATTGTTGAAACGGTATCAATATTTTTCAACGGAATATTTTCCATTGTTGGAAGTGCGGGAAAGTTGTCATTATAGATAATTTCTAATGTAATTATAAATAAATTTTTCATAATAACAACTGAAAAATGTTGACTTAAAGACGAATTTCTTATTGTTGCCGGAAATTTTTCATATTTTAAGATTTCTTCATTGTTGAAAGGGTGGGAAAATTTGTCACTATATTGTTTACCATTGTTATAGGATAGTGACATTTTGACGTTTTCAATATTGTACATTGTTGAAACGGTATCAAAATTGGTCAATGGAATTTTTTCCATTGTTGAAAGTGCCAGAAAGTTGTCATTATAGATAATTTCTAATATAATTATAAATAAATTTTTCATGATAACAATTGAAAAATGATGACTTAAAGACGAATTTTCCATTGTTGCCAGAAAAATTTCATATTTTAAGATTTCTTCATTGTTGAAAACGTGGGAAAATTTGTCACAATATTGTTTTCCATTGTTAAAGGATAGTGACATTTTCACGTTGTTAATATTGTCCATTGTTGAAACGGTAACAAAACTGGTCAATGGAATTTTTTCCATTGTTGGAAGTGCCAGAAAGTTGTCATTATATATAACTTCTAATATAATTATAAATAAATTTTTCATAATAACAATTGAAAAATGATGGCTTAAAGACGAATTTTCCATTGTTGCCGGAAAAATTTCATATTTTAAGATTTCTTCATTGTTGAAAGCGTGGGAAAATTTGTCACTATAATGTTTTCCATTGTTAAAGGATAGGGACATTTTTACTTCTTAAATATTGTCCATTGTTGAAACGGTATGAATATTTGTCAATGGAAATTTTCCCATTGTTGGAAGTGCCAGAAAGTTGTCATTATAGATAAATTCTAATATAATTAAAAATAATTTTTTCATAATAACAATTGAAAAATGATGACTTAAAGACCAATTTTTCATTGTTGCCGGAAAATTTTCATATTTTCATATTTCTTCATTGTTGAAAGCTTCGAAAAATTTGTCACTATAAATTTTTCCATTGTTAAAGGAGAGGGATAATTTTGCGTTTTAAATATTGTCCATTGTTGAAACGGTAATAAAATTTGTCAATGGAATTTTTTCCATTGTTGTAAGTGCCGGAAAGATGTCATTATAGATAATTTCTAATATAATTATAAATAAATTTTTCATGATAACAATTGAAAAATGATGACTTAAAGACGAATTTTCCATTGTTGCCTGAAAAATTTCATATTTTAAGATTTCTTCATTGTTGAAAGCGTGGGAAAATTTGTCACTATAATGTTTTCCATTGTTAAAGGATAAGGACGTTTTTACGTTTTAAATATTGTCCATTGTTGAAAAGGTATGAATATTTGTCAACGGAAATTTTTCCATTGTTGGAAGTGCCAGAAAGTTGTCATTATATATAACTTCTAATATAATTAAAAATAAATTTTTCATAATAACAATTGAAAAATGATAACTTAAAGACCAATTTTTCATTGTTGCCGGAAAATTTTCATATTTTCATATTTCTTCATTGTTGAAAGCTTCGAAAAATTTGTCACTATAAATCTTTCCATTGTTAAAGGAGAGGGATAATTTTGCGTTTTAAATATTGTCCATTGTTGAAACGGTAATAAAATTTGTCAATGGAATTTTTTCCATTGTTGGAAGTGCCGGAAAGTTGTCATTATAGATAATTTCTAATATA
Organism: Maratus michaelseni; assembly: GCA_963931845.1. NCBI lineage: Eukaryota > Metazoa > Arthropoda > Arachnida > Araneae > Salticidae > Maratus > Maratus michaelseni. Next base: position 952,453 of record CAWVPG010000094.1, on the reverse strand, counting down.
ATTATAAATAAATTTTTCATAATAACAACTGAAAAATGATGACTTAAAGACGAATTTTTAATTGTTGCCGGAAAATTTTCATATTTTAAGATTTCTTCATTGTTGAAAGCGTGGGAAAATTTGTCACTATAATTTTTTCCATTGTTAAAGGTTAGGGACATTTTTACGTTTTAAATATTGTTCATTGTTGAAACGGTATCAACATTTGTCAATGGAATTTTTTCCATTGTTGGAAGTGAAGGAAAGTTTTCACTATAGATAATTTCTAATATAATTAAAATAAATTTTTCATGATAACAATTGAAAAATGATGACTTAAAGACGAATTTACCATTGTTGCCAGAAAAATTTCATATTTTAAGATTTCTTCATTGTTGAAAACGTGGGAAAATTTGTCACTATATTGTTTTCCATTGTTAAAGGATAGTGGCAGTTTCACGTTGTTAATATTGTCCATTGTTGAAACGGTATCAAAACTGGTCAATGGAATTTTTTCCATTGTTGGAAGTGCCAGAAAGTTGTCATTATATATAACTTCTAATATAATTATAAATAAATTTTTCATAATAACAATTGAAAAATGAGACTTAAAGATGAATTTTCCATTGTTGCCGGAAAATTTTCATATTTTAAGATTTCTTCATTGTTGAAAGGGGGGGGGGGAATTCGTCACTATATTGTTTACCATTGTTAAAAGATAGTGACATTTTGACGTTTTCAATATTGTACATTGTTGAAACGGTATTAAAATTGGTCAATGGAATTTTTTCCATTGTTGGAAGTGCCATAAAGTTGTCATTATAGATAACTTCTAATATAATTATAAATAAATTTTTGATAATAACAATTGAAAAATGATGACTTAAAGACGAATGTTCCATTGTTGCCGGAAAAATTTCATATTTTAAGATTTCTTCATTCTTGAAAACGTGGGAAAAATTGTCATTATATTGTTTTCCATTGTTAAATGATAGTGACATTTTCACGTTGTTAATATTGTACATTGTTGAAACGGTATCAAAACTGGTCAATGGAATTTTTTCCATTGGGTAAAGTGCCGGAAAGTTGTCATTATAGATAATTTCTAATATAATTATAAATAAATTTTTCATGATAACAATTGAAAAATGATGGCTTAAAGACGAATTTTCCATTGTTGCCGGAAAAATTTCATATTTTAAGATTTCTTCATTGTTGAAAGCGTGGGAAAATTTGTCACTATAATTTTTTCCATTGTTAAAGGTTAGGGACATTTTTACGTTTTAAATATTGTTCATTGTTGAAACGTATCAACATTTGTCAATGGAATTTTTTCCATTGATGGAAGTGCGGGAAAGTTGTAATTATAGATAATTTCTAATATAATTATAAATAAATTTTTCATGATAACAATTGAAAAATGATGACTTAAAGACGAATTTTCCATTGTTGCCGGAAAAATTTCATATTTTAAGATTTCTTCATTGTTGAAAGCGTGGGAAAATTTTTCACTATAATGTTTTCCATTGTTAAAGGATAGGGACATTTTTACGTTTTAAATATTGTCCATTGTTGAAACGGTATCAATATTTGTCAACGGCATTTTTTCCATTGTTGGAAGTGCGGGAAAGTTGTCATTATGGATAATTTCTAATGTAATTATAAATAAATTTTTCATAATAACAACTGAAAAATGATGACTTAAAGACGAATTTCTCATTGTTGCCGGATAATTTTCATATTTTAAGATTTCTTCATTGTTGAAAGGGGGGGAAATTTGTCACTATATTGTTTACCATTGTTAAAGGATAGTGACATTTTGACGTTTTCAATATTGTACATTGTTGAAACGGTATCAAATCTGGTCATTGGAATTTTTTCCATTGTTGGATGTGCGGGAAAGTTGCAATTATAGTTAACTTCTAATATAATTATAAATAAATTTGTCATAATAAAACTTGGAAAATGATGACTTAAAGTCGAACTTTGATTGTTGCGGGAAAAATTTCTTCTTTTAAGATTTCTTCATTGTTGAAAGCATGGGAAAATTTGTCACTATAGTTTTTTCCATTGTTAAAGGATAGTGACATTTTCACGTCTTAAATATTGTCCATTGTTGAAACGGTATCAAAATTGATCAATGGAATTTTTTCCATTGTTGGAAGTGCCAGAAAATTGTCATTATAGATAACTTCTAATGTAATTATAAATAAATATTTGATAATAACAATTGAAAAATGATGACTTAAAGACGAATTTTCCATTGTTGCCGGAAAAATTTCATATTTTAAGATTTCTTCATTGTTGAAAGCGTGGGAAAATTTGTCACTATATTTTTTTCCATTGTTAAAGGATAGGGATATTTTTACGTTTTAAATATTGTTCATTATTGAAACGGTATCAAAACTGGTCAATGGAATTTTTTCCATTGTTGGAGGTGCGGGAGAGTTGCAATTATAGTTAACTTCTAATATAATTATAAATAAATTTGTCATAATAAAACTTGGAAAATGATGACTTAAAGTCGAACTTTGATTGTTGCGGGAAAAAGTTCTTCTTTTAAGATTTCTTCATTGTTGAAAGCGTGGGAAAATTTGTCACTATAGTTTTTTCCATTGTTAAAGGATAGTGACATTTTCACGTCTTAAATATTGTCCATTGTTGAAACGGTATGAATATTTGTCAACGGAAATTTTTCCATTGTTGGAAGTGCCAGAAAGTTGTCATTATAGATAAATTCTAATATAATTAAAAATAAATTTTTCATAATAACAATTGTAAAATGATGACTTAAAGACCAATTTTTAATTGTTGCCGGAAAATTTTCATATTTTAAGATTTCTTCATTCTTGAAAGCGTGGGAAAATTTGTCACTATAATTTTTTCCATTGTTAAAGGTTAGGGACATTTTTACGTTTTAAATATTGTTCATTGTTGAAACGGTATCAACATTTGTCAATGGAATTTTTTCCATTGATGGAAGTGCGGGAAAGTTGTCATTATAGATAATTTATAATATAATTATAAATAAATTTTTCATGATAACAATTGAAAAATGATGACTTAAAGACGAATTTACCATTGTTGCCAGAAAAATTTCATATTTTAAGATTTCTTCATTGTTGAAAACGTGGGAAAATTTGTCACTATATTGTTTTCCATTGTTAAAGGTTAGTGGCATTTTCACGTTGTTAATATTGTCCATTGTTGAAACGGTATCAAAACTGGTCAATGGAATTTTTTCCATTGTTGGAAGTGCCAGAAAGTTAACATTATATATAACTTCTAATATAATTATAAATAAATTTTTCATAATAACAATTGAAAAATGATGACTTAAAGATGAATTTTCCATTGTTGCTTGAAAAATTTCATATTTTAAGATTTCTTCATTGTTGAAAGCGTGGCAAAATTTGTCACTATATTGTTTTCCATTGTTAAAGGATAGTGAAAATTTCACGTTTTAAATATTGTCCATTGTTGAAAAGGTATCAAAATTGGTCAATGGAATTTTTTCCATTGTTGAACGTGTCGGAAAGTTGTCATTATAGATAATTTCTAATATAATTATAAATAAATTTTTCATGATAACAATTGAAAATCGATGGCTTAAAGACGAATTTTCCATTGTTGCCGGAAAAATTTCATATTTTAAGATTTCTTCATTGTTGAAAACGTGGGAAAATTTGTCACTATAATGTTTTCTATTGTTAAAGGATAGGGACATTTTTACGTTTTAAATATTGCCCATTGTTGAAACGGTATCAATATTTGTCAACGGAATTTTTTCTATTGTTGGAAGTGCGGGAAAGTTGTCATTATGGATAATTTCTAATGTAATTATAAATAAATTTTTCATAATAACAACTGAAAAACGATGACTTAAAGACGAATTTCTCATTGTTGCCGGATAATTTTCATATTTTAAGATTTCTTCATTGTTGAAAGGGGGGGGGAAATTCGTCACTATATTGTTTACCATTGTTAAAAGATAGTGACATTTAGACGTTTTCAATATTGTACATTGTTGAAACGGTATTAAAATTGGTCAATGGAATTTTTTCCATTGTTGGAAGTGCCAGAAAGTTGTCATTAAAGATAACTTCTAATATAATTATAAATAAATTTTTGATAATAACAATTGAAAAATGATGACTTAAAGACGAATGTTCCATTGTTGCCGGAAAAATTTCATATTTTAAGATTTCTTCATTCTTGAAAACGTGGGAAAATTTGTCATTATATTGTTTTGCATTGTTAAATGATAGTGACATTTTCACGTTGTTAATATTGTCCATTGTTGAAACGGTATCAAAACTGGTCAATGGAATTTTTTCCATTGGGTAAAGTGCCGGAAAGTTGTCATTATAGATAATTTCTAATATAATTATAAATAAATTTTTCATGATAACAATTGAAAAATGATGGCTTAAAGACGAATTTTCCATTGTTGCCGGAAAAATTTCATATTTTAAGATTTCTTCATTGTTGAAAGCGTGGGAAAATTTGTCACTGTAATGTTTTCCATTGTTAAAGGATAAGGACATTTTGACGTTTTCAATATTGTATATTGTTGAAACGGTATCAAAATTGGTCAATGGAATTTTTTCCATTGTTTAAGTGCCAGAAAATTGTCATTATAGATAATATCTAATATAATTATAAATAAATTTTTGATAATAACAATTGAAAAATGATGACTTAAAGACGAATTTTCCATTGTTGCCTGAAAAATTTCATATTTTAAGATTTCTTCATTGTTGAAAGCGTGGGAAAATTTGTCACTATAATGTTTTCCATTGTTAAAGGATAAGGACGTTTTTACGTTTTAAATATTGTCCATTGTTGAAAAGGTATCAACATTTGTCAATGGAATTTTTTCCATTGTTGGAAGTGCCAGAAAGTTTTCATTATAGATAACTTCTAATATAATTATAAATAAATTTTTGAAAATAACAATTGAAAAATGATGACTTAAAGACGATTTTCTCATTGTTGCCGGAAAATTTTCATATTTTAAGATTTCTTCATTGTTGAAAGGGTGGGAAAATTTGTCACTATATTGTTTACCATTGTTAAAGGATAGTGACATTTTGACGTTTTCAATATTGTACATTGTTGAAACGGTATCAAAATTGGTCAATGGAATTTTTCCCATTGTTGGAAGTGCCAGAAAGTTGTCATTATAGATAATTTCTAATATAATTACAAATAAATTTTTCATGATAACAATTGAAAAATGATGACTTAAAGACGAATTTTCCATTGTTGCCAGAAAAATTTCATATTTTAAGATTTCTTCATTGTTGAAAGCGTGGGAAAATTTGTCACTATATTGTTTTCCATTGTTAAAGGATAGTGAAATTTTCACGTTTTAAATATTGTCCATTGTTGAAACGGTATCAAAATTGGTCAATGGAATTTTTTCCATTGTTGAACGTGTCGGAAAGTTGTCATTATAGATAATTTCTAATATAATTATAAATAAATTTTTCATGTAAACAATTGAAAAACGCTGGCTTAAAGACGAATTTTCCATTGTTGCCGGAAAAATTTCATATTTTAAGATTTCTTCATTGTTGAAAGCGTGGGAAAATTTGTCACTATAAATGTTTTCCATTGTTAAAGGATAGGGACATTTTTACGTTTTAAATATTGTCCATTGTTGAAAAGGTATGAATATTTGTCAACGGAAATTTTTCCATTGTTGGAAGTGCCAGAAAGTTGTCATTATATATAACTTCTAATATAATTAAAAATAAATTTTTCATAATAACAATTGAAAAATGATAACTTAAAGACCAATTTTTCATTGTTGCCGGAAAATTTTCATATTTTCATATTTCTTCATTGTTGAAAGCTTCGAAAAATTTGTCACTATAAATTTTTCCATTGTTAAAGGAGAGGGATAATTTTGCGTTTTAAATATTGTCCATTGTTGAAACGGTAATAAAATTTGTCAATGGAATTTTTTCCATTGTTGGAAGTGCCGGAAAGTTGTCATTATAGATAATTTCTAATATAATTATAAATAAATTTTTCATAATAACAACTGAAAAATGATGACTTAAAGACGAATTTTTAATTGTTGCCGGAAAATTTTCATATTTTAAGATTTCTTCATTGTTGAAAGCGTGGGAAAATTTGTCACTATAATTTTTTCCATTGTTAAAGGTTAGGGACATTTTTACGTTTTAAATATTGTTCATTGTTGAAACGGTATCAACATTTGTCAATGGAATTTTTTCCATTGTTGGAAGTGAGGGAAAGTTGTCACTATAGATAATTTCTAATATAATTATAAATAAATTTTTCATGATAACAATTGAAAAATGATGACTTAAAGACGAATTTACCATTGTTGCCAGAAAAATTTCATATTTTAAGATTTCTTCATTGTTGAAAACGTGGGAAAATTTGTCACTATATTGTTTTCCATTGTTAAAGGATAGTGGCAGTTTCACGTTGTTAATATTGTCCATTGTTGAAACGGTATCAAAACTGGTCAATGGAATTTTTTCCATTGTTGGAAGTGCCAGAAAGTTGTCATTATATATAACTTCTAATATAATTATAAATAAATTTTTCATAATAACAATTGAAAAATGAGACTTAAAGATGAATTTTCCATTGTTGCCGGAAAATTTTCATATTTTAAGATTTCTTCATTGTTGAAAGCGTGGCAAAATTTGTCACTATAATATTTTCCATTGTTAAAGGATAGGGTCATTTTCACGTTTTAAATATTGTCCATTGTTGAAACGGTATCAAAATTGGTCAATGGAATTTTTTCCATTGTTGGAAGTGCGGGAAAGTTGTCATTATGGATAATTTCTAATGTAATTATAAATAAATTTTTCATAATAACAACTGAAAAATGATGACTTAAAGACGAATTTTTCATTGTTGCCGGATAATTTTCATATTTTAAGATTTCTTCATTGTTGAAAGGGGGGGGGGAATTCGTCACTATATTGTTTACCATTGTTAAAAGATAGTGACATTTTGACGTTTTCAATATTGTACATTGTTGAAACGGTATTAAAATTGGTCAATGGAATTTTTTCCATTGTTGGAAGTGCCAGAAAGTTGTCATTATAGATAACTTCTAATATAATTATAAATAAATTTTTGATAATAACAATTGAAAAATGATGACTTAAAGACGAATGTTCCATTGTTGCCGGAAAAATTTCATATTTTAAGATTTCTTCATTCTTGAAAACGTGGGAAAATTTGTCATTATATTGTTTTCCATTGTTAAATGATAGTGACATTTTCACGTTGTTAATATTGTACATTGTTGAAACGGTATCAAAACTGGTCAATGGAATTTTTTCCATTGGGTAAAGTGCCGGAAAGTTGTCATTATAGATAATTTCTAATATAATTATAAATAAATTTTTCATGATAACAATTGAAAAATGATGGCTTAAAGACGAATTTTCCATTGTTGCCGGAAAAATTTCATATTTTAAGATTTCTTCATTGTTGAAAGCGTGGGAAAATTTGTCACTATAATGTTTTCCATTGTTAAAGGTTAGGGACATTTTTACGTTTTAAATATTGTTCATTGTTGAAACGTATCAACATTTGTCAATGGAATTTTTTCCATTGATGGAAGTGCGGGAAAGTTGTAATTATAGATAATTTCTAATATAATTATAAATAAATTTTTCATGATAACAATTGAAAAATGATGACTTAAAGACGAATTTTCCATTGTTGCCGGAAAAATTTCATATTTTAAGATTTCTTCATTGTTGAAAGCGTGGGAAAATTTTTCACTATAATGTTTTCCATTGTTAAAGGATAGGGACATTTTTACGTTTTAAATATTGTCCATTGTTGAAACGGTATCAATATTTGTCAACGGCATTTTTTCCATTGTTGGAAGTGCGGGAAAGTTGTCATTATGGATAATTTCTAATGTAATTATAAATAAATTTTTCATAATAACAACTGAAAAATGATGACTTAAAGACGAATTTCTCATTGTTGCCGGATAATTTTCATATTTTAAGATTTCTTCATTGTTGAAAGGGGGTGGAAATTTGTCACTATATTGTTTACCATTGTTAAAGGATAGTGACATTTTGACGTTTTCAATATTGTACATTGTTGAAACGGTATCAAATCTGGCCAATGGAATTTTTTCCATTGTTGGATGTGCGGGAAAGTTGCAATTATAGTTAACTTCTAATATAATTATAAATAAATTTGTCATAATAAAACTTGGAAAATGATGACTTAAAGTCGAACTTTGATTGTTGCGGGAAAAATTTCTTCTTTTAAGATTTCTTCATTGTTGAAAGCATGGGAAAATTTGTCACTATAGTTTTTTCCATTGTTAAAGGATAGTGACATTTTCACGTCTTAAATATTGTCCATTGTTGAAACGGTATCAAAATTGATCAATGGAATTTTTTCCATTGTTGAAAGTGCCGGAAAGTTGTCATTATAGATAATTTCTAATATAATTATAAATAAATTTTTCATGATAACAATTGAAAAATGATGGCTTAAAGACGAATTTTCCATTGTTGCAAGAAAAATTTCATATTTTAAGATTTCTTCATTGTTGAAAGCATGGGAAAATTTGTCACTATAATGTTTGCCATTGTTAAAGGATAAGGACATTTTTACGTTTTAAATATTGTCCATTGTTGAAACGGTATCAATATTTTTCAATGGAATTTTTTCCATTGTTGGAAGTGCCAGAAAATTGTCATTATAGATAACTTCTAATATAATTATAAATAAATATTTAATAATAACAATTGAAAAATGATGACTTAAAGACGAATTTTCCATTGTTGCCGGAAAAATTTCATATTTTAAGATTTCTTCATTGTTGAAAGCGTGGGAAAATTTGTCACTATATTTTTTTCCATTGTTAAAGGATAGGGATATTTTTACGTTTTAAATATTGTTCATTATTGAAACGGTATCAAAACTGGTCAATGGAATTTTTTCCATTGTTGGAGGTGCGGGAAAGTTGCAATTATAGTTAACTTCTAATATAATTATAAATAAATTTGTCATAATAAAACTTGGAAAATGATGACTTAAAGTCGAACTTTGATTGTTGCGGGAAAAAGTTCTTCTTTTAAGATTTCTTCATTGTTGAAAGCGTGGGAAAATTTGTCACTATAGTTTTTTCCATTGTTAAAGGATAGTGACATTTTCACGTCTTAAATATTGTCCATTGTTGAAACGGTATCAAAATTGGTCAATGGAATTTTTTCCATTGTTGAAAGTGCCGGAAAGTTGTCATTATAGATAATTTCTAATATAATTATAAATAAATTTTTCATGATAACAACTGAAAAATGATGACTTAAAGACGAATTTTTAATTGTTGCCGGAAAATTTTCATATTTTAAGATTTCTTCATTGTTGAAAGCGTGGGAAAATTTGTCACTATAATTTTTTCCATTGTTAAAGGTTAGGGACATTTTTACGTTTTAAATATTGTTCATTGTTGAAACGGTATCAACATTTGTCAATGGAATTTTTTCCATTGTTGGAAGTGAGGGAAAGTTGTCACTATAGATAATTTCTAATATAATTATAAATAAATTTTTCATGATAACAATTGAAAAATGATGACTTAAAGACGAATTTACCATTGTTGCCAGAAAAATTTCATATTTTAAGATTTCTTCATTGTTGAAAGCGTGGGAAAATTTGTCACTATATTGTTTTCCATTGTTAAAGGATAGTGGCAGTTTCACGTTGTTAATATTGTCCATTGTTGAAACGGTATCAAAACTGGTCAATGGAATTTTTTCCATTGTTGGAAGTGCCAGAAAGTTGTCATTATATATAACTTCTAATATAATTATAAATAAATTTTTCATAATAACAATTGAAACATGAGACTTAAAGATGAATTTTCCATTGTTGCCGGAAAATTTTCATATTTTAAGATTTCTTCATTGTTGAAAGCGTGGGAAAATTTGTCACTATAATGTTTTCCATTGTTAAAGGATAGGGTCATTTTCACGTTTTAAATATTGTCCATTGTTGAAACGGTATCAAAATTGGTCAATGGAATTTTTTCCATTGTTGGAAGTGCGGGAAAGTTGTCATTATGGATAATTTCTAATGTAATTATAAATAAATTTTTCATAATAACAACTGAAAAATGATGACTTAAAGACGAATTTCTCATTGTTGCCGGATAATTTTCATATTTTAAGATTTCTTCATTGTTGAAAGGGGGGGGGGGGAATTCGTCACTATATTGTTTACCATTGTTAAAAGATAGTGACATTTTGACGTTTTCAATATTGTACAATGTTGAAACGGTATTAAAATTGGTCAATGGAATTTTTTCCATTGTTGGAAGTGCCAGAAAGTTGTCATTATAGATAACTTCTAGTATAATTATAAATAAATTTTTGATAATAACAATTGAAAAATGATGACTTAAAGACGAATGTTCCATTGTTGCCGGAAAAATTTCATATTTTAAGATTTCTTCATTCTTGAAAACGTGGGAAAATTTGTCATTATATTGTTTTCCATTGTTAAATGATAGTGACATTTTCACGTTGTTAATATTGTACATTGTTGAAACGGTATCAAAACTGGTCAATGGAATTTTTTCCATTGGGTAAAGTGCCGGAAAGTTGTCATTATAGATAATTTCTAATATAATTATAAATAAATTTTTCATGATAACAATTGAAAAATGATGGCTTAAAGACGAATTTTCCATTGTTGCCGGAAAAATTTCATATTTTAAGATTTCTTCATTGTTGAAAGCGTGGGAAAATTTGTCACTATAATTTTTTCCATTGTTAAAGGTTAGGGACATTTTTACGTTTTAAATATTGTTCATTGTTGAAACGTATCAACATTTGTCAATGGAATTTTTTCCATTGATGGAAGTGCGGGAAAGTTGTAATTATAGATAATTTCTAATATAATTATAAATAAATTTTTCATGATAACAATTGAAAAATGATGACTTAAAGACGAATTTTCCATTGTTGCCTGAAAAATTTCATATTTTAAGATTTCTTCATTGTTGAAAGCGTGGGAAAATTTTTCACTATAATGTTTTCCATTGTTAAAGGATAGGGACATTTTTACGTTTTAAATATTGTCCATTGTTGAAACGGTATCAATATTTGTCAACGGCATTTTTTCCATTGTTGGAAGTGCGGGAAAGTTGTCATTATGGATAATTTCTAATGTAATTATAAATAAATTTTTCATAATAACAACTGAAAAATGATGACTTAAAGACGAATTTCTCATTGTTGCCGGATAATTTTCATATTTTAAGATTTCTTCATTGTTGAAAGGGGGTGGAAATTTGTCACTATATTGTTTACCATTGTTAAAGGATAGTGACATTTTGACGTTTTCAATATTGTACATTGTTGAAACGGTATCAAATCTGGTCAATGGAATTTTTTCCATTGTTGGATGTGCGGGAAAGTTGCAATTATAGTTAACTTCTAATATAATTATAAATAAATTTGTCATAATAAAACTTGGAAAATGATGACTTAAAGTCGAACTTTGATTGTTGCCAGAAAAATTTCATATTTTTAGATTTCTTCATTGTTGAAAACGTGGGAAAATTTGTCACTATATTGTTTTCCATTGTTAAAGGATAGTGACATTTTCACGTTGTTTATATTGTCCATTGTTGAAACGGTATCAAAACTGGTCAATGGAATTTTTTCCATTGTTGGAAGTGCCAGAAAGTTGTCATTATAGATAATTTCTAATATAATTATAAATAAATTTTTCATGATAACAATTGAAAAATGATGGCTTAAAGACGAATTTTCCATTGTTGCAAGAAAAATTTCATATTTTAAGATTTCTTCATTGTTGAAAGCATGGGAAAATTTGTCACTATAGTTTTTTCCATTGTTAAAGGATAGTGACATTTTCACGTCTTAAATATTGTCCATTGTTGAAACGGTATCAAAATTGATCAATGGAATTTTTTCCATTGTTGAAAGTGCCGGAAAGTTGTCATTATAGATAATTTCTAATATAATTATAAATAAATTTTTCATGATAACAATTGAAAAATGATGGCTTAAAGACGAATTTTCCATTGTTGCAAGAAAAATTTCATATTTTAAGATTTCTTCATTGTTGAAAGCATGGGAAAATTTGTCACTATAATGTTTGCCATTGTTAAAGGATAAGGACATTTTTACGTTTTAAATATTGTCCATTGTTGAAACGGTATCAATATTTTTCAATGGAATTTTTTCCATTGTTGGAAGTGCCAGAAAATTGTCATTATAGATAACTTCTAATATAATTATAAATAAATATTTAATAATAACAATTGAAAAATGATGACTTAAAGACGAATTTTCCATTGTTGCCGGAAAAATTTCATATTTTAAGATTTCTTCATTGTTGAAAGCGTGGGAAAATTTGTCACTATATTTTTTTCCATTGTTAAAGGATAGGGATATTTTTACGTTTTAAATATTGTTCATTATTGAAACGGTATCAAAACTGGTCAATGGAATTTTTTCCATTGTTGGAGGTGCGGGAAAGTTGCAATTATAGTTAACTTCTAATATAATTATAAATAAATTTGTCATAATAAAACTTGGAAAATGATGACTTAAAGTCGAACTTTGATTGTTGCGGGAAAAAGTTCTTCTTTTAAGATTTCTTCATTGTTGAAAACGTGGGAAAATTTGTCACTATAGTTTTTTCCATTGTTAAAGGATAGTGACATTTTCACGTCTTAAATATTGTCCATTGTTGAAACGGTATCAAAATTGGTCAATGGAATTTTTTCCATTGTTGAAAGTGCCGGAAAGTTGTCATTATAGATAATTTCTAATATAATTATAAATAAATTTTTCATGATAACAATTGAAAAATGATGACTTAAAGACGAATTTTCCATTGTTGCCAGAAAAATTTCATATTTTAAGATTTCTTCATTGTTGAAAACGTGGGAAAATTTGTCACAATATTGTTTTCCATTGTTAAAGGATAGTGACATTTTCACGTTGTTAATATTATCCATTGTTGAAACGGTATCAAAACTGGTCAATGGAATTTTTTCCATTGTTGGAAGTGCCAGAAAGTTGTCATTATATATAACTTCTAATATAATTATAAATAAATTTTTCCTAATAACAATTGAAAAATGATGGCTTAAAGACGAATTTTCCATTGTTGCCGGAAAAATTTCATATTTTAAGATTTCTTCATTGTTGAAAGCGTGGGAAAATTTGTCACTATAATGTTTTCCATTGTTAAAGGATAGGGACATTTTTACTTCTTAAATATTGTCCATTGTTGAAACGGTATGAATATTTGTCAACGGAATTTTTTCCATTGTTGGAAGTGCCAGAAAGTTGTCATTATAGATAAATTCTAATATAATTTAAAATAAATTTTTCATAATAACAATTCTAAAATGATGACTTAAAGACCAATTTTTCATTGTTGCCGGAAAATTTTCATATTTTCATATTTCTTCATTGTTGAAAGCTTCGAAAAATTTGTCACTATAAATTTTTCCATTGTTAAAGGAGAGGGATAATTTTGCGTTTTAAATATTGTCCATTGTTGAAACGGTATCAAAACTGGTCAATGGAATTTTTTCCATTGTTGGAAGTGCCGGAAAGTTGTCATTATAGATAATTTCTAATATAATTATAAATAAATTTTTCATAATAACAACAGAAAAATGATGACTTAAAGACGAATTTTTAATTGTTGCCGGAAAAATTTCATATTTTAAGATTTCTTCATTGTTGAAAACGTGGGAAAATTTGTCACTATATTGTTTTCCATTGTTAAAGGTTAGTGGCATTTTCACGTTGTTAATATTGTCCATTGTTGAAACGGTATCAAAACTGGTCAATGGAATTTTTTCCATTGTTGGAAGTGCCAGAAAGTTGTCATTATATATAACTTCTAATATTATTATAAATAAATTTTTCATAATAACAATTGAAAAATGATGACTTAAAGATGAATTTTCCATTGTTGCTTGAAAAATTTCATATTTTAAGATTTCTTCATTGTTGAAAGCGTGGCAAAATTTGTCACTATATTGTTTTCCATTGTTAAAGGATAGTGAAAATTTCACGTTTTAAATATTGTCCATTGTTGAAACGGTATCAAAATTGGTCAATGGAATTTTTTCCATTGTTGAACGTGTCGGAAAGTTGTCATTATAGATAATTTCTAATATAATTATAAATAAATTTTTGATAATAACAATTGAAAAATGATGACTTAAAGACGAATGTTCCATTGTTGCCGGAAAAATTTCATATTTTAAGATTTCTTCATTCTTGAAAACGTGGGAAAATTTGTCATTATATTGTTTTGCATTGTTAAATGATAGTGACATTTTCACGTTGTTAATATTGTCCATTGTTGAAACGGTATCAAAACTGGTCAATGGAATTTTTTCCATTGGGAAAAGTGCCGGAAAGTTGTCATTACAGATAATTTCTAATATAATTATAAATAAATTTTTCATGATAACAATTGAAAAATGATGGCTTAAAGACGAATTTTCCATTGTTGCCGGAAAAATTTCATATTTTAAGATTTCTTCATTGTTGAAAGCGTGGGAAAATTTGTCACTGTAATGTTTTCCATTGTTAAAGGATAAGGACATTTTGACGTTTTCAATATTGTATATTGTTGAAACGGTATCAAAATTGGTCAATGGAATTTTTTCCATTGTTGGAAGTGCCAGAAAATTGTCATTATAGATAATATCTAATATAATTATAAATAAATTTTTGATAATAACAATTGAAAAATGATGACTTAAAGACGAATTTTCCATTGTTGCCGGAAAATTTTCATATTTTAAGATTTCTTCATTGTTGAAAGCGTGGGAAAATTTGTCACTATAATGTTTTCCATTGTTAAAGGATAGGGACATTTTTACGTTTTAAATATTGTCCATTGTTGAAACGGTATCAAAATTGGTCAACGGAATTTTTTCCATTGTTGGAAGTGCGGGAAAGTTGTCATTATGGATAATTTCTAATGTAATTATAAATAAATTTTTCATAATAACAACTGAAAAATGATGACTTAAAGACGAATTTCTCATTGTTGCCGGATAATTTTCATATTTTAAGATTTCTTCATTGTTCAAAGGGGGGTGGGGGAATTCGTCACTATATTGTTTACCATTGTTAAAAGATAGTGACATTTTGACGTTTTCAATATTGTACATTGTTGAAACGGTATTAAAATTGGTCAATGGAATTTTTTCCATTGTTGGAAGTGCCAGAAAGTTGTCATTATAGATAACTTCTAATATAATTATAAATAAATTTTTGATAATAACAATTGAAAAATGATGACTTAAAGACGAATGTTCCATTGTTGCCGGAAAAATTTCATATTTTAAGATTTCTTCATTCTTGAAAACGTGGGAAAATTTGTCCTTATATTGTTTTCCATTGTTAAATGATAGTGACATTTTCACGTTGTTAATAGTGTACATTGTTGAAACGGTATCAAAACTGGTCAATGGAATTTTTTCCATTGGGAAAAGTGCCGGAAAGTTGTCATTATAGATAATTTCTAATATAATTATAAATAAATTTTTCATGATAACAATTGAAAAATGATGGCTTAAAGACGAATTTTCCATTGTTGCCGGAAAAATGTCATATTTTAAGATTTCTTCATTGTTGAAAGCGTGGGAAAATTTGTCACTATAATTTTTTCCATTGTTAAAGGTTAGGGACATTTTTACGTTTTAAATATTGTTCATTGTTGAAACGGTATCAACATTTGTCAATGGAATTTTTTCCATTGATGGAAGTGCGGGAAAGTTGTAATTATAGATAATTTCTAATATAATTATAAATAAATTTTTCATAATAACAATTGAAAAATGATGACTTAAAGATGAATTTTCCATTGTTGCTTGAAAAATTTCATATTTTAAGATTTCTTCATTGTTGAAAGCGTAGCAAAATTTGTCACTATATTGTTTTCCATTGTTAAAGGATAGTGAAAATTTCGCGTTTTCAATATTGTACATTGTTGAAACGGTATCAAAATTGGTCAATGGAATTTTTTCCATTGTTGGAAGTGCCAGAAAGTTGTAATTATAGATAACTTCTAATATAATTATAAATAAATTTTTGATAATAACAATTGAAAAATGATGACTTAAAGACGAATTTTCCATTGTTGCCAGAAAAATTTCATATTTTAAGATTTCTTCATTGTTGAAAACGTGGGAAAATTTGTCACAATATTGTTTTCCATTGTTAAAGGATAGTGACATTTTCACGTTGTTAATATTGTCCATTGTTGAAACGGTATCAAAACTGGTCAATGGAATTTTTTCCATTGTTGGAAGTGCCAGAAAGTTGTCATTATATATAACTTCTAATATAATTATAAATAAATTTTTCATAATAACAATTGAAAAATGATGGCTTAAAGACGAATTTTCCATTGTTGCCGGAAAAATTTCATATTTTAAGATTTCTTCATTGTTGAAAGCGTGGGAAAATTTGTCACTATAATGTTTTCCATTGTTAAAGGATAGGGACATTTTTACTTCTTAAATATTGCCCATTGTTGAAACGGTATGAATATTTGTCAATGGAAATTTTCCCATTGTTGGAAGTGCCAGAAAGTTGTCATTATAGATAAATTCTAATATAATTAAAAATAAATTTTTCATAATAACAATTGAAAAATGATGACTTAAAGATCAATTTTTCATTGTTGCCGGAAAATTTTCATATTTTCATATTTCTTCATTGTTGAAAGCTTCGAAAAATTTGTCACTATAAATTTTTCCATTGTTAAAGGAGAGGGATAATTTTGCGTTTTAAATATTGTCCATTGTTGAAACGGTAATAAAATTTGTCAATGGAATTTTTTCCATTGTTGTAAGTGCCGGAAAGATGTCATTATAGATAATTTCTAATATAATTATAAATAAATTTTTCATGATAACAATTGAAAAATGATGACTTAAAGACGAATTTTCCATTGTTGCCTGAAAAATTTCATATTTTAAGATTTCTTCATTGTTGAAAGCGTGGGAAAATTTCTCACTATAATGTTTTCCATTGTTAAAGGATAAGGACGTTTTTACGTTTTAAATATTGTCCATTGTTGAAAAGGTATCAACATTTGTCAATGGAATTTTTTCCATTGTTGGAAGTGCCAGAAAGTTGTCATTATAGATAACTTCTAATATAATTATAAATAAATTTTTGAAAATAACAATTGAAAAATGATGACTTAAAGACGAATTTCCCATTGTTGCCGGAAAAATTTCATATTTTAAGATTTCTTCATTGTTGAAAACGTGGGAAATTTTGTCACTATAATTTTTTCTGTTGTTAAAGGTTAGGGACATTTTTACGTTTTAAATATTGTTCATTGTTGAAACGGTATCAACATTTGTCAATGGAATTTTTTCCATTGTTGGAAGTGCGGGAAAGTTGTCATTATAGATAATTTCTAATGTAATTATAAATAAATTTTTCATAATAACAACTGAAAAATGATGACTTAAAGACGATATTCTCAATGTTGCCGGAAAATTTTCATATTTTAAGATTTCTTCATTGTTGAAAGGGTGGGAAAATTTGTCACTATATTGTTTTCCATTGTTAATGGATAGTGAAATTTTCACGTTTTAAATATTGTCCATTGTTGAAACGGTATCAAAATTGGTCAATGGAATTTTTTCCATTGTTGAACGTGTCGGAAAGTTGTCATTATAGATAATTTCTAATATAATTATAAATAAATTTTTCATGTAAACAATTGAAAAACGCTGGCTTAAAGACGAATTTTCCATTGTTGCCGGAAAAATTTCATATTTTAAGATTTCTTCATTGTTGAAAGCGTGGGAAAATTTGTCACTATAAATGTTTTCCATTGTTAAAGGATAGGGACATTTTTACGTTTTAAATATTGTCCATTGTTGAAACTGTATGAATATTTGTCAACGGAAATTTTTCCATTGTTGGAAGTGCCAGAAAGTTGTCATTATATATAACTTCTAATATAATTAAAAATAAATTTTTCATAATAACAATTGAAAAATGATAACTTAAAGAGCAATTTTTCATTGTTGCCGGAAAATTTTCATATTTTCATATTTCTTCATTGTTGAAAGCTTCGAAAAATTTGTCACTATAAATTTTTCCATTGTTAAAAGAGAGGGATAATTTTGCGTTTTAAATATTGTCCATTGTTGAAACGGTAATAAAATTTGTCAATGGAATTTTTTCCATTGTTGGAAGTGCCGGAAAGTTGTCATTATAGATAATTTCTAATATAATTATAAATAAATTTTTCATAATAACAACTGAAAAATGATGACTTAAAGACGAATTTTTAATTGTTGCCGGAAAATTTTCATATTTTAAGATTTCTTCATTGTTGAAAGCGTGGGAAAATTTGTCACTATAATTTTTTCCACTGTTAAAGGTTAGGGACATTTTTACGTTTTAAATATTGTTCATTGTTGAAACGGTATCAACATTTGTCAATGGAATTTTTTCCATTGTTGGAAGTGAGGGAAAGTTGTCACTATAGATAATTTCTAATATAATTATAAATAAATTTTTCATGATAACAATTGAAAAATGATGACTTAAAGACGAATTTACCATTGTTGCCAGAAAAATTTCATATTTTAAGATATCTTCATTGTTGAAAACGTGGGAAAATTTGTCACTATATTGTTTTCCATTGTTAAAGGATAGTGGCAGTTTCACGTTGTTAATATTGTCCATTGTTGAAACGGTATCAAAACTGGTCAATGGAATTTTTTCCATTGTTGGAAGTGCCAGAAAGTTGTCATTATATATAACTTCTAATATAATTATAAATAAATTTTTCATAATAACAATTGAAAAATGAGACTTAAAGATGAATTTTCCATTGTTGCTTGAAAAATTTCATATTTTAAGATTTCTTCATTGTTGAAAGCGTGGCAAAATTTGTCACTATATTGTTTTCCATTGTTAAAGGATAGTGAAATTTTCACGTTTTAAATATTGTCCATTGTTGAAACGGTATCAAAATTGGTCAATGGAATTTTTTCCATTGTTGAACGTGTCGGAAAGTTGTCATTATAGTTATTTTCTAATATAATTATAAATATATTTTTCATGATAACAATTGAAAAACGATGGCTTAGAGACGAATTTTCCATTGTTGCCGGAAAATTTTCATATTTTAAGATTTCTTCATTGTTGAAAGCGTGGGAAAATTTGTCACTATAATGTTTTCCATTGTTAAAGGATAGGGACATTTTGACGTTTTCAATATTGTATATTGTTGAAACGGTATCAAAATTGGTCAATGGAATTTTTTCCATTGTTGGAAGTGCCAGAAAATTGTCATTATAGATAATATCTAATATAATTATAAATAAATTTTTGATAATAACAATTGAAAAATGATGACTTAAAGACGAATTTTCCATTGTTGCCGGAAAATTTTCATATTTTAAGATTTCTTCATTGTTGAAAGCGTGGGAAAATTTGTCACTATAATGTTTTCCATTGTTAAAGGATAGGGACATTTTTACGTTTTAAATATTGTCCATTGTTGAAACGGTATCAAAATTGGTCAACGGAATTTTTTCCATTGTTGGAAGTGCGGGAAAGTTGTCATTATGGATAATTTCTAATGTAATTATAAATAAATTTTTCATAATAACAACTGAAAAATGATGACTTAAAGACGAATTTCTCATTGTTGCCGGATAATTTTCATATTTTAAGATTTCTTCATTGTTGAAAGGGGGGGGGGGGAATTCGTCACTATATTGTTTACCATTGTTAAAAGATAGTGACATTTTGACGTTTTCAATATTGTACATTGCTGAAACGGTATTAAAATTGGTCAATGGAATTTTTTCCATTGTTGGAAGTGCCAGAAAGTTGTCATTATAGATAACTTCTAATATAATTATAAATAAATTTTTGATAATAACAATTGAAAAATGATGACTTAAAGACGAATGTTCCATTGTTGCCGGAAAAATTTCATATTTTAAGATTTCTTCATTCTTGAAAACGTGGGAAAATTTGTCATTATATTGTTTTGCATTGTTAAATGATAGTGACATTTTCACGTTGTTAATATTGTCCATTGTTGAAACGGTATCAAAACTGGTCAATGGAATTTTTTCCATTGGGAAAAGTGCCGGAAAGTTGTCATTACAGATAATTTCTAATATAATTATAAATAAATTTTTCATGATAACAATTGAAAAATGATGGCTTAAAGACGAATTTTCCATTGTTGCCGGAAAAATTTCATATTTTAAGATTTCTTCATTGTTGAAAGCGTGGGAAAATTTGTCACTGTAATGTTTTCCATTGTTAAAGGATAAGGACATTTTGACGTTTTCAATATTGTATATTGTTGAAACGGTATCAAAATTGGTCAATGGAATTTTTTCCATTGTTGGAAGTGCCAGAAAATTGTCATTATAGATAATATCTAATATAATTATAAATAAATTTTTGATAATAACAATTGAAAAATGATGACTTAAAGACGAATTTTCCATTGTTGCCGGAAAATTTTCATATTTTAAGATTTCTTCATTGTTGAAAGCGTGGGAAAATTTGTCACTATAATGTTTTCCATTGTTAAAGGATAGGGACATTTTTACGTTTTAAATATTGTCCATTGTTGAAACGGTATCAAAATTGGTCAACGGAATTTTTTCCATTGTTGGAAGTGCGGGAAAGTTGTCATTATGGATAATTTCTAATGTAATTATAAATAAATTTTTGATAATAACAATTGAAAAATGATGACTTAAAGACGAATTTTCCATTGTTGCCGGAAAAATTTCATATTTTAAGATTTCTTCATTGTTGAAAGCGTGGGAAAATTTGTCACTGTAATGTTTTCCATTGTTAAAGGATAAGGACATTTTGACGTTTTCAATATTGTATATTGTTGAAACGGTATCAAAATTGGTCAATGGAATTTTTTCCATTGGGAAAAGTGCCGGAAAGTTGTCATTATAGATAATTTCTAATATAATTATAAATAAATTTTTCATGATAACAATTGAAAAATGACGGCTTAAAGACGAATTTTCCATTGTTGCCGGAAAAATGTCATATTTTAAGATTTCTTCATTGTTGAAAGCGTGGGAAAATTTGTCACTATAATTTTTTCCATTGTTAAAGGTTAGAGACATTTTTACGTTTTAAATATTGTTCATTGTTGAAACGGTATCAACATTTGTCAATGGAATTTTTTCCATTGATGGAAGTGCGGGAAAGTTGTAATTATAGATAATTTCTAATATAATTATAAATAAATTTTTCATGATAGCAATTGAAAAATGATGGCTTAAAGACGAATTTTCCATTGTTGCCGGAAAAATTTCATATTTTAAGATTTCTTCATTGTTGAAAGCGTGGGAAAATTTGTCACTATATTGTTTTCCATTGTTAAAGGTTAGTGGCATTTTCACGTTGTTAATATTGTCCATTGTTGAAACGGTAATAAAATTTGTCAATGGAATTTTTTCCATTGTTGGAAGTGCGGGAAAGTTGTCATTATAGATAATTTATAATATAATTATAAATAAATTTTTCATAATAACAATTGAAAAATGATGACTTAAAGATGAATTTTCCATTGTTGCTTGAAAAATTTCATATTTTAAGATTTCTTCATTGTTGAAAGCGTAGCAAAATTTGTCACTATATTGTTTTCCATTGTTAAAGGATAGTGAAAATTTCGCGTTTTCAATATTGTACATTGTTGAAACGGTATCAAAATTGGTCAATGGAATTTTTTCCATTGTTGGAAGTGCCAGAAAGTTGTAATTATAGATAACTTCTAATATAATTATAAATAAATTTTTGATAATAACAATTGAAAAATGATGACTTAAAGACGAATTTTCCATTGTTGCCGGAAAAATTTCATATTTTAAGATTTCTTCATTGTTGAAAGCGTGGGAAAATTTGTCACTATAAATTTTTCCATTGTTAAAGTTTAGGGACATTTTTACGTTTTAAATATTGTTCATTGTTGAAACGGTATCAACATTTGTCAATGGAATTTTTTCCATTGTTGGAAGTGCGCGAAAGTTGTCATTATAGATAATTTCTAATATAATTATAAATAAATTTTTCATGATAACAATTGAAAAATGATGACTTAAAGACGAATTTTCCATTGTTGCCAGAAAAATTTCATATTTTAAGATTTCTTCATTGTTGAAAACGTGGGAAAATTTGTCACAATATTGTTTTCCATTGTTAAAGGATAGTGACATTTTCAGGTTGTTAATATTGTCCATTGTTGAAACGGTATCAAAACTGGTCAAAGGAATTTTTTCCATTGTTGGAAGTGCCAGAAATTTGTCATTATATATAACTTCTAATATAATTATAAATAAATTTTTCATAATAACAATTGAAAAATGATGGCTTAAAGACGAATTTTCCATTGTTGCCGGAAAAATTTCATATTTTAAGATTTCTTCATTGTTGAAAGCGTGGGAAAATTTGTCACTATAATGTTTTCCATTGTTAAAGGATAGGGACATTTTTACTTCTTAAATATTGCCCATTGTTGAAACGGTATGAATATTTGTCAATGGAAATTTTCCCATTGTTGGAAGTGCCAGAAAGTTGTCATTATAGATAAATTCTAATATAATTAAAAATAAATTTTTCATAATAACAATTGCAAAATGATGACTTAAACACCAATTTTTCATTGTTGCCGGAAAATTTTCATATTTTCATATTTCTTCATTGTTGAAAGCTTCGAAAAATTTGTCACTATAAATTTTTCCATTGTTAAAGGAGAGGGATAATTTTGCGTTTTAAATATTGTCCATTGTTGAAACGGTAATAAAATTTGTCAATGGAATTTTTTCCATTGTTGTAAGTGCCGGAAAGATGTCATTATAGATAATTTCTAATATAATTATAAATAAATTTTTCATGATAACAATTGAAAAATGATGACTTAAAGACGAATTTTCCATTGTTGCCTGAAAAATTTCATATTTTAAGATTTCTTCATTGTTGAAAGCGTGGGAAAATTTCTCACTATAATGTTTTCCATTGTTAAAGGATAAGGACGTTTTTACGTTTTAAATATTGTCCATTGTTGAAAAGGTATCAACATTTGTCAATGGAATTTTTTCCATTGTTGGAAGTGCCAGAAAGTTGTCATTATAGATAACTTCTAATATAATTATAAATAAATTTTTGAAAATAACAATTGAAAAATGATGACTTAAAGACGAATTTCCCATTGTTGCCGGAAAAATTTCATATTTTAAGATTTCTTCATTGTTGAAAACGTGGGAAATTTTGTCACTATAATTTTTTCTGTTGTTAAAGGTTAGGGACATTTTTACGTTTTAAATATTGTTCATTGTTGAAACGGTATCAACATTTGTCAATGGAATTTTTTCCATTGTTGGAAGTGCGGGAAAGTTGTCATTATAGATAATTTCTAATGTAATTATAAATAAATTTTTCATAATAACAACTGAAAAATGATGACTTAAAGACGATATTCTCAATGTTGCCGGAAAATTTTCATATTTTAAGATTTCTTCATTGTTGAAAGGGTGGGAAAATTTGTCACTATATTGTTTTCCATTGTTAATGGATAGTGAAATTTTCACGTTTTAAATATTGTCCATTGTTGAAACGGTATCAAAATTGGTCAATGGAATTTTTTCCATTGTTGAACGTGTCGGAAAGTTGTCATTATAGATAATTTCTAATATAATTATAAATAAATTTTTCATGTAAACAATTGAAAAACGCTGGCTTAAAGACGAATTTTCCATTGTTGCCGGAAAAATTTCATATTTTAAGATTTCTTCATTGTTGAAAGCGTGGGAAAATTTGTCACTATAAATGTTTTCCATTGTTAAAGGATAGTGGCAGTTTCACGTTGTTAATATTGTCCATTGTTGAAACGGTATCAAAACTGGTCAATGGAATTTTTTCCATTGTTGGAAGTGCCAGAAAGTTGTCATTATATATAACTTCTAATATAATTATAAATAAATTTTTCATAATAACAATTGAAAAATGAGACTTAAAGATGAATTTTCCATTGTTGCTTGAAAAATTTCATATTTTAAGATTTCTTCATTGTTGAAAGCGTGGCAAAATTTGTCACTATATTGTTTTCCATTGTTAAAGGATAGTGAAATTTTCACGTTTTAAATATTGTCCATTGTTGAAACGGTATCAAAATTGGTCAATGGAATTTTTTCCATTGTTGAACGTGTCGGAAAGTTGTCATTATAGATAATTTCTAATATAATTATAAATAAATTTTTCATGATAACAATTGAAAAACGATGGCTTAAAGACGAATTTTCCATTGTTGCCGGAAAATTTTCATATTTTAAGATTTCTTCATTGTTGAAAGCGTGGGAAAATTTGTCACTATAATGTTTTCCATTGTTAAAGGATAGGGACATTTTGACGTTTTCAATATTGTATATTGTTGAAACGGTATCAAAATTGGTCAATGGAATTTTTTCCATTGTTGGAAGTGCCAGAAAATTGTCATTATAGATAATATCTAATATAATTATAAATAAATTTTTGATGATAACAATTGAAAAATGATGACTTAAAGACGAATTTTCCATTGTTGCCGGAAAATTTTCATATTTTAAGATTTCTTCATTGTTGAAACCGTGGGAAAATTTGTCACTATAATGTTTTCCATTGTTAAAGGATAGGGACATTTTTACGTTTTAAATATTGTCCATTGTTGAAACGGTATCAAAATTGGTCAACGGAATTTTTTCCATTGTTGGAAGTGCGGGAAAGTTGTCATTATGGATAATTTCTAATGTAATTATAAATAAATTTTTCATAATAACAACTGAAAAATGATGACTTAAAGACGAATTTCTCATTGTTGCCGGATAATTTTCATATTTTAAGATTTCTTCATTGTTGAAAGGGGGGGGGAAATTCGTCACTATATTGTTTACCATTGTTAAAAGATAGTGACATTTTGACGTTTTCAATATTGTACATTGTTGAAACGGTATTAAAATTGGTCAATGGAATTTTTTCCATTGTTGGAAGTGCCAGAAAGTTGTCATTATAGATAACTTCTAATATAATTATAAATAAATTTTTGATAATAACAATTGAAAAATGATGACTTAAAGACGAATGTTCCATTGTTGCCGGAAAAATTTCATATTTTAAGATTTCTTCATTCTTGAAAACGTGGGAAAATTTGTCATTATATTGTTTTGCATTGTTAAATGATAGTGACATTTTCACGTTGTTAATATTGTCCATTGTTGAAACGGTATCAAAACTGGTCAATGGAATTTTTTCCATTGGGAAAAGTGCCGGAAAGTTGTCATTACAGATAATTTCTAATATAATTATAAATAAATTTTTCATGATAACAATTGAAAAATGATGGCTTAAAGACGAATTTTCCATTGTTGCCGGAAAAATTTCATATTTTAAGATTTCTTCATTGTTGAAAGCGTGGGAAAATTTGTCACTGTAATGTTTTCCATTGTTAAAGGATAAGGACATTTTGACGTTTTCAATATTGTATATTGTTGAAACGGTATCAAAATTGGTCAATGGAATTTTTTCCATTGTTGGAAGTGCCAGAAAATTGTCATTATAGATAATATCTAATATAATTATAAATAAATTTTTGATAATAACAATTGAAAAATGATGACTTAAAGACGAATTTTCTATTGTTGCCGGAAAATTTTCATATTTTAAGATTTCTTCATTGTTGAAAGCGTGGGAAAATTTGTCACTATAATGTTTTCCATTGTTAAAGGATAGGGACATTTTTACGTTTTAAATATTGTCCATTGTTGAAACGGTATCAAAATTGGTCAACGGAATTTTTTCCATTGTTGGAAGTGCGGGAAAGTTGTCATTATGGATAATTTCTAATGTAATTATAAATAAATTTTTCATAATAACAACTGAAAAATGATGACTTAAAGACGAATTTCTCATTGTTGCCGGATAATTTTCATATTTTAAGATTTCTTCATTGTTCAAAGGGGGGTGGGGGAATTCGTCACTATATTGTTTACCATTGTTAAAAGATAGTGACATTTTGACATTTTCAATATTGTACATTGTTGAAACGGTATTAAAATTGGTCAATGGAATTTTTTCCATTGTTGGAAGTGCCAGAAAGTTGTCATTATAGATAACTTCTAATATAATTATAAATAAATTTTTGATAATAACAATTGAAAAATGATGACTTAAAGACGAATGTTCCATTGTTGCCGGAAAAATTTCATATTTTAAGATTTCTTCATTCTTGAAAACGTGGGAAAATTTGTCATTATATTGTTTTCCATTGTTAAATGATAGTGACATTTTCACGTTGTTAATAGTGTACATTGTTGAAACGGTATCAAAACTGGTCAATGGAATTTTTTCCATTGGGAAAAGTGCCGGAAAGTTGTCATTATAGATAATTTCTAATATAATTATAAATAAATTTTTCATGATAACAATTGAAAAATGATGGCTTAAAGACGAATTTTCCATTGTTGCCGGAAAAATGTCATATTTTAAGATTTCTTCATTGTTGAAAGCGTGGGAAAATTTGTCACTATAATTTTTTCCATTGTTAAAGGTTAGGGACATTTTTACGTTTTAAATATTGTTCATTGTTGAAACGGTATCAACATTTGTCAATGGAATTTTTTCCATTGATGGAAGTGCGGGAAAGTTGTAATTATAGATAATTTCTAATATAATTATAAATAAATTTTTCATGATAGCAATTGAAAAATGATGGCTTAAAGACGAATTTTCCATTGTTGCCGGAAAAATTTCATATTTTAAGATTTCTTCATTGTTGAAAGCGTGGGAAAATTTGTCACTATAATTTTTTCCATTGTTAAAGGATAGTGACATTTTCACGTTGTTAATATTGTCCATTGTTGAAACGGTATCAAAACTGGTCAATGGAATTTTTTCCATTGTTGGAAGTGCCAGAAAGTTGTCATTATATATAACTTCTAATATAATTATAAATAAATTTTTCCTAATAACAATTGAAAAATGATGGCTTAAAGACGAATTTTCCATTGTTGCCGGAAAAATTTCATATTTTAAGATTTCTTCATTGTTGAAAGCGTGGGAAAATTTGTCACTATAATGTTTTCCATTGTTAAAGGATAGGGACATTTTTACTTCTTAAATATTGTCCATTGTTGAAACGGTATGAATATTTGTCAACGGAAATTTTTCCATTGTTGGAAGTGCCAGAAAGTTGTCATTATAGATAAATTCTAATATAATTAAAAATAAATTTTTCATAATAACAATTGTAAAATGATGACTTAAAGACCAATTTTTCATTGTTGCCGGAAAATTTTCATATTTTCATATTTCTTCATTGTTGAAAGCTTCGAAAAATTTGTCACTATAAATTTTTCCATTGTTAAAGGAGAGGGATAATTTTGCGTTTTAAATATTGTCCATTGTTGAAACGGTAATAAAATTTGTCAATGGAATTTTTTCCATTGTTGGAAGTGCCGGAAAGTTGTCATTATAGATAATTTCTAATATAATTATAAATAAATTTTTCATAATAACAACTGAAAAATGATGACTTAAAGACGAATTTTTAATTGTTGCCGGAAAATTTTCATATTTTAAGATTTCTTCATTGTTGAAAACGTGGGAAAATTTGTCACTATATTGTTTTCCATTGTTAAAGGTTAGTGGCATTTTCACGTTGTTAATATTGTCCATTGTTGAAACGGTATCAAAACTGGTCAATGGAATTTTTTCCATTGTTGGAAGTGCCAGAAAGTTGTCATTATATATAACTTCTAATATAATTATAAATAAATTTTTCATAATAACAATTGAAAAATGATGACTTAAAGATGAATTTCTCATTGTTGCCGGATAATTTTCATATTTTAAGATTTCTTCATTGTTGAAAGGGGGGGGGAAATTCGTCACTATATTGTTTACCATTGTTAAAAGATAGTGACATTTTGACGTTTTCAATATTGTACATTGTTGAAACGGTATTAAAATTGGTCAATGGAATTTTTTCCATTGTTGGAAGTGCCAGAAAGTTGTCATTATAGATAACTTCTAATATAATTATAAATAAATTTTTGATAATAACAATTGAAAAATGATGACTTAAAGACGAATGTTCCATTGTTGTCGGAAAAATTTCATATTTTAAGATTTCTTCATTCTTGAAAACGTGGGAAAATTTGTCATTATATTGTTTTGCATTGTTAAATGATAGTGACATTTTCACGTTGTTAATATTGTCCATTGTTGAAACGGTATCAAAACTGGTCAATGGAATTTTTTCCATTGGGTAAAGTGCCGGAAAGTTGTCATTATAGATAATTTCTAATATAATTATAAATAAATTTTTCATGATAACAATTGAAAAATGATGGCTTAAAGACGAATTTTCCATTGTTGCCGGAAAAATTTCATATTTTAAGATTTCTTCATTGTTGAAAGCGTGGGAAAATTTGTCACTGTAATGTTTTCCATTGTTAAAGGATAAGGACATTTTGACGTGTTCAATATTGTATATTGTTGAAACGGTATCAAAATTGGTCAATGGAATTTTTTCCATTGTTGGAAGTGCCAGAAAATTGTCATTATAGATAATATCTAATATAATTATAAATAAATTTTTGATAATAACAATTGAAAAATGATGACTTAAAGACGAATTTTCCATTGTTGCCGGAAAAATTTCATATTTTAAGATTTCTTCATTGTTGAAAGCGTGGGAAAATTTGTCACTATAATTTTTTCCATTGTTAAAGGTTAGGGACATTTTTACGTTTTAAATATTGTTCATTGTTGAAACGGTATCAACATTTGTCAATGGAATTTTTTCCATTGTTGGAAGTGCCAGAAAGTTGTCATTATATATAACTTCTAATATAATTATAAATAAATTTTTCATAATAACAATTGAAAAATGATGACTTAAAGATGAATTTTCCATTGTTGCTTGAAAAATTTCATATTTTAAGATTTCTTCATTGTTGAAAGCGTGGCAAAATTTGTCACTATATTGTTTTCCATTGTTAAAGGATAGTGAAATTTTCACGTTTTAAATATTGTCCATTGTTGAAACGGTATCAAAATTGGTCAATGGAATTTTTTCCATTGTTGAACGTGTCGGAAAGTTGTCATTATAGATAATTTCTAATATAATTATAAATAAATTTTTCATGATAACAATTGAAAATCGATGGCTTAAAGACGAATTTTCCATTGTTGCCGGAAAAATTTCATATTTTAAGATTTCTTCATTGTTGAAAGCGTGGGAAAATTTGTCACTATAATGTTTTCCATTGTTAAAGGATAGGGACATTTTTACGTTTTAAATATTGTCCATTGTTGAAACGGTATCAATATTTTTCAACGGAATTTTTTCCATTGTTGAAAGTGCGGGAAAGTTGTCATTATGGATAATTTCTAATGTAATTATAAATAAATTTTTCATAATAACAACTGAAAAATGATGACTTAAAGACGAATTTCTCATTGTTGCCGGATAATTTTAATATTTTAAGATTTCTTCATTGTTGAAAGGGGGGGTGGGAAATTCGTCACTATATTGTTTACCATTGTTAAAAGATAGTGACATTTTGACGTTTTCAATATTGTACATTGTTGAAACGGTATTAAAATTGGTCAATGGAATTTTTTCCATTGTTGGAAGTGCCAGAAAGTTGTCATTATAGATAACTTCTAATATAATTATAAATAAATTTTTGATAATAACAATTGAAAAATGATGACTTAAAGACGAATGTTCCATATTTGGCGGAAAAATTTCATATTTTAAGATTTCTTCATTCTTGAAATCGTGGGAAAATTTGTCATTATATTGTTTTGCATTGTTAAATGATTGTGACATTTTCACGTTGTTAATATTGTCCATTGTTGAAACGGTATCAAAACTGGTCAATGGAATTTCTTCCATTGGGTAAAGTGCCGGAAAGTTGTCATTATAGATAATTTCTAATATAATTATAAATAAATTTTTCATGATAACAATTGAAAAATGATGGCTTAAAGACGAATTTTCCATTGTTGCCGGAAAAATTTCATATTTTAAGATTTCTTCATTGTTGAAAGCGTGGGAAAATTTGTCACTGTAATGTTTTCCATTGTTAAAGGATTTGGACATTTTGACGTTTTCAATATTGTATATTGTTGAAACGGTATCAAAATTGGTCAATGGATTTTTTTCCATTGTTGGAAGTGCAGGAAAGTTGTCATTATGGATAATTTCTAATATAATTATAAATAAATTTTTCATGATAAAAATTGAAAAATGATGACTTAAAGACGAATTTTCCATTGTTGCCAGAAAAATTTCATATTTTAAGATTTCTTCATTGTTGAAAACGTGGGAAAATTTGTCACTATATGTTTTCCATTGTTAAAGGATAGTGACATTTTCACGTTGTTAATATTGTCCATTGTTGAAACGGTATCAAAACTGGTCAATGGAATTTCTTCCATTGGGTAAAGTGCCGGAAAGTTGTCATTATAGATAATTTCTAATATAATTATAAATAAATTTTTCATGATAACAATTGAAAAATGATGGCTTAAAGACGAATTTTCCATTGTTGCCGGAAAAATTTCATATTTTAAGATTTCTTCATTGTTGAAAGCGTGGGAAAATTTGTCACTGTAATGTTTTCCATTGTTAAAGGATTTGGACATTTTGACGTTTTCAATATTGTCCATTGTTGAAACGGTATCAAAATTGGTCAATGGAATTTTTTCCATTGTTGAACGTGTCGGAAAGTTGTCATTATAGATAATTTCTAATATAATTATAAATAAATTTTTCATGATAACAATTGAAAATCGATGGCTTAAAGACGAATTTTCCATTGTTGCCGGAAAAATTTCATATTTTAAGATTTCTTTATTGTTGAAAGCGTGGGAAAAATTTTCACTATAATGTTTTCCATTGTTAAAGGATAGGGACATTTTTACGTTTTAAATATTGTCCATTGTTGAAACGGTATCAATATTTGTCAACGGCATTTTTTCCATTGTTGGAAATGCAGGAAAGTTGTCATTATGGATAATTTCTAATGTAATTATAAATAAATTTTTCATAATAACAACTGAAAAATGATGACTTAAAGACGAATTTCTCATTGTTGCCGGATAATTTCATATTTTAAGATTTCTTCATTGTTGAAAGGGGGGGGGAAATTTGTCACTATATTGTTTACCATTGTTAAAGGATAGTGACATTTTGACGTTTTCAATATAGTACATTGTTGAAACGGTATCAAAACTGGTCAATGGAATTTTTTCCATTGTTGGAGGTGCGGGAAAGTTGCAATTATAGTTAACTTCTAATATAATTATAAATAAATTTGTCATAATAAAACTTGGAAAATGATGACTTAAAGTCGAACTTTGATTGTTGCGGGAAAAATTTCTTCTTTTAAGATTTCTTCATTGTTGAAAGCGTGGGAAAATTTGTCACTATAGTTTTTTCCATTGTTAAAGGATAGTGACATTTTCACGTCTTAAATATTGTCCATTGTTGAAACGGTATCAAAATTGATCAATGGAATTTTTTCCATTGTTGAAAGTGCCGGAAAGTTGTCATTATAGATAATTTCTAATATAATTATAAATAAATTTTTCATGATAACAATTGAAAAATGATGGCTTAAAGACGAATTTTCCATTGTTGCAAGAAAAATTTCATATTTTAAGATTTCTTCATTGTTGAAAGCGTGGGAAAATTTGTCACTATAATGTTTTCCATTGTTAAAGGATAAGGACATTTTGACGTTTTCAATATTGTACATTGTTGAAACGGTATCAAAATTGGTCAATGGAATTTTTTCCATTGTTGGAAGTGCCAGAAAATTGTCATTATAGATAACTTCTAATATAATTATAAATAAATTTTTGATAATAACAATTGAAAAATGATGACTTAAAGACGAATTTTCCATTGTTGCCGGAAAAATTTCATATTTTAAGATTTCTTCATTGTTGAAAGCGTGGGAAAATTTGTCACTATATTTTTTTCCATTGTTAAAGGTTAGGGACTTTTTACGTTTTAAATATTGTTCATTATTGAAACGGTATCAACATTTGTCAATGGAATTTTTTCCATTGTTGGAAGTCTGGGAAAGTTGTCATTATAGATAATTTCTAATATAAATATAAATAAATTTTTCATGATAACAATTGAAAAATGATGACTTAAAGACGAATTTTCCATTGTTGCCAGAAAAATTTCATATTTTAAGATTCTTCATTGTTGAAATCGTGGGAAAATTTGTCACTATATTGTTTTCAATTGTTAAAGGATAGTGACATTTTCACGTTGTTAATATTGTCCATTGTTGAAACGGTATCAAAACTGGCCAATGGAATTTTTTCCATTGTTGGAGGTGCGGGAAAGTTGCAATTATAGTTAACTTCTAATATAATTATAAATAAATTTGTCATAATAAAACTTGGAAAATGATGACTTAAAGTCGAACTTTGAATGTTGCGGGAAAAAGTTCTTCTTTTAAGATTTCTTCATTGTTGAAAGCGTGGGAAAATTTGTCACTATAGTTTTTTCCATTGTTAAAGGATAGTGACATTTTCACGTCTTAAATATTGTCCATTGTTGAAACGGTATCAAAATTGGTCAATGGAATTTTTTCCATTGTTGAAAGTGCCGGAAAGTTGTCATTATAGATAATTTCTAATATAATTATAAATAAATTTTTCATGATAACAATTGAAAAATGAAGGCTTAAAGACGAATTTTCCATTGTTGCAAGAAAAATTTCATATTTTAAGATTTCTTCATTGTTGAAAGCGTGGGAAAATTTGTCACTATAATGTTTTCCATTGTTAAAGGATAAGGACATTTTTACGTTTTAAATATTGTCCATTGTTGAAACGGTATCAATATTTTTCAACGGAAAATTTTCCATTGTTGGAAGTGCGGGAAAGTTGTCATTATAGATAATTTCTAATATAATTATAAATAAATTTTTCATGATAACAATTGAAAAATGATGGCTTAAAGACGAATTTTCCATTGTTGCCGGAAAAATTTCATATTTTAAGATTTCTTCATTGTTGAAAGCGTGGGAAAATTCGTCACTATAATTTTTTCCATTGTTAAAGGTTAGGGACATTTTTACGTTTTAAATATTGTTCATTGTTGAAACGGTATCAACATTTGTCAATGGAATTTTTTCCATTGTTGGAAGTGCGGGAAAGTTGTCATTATAGATAATTTCTAGTATAATTATAAATAAATTTTTCATGATAACAATTGAAAAATGATGGCTTAAAGACGAATTTTCCATTGTTGCCGGAAAAATTTCATATTTTAAGATTTCTTCATTGTTGAAAGCGTGGGAAAATTTGTCACTGTAATGTTTTCCCTTGTTAAAGGATAAGGACATTTTTACGTTTTAAATATTGTCCATTGTTGAAACGGTATCAATATTTTTCAACGGAATTTTTTCCATTGTTGGAAGTACGGGAAAGTTGTCATTATAGATAATTTCTAATATAATTATAAATAAATTTTTCATAATAACAACTGAAAAATGATGACTTAAAGATGAATTTCTCATTGTTGCCGGAAAATTTTCATATTTTAAGGTTTCTTCATTGTTGAAAGGGTGGGAAAATTTTTCAGTATATTGTTTACCATTGTTAAAGGATAGTGACATTTTGACGTTTTCAATATTGTACATTGTTGAAACGGTATCAAAATTGGTCAATGGATTTTTTCCATTGTTGGAAGTTGCAAAAAGTTGTCATTATAGAAAACTTCTTATATAATTATAAATAAATTTTTGATAATAACAATTGAAAAATGATGACTTAAAATCGATTTTTCCATTGTTGCCGGAAAAATTTCATATTTTAAGATTTCTTCATTGGTGAAAGCGTGGGAAAATTCGTCACTATAATTTTTTCCATTGTTAAAGGTTAGGGACATTTTTACGTTTTAAATATTGTTCATTGTTGAAACGGTATCAACATTTGTCAATGGAATTTTTTCCATTGTTGGAAGTGCAGGAAAGTTGTCATTATAGATAATTTCTAATATAATTATAAATAAATTTTTCATGATAACAATTGAAAAATGATGACTTAAAGACGAATTTTCCATTGTTGCCGGAAAAATTTCATATTTTAAGATTTCTTCATTGTTGAAAGCGTGGGAAAATTTGTCACTGTAATGTTTTCCAATGTTAAAGGATTAGGACATTTTGACGTTTTCAATATTGTATATTGTTGAAACGGTATCAAAATTGGTCAATGGATTTTTTTCCATTGTTGGAAGTGCCAGAAAATTGTCATTATAGATAATATCTAATATAATTATAAATAAATTTTTGATAATAACAATTGAAAAATGATGACTTAAAGACGAATTTTCCATTGTTGCCGGAAAAATTTCATATTTTAAGATTTCTTCATTGTTGAAAGCGTGGGAAAATTTGTCACTATAATTTTTTCCATTGTTAAAGGTTAGGGACATTTTTACGTTTTAAATATTGTTCATTGTTGAAACTTTATCAACATTTGTCAATGGAATTTTTTCCATTGTTGGAAGTGCGGGAAAGTTGTAATTATAGATAATTTCTAATATAATTATAAATAAATTTTTCATGATAAAAATTGAAAAATGATGACTTAAAGACGAATTTTCCATTGTTGCCAGAAAAATTTCATATTTTAAGATTTCTTCATTGTTGAAAACGTGGGAAAATTTGTCACTATATGTTTTCCATTGTTAAAGGATAGTGACATTTTCACGTTGTTAATATTGTCCATTGTTGAAACGGTATCAAAACTGGTCAATGGATTTTTTTCCATTGTTGGAAGTGCCAGAAAGTTGTCATTATATATAACTTCTAATATAATTATAAATAAATTTTTCATAATAACAATTGAAAAATGATGGCTTAAAGACGAATTTTCCATTGTTGCCGGAAAAATTTCATATTTTAAGATTTCTTCATTGTTGAAAGCGTGGGAAAAATTTTCACTATAATGTTTTCCATTGTTAAAGGATAGGGACATTTTTACGTTTTAAATATTGTCCATTGTTGAAACGGTATCAATATTTGTCAACGGCATTTTTTCCATTGTTGGAAGTGCAGGAAAGTTGTCATTATGGATAATTTCTAATGTAATTATAAATAAATTTTTCATAATAACAACTGAAAAATGATGACTTAAAGACGAATTTCTCATTGTTGCCGGATAATTTCATATTTTAAGATTTCTTCATTGTTGAAAGGGGGGGGGAAATTTGTCACTATATTGTTTACCATTGTTAAAGGATAGTGACATTTTGACGTTTTCAATATAGTACATTGTTGAAACGGTATCAAATCTGGTCAATGGAATTTTTTCCATTGTTGGAGGTGCGGGAAAGTTGCAATTATAGTTAACTTCTAATATAATTATAAATAAATTTGTCATAATAAAACTTGGAAAATGATGACTTAAAGTCGAACTTTGATTGTTGCGGGAAAAATTTCTTCTTTTAAGATTTCTTCATTGTTGAAAGCGTGGGAAAATTTGTCACTATAGTTTTTTCCATTGTTAAAGGATAGTGACATTTTCACGTCTTAAATATTGTCCATTGTTGAAACGGTATCAAAATTGATCAATGGAATTTTTTCCATTGTTGAAAGTGCC
Organism: Maratus michaelseni; assembly: GCA_963931845.1. Classification (NCBI taxonomy): domain Eukaryota; kingdom Metazoa; phylum Arthropoda; class Arachnida; order Araneae; family Salticidae; genus Maratus; species Maratus michaelseni. The sequence goes on along the minus strand of CAWVPG010000094.1, from coordinate 916,724 downwards.
GAAAAGTTGTCATTATAGATAATTTCTAATATAATTATAAATAAATTTTTCATGATAACAATTGAAAAATGATGGCTTAAAGACGAATTTTCCATTGTTGCAAGAAAAATTTCATATTTTAAGATTTCTTCATTGTTGAAAGCGTGGGAAAATTTGTCACTATAATGTTTTCCATTGTTAAAGGATAAGGACATTTTGACGTTTTCAATATTGTACATTGTTGAAACGGTATCAAAATTGGTCAATGGAATTTTTTCCATTGTTGGAAGTGCCAGAAAATTGTCATTATAGATAACTTCTAATATAATTATAAATAAATTTTTGATAATAACAATTGAAAAATGATGACTTAAAGACGAATTTTCCATTGTTGCCGGAAAAATTTCATATTTTAAGATTTCTTCATTGTTGAAAGCGTGGGAAAATTTGTCACTATATTTTTTTCCATTGTTAAAGGTTAGGGACTTTTTACGTTTTAAATATTGTTCATTATTGAAACGGTATCAACATTTGTCAATGGAATTTTTTCCATTGTTGGAAGTCTGGGAAAGTTGTCATTATAGATAATTTCTAATATAAATATAAATAAATTTTTCATGATAACAATTGAAAAATGATGACTTAAAGACGAATTTTCCATTGTTGCCAGAAAAATTTCATATTTTAAGATTCTTCATTGTTAAAATCGTGGGAAAATTTGTCACTATATTGTTTTCAATTGTTAAAGGATAGTGACATTTTCACGTTGTTAATATTGTCCATTGTTGAAACGGTATCAAAACTGGTCAATGGAATTTTTTCCATTGTTGGAGGTGCGGGAAAGTTGCAATTATAGTTAACTTCTAATATAATTATAAATAAATTTGTCATAATAAAACTTGGAAAATGATGACTTAAAGTCGAACTTTGAATGTTGCGGGAAAAAGTTCTTCTTTTAAGATTTCTTCATTGTTGAAAGCGTGGGAAAATTTGTCACTATTGTTTTTTCCATTGTTAAAGGATAGTGACATTTTCACGTCTTAAATATTGTCCATTGTTGAAACGGTATCAAAATTGGTCAATGGAATTTTTTCCATTGTTGAAAGTGCCGGAAAGTTGTCATTATAGATAATTTCTAATATAATTATAAATAAATTTTTCATGATAACAATTGAAAAATGATGGCTTAAAGACGAATTTTCCATTGTTGCAAGAAAAATTTCATATTTTAAGATTTCTTCATTGTTGAAAGCGTGGGAAAATTTGTCACTATAATGTTTTCCATTGTTAAAGGATAAGGACATTTTTACGTTTTAAATATTGTCCATTGTTGAAACGGTATCAATATTTTTCAACGGAAAATTTTCCATTGTTGGAAGTGCGGGAATTTTGTCATTATAGATAATTTCTAATATAATTATAAATAAATTTTTCATGATAACAATTGAAAAATGATGGCTTAAAGACGAATTTTCCATTGTTGCCGGAAAAATTTCATATTTTAAGATTTCTTCATTGTTGAAAGCGTGGGAAAATTCGTCACTATAATTTTTTCCATTGTTAAAGGTTAGGGACATTTTTACGTTTTAAATATTGTTCATTGTTGAAACGGTATCAACATTTGTCAATGGAATTTTTTCCATTGTTGGAAGTGCGGGAAAGTTGTCATTATAGATAATTTCTAATATAATTATAAATAAATTTTTCATGATAACAATTGAAAAATGATGACTTAAAGACGAATTTTCCATTGTTGCCAGAAAAATTTCATATTTTTAGATTTCTTCATTGTTGAAAGCGTGCGAAAATTTGTCACTATAGTTTTTTCCATTCTTAAAGGATAGTGAAATTTTCACGTTTTAAATATTGTCCATTGTTGTAACGGTATCAAAATTGGTCAATGGAATTTTTTCCATTGTTGAAAGTGCCGGAAAGTTGTCATTATAGATAATTTCTAGTATAATTATAAATAAATTTTTCATGATAACAATTGAAAAATGATGGCTTAAAGACGAATTTTCCATTGTTGCCGGAAAAATTTCATATTTTAAGATTTCTTCATTGTTGAAAGCGTGGGAAAATTTGTCACTGTAATGTTTTCCCTTGTTAAAGGATAAGGACATTTTTACGTTTTAAATATTGTCCATTGTTGAAACGGTATCAATATTTTTCAACGGAATTTTTTCCATTGTTGGAAGTACGGGAATGTTGTCATTATAGATAATTTCTAATATAATTATAAATAAATTTTCCATAATAACAACTGAAAAATGATGACTTAAAGATGAATTTCTCATTGTTGCCGGAAAATTTTCATATTTTAAGGTTTCTTCATTGTTGAAAGGGTGGGAAAATTTTTCAGTATATTGTTTACCATTGTTAAAGGATAGTGACATTTTGACGTTTTCAATATTGTACATTGTTGAAACGGTATCAAAATTGGTCAATGGATTTTTTTTCCATTGTTGGAAGTTGCAGAAAGTTGTCATTATAGAAAACTTCTTATATAATTATAAATAAATTTTTGATAATAACAATTGAAAAATGATGACTTAAAATCGATTTTTCCATTATTGCCGGAAAAATTTCATATTTTAAGATTTCTTCATTGGTGAAAGCGTGGGAAAATTCGTCACTATAATTTTTTCCATTGTTAAAGGTTAGGGACATTTTTACGTTTTAAATATTGTTCATTGTTGAAACGGTATCAACATTTGTCAATGGAATTTTTTCCATTGTTGGAAGTGCAGGAAAGTTGTCATTATAGATAATTTCTAATATAATTATAAATAAATTTTTCATGATAACAATTGAAAAATGATGACTTAAAGACGAATTTTCCATTGTTGCCGGAAAAATTTCATATTTTAAGATTTCTTCATTGTTGAAAGCGTGGGAAAATTTGTCACTGTAATGTTTTCCATTGTTAATGGATTAGGACATTTTGACGTTTTCAATATTGTATATTGTTGAAACGGTATCAAAATTGGTCAATGGATTTTTTTCCATTGTTGGAAGTGCCAGAAAATTGTCATTATAGATAATATCTAATATAATTATAAATAAATTTTTGATAATAACAATTGAAAAATGATGACTTAAAGACGAATTTTCCATTGTTGCCGGAAAAATTTCATATTTTAAGATTTCTTCATTGTTGAAAGCGTGGGAAAATTTGTCACTATAATTTTTTCCATTGTTAAAGGTTAGGGACATTTTTACGTTTTAAATATTGTTCATTGTTGAAACTTTATCAACATTTGTCAATGGAATTTTTTCCATTGTTGGAAGTGCGGGAAAGTTGTAATTATAGATAATTTCTAATATAATTATAAATAAATTTTTCATGATAAAAATTGAAAAATGATGACTTAAAGACGAATTTTCCATTGTTGCCAGAAAAATTTCATATTTTAAGATTTCTTCATTGTTGAAAACGTGGGAAAATTTGTCACTATATGTTTTCCATTGTTAAAGGATAGTGACATTTTCACGTTGTTAATATTGTCCATTCTTGAAACGGTATCAAAACTGGTCAATGGATTTTTTTCCATTGTTGGAAGTGCCAGAAAGTTGTCATTATATATAACTTCTAATATAATTATAAATAAATTTTTCATAATAACAATTGAAAAATGATGGCTTAAAGACGAATTTTCCATTGTTGCCGGAAAAATTTCATATTTTAAGATTTCTTCATTGTTGAAAGCGTGGGAAAAATTTTCACTATAATGTTTTCCATTGTTAAAGGATAGGGACATTTTTACGTTTTAAATATTGTCCATTGTTGAAACGGTATCAATATTTGTCAACGGCATTTTTTCCATTGTTGGAAGTGCAGGAAAGTTGTCATTATGGATAATTTCTAATGTAATTATAAATAAATTTTTCATAATAACAACTGAAAAATGATGACTTAAAGACGAATTTCTCATTGTTGCCGGATAATTTCATATTTTAAGATTTCTTCATTGTTGAAAGGGGGGGGGGAAATTTGTCACTATATTGTTTACCATTGTTAAAGATAGTGACATTTTGACGTTTTCAATATAGTACATTGTTGAAACGGTATCAAAACTGGTCAATGGAATTTTTTCCATTGTTGGAGGTGCGGGAAAGTTGCAATTATAGTTAACTTCTAATATAATTATAAATAAATTTGTCATAATAAAACTTGGAAAATGATGACTTAAAGTCGAACTTTGATTGTTGCGGGAAAAATTTCTTCTTTTAAGATTTCTTCATTGTTGAAAGCGTGGGAAAATTTGTCACTATAGTTTTTTCCATTGTTAAAGGATAGTGACATTTTCACGTCTTAAATATTGTCCATTGTTGAAACGGTATCAAAATTGATCAATGGAATTTTTTCCATTGTTGAAAGTGCCGGAAAGTTGTCATTATAGATAATTTCTAATATAATTATAAATAAATTTTTCATGATAACAATTGAAAAATGATGGCTTAAAGACGAATTTTCCATTGTTGCAAGAAAAATTTCATATTTTAAGATTTCTTCATTGTTGAAAGCGTGGGAAAATTTGTCACTATAATGTTTTCCATTGTTAAAGGATAAGGACATTTTGACGTTTTCAATATTGTACATTGTTGAAACGGTATCAAAATTGGTCAATGGAATTTTTTCCATTGTTGGAAGTGCCAGAAAATTGTCATTATAGATAACTTCTAATATAATTATAAATAAATTTTTGATAATAACAATTGAAAAATGATGACTTAAAGACGAATTTTCCATTGTTGCCGGAAAAATTTCATATTTTAAGATTTCTTCATTGTTGAAAGCGTGGGAAAATTTGTCACTATATTTTTTTCCATTGTTAAAGGTTAGGGACTTTTTACGTTTTAAATATTGTTCATTATTGAAACGGTATCAACATTTGTCAATGGAATTTTTTCCATTGTTGGAAGTCTGGGAAAGTTGTCATTATAGATAATTTCTAATATAAATATAAATAAATTTTTCATGATAACAATTGAAAAATGATGACTTAAAGACGAATTTTCCATTGTTGCCAGAAAAATTTCATATTTTAAGATTCTTCATTGTTGAAATCGTGGGAAAATTTGTCACTATATTGTTTTCAATTGTTAAAGGATAGTGACATTTTCACGTTGTTAATATTGTCCATTGTTGAAACGGTATCAAAACTGGTCAATGGAATTTTTTCCATTGTTGGAGGTGCGGGAAAGTTGCAATTATAGTTAACTTCTAATATAATTATAAATAAATTTGTCATAATAAAACTTGGAAAATGATGACTTAAAGTCGAACTATGAATGTTGCGGGAAAAAGTTCTTCTTTTAAGATTTCTTCATTGTTGAAAGCGTGGGAAAATTTGTCACTATAGTTTTTTCCATTGTTAAAGGATAGTGACATTTTCACGTCTTAAATATTGTCCATTGTTGAAACGGTATCAAAATTGGTCAATGGAATTTTTTCCATTGTTGAAAGTGCCGGAAAGTTGTCATTATAGATAATTTCTAATATAATTATAAATAAATTTTTCATGATAACAATTGAAAAATGATGGCTTAAAGACGAATTTTTCATTGTTGCAAGAAAAATTTCATATTTTAAGATTTCTTCATTGTTGAAAGCGTGGGAAAATTTGTCACTATAATGTTTTCCATTGTTAAAGGATAAGGACATTTTTACGTTTTAAATATTGTCCATTGTTGAAACGGTATCAATATTTTTCAACGGAAAATTTTCCATTGTTGGAAGTGCGGGAAAGTTGTCATTATAGATAATTTCTAATATAATTATAAATAAATTTTTCATGATAACAATTGAAAAATGATGACTTAAAGACGAATTTTCCATTGTTGCCAGAAAAATTTCATATTTTTAGATTTCTTCATTGTTGAAAGCGTGCGAAAATTTGTCACTATAGTTTTTTCCATTCTTAAAGGATAGTGAAATTTTCACGTTTTAAATATTGTCCATTGTTGTAACGGTATCAAAATTGGTCAATGGAATTTTTTCCATTGTTGAAAGTGCCGGAAAGTTGTCATTATAGATAATTTCTAGTATAATTATAAATAAATTTTTCATGATAACAATTGAAAAATGATGGCTTAAAGACGAATTTTCCATTGTTGCCGGAAAATTTTCATATTTTAAGATTTCTTCATTGTTGAAAGCGTGGGAAAATTTGTCACTGTAATGTTTTCCCTTGTTAAAGGATAAGGACATTTTTACGTTTTAAATATTGTCCATTGTTGAAACGGTATCAATATTTTTCAACGGAATTTTTTCCATTGTTGGAAGTACGGGAAAGTTGTCATTATAGATAATTTCTAATATAATTATAAATAAATTTTTCATAATAACAACTGAAAAATGATGACTTAAAGATGAATTTCTCATTGTTGCCGGAAAATTTTCATATTTTAAGGTTTCTTCATTGTTGAAAGGGTGGGAAAATTTTTCAGTATATTGTTTACCATTGTTAAAGGATAGTGACATTTTGACGTTTTCAATATTGTACATTGTTGAAACGGTATCAAAATTGGTCAATGGATTTTTTTCCATTGTTGGAAGTTGCAGAAAGTTGTCATTATAGAAAACTTCTTATATAATTATAAATAAATTTTTGATAATAACAATTGAAAAATGATGACTTAAAAACGATTTTTCCATTGTTGCCGGAAAAATTTCATATTTTAAGATTTCTTCATTGGTGAAAGCGTGGGAAAATTCGTCACTATAATTTTTTCCATTGTTAAAGGTTAGGGACATTTTTACGTTTTAAATATTGTTCATTGTTGAAACGGTATCAACATTTGTCAATGGAATTTTTTCCATTGTTGGAAGTGCAGGAAAGTTGTCATTATAGATAATTTCTAATATAATTATAAATAAATTTTTCATGATAACAATTGAAAAATGATGACTTAAAGACGAATTTTCCATTGTGGCCGGAAAAATTTCATATTTTAAGATTTCTTCATTGTTGAAAGCGTGGCAAAATTTGTCACTATATTGTTTTCCATTGTTAAAGGATAGTGAAATTTTCACGTTTTAAATATTGTCCATTGTTGAAACGGTATCCAAATTGGTCAATGGAATTTTTTCTATTGTTGAAAGTGTCGGAAAGTTGTCATTATAGATAATTTCTAATATAATTATAAATAAATTTTTCATGATAACAATTGAAAAATGATGGCTTAAAGACGAATTTTCCATTGTTGCCGGAAAAATTTCATATTTTAAGATTTCTTCATTTTTGAAAGCGTGGGAAAATTTGTCACTATAATGTTTTCCATTGTTAAAGGATAAGGACGTTTTTACGTTTTAAATATTGTCCATTGTTGAAACGGTATCAATATTTTTCAACGGATTTTTTTCCATTGTTGGAAGTGCGGGAAAGTTGTCATTATAGATAATTTCTAATATAATTATAAATATCTTTTTCATAATAACAACTGAAAAATGATGACTTAAAGACGAATTTTTCATTGATGCCGGAAAAATTTCATATTTTAAGATTTCTTCATTGTTGAAAACGTGGGAAAATTTGTCACTATATTGTTTTCCATTGTTAAAGGATAGTGACATTTTCACGTTGTTAATATTGTCCATTGTTGAAACGGTATCAAAACTAGTCAATGGAATTTTTTCCATTGTTGAAAGTGCCGGAAAGTTGTCATTATAGATAATTTCTAATATAATTATAAATAAATTTTTCATGATAACAATTGAAAAATGATGGCTTAAAGACGAATTTTCCATTGTTGCCGGAAAAATTTCATATTTTAAGATTTCTTCATTGTTGAAAGCGTGGGAAAATTCGTCACTATAATTTTTTCCATTGTTAAAGGTTAGGGACATTTTTACGTTTTAAATATTGTTCATTGTTGAAACGGTATCAACATTTGTCAATGGAATTTTTTCCATTGTTGGAAGTGCGGGAATGTTGTCATTATGGATAATTTCTAATATAATTATAAATAAATTTTTCATGATAACAATTGAAAAATGATGACTTAAAGACGAATTTTCCATTGTTGCCAGAAAAATTTCATATTTTTAGATTTCTTCATTGTTGAAAACGTGGGAAAATTTGTCACTATATTGTTTTCCATTGTTAAAGGATAGTGAAATTTTCACGTTGTTTATATTGTCCATTGTTGAAACGGTATCAAAACTGGTCAATGGAATTTTTTCCATTGTTGGAAGTGCCAGAAAGTTGTCATTATATATAACTTCTAATATAATTATAAATAAATTTTTCATAATAACAATTGAAAAATGATGACTTAAAGACGAATTTTCCATTGTTTCCGGAAAAATTTCTTATTTTAAGGTTTCTTCATTGTTGAAAGGGTGGGAAAATTTGTCAGTATATTGTTTACCATTGCTAAAGGATAGTGACATTTTGACGTTTTCAATATTGTACATTGTTGAAACGGTATCAAAATTGGTCAATGGAATTTTTTCCATTGTTGGAAGTGCCAGAAAGTTGTCATTATAGAAAACTTCTTATATAATTATAAATTAATTTTTGATAAAAACAATTGAAAAATGATGACTTAAAAACGATTTTTCCATTGTTGCCAGAAAAATTTCATATTTTAAGATTTCTTCATTGGTGAAAGCGTGGGAAAATTCGTCACTATAATTTTTTCCATTGTTAAAGGTTAGGGACATTTTTACGTTTTAAATATTGTTCATTGTTGAAACGGTATCAACATTTGTCAATGGAATTTTTTCCATTGTTGGAAGTGCAGGAAAGTTGTCATTATAGATAATTTCTAATATAATTATAAATAAATTTTTAATGATAACAATTGAAAAATGATGACTTAAAGACGAATTTTCCATTGTTGCCGGAAAAATTTCATATTTTAAGATTTCTTCATTGTTGAAAGCGTGAGAAAATTTGTCACTGTAATGTTTTCCCTTGTTAAAGGATAAGGACATTTTTACGTTTTAAATATTGTCCATTATTGAAACGGTATCAATATTTTTCAACGGAATTTTTTCCATTGTTGGAAGTGCGGGAAAGTTGTCATTATAGATAATTTCTAATATAATTATAAATAAATTTTTCATGATAACAATTGAAAAATGATGACTTAAAGACGAATTTTCCATTGTTGCCAGAAAAATTTCATATTTTTAGATTCCTTCATTGTTGAAAACGTAGGAAAATTTGTCACTATATTGTTTTCCATTGTTAAAGGATAGTGACATTTTCACGTTGTTTATATTGTCCATTGTTGAAACGGTATCAAAACTGGTCAATGGAATTTTTTCCATTGTTGGAAGTGCCAGAAAGTTGTCATTATATATAACTTCTAATATAATTATAAATAAATTTTTCATAATAACAATTGAAAAATGATGACTTAAAGACGAATTTTCCATGGTTGCCGGAAAAATTTCATATTTTAAGATTTCTTCATTGTTGAAAGCGTGGCAAAATTTGTCACTATATTGTTTTCCATTGTTAAAGGATAGTGAAATTTTCACGTTTTAAATATTGTCCATTGTTTAAACGGTATCAAAATTGGTCAATGGCATTTTTTCTATTGTTGAAATTGTCGGAAAGTTGTCATTATAGATAATTTCTAATATAATTATAAATAAATTTTTCATGATAACAATTGAAAAATGATGGCTTAAAGACGAATTTTCCATTGTTGCCGGAAAAATTTCATATTTTAAGATTTCTTCATTTTTGAAAGCGTGGGAAAATTTGTCACTATAATGTTTTCCATTGTTAAAGGATAGTGACATTTTGACGTTTTCAATATTGTACATTGTTGAAACGGTATCAAAATTGGTCAACGGAATTTTTTCCATTGTTGGAAGTGCCAGAAAATTGTCAACATAGATAACTTCTAATATAATTATAAATAAATTTTTGATAATAACAATTGAAAAATGATGACTTAAAAACGATTTTTCCATTGTTGCCGGAAAAATTTCATATTTTAAGATTTCTTCATTGTTGAAAGCGTGGGAAAATTTGTCACTATAATTTTTTCCATTGTTAAAGGATAAGGACATTTTTACGTTTTAAATATTGTCCATTGTTGAAACGGTATCAAAACTAGTCAATGGAATTTTTTCCATTGTTGAAAGTGCCGGAAAGTTGTCATTATAGATAATTTCTAATATAATTATAAATAAATTTTTCATGATAACAATTGAAAAATGATGGCTTAAAGACGAATTTTCCATTGTTGCCGGAAAAATTTCATATTTTAAGATTTCTTCATTGTTGAAAGCGTGGGAAAATTCGTCACTATAATTTTTTCCATTGTTAAAGGTTAGGGACATTTTTACGTTTTAAATATTGTTCATTGTTGAAACGGTATCAACATTTGTCAATGGAATTTTTTCCATTGTTGGAAGTGCGGGAATGTTGTCATTATGGATAATTTCTAATATAATTATAAATAAATTTTTCATGATAACAATTGAAAAATGATGACTTAAAGACGAATTTTCCATTGTTGCCAGAAAAATTTCATATTTTTAGATTTCTTCATTGTTGAAAACGTGGGAAAATTTGTCACTATATTGTTTTCCATTGTTAAAGGATAGTGAAATTTTCACGTTGTTTATTTTGTCCATTGTTGAAACGGTATCAAAACTGGTCAATGGAATTTTTTCCATTGTTGGAAGTGCCAGAAAGTTGTCATTATATATAACTTCTAATATAATTATAAATAAATTTTTCATAATAACAATTGAAAAATGATGACTTAAAGACGAATTTTCCATTGTTGCCGAAAAAATTTCATATTTTAAGGTTTCTTCATTGTTGAAAGGGTGGGAAAATTTGTCAGTATATTGTTTACCATTGTTAAAGGATAGTGACATTTTGACGTTTTCAATATTGTACATTGTTGAAACGGTATCAAAATTGGTCAATGGAATTTTTTCCATTGTTGGAAGTGCCAGAAAGTTGTCATTATAGAAAACTTCTTATATAATTATAAATTAATTTTTGATAAAAACAATTGAAAAATGATGACTTAAAAACGATTTTTCCATTGTTGCCAGAAAAATTTCATATTTTAAGATTTCTTCATTGGTGAAAGCGTGGGAAAATTCGTCACTATAATTTTTTCCATTGTTAAAGGTTAGGGACATTTTAACGTTTTAAATATTGTTCATTGTTGAAACGGTATCAACATTTGTCAATGGAATTTTTTCCATTGTTGGAAGTGCAGGAAAGTTGTCATTATAGATAATTTCTAATATAATTATAAATAAATTTTTCATGATAACAATTGAAAAATGATGACTTAAAGACGAATTTTCCATTGTTGCCGGAAAAATTTCATATTTTAAGATTTCTTCATTGTTGAAAGCGTGGGAAAATTTGTCACTGTAATGTTTTCCCTTGTTAAAGGATAAGGACATTTTTACGTTTTAAATATTGTCCATTATTGAAACGGTATCAATATTTTTCAACGGAATTTTTTCCATTGTTGGAAGTGCGGAAAAGTTGCCATTATAGATAATTTCTAATATAATTATAAATAAATTTTTCATGATAACAATTGAAAAATGATGACTTAAAGACGAATTTTCCATTGTTGCCAGAAAAATTTCATATTTTTAGATTTCTTCATTGTTGAAAACGTAGGAAAATTTGTCACTATATTGTTTTCCATTGTTAAAGGATAGTGACATTTTCACGTTGTTTATATTGTCCATTGTTGAAACGGTATCAAAACTGGTCAATGGAATTTTTTCCATTGTTGGAAGTGCCAGAAAGTTGTCATTATATATAACTTCTAATATAATTATAAATAAATTTTTCATAATAACAATTGAAAAATGATGACTTAAAGACGAATTTTCCATGGTTGCCGGAAAAATTTCATATTTTAAGATTTCTTCATTGTTGAAAGCGTGGCAAAATTTGTCACTATATTGTTTTCCATTGTTAAAGGATAGTGAAATTTTCACGTTTTAAATATTGTCCATTGTTGAAACGGTATCAAAATTGGTCAATGGAATTTTTTCTATTGTTGAAAGTGTCGGAAAGTTGTCATTATAGATAATTTCTAATATAATTATAAATAAATTTTTCATGATAACAATTGAAAAATGATGGCTTAAAGACGAATTTTCCATTGTTGCCGGAAAAATTTCATATTTTAAGATTTCTTCATTTTTGAAAGCGTGGGAAAATTTGTCACTATAATGTTTTCCATTGTTAAAGGATAGTGACATTTTGACGTTTTCAATATTGTACATTGTTGAAACGGTATCAAAATTGGTCAACGGAATTTTTTCCATTGTTGGAAGTGCCAGAAAATTGTCAACATAGATAACTTCTAATATAATTATAAATAAATTTTTGATAATAACAATTGAAAAATGATGACTTAAAAACGATTTTTCCATTGTTGCCGGAAAAATTTCATATTTTAAGATTTCTTCATTGTTGAAAGCGTGGGAAAATTTGTCACTATAATTTTTTCCATTGTTAAAGGATAAGGACATTTTTACGTTTTAAATATTGTCCATTGTTGAAACGGTATCAATATTTGTCAACGGAATTTTTTCCATTGTTGGAAGTGCGGGATAGTTGTCATTATAGATAATTTCTAATATAATTATAAATAAATTTTTCATAATAACAAGTGAAAAATGATGACTTAAAGACGAATTTTTCATTGTTGCCGGAAAATTTTCATATTTTAAGATTTCTTTATTGTTGAAAGCGTGCGAAAATTTGTCACTATAGTTTTTTCCATTGTTAAAGGATAGTGAAATTTTCACGTTTTAAATATTGTCCATTGTTGAAACGGTATCAAAATTGGTCAATGGAATTTTTTCCATTGTTGAAAGTGCCGGAAAGTTGTCATTATAGATAATTTCTAATATAATTATAAATAAATTTTTCATGATAACAATTGAAAAATGATGGCTTAAAGACGAATTTACCATTGTTGCCAGAAAAATTTCATATTTTAAGATTTCTTCATTGTTGAAAACGTGGGAAAATTTGTCACTATATTGTTTTCCATTGTTAAAGGATAGTGACATTTTCACGTTGTTAATATTGTCCATTGTTGAAACGGTATCAAAACTGGTCAATGGAATTTTTTCCATTGTTGGAAGTGCCAGAAAGTTGTCATTATATATAACTTCTAATATAATTATAAATAAATTTTTCATAATAACAATTGAAAAATGATGACTTAAAGAAGAATTTTCCATTGTTGCCGGAAAATTTTCATATTTTAAGATTTCTTCATTGTTGAAAGCGTGGCAAAATTTGTCACTATATTGTTTTCCATTTTTAAAGGATAGTGACATTTTCACGTTTTAAATACTGTCCATTGTTGAAACGGTATCAAAATTGGTCAATGGAATTTTTTCCATTGGTGAAAGTGTCGGAAAGTTGTCATTATAGATAATTTCTAATATAATTATAAATAAATTTTTCATGATAACAATTGAAAAATGATGGCTTAAAGACGAATTTTCCATTGTTGCCGGAAAAATTTCATATTTTAAGATTTCTTCATTGTTGAAAGCGTGGGAAAATTCGTCACTATAATTTTTTCCATTGTTAAATGTTAGGGACATTTTTACGTTTTAAATATTGTTCATTGTTGAAACGGTATCAACATTTGTCAATGGAATTTTTTCCATTGTTGGAAGTGCGGGAAAGTTGTCATTATACATAATTTCTAATATAATTATAAATAAATTTTTCATGATAACAATTGAAAAATGATGGCTTAAAGACGAATTTTCCATTGTTTCCGGAAAAATTTCATATTTTAAGATTTCTTCATTGTTGAAAGCGTGGGAAAATTTGTCACTGTAATGTTTTCCCTTGTTAAAGGATATGGACATTTTTACGTTTTAAATATTGTCCATTGTTGAAACGGTATCAATATTTTTCAACGGAATTTTTTCCATTGTTGGAAGTACGGGAAAGTTGTCATTATAGATAATTTCTAATATAATTATAAATAAATTTTTCATAATAACAACTGAAAAATGATGACTTAAAGATGAATTTCTCATTGTTGCCGGAAAATTTTCATATTTTAAGGTTTCTTCATTGTTGAAAGGGTGGGAAAATTTTTCAGTATATTGTTTACCATTGTTAAAGGATAGTGACATTTTGACGTTTTCAATATTGTACATTGTTGAAACGGTATCAAAATTGGTCAATGGAATTTTACCATTGTTGGAAGTGCGGGAAAGTTGTCATTATAGATAATTTCTAATATAATTATAAATAAATTTTTCATGATAACAATTGAAAAATAATGACTTAAAGACGAATTTTCCATTGTTGCCAGAAAAATTTCATATTTTTAGATTTCTTCATTGTTGAAAACGTAGGAAAATTTGTCACTATATTGTTTTCCATTGTTAAAGGATAGTGACATTTTCACGTTGTTTATATTGTCCATTGTTGAAACGGTATCAAAACTGGTCAATGGAATTTTTTCCATTGTTGGAAGTGCCAGAAAGTTGTCATTATATATAACTTCTAATATAATTATAAATAAATTTTTCATAATAACAATTGAAAAATGATGACTTAAAGACGAATTTTCCATGGTTGCCGGAAAAATTTCATATTTTAAGATTTCTTCATTGTTGAAAGCGTGGCAAAATTTGTCACTATATTGTTTTCCATTGTTAAAGGATAGTGAAATTTTCACGTTTTAAATATTGTCCATTGTTGAAACGGTATCAAAATTGGTCAATGGAATTTTTTCTATTGTTGAAAGTGTCGGAAAGTTGTCATTATAGATAATTTCTAATATAATTATAAATAAATTTTTCATGATAACAATTGAAAAATGATGGCTTAAAGACGAATTTTCCATTGTTGCCGGAAAAATTTCATATTTTAAGATTTCTTCATTTTTGAAAGCGTGGGAAAATTTGTCACTATAATGTTTTCCATTGTTAAAGGATAGTGACATTTTGACGTTTTCAATATTGTACATTGTTGAAACGGTATCAAAATTGGTCAACGGAATTTTTTCCATTGTTGGAAGTGCCAGAAAATTGTCAACATAGATAACTTCTAATATAATTATAAATAAATTTTTGATAATAACAATTGAAAAATGATGACTTAAAAACGATTTTTCCATTGTTGCCGGAAAAATTTCATATTTTAAGATTTCTTCATTGTTGAAAGCGTGGGAAAATTTGTCACTATAATTTTTTCCATTGTTAAAGGATAAGGACATTTTTACGTTTTAAATATTGTCCATTGTTGAAACGGTATCAATATTTGTCAACGGAATTTTTTCCATTGTTGGAAGTGCGGGATAGTTGTCATTATAGATAATTTCTAATATAATTATAAATAAATTTTTCATAATAACAAGTGAAAAATGATGACTTAAAGACGAATTTTTCATTGTTGCCGGAAAATTTTCATATTTTAAGATTTCTTTATTGTTGAAAGCGTGCGAAAATTTGTCACTATAGTTTTTTCCATTGTTAAAGGATAGTGAAATTTTCACGTTTTAAATATTGTCCATTGTTGAAACGGTATCAAAATTGGTCAATGGAATTTTTTCCATTGTTGAAAGTGCCGGAAAGTTGTCATTATAGATAATTTCTAATATAATTATAAATAAATTTTTCATGATAACAATTGAAAAATGATGGCTTAAAGACGAATTTACCATTGTTGCCAGAAAAATTTCATATTTTAAGATTTCTTCATTGTTGAAAACGTGGGAAAATTTGTCACTATATTGTTTTCCATTGTTAAAGGATAGTGACATTTTCACGTTGTTAATATTGTCCATTGTTGAAACGGTATCAAAACTGGTCAATGGAATTTTTTCCATTGTTGGAAGTGCCAGAAAGTTGTCATTATATATAACTTCTAATATAATTATAAATAAATTTTTCATAATAACAATTGAAAAATGATGACTTAAAGAAGAATTTTCCATTGTTGCCGGAAAATTTTCATATTTTAAGATTTCTTCATTGTTGAAAGCGTGGCAAAATTTGTCACTATATTGTTTTCCATTTTTAAAGGATAGTGACATTTTCACGTTTTAAATACTGTCCATTGTTGAAACGGTATCAAAATTGGTCAATGGAATTTTTTCCATTGGTGAAAGTGTCGGAAAGTTGTCATTATAGATAATTTCTAATATAATTATAAATAAATTTTTCATGATAACAATTGAAAAATGATGGCTTAAAGACGAATTTTCCATTGTTGCCGGAAAAATTTCATATTTTAAGATTTCTTCATTGTTGAAAGCGTGGGAAAATTCGTCACTATAATTTTTTCCATTGTTAAATGTTAGGGACATTTTTACGTTTTAAATATTGTTCATTGTTGAAACGGTATCAACATTTGTCAATGGAATTTTTTCCATTGTTGGAAGTGCGGGAAAGTTGTCATTATACATAATTTCTAATATAATTATAAATAAATTTTTCATGATAACAATTGAAAAATGATGGCTTAAAGACGAATTTTCCATTGTTTCCGGAAAAATTTCATATTTTAAGATTTCTTCATTGTTGAAAGCGTGGGAAAATTTGTCACTGTAATGTTTTCCCTTGTTAAAGGATATGGACATTTTTACGTTTTAAATATTGTCCATTGTTGAAACGGTATCAATATTTTTCAACGGAATTTTTTCCATTGTTGGAAGTACGGGAAAGTTGTCATTATAGATAATTTCTAATATAATTATAAATAAATTTTTCATAATAACAACTGAAAAATGATGACTTAAAGATGAATTTCTCATTGTTGCCGGAAAATTTTCATATTTTAAGGTTTCTTCATTGTTGAAAGGGTGGGAAAATTTTTCAGTATATTGTTTACCATTGTTAAAGGATAGTGACATTTTGACGTTTTCAATATTGTACATTGTTGAAACGGTATCAAAATTGGTCAATGGAATTTTACCATTGTTGGAAGTTGCAGAAAGTTGTCATTATAGAAAACTTCTTATATAATTATAAATAAATTTTTGATAATAACAATTGAAAAATGATGACTTAAAAACGATTTTTCCATTGTTGCCGGAAAAATTTCATATTTTAAGATTTCTTCATTGGTGAAAGCGTGGGAAAATTCGTCACTATAATTTTTTCCATTGTTAAAGGTTAGGGACATTTTTACGTTTTAAATATTGTTCATTGTTGAAACGGTATCAACATTTGTCAATGGAATTTTTTCCATAGTTGGAAGTGCAGGAAAGTTGTCATTATAGATAATTTCTAATATAATTATAAATAAATTTTTCATGATAACAATTGAAAAATGATGACTTAAAGACGAATTTTCCATTGTTGCCGGAAAAATTTCATATTTTAAGATTTCTTCATTGTTGAAAGCGTGGGAAAATTTGTTACTGTAATGTTTTCCCTTGTTAAAGGATAAGGACATTTTTACGTTTTAAATATTGTCCATTGTTGAAACGGTATCAATATTTTTCAACGGAATTTTTTCCATTGTTGGAAGTGCGGGAAAGTTGTCATTATAGATAATTTCTAATATAATTATAAATAAATTTTTCATGATAACAATTGAAAAATAATGACTTAAAGACGAATTTTCCATTGTTGCCAGAAAAATTTCATATTTTTAGATTTCTTCATTGTTGAAAACGTGGGAAAATTTGTCACTATATTGTTTTCCATTGTTAAAGGATAGTGACATTTTCACGTTGTTTATATTGTCCATTGTTGAAACGGTATCAAAACTGGTCAATGGAATTTTTTCCATTGTTGGAAGTGCCAGAAAGTTGTCATTATATATAACTTCTAATATAATTATAAATAAATTTTTCATAATAACAATTGAAAAATGATGACTTAAAGACGAATTTTCCATTGTGGCCGGAAAAATTTCATATTTTAAGATTTCTTCATTGTTGAAAGCGTGGCAAAATTTGTCACTATATTGTTTTCCATTGTTAAAGGATAGTGAAATTTTCACGTTTTAAATATTGTCCATTGTTGAAACGGTATCAAAATTGGTCAATGGAATTTTTTCTATTGTTGAAAGTGTCGGAAAGTTGTCATTATAGATAATTTCTAATATAATTATAAATAAATTTTTCATGATAACAATTGAAAAATGATGGCTTAAAGACGAATTTTCCATTGTTGCCGGAAAAATTTCATATTTTTAGATTTCTTCATTGTTGAAAACGTGGGAAAATTTGTCACTATATTGTTTTCCATTGTTAAAGGATAGTGACATTTTCACGTTGTTTATATTGTCCATTGTTGAAACGGTATCAAAATTGGTCAATGGAATTTTTTCCATTGTTGAAAGTGCCGGAAAGTTGTCATTATATATAATTTTCAATATAATTATAAATAAATTTTTCATGATAACAATTGAAAAATGATGGCTTAAAGACGAATTTTCCATTGTTTCCGGAAAAATTTCATATTTTAAGATTTCTTCATTGTTGAAAGCGTGGGAAAATTTGTCACTGTAATGTTTTCCCTTGTTAAAGGATATGGACATTTTTACGTTTTAAATATTGTCCATTGTTGAAACGGTATCAATATTTTTCAACGGAATTTTTTCCATTGTTGGAAGTACGGGAAAGTTGTCATTATAGATAATTTCTAATATAATTATAAATAAATTTTTCATAATAACAACTGAAAAATGATGACTTAAAGATGAATTTCTCATTGTTGCCGGAAAATTTTCATATTTTAAGGTTTCTTCATTGTTGAAAGGGTGGGAAAATTTTTCAGTATATTGTTTACCATTGTTAAAGGATAGTGACATTTTGACGTTTTCAATATTGTACATTGTTGAAACGGTATCAAAATTGGTCAATGGAATTTTACCATTGTTGGAAGTTGCAGAAAGTTGTCATTATAGAAAACTTCTTATATAATTATAAATAAATTTTTGATAATAACAATTGAAAAATGATGACTTAAAAACGATTTTTCCATTGTTGCCGGAAAAATTTCATATTTTAAGATTTCTTCATTGGTGAAAGCGTGGGAAAATTCGTCACTATAATTTTTTCCATTGTTAAAGGTTAGGGACATTTTTACGTTTTAAATATTGTTCATTGTTGAAACGGTATCAACATTTGTCAATGGAATTTTTTCCATAGTTGGAAGTGCAGGAAAGTTGTCATTATAGATAATTTCTAATATAATTATAAATAAATTTTTCATGATAACAATTGAAAAATGATGACTTAAAGACGAATTTTCCATTGTTGCCGGAAAAATTTCATATTTTAAGATTTCTTCATTGTTGAAAGCGTGGGAAAATTTGTTACTGTAATGTTTTCCCTTGTTAAAGGATAAGGACATTTTTACGTTTTAAATATTGTCCATTGTTGAAACGGTATCAATATTTTTCAACGGAATTTTTTCCATTGTTGGAAGTGCGGGAAAGTTGTCATTATAGATAATTTCTAATATAATTATAAATAAATTTTTCATGATAACAATTGAAAAATAATGACTTAAAGACGAATTTTCCATTGTTGCCAGAAAAATTTCATATTTTTAGATTTCTTCATTGTTGAAAACGTGGGAAAATTTGTCACTATATTGTTTTCCATTGTTAAAGGATAGTGACATTTTCACGTTGTTTATATTGTCCATTGTTGAAACGGTATCAAAACTGGTCAATGGAATTTTTTCCATTGTTGGAAGTGCCAGAAAGTTGTCATTATATATAACTTCTAATATAATTATAAATAAATTTTTCATAATAACAATTGAAAAATGATGACTTAAAGACGAATTTTCCATTGTGGCCGGAAAAATTTCATATTTTAAGATTTCTTCATTGTTGAAAGCGTGGCAAAATTTGTCACTATATTGTTTTCCATTGTTAAAGGATAGTGAAATTTTCACGTTTTAAATATTGTCCATTGTTGAAACGGTATCAAAATTGGTCAATGGAATTTTTTCTATTGTTGAAAGTGTCGGAAAGTTGTCATTATAGATAATTTCTAATATAATTATAAATAAATTTTTCATGATAACAATTGAAAAATGATGGCTTAAAGACGAATTTTCCATTGTTGCCGGAAAAATTTCATATTTTAAGATTTCTTCATTGTTGAAAGCGTGGGAAAATTCGTCACTATAATTTTTTCCATTGTTAAAGGTTAGGGACATTTTTACGTTTTAAATATTGTTCATTGTTGAAACGGTATCAATATTTTTCAACGGAATTTTTTCCATTGTTGGAAGTACGGGAAAGTTGTCATTATAGATAATTTCTAATATAATTATAAATAAATTTTTCATAATAACAACTGAAAAATGATGACTTAAAGATGAATTTCTCATTGTTGCCGGAAAATTTTCATATTTTAAGGTTTCTTCATTGTTGAAAGGGTGGGAAAATTTTTCAGTATATTGTTTACCATTGTTAAAGGATAGTGACATTTTGACGTTTTCAATATTGTACATTGTTGAAACGGTATCAAAATTGGTCAATGGAATTTTACCATTGTTGGAAGTGCGGGAAAGTTGTCATTATAGATAATTTCTAATATAATTATAAATAAATTTTTCATGATAACAATTGAAAAATAATGACTTAAAGACGAATTTTCCATTGTTGCCAGAAAAATTTCATATTTTTAGATTTCTTCATTGTTGAAAACGTAGGAAAATTTGTCACTATATTGTTTTCCATTGTTAAAGGATAGTGACATTTTCACGTTGTTTATATTGTCCATTGTTGAAACGGTATCAAAACTGGTCAATGGAATTTTTTCCATTGTTGGAAGTGCCAGAAAGTTGTCATTATATATAACTTCTAATATAATTATAAATAAATTTTTCATAATAACAATTGAAAAATGATGACTTAAAGACGAATTTTCCATGGTTGCCGGAAAAATTTCATATTTTAAGATTTCTTCATTGTTGAAAGCGTGGCAAAATTTGTCACTATATTGTTTTCCATTGTTAAAGGATAGTGAAATTTTCACGTTTTAAATATTGTCCATTGTTGAAACGGTATCAAAATTGGTCAATGGAATTTTTTCTATTGTTGAAAGTGTCGGAAAGTTGTCATTATAGATAATTTCTAATATAATTATAAATAAATTTTTCATGATAACAATTGAAAAATGATGGCTTAAAGACGAATTTTCCATTGTTGCCGGAAAAATTTCATATTTTAAGATTTCTTCATTTTTGAAAGCGTGGGAAAATTTGTCACTATAATGTTTTCCATTGTTAAAGGATAGTGACATTTTGACGTTTTCAATATTGTACATTGTTGAAACGGTATCAAAATTGGTCAACGGAATTTTTTCCATTGTTGGAAGTGCCAGAAAATTGTCAACATAGATAACTTCTAATATAATTATAAATAAATTTTTGATAATAACAATTGAAAAATGATGACTTAAAAACGATTTTTCCATTGTTGCCGGAAAAATTTCATATTTTAAGATTTCTTCATTGTTGAAAGCGTGGGAAAATTTGTCACTATAATTTTTTCCATTGTTAAAGGATAAGGACATTTTTACGTTTTAAATATTGTCCATTGTTGAAACGGTATCAATATTTGTCAACGGAATTTTTTCCATTGTTGGAAGTGCGGGATAGTTGTCATTATAGATAATTTCTAATATAATTATAAATAAATTTTTCATAATAACAAGTGAAAAATGATGACTTAAAGACGAATTTTTCATTGTTGCCGGAAAATTTTCATATTTTAAGATTTCTTTATTGTTGAAAGCGTGCGAAAATTTGTCACTATAGTTTTTTCCATTGTTAAAGGATAGTGAAATTTTCACGTTTTAAATATTGTCCATTGTTGAAACGGTATCAAAATTGGTCAATGGAATTTTTTCCATTGTTGAAAGTGCCGGAAAGTTGTCATTATAGATAATTTCTAATATAATTATAAATAAATTTTTCATGATAACAATTGAAAAATGATGGCTTAAAGACGAATTTACCATTGTTGCCAGAAAAATTTCATATTTTAAGATTTCTTCATTGTTGAAAACGTGGGAAAATTTGTCACTATATTGTTTTCCATTGTTAAAGGATAGTGACATTTTCACGTTGTTAATATTGTCCATTGTTGAAACGGTATCAAAACTGGTCAATGGAATTTTTTCCATTGTTGGAAGTGCCAGAAAGTTGTCATTATATATAACTTCTAATATAATTATAAATAAATTTTTCATAATAACAATTGAAAAATGATGACTTAAAGAAGAATTTTCCATTGTTGCCGGAAAATTTTCATATTTTAAGATTTCTTCATTGTTGAAAGCGTGGCAAAATTTGTCACTATATTGTTTTCCATTTTTAAAGGATAGTGACATTTTCACGTTTTAAATACTGTCCATTGTTGAAACGGTATCAAAATTGGTCAATGGAATTTTTTCCATTGGTGAAAGTGTCGGAAAGTTGTCATTATAGATAATTTCTAATATAATTATAAATAAATTTTTCATGATAACAATTGAAAAATGATGGCTTAAAGACGAATTTTCCATTGTTGCCGGAAAAATTTCATATTTTAAGATTTCTTCATTGTTGAAAGCGTGGGAAAATTCGTCACTATAATTTTTTCCATTGTTAAATGTTAGGGACATTTTTACGTTTTAAATATTGTTCATTGTTGAAACGGTATCAACATTTGTCAATGGAATTTTTTCCATTGTTGGAAGTGCGGGAAAGTTGTCATTATACATAATTTCTAATATAATTATAAATAAATTTTTCATGATAACAATTGAAAAATGATGGCTTAAAGACGAATTTTCCATTGTTTCCGGAAAAATTTCATATTTTAAGATTTCTTCATTGTTGAAAGCGTGGGAAAATTTGTCACTGTAATGTTTTCCCTTGTTAAAGGATATGGACATTTTTACGTTTTAAATATTGTCCATTGTTGAAACGGTATCAATATTTTTCAACGGAATTTTTTCCATTGTTGGAAGTACGGGAAAGTTGTCATTATAGATAATTTCTAATATAATTATAAATAAATTTTTCATAATAACAACTGAAAAATGATGACTTAAAGATGAATTTCTCATTGTTGCCGGAAAATTTTCATATTTTAAGGTTTCTTCATTGTTGAAAGGGTGGGAAAATTTTTCAGTATATTGTTTACCATTGTTAAAGGATAGTGACATTTTGACGTTTTCAATATTGTACATTGTTGAAACGGTATCAAAATTGGTCAATGGAATTTTACCATTGTTGGAAGTTGCAGAAAGTTGTCATTATAGAAAACTTCTTATATAATTATAAATAAATTTTTGATAATAACAATTGAAAAATGATGACTTAAAAACGATTTTTCCATTGTTGCCGGAAAAATTTCATATTTTAAGATTTCTTCATTGGTGAAAGCGTGGGAAAATTCGTCACTATAATTTTTTCCATTGTTAAAGGTTAGGGACATTTTTACGTTTTAAATATTGTTCATTGTTGAAACGGTATCAACATTTGTCAATGGAATTTTTTCCATAGTTGGAAGTGCAGGAAAGTTGTCATTATAGATAATTTCTAATATAATTATAAATAAATTTTTCATGATAACAATTGAAAAATGATGACTTAAAGACGAATTTTCCATTGTTGCCGGAAAAATTTCATATTTTAAGATTTCTTCATTGTTGAAAGCGTGGGAAAATTTGTTACTGTAATGTTTTCCCTTGTTAAAGGATAAGGACATTTTTACGTTTTAAATATTGTCCATTGTTGAAACGGTATCAATATTTTTCAACGGAATTTTTTCCATTGTTGGAAGTGCGGGAAAGTTGTCATTATAGATAATTTCTAATATAATTATAAATAAATTTTTCATGATAACAATTGAAAAATAATGACTTAAAGACGAATTTTCCATTGTTGCCAGAAAAATTTCATATTTTTAGATTTCTTCATTGTTGAAAACGTGGGAAAATTTGTCACTATATTGTTTTCCATTGTTAAAGGATAGTGACATTTTCACGTTGTTTATATTGTCCATTGTTGAAACGGTATCAAAACTGGTCAATGGAATTTTTTCCATTGTTGGAAGTGCCAGAAAGTTGTCATTATATATAACTTCTAATATAATTATAAATAAATTTTTCATAATAACAATTGAAAAATGATGACTTAAAGACGAATTTTCCATTGTGGCCGGAAAAATTTCATATTTTAAGATTTCTTCATTGTTGAAAGCGTGGCAAAATTTGTCACTATATTGTTTTCCATTGTTAAAGGATAGTGAAATTTTCACGTTTTAAATATTGTCCATTGTTGAAACGGTATCAAAATTGGTCAATGGAATTTTTTCTATTGTTGAAAGTGTCGGAAAGTTGTCATTATAGATAATTTCTAATATAATTATAAATAAATTTTTCATGATAACAATTGAAAAATGATGGCTTAAAGACGAATTTTCCATTGTTGCCGGAAAAATTTCATATTTTTAGATTTCTTCATTGTTGAAAACGTGGGAAAATTTGTCACTATATTGTTTTCCATTGTTAAAGGATAGTGACATTTTCACGTTGTTTATATTGTCCATTGTTGAAACGGTATCAAAATTGGTCAATGGAATTTTTTCCATTGTTGAAAGTGCCGGAAAGTTGTCATTATATATAATTTTCAATATAATTATAAATAAATTTTTCATGATAACAATTGAAAAATGATGGCTTAAAGACGAATTTTCCATTGTTTCCGGAAAAATTTCATATTTTAAGATTTCTTCATTGTTGAAAGCGTGGGAAAATTTGTCACTGTAATGTTTTCCCTTGTTAAAGGATATGGACATTTTTACGTTTTAAATATTGTCCATTGTTGAAACGGTATCAATATTTTTCAACGGAATTTTTTCCATTGTTGGAAGTACGGGAAAGTTGTCATTATAGATAATTTCTAATATAATTATAAATAAATTTTTCATAATAACAACTGAAAAATGATGACTTAAAGATGAATTTCTCATTGTTGCCGGAAAATTTTCATATTTTAAGGTTTCTTCATTGTTGAAAGGGTGGGAAAATTTTTCAGTATATTGTTTACCATTGTTAAAGGATAGTGACATTTTGACGTTTTCAATATTGTACATTGTTGAAACGGTATCAAAATTGGTCAATGGAATTTTACCATTGTTGGAAGTTGCAGAAAGTTGTCATTATAGAAAACTTCTTATATAATTATAAATAAATTTTTGATAATAACAATTGAAAAATGATGACTTAAAAACGATTTTTCCATTGTTGCCGGAAAAATTTCATATTTTAAGATTTCTTCATTGGTGAAAGCGTGGGAAAATTCGTCACTATAATTTTTTCCATTGTTAAAGGTTAGGGACATTTTTACGTTTTAAATATTGTTCATTGTTGAAACGGTATCAACATTTGTCAATGGAATTTTTTCCATAGTTGGAAGTGCAGGAAAGTTGTCATTATAGATAATTTCTAATATAATTATAAATAAATTTTTCATGATAACAATTGAAAAATGATGACTTAAAGACGAATTTTCCATTGTTGCCGGAAAAATTTCATATTTTAAGATTTCTTCATTGTTGAAAGCGTGGGAAAATTTGTTACTGTAATGTTTTCCCTTGTTAAAGGATAAGGACATTTTTACGTTTTAAATATTGTCCATTGTTGAAACGGTATCAATATTTTTCAACGGAATTTTTTCCATTGTTGGAAGTGCGGGAAAGTTGTCATTATAGATAATTTCTAATATAATTATAAATAAATTTTTCATGATAACAATTGAAAAATAATGACTTAAAGACGAATTTTCCATTGTTGCCAGAAAAATTTCATATTTTTAGATTTCTTCATTGTTGAAAACGTGGGAAAATTTGTCACTATATTGTTTTCCATTGTTAAAGGATAGTGACATTTTCACGTTGTTTATATTGTCCATTGTTGAAACGGTATCAAAACTGGTCAATGGAATTTTTTCCATTGTTGGAAGTGCCAGAAAGTTGTCATTATATATAACTTCTAATATAATTATAAATAAATTTTTCATAATAACAATTGAAAAATGATGACTTAAAGACGAATTTTCCATTGTGGCCGGAAAAATTTCATATTTTAAGATTTCTTCATTGTTGAAAGCGTGGCAAAATTTGTCACTATATTGTTTTCCATTGTTAAAGGATAGTGAAATTTTCACGTTTTAAATATTGTCCATTGTTGAAACGGTATCAAAATTGGTCAATGGAATTTTTTCTATTGTTGAAAGTGTCGGAAAGTTGTCATTATAGATAATTTCTAATATAATTATAAATAAATTTTTCATGATAACAATTGAAAAATGATGGCTTAAAGACGAATTTTCCATTGTTGCCGGAAAAATTTCATATTTTAAGATTTCTTCATTGTTGAAAGCGTGGGAAAATTCGTCACTATAATTTTTTCCATTGTTAAAGGTTAGGGACATTTTTACGTTTTAAATATTGTTCATTGTTGAAACGGTATCAACATTTGTCAATGGAATTTTTTCCATTGTTGGAAGTGCGGGAATGTTGTCATTATGGATAATTTCTAATATAATTATAAATAAATTTTTCATGATAACAATTGAAAAATGATGACTTAAAGACGAATTTTCCATTGTTGCCAGAAAAATTTCATATTTTTAGATTTCTTCATTGTTGAAAACGTGGGAAAATTTGTCACTATATTGTTTTCCATTGTTAAAGGATAGTGAAATTTTCACGTTGTTTATATTGTCCATTGTTGAAACGGTATCAAAATTGGTCAATGGAATTTTTTCCATTGTTGAAAGTGCCGGAAAGTTGTCATTATAGATAATTTCTAATATAATTATAAATAAATTTTTCATGATAACAATTGAAAAATGATGGCTTAAAGACGAATTTACCATTGTTGCCAGAAAAATTTCATATTTTAAGATTTCTTCATTGTTGAAAACGTGGGAAAATTTGTCACTATATTGTTTTCCATTGTTAAAGGATAGTGACATTTTCACGTTGTTAATATTGTCCATTGTTGAAACGGTATCAAAACTGGTCAATGGAATTTTTTCCATTGTTGGAAGTGCCAGAAAGTTGTCATTATATATAACTTCTAATATAATTATAAATAAATTTTTCATAATAACAATTGAAAAATGATGACTTAAAGAAGAATTTTCCATTGTTGCCGGAAAATTTTCATATTTTAAGATTTCTTCATTGTTGAAAGCGTGGCAAAATTTGTCACTATATTGTTTTCCATTTTTAAAGGATAGTGAAATTTTCACGTTTTAAATACTGTCCATTGTTGAAACGGTATCAAAATTGGTCAATGGAATTTTTTCCATTGTTGAAAGTGTCGGAAAGTTGTCATTATAGATAATTTCTAATATAATTATAAATAAATTTTTCATGATAACAAGTGAAAAATGATGACTTAAAGACGAATTTTTCATTGTTGCCGGAAAATTTTCATATTTTAAGATTTCTTTATTGTTGAAAGCGTGCGAAAATTTGTCACTATAGTTTTTTCCATTGTTAAAGGATAGTGAAATTTTCACGTTTTAAATATTGTCCATTGTTGAAACGGTATCAAAATTGGTCAATGGAATTTTTTCCATTGTTGAAAGTGCCGGAAAGTTGTCATTATAGATAATTTCTAATATAATTATAAATAAATTTTTCATGATAACAATTGAAAAATGATGGCTTAAAGACGAATTTACCATTGTTGCCAGAAAAATTTCATATTTTAAGATTTCTTCATTGTTGAAAACGTGGGAAAATTTGTCACTATATTGTTTTCCATTGTTAAAGGATAGTGACATTTTCACGTTGTTAATATTGTCCATTGTTGAAACGGTATCAAAACTGGTCAATGGAATTTTTTCCATTGTTGGAAGTGCCAGAAAGTTGTCATTATATATAACTTCTAATATAATTATAAATAAATTTTTCATAATAACAATTGAAAAATGATGACTTAAAGAAGAATTTTCCATTGTTGCCGGAAAATTTTCATATTTTAAGATTTCTTCATTGTTGAAAGCGTGGCAAAATTTGTCACTATATTGTTTTCCATTTTTAAAGGATAGTGACATTTTCACGTTTTAAATACTGTCCATTGTTGAAACGGTATCAAAATTGGTCAATGGAATTTTTTCCATTGGTGAAAGTGTCGGAAAGTTGTCATTATAGATAATTTCTAATATAATTATAAATAAATTTTTCATGATAACAATTGAAAAATGATGGCTTAAAGACGAATTTTCCATTGTTGCCGGAAAAATTTCATATTTTAAGATTTCTTCATTGTTGAAAGCGTGGGAAAATTCGTCACTATAATTTTTTCCATTGTTAAATGTTAGGGACATTTTTACGTTTTAAATATTGTTCATTGTTGAAACGGTATCAACATTTGTCAATGGAATTTTTTCCATTGTTGGAAGTGCGGGAAAGTTGTCATTATACATAATTTCTAATATAATTATAAATAAATTTTTCATGATAACAATTGAAAAATGATGGCTTAAAGACGAATTTTCCATTGTTTCCGGAAAAATTTCATATTTTAAGATTTCTTCATTGTTGAAAGCGTGGGAAAATTTGTCACTGTAATGTTTTCCCTTGTTAAAGGATATGGACATTTTTACGTTTTAAATATTGTCCATTGTTGAAACGGTATCAATATTTTTCAACGGAATTTTTTCCATTGTTGGAAGTACGGGAAAGTTGTCATTATAGATAATTTCTAATATAATTATAAATAAATTTTTCATAATAACAACTGAAAAATGATGACTTAAAGATGAATTTCTCATTGTTGCCGGAAAATTTTCATATTTTAAGGTTTCTTCATTGTTGAAAGGGTGGGAAAATTTTTCAGTATATTGTTTACCATTGTTAAAGGATAGTGACATTTTGACGTTTTCAATATTGTACATTGTTGAAACGGTATCAAAATTGGTCAATGGAATTTTACCATTGTTGGAAGTTGCAGAAAGTTGTCATTATAGAAAACTTCTTATATAATTATAAATAAATTTTTGATAATAACAATTGAAAAATGATGACTTAAAAACGATTTTTCCATTGTTGCCGGAAAAATTTCATATTTTAAGATTTCTTCATTGGTGAAAGCGTGGGAAAATTCGTCACTATAATTTTTTCCATTGTTAAAGGTTAGGGACATTTTTACGTTTTAAATATTGTTCATTGTTGAAACGGTATCAACATTTGTCAATGGAATTTTTTCCATAGTTGGAAGTGCAGGAAAGTTGTCATTATAGATAATTTCTAATATAATTATAAATAAATTTTTCATGATAACAATTGAAAAATGATGACTTAAAGACGAATTTTCCATTGTTGCCGGAAAAATTTCATATTTTAAGATTTCTTCATTGTTGAAAGCGTGGGAAAATTTGTTACTGTAATGTTTTCCCTTGTTAAAGGATAAGGACATTTTTACGTTTTAAATATTGTCCATTGTTGAAACGGTATCAATATTTTTCAACGGAATTTTTTCCATTGTTGGAAGTGCGGGAAAGTTGTCATTATAGATAATTTCTAATATAATTATAAATAAATTTTTCATGATAACAATTGAAAAATAATGACTTAAAGACGAATTTTCCATTGTTGCCAGAAAAATTTCATATTTTTAGATTTCTTCATTGTTGAAAACGTAGGAAAATTTGTCACTATATTGTTTTCCATTGTTAAAGGATAGTGACATTTTCACGTTGTTTATATTGTCCATTGTTGAAACGGTATCAAAACTGGTCAATGGAATTTTTTCCATTGTTGGAAGTGCCAGAAAGTTGTCATTATATATAACTTCTAATATAATTATAAATAAATTTTTCATAATAACAATTGAAAAATGATGACTTAAAGACGAATTTTCCATGGTTGCCGGAAAAATTTCATATTTTAAGATTTCTTCATTGTTGAAAGCGTGGAAAAATTTGTCACTATATTGTTTTCCATTGTTAAAGGATAGTGAAATTTTCACGTTTTAAATATTGTCCATTGTTGAAACGGTATCAAAATTGGTCAATGGAATTTTTTCTATTGTTGAAAGTGTCGGAAAGTTGTCATTATAGATAATTTCTAATATAATTATAAATAAATTTTTCATGATAACAATTGAAAAATGATGGCTTAAAGACGAATTTTCCATTGTTGCCGGAAAAATTTCATATTTTAAGATTTCTTCATTTTTGAAAGCGTGGGAAAATTTGTCACTATAATGTTTTCCATTGTTAAAGGATAGTGACATTTTGACGTTTTCAATATTGTACATTGTTGAAACGGTATCAAAATTGGTCAACGGAATTTTTTCCATTGTTGGAAGTGCCAGAAAATTGTCAACATAGATAACTTCTAATATAATTATAAATAAATTTTTGATAATAACAATTGAAAAATGATGACTTAAAAACGATTTTTCCATTGTTGCCGGAAAAATTTCATATTTTAAGATTTCTTCATTGTTGAAAGCGTGGGAAAATTTGTCACTATAATTTTTTCCATTGTTAAAGGATAAGGACATTTTTACGTTTTAAATATTGTCCATTGTTGAAACGGTATCAATATTTGTCAACGGAATTTTTTCCATTGTTGGAAGTGCGGGATAGTTGTCATTATAGATAATTTCTAATATAATTATAAATAAATTTTTCATAATAACAAGTGAAAAATGATGACTTAAAGACGAATTTTTCATTGTTGCCGGAAAATTTTCATATTTTAAGATTTCTTTATTGTTGAAAGCGTGCGAAAATTTGTCACTATAGTTTTTTCCATTGTTAAAGGATAGTGAAATTTTCACGTTTTAAATATTGTCCATTGTTGAAACGGTATCAAAATTGGTCAATGGAATTTTTTCCATTGTTGAAAGTGCCGGAAAGTTGTCATTATAGATAATTTCTAATATAATTATAAATAAATTTTTCATGATAACAATTGAAAAATGATGGCTTAAAGACGAATTTACCATTGTTGCCAGAAAAATTTCATATTTTAAGATTTCTTCATTGTTGAAAACGTGGGAAAATTTGTCACTATATTGTTTTCCATTGTTAAAGGATAGTGACATTTTCACGTTGTTAATATTGTCCATTGTTGAAACGGTATCAAAACTGGTCAATGGAATTTTTTCCATTGTTGGAAGTGCCAGAAAGTTGTCATTATATATAACTTCTAATATAATTATAAATAAATTTTTCATAATAACAATTGAAAAATGATGACTTAAAGAAGAATTTTCCATTGTTGCCGGAAAATTTTCATATTTTAAGATTTCTTCATTGTTGAAAGCGTGGCAAAATTTGTCACTATATTGTTTTCCATTTTTAAAGGATAGTGACATTTTCACGTTTTAAATACTGTCCATTGTTGAAACGGTATCAAAATTGGTCAATGGAATTTTTTCCATTGGTGAAAGTGTCGGAAAGTTGTCATTATAGATAATTTCTAATATAATTATAAATAAATTTTTCATGATAACAATTGAAAAATGATGGCTTAAAGACGAATTTTCCATTGTTGCCGGAAAAATTTCATATTTTAAGATTTCTTCATTGTTGAAAGCGTGGGAAAATTCGTCACTATAATTTTTTCCATTGTTAAATGTTAGGGACATTTTTACGTTTTAAATATTGTTCATTGTTGAAACGGTATCAACATTTGTCAATGGAATTTTTTCCATTGTTGGAAGTGCGGGAAAGTTGTCATTATACATAATTTCTAATATAATTATAAATAAATTTTTCATGATAACAATTGAAAAATAATGACTTAAAGACGAATTTTCCATTGTTGCCAGAAAAATTTCATATTTTTAGATTTCTTCATTGTTGAAAACGTGGGAAAATTTGTCACTATATTGTTTTCCATTGTTAAAGGATAGTGACATTTTCACGTTGTTTATATTGTCCATTGTTGAAACGGTATCAAAACTGGTCAATGGAATTTTTTCCATTGTTGGAAGTGCCAGAAAGTTGTCATTATATATAACTTCTAATATAATTATAAATAAATTTTTCATAATAACAATTGAAAAATGATGACTTAAAGACGAATTTTCCATTGTGGCCGGAAAAATTTCATATTTTAAGATTTCTTCATTGTTGAAAGCGTGGCAAAATTTGTCACTATATTGTTTTCCATTGTTAAAGGATAGTGAAATTTTCACGTTTTAAATATTGTCCATTGTTGAAACGGTATCAAAATTGGTCAATGGAATTTTTTCTATTGTTGAAAGTGTCGGAAAGTTGTCATTATAGATAATTTCTAATATAATTATAAATAAATTTTTCATGATAACAATTGAAAAATGATGGCTTAAAGACGAATTTTCCATTGTTGCCGGAAAAATTTCATATTTTAAGATTTCTTCATTGTTGAAAGCGTGGGAAAATTCGTCACTATAATTTTTTCCATTGTTAAAGGTTAGGGACATTTTTACGTTTTAAATATTGTTCATTGTTGAAACGGTATCAACATTTGTCAATGGAATTTTTTCCATTGTTGGAAGTGCGGGAATGTTGTCATTATGGATAATTTCTAATATAATTATAAATAAATTTTTCATGATAACAATTGAAAAATGATGACTTAAAGACGAATTTTCCATTGTTGCCAGAAAAATTTCATATTTTTAGATTTCTTCATTGTTGAAAACGTGGGAAAATTTGTCACTATATTGTTTTCCATTGTTAAAGGATAGTGAAATTTTCACGTTGTTTATATTGTCCATTGTTGAAACGGTATCAAAATTGGTCAATGGAATTTTTTCCATTGTTGAAAGTGCCGGAAAGTTGTCATTATAGATAATTTCTAATATAATTATAAATAAATTTTTCATGATAACAATTGAAAAATGATGGCTTAAAGACGAATTTACCATTGTTGCCAGAAAAATTTCATATTTTAAGATTTCTTCATTGTTGAAAACGTGGGAAAATTTGTCACTATATTGTTTTCCATTGTTAAAGGATAGTGACATTTTCACGTTGTTAATATTGTCCATTGTTGAAACGGTATCAAAACTGGTCAATGGAATTTTTTCCATTGTTGGAAGTGCCAGAAAGTTGTCATTATATATAACTTCTAATATAATTATAAATAAATTTTTCATAATAACAATTGAAAAATGATGACTTAAAGAAGAATTTTCCATTGTTGCCGGAAAATTTTCATATTTTAAGATTTCTTCATTGTTGAAAGCGTGGCAAAATTTGTCACTATATTGTTTTCCATTTTTAAAGGATAGTGAAATTTTCACGTTTTAAATACTGTCCATTGTTGAAACGGTATCAAAATTGGTCAATGGAATTTTTTCCATTGTTGAAAGTGTCGGAAAGTTGTCATTATAGATAATTTCTAATATAATTATAAATAAATTTTTCATGATAACAAGTGAAAAATGATGACTTAAAGACGAATTTTTCATTGTTGCCGGAAAATTTTCATATTTTAAGATTTCTTTATTGTTGAAAGCGTGCGAAAATTTGTCACTATAGTTTTTTCCATTGTTAAAGGATAGTGAAATTTTCACGTTTTAAATATTGTCCATTGTTGAAACGGTATCAAAATTGGTCAATGGAATTTTTTCCATTGTTGAAAGTGCCGGAAAGTTGTCATTATAGATAATTTCTAATATAATTATAAATAAATTTTTCATGATAACAATTGAAAAATGATGGCTTAAAGACGAATTTACCATTGTTGCCAGAAAAATTTCATATTTTAAGATTTCTTCATTGTTGAAAACGTGGGAAAATTTGTCACTATATTGTTTTCCATTGTTAAAGGATAGTGACATTTTCACGTTGTTTATATTGTCCATTGTTGAAACGGTATCAAAACTGGTCAATGGAATTTTTTCCATTGTTGGAAGTGCCAGAAAGTTGTCATTATATATAACTTCTAATATAATTATAAATAAATTTTTCATAATAACAATTGAAAAATGATGACTTAAAGACGAATTTTCCATGGTTGCCGGAAAAATTTCATATTTTAAGATTTCTTCATTGTTGAAAGCGTGGAAAAATTTGTCACTATATTGTTTTCCATTGTTAAAGGATAGTGAAATTTTCACGTTTTAAATATTGTCCATTGTTGAAACGGTATCAAAATTGGTCAATGGAATTTTTTCTATTGTTGAAAGTGTCGGAAAGTTGTCATTATAGATAATTTCTAATATAATTATAAATAAATTTTTCATGATAACAATTGAAAAATGATGGCTTAAAGACGAATTTTCCATTGTTGCCGGAAAAATTTCATATTTTAAGATTTCTTCATTTTTGAAAGCGTGGGAAAATTTGTCACTATAATGTTTTCCATTGTTAAAGGATAGTGACATTTTGACGTTTTCAATATTGTACATTGTTGAAACGGTATCAAAATTGGTCAACGGAATTTTTTCCATTGTTGGAAGTGCCAGAAAATTGTCAACATAGATAACTTCTAATATAATTATAAATAAATTTTTGATAATAACAATTGAAAAATGATGACTTAAAAACGATTTTTCCATTGTTGCCGGAAAAATTTCATATTTTAAGATTTCTTCATTGTTGAAAGCGTGGGAAAATTTGTCACTATAATTTTTTCCATTGTTAAAGGATAAGGACATTTTTACGTTTTAAATATTGTCCATTGTTGAAACGGTATCAATATTTGTCAACGGAATTTTTTCCATTGTTGGAAGTGCGGGATAGTTGTCATTATAGATAATTTCTAATATAATTATAAATAAATTTTTCATAATAACAAGTGAAAAATGATGACTTAAAGACGAATTTTTCATTGTTGCCGGAAAATTTTCATATTTTAAGATTTCTTTATTGTTGAAAGCGTGCGAAAATTTGTCACTATAGTTTTTTCCATTGTTAAAGGATAGTGAAATTTTCACGTTTTAAATATTGTCCATTGTTGAAACGGTATCAAAATTGGTCAATGGAATTTTTTCCATTGTTGAAAGTGCCGGAAAGTTGTCATTATAGATAATTTCTAATATAATTATAAATAAATTTTTCATGATAACAATTGAAAAATGATGGCTTAAAGACGAATTTACCATTGTTGCCAGAAAAATTTCATATTTTAAGATTTCTTCATTGTTGAAAACGTGGGAAAATTTGTCACTATATTGTTTTCCATTGTTAAAGGATAGTGACATTTTCACGTTGTTAATATTGTCCATTGTTGAAACGGTATCAAAACTGGTCAATGGAATTTTTTCCATTGTTGGAAGTGCCAGAAAGTTGTCATTATATATAACTTCTAATATAATTATAAATAAATTTTTCATAATAACAATTGAAAAATGATGACTTAAAGAAGAATTTTCCATTGTTGCCGGAAAATTTTCATATTTTAAGATTTCTTCATTGTTGAAAGCGTGGCAAAATTTGTCACTATATTGTTTTCCATTTTTAAAGGATAGTGACATTTTCACGTTTTAAATACTGTCCATTGTTGAAACGGTATCAAAATTGGTCAATGGAATTTTTTCCATTGGTGAAAGTGTCGGAAAGTTGTCATTATAGATAATTTCTAATATAATTATAAATAAATTTTTCATGATAACAATTGAAAAATGATGGCTTAAAGACGAATTTTCCATTGTTGCCGGAAAAATTTCATATTTTAAGATTTCTTCATTGTTGAAAGCGTGGGAAAATTCGTCACTATAATTTTTTCCATTGTTAAATGTTAGGGACATTTTTACGTTTTAAATATTGTTCATTGTTGAAACGGTATCAACATTTGTCAATGGAATTTTTTCCATTGTTGGAAGTGCGGGAAAGTTGTCATTATACATAATTTCTAATATAATTATAAATAAATTTTTCATGATAACAATTGAAAAATGATGGCTTAAAGACGAATTTTCCATTGTTTCCGGAAAAATTTCATATTTTAAGATTTCTTCATTGTTGAAAGCGTGGGAAAATTTGTCACTGTAATGTTTTTCCTTGTTAAAGGATATGGACATTTTTACGTTTTAAATATTGTCCATTGTTGAAACGGTATCAATATTTTTCAACGGAATTTTTTCCATTGTTGGAAGTACGGGAAAGTTGTCATTATAGATAATTTCTAATATAATTATAAATAAATTTTTCATAATAACAACTGAAAAATGATGACTTAAAGATGAATTTCTCATTGTTGCCGGAAAATTTTCATATTTTAAGGTTTCTTCATTGTTGAAAGGGTGGGAAAATTTTTCAGTATATTGTTTACCATTGTTAAAGGATAGTGACATTTTGACGTTTTCAATATTGTACATTGTTGAAACGGTATCAAAATTGGTCAATGGAATTTTACCATTGTTGGAAGTTGCAGAAAGTTGTCATTATAGAAAACTTCTTATATAATTATAAATAAATTTTTGATAATAACAATTGAAAAATGATGACTTAAAAACGATTTTTCCATTGTTGCCGGAAAAATTTCATATTTTAAGATTTCTTCATTGGTGAAAGCGTGGGAAAATTCGTCACTATAATTTTTTCCATTGTTAAAGGTTAGGGACATTTTTACGTTTTAAATATTGTTCATTGTTGAAACGGTATCAACATTTGTCAATGGAATTTTTTCCATAGTTGGAAGTGCAGGAAAGTTGTCATTATAGATAATTTCTAATATAATTATAAATAAATTTTTCATGATAACAATTGAAAAATGATGACTTAAAGACGAATTTTCCATTGTTGCCGGAAAAATTTCATATTTTAAGATTTCTTCATTGTTGAAAGCGTGGGAAAATTTGTTACTGTAATGTTTTCCCTTGTTAAAGGATAAGGACATTTTTACGTTTTAAATATTGTCCATTGTTGAAACGGTATCAATATTTTTCAACGGAATTTTTTCCATTGTTGGAAGTGCGGGAAAGTTGTCATTATAGATAATTTCTAATATAATTATAAATAAATTTTTCATGATAACAATTGAAAAATAATGACTTAAAGACGAATTTTCCATTGTTGCCAGAAAAATTTCATATTTTTAGATTTCTTCATTGTTGAAAACGTGGGAAAATTTGTCACTATATTGTTTTCCATTGTTAAAGGATAGTGACATTTTCACGTTGTTTATATTGTCCATTGTTGAAACGGTATCAAAACTGGTCAATGGAATTTTTTCCATTGTTGGAAGTGCCAGAAAGTTGTCATTATATATAACTTCTAATATAATTATAAATAAATTTTTCATAATAACAATTGAAAAATGATGACTTAAAGACGAATTTTCCATTGTGGCCGGAAAAATTTCATATTTTAAGATTTCTTCATTGTTGAAAGCGTGGCAAAATTTGTCACTATATTGTTTTCCATTGTTAAAGGATAGTGAAATTTTCACGTTTTAAATATTGTCCATTGTTGAAACGGTATCAAAATTGGTCAATGGAATTTTTTCTATTGTTGAAAGTGTCGGAAAGTTGTCATTATAGATAATTTCTAATATAATTATAAATAAATTTTTCATGATAACAATTGAAAAATGATGGCTTAAAGACGAATTTTCCATTGTTGCCGGAAAAATTTCATATTTTTAGATTTCTTCATTGTTGAAAACGTGGGAAAATTTGTCACTATATTGTTTTCCATTGTTAAAGGATAGTGACATTTTCACGTTGTTTATATTGTCCATTGTTGAAACGGTATCAAAATTGGTCAATGGAATTTTTTCCATTGTTGAAAGTGCCGGAAAGTTGTCATTATATATAATTTTCAATATAATTATAAATAAATTTTTCATGATAACAATTGAAAAATGATGGCTTAAAGACGAATTTTCCATTGTTTCCGGAAAAATTTCATATTTTAAGATTTCTTCATTGTTGAAAGCGTGGGAAAATTTGTCACTGTAATGTTTTCCCTTGTTAAAGGATATGGACATTTTTACGTTTTAAATATTGTCCATTGTTGAAACGGTATCAATATTTTTCAACGGAATTTTTTCCATTGTTGGAAGTACGGGAAAGTTGTCATTATAGATAATTTCTAATATAATTATAAATAAATTTTTCATAATAACAACTGAAAAATGATGACTTAAAGATGAATTTCTCATTGTTGCCGGAAAATTTTCATATTTTAAGGTTTCTTCATTGTTGAAAGGGTGGGAAAATTTTTCAGTATATTGTTTACCATTGTTAAAGGATAGTGACATTTTGACGTTTTCAATATTGTACATTGTTGAAACGGTATCAAAATTGGTCAATGGAATTTTACCATTGTTGGAAGTTGCAGAAAGTTGTCATTATAGAAAACTTCTTATATAATTATAAATAAATTTTTGATAATAACAATTGAAAAATGATGACTTAAAAACGATTTTTCCATTGTTGCCGGAAAAATTTCATATTTTAAGATTTCTTCATTGGTGAAAGCGTGGGAAAATTCGTCACTATAATTTTTTCCATTGTTAAAGGTTAGGGACATTTTTACGTTTTAAATATTGTTCATTGTTGAAACGGTATCAACATTTGTCAATGGAATTTTTTCCATAGTTGGAAGTGCAGGAAAGTTGTCATTATAGATAATTTCTAATATAATTATAAATAAATTTTTCATGATAACAATTGAAAAATGATGACTTAAAGACGAATTTTCCATTGTTGCCGGAAAAATTTCATATTTTAAGATTTCTTCATTGTTGAAAGCGTGGGAAAATTTGTTACTGTAATGTTTTCCCTTGTTAAAGGATAAGGACATTTTTACGTTTTAAATATTGTCCATTGTTGAAACGGTATCAATATTTTTCAACGGAATTTTTTCCATTGTTGGAAGTGCGGGAAAGTTGTCATTATAGATAATTTCTAATATAATTATAAATAAATTTTTCATGATAACAATTGAAAAATAATGACTTAAAGACGAATTTTCCATTGTTGCCAGAAAAATTTCATATTTTTAGATTTCTTCATTGTTGAAAACGTGGGAAAATTTGTCACTATATTGTTTTCCATTGTTAAAGGATAGTGACATTTTCACGTTGTTTATATTGTCCATTGTTGAAACGGTATCAAAATTGGTCAATGGAATTTTTTCCATTGTTGAAAGTGCCGGAAAGTTGTCATTATAGATAATTTCTAATATAATTATAAATAAATTTTTCATGATAACAATTGAAAAATGATGGCTTAAAGACGAATTTACCATTGTTGCCAGAAAAATTTCATATTTTAAGATTTCTTCATTGTTGAAAACGTGGGAAAATTTGTCACTATATTGTTTTCCATTGTTAAAGGATAGTGACATTTTCACGTTGTTAATATTGTCCATTGTTGAAACGGTATCAAAACTGGTCAATGGAATTTTTTCCATTGTTGGAAGTGCCAGAAAGTTGTCATTATATATAACTTCTAATATAATTATAAATAAATTTTTCATAATAACAATTGAAAAATGATGACTTAAAGAAGAATTTTCCATTGTTGCCGGAAAATTTTCATATTTTAAGATTTCTTCATTGTTGAAAGCGTGGCAAAATTTGTCACTATATTGTTTTCCATTTTTAAAGGATAGTGAAATTTTCACGTTTTAAATACTGTCCATTGTTGAAACGGTATCAAAATTGGTCAATGGAATTTTTTCCATTGTTGAAAGTGTCGGAAAGTTGTCATTATAGATAATTTCTAATATAATTATAAATAAATTTTTCATGATAACAATTGAAAAATGATGGCTTAAAGACGAATTTTCCATTGTTGCCGGAAAAAATTCATATTTTAAGATTTCTTCATTGTTGAAAGCGTGGGAAAATTCGTCACTATAATTTTTTCCATTGTTAAATGTTAGGGACATTTTTACGTTTTAAATATTGTTCATTGTTGAAACGGTATCAACATTTGTCAATGGAATTTTTTCCATTGTTGGAAGTGCGGGAAAGTTGTCATTATAGATAATTTCTAATATAATTATAAATAAATTTTTCATGATAACAATTGAAAAATGATGACTTAAAGACGAATTTTCCATTGTTGCCAGAAAAATTTCATATTTTTAGATTTCTTCATTGTTGAAAACGTGGGAAAATTTGTCACTATATTGTTTTCCATTGTTAAAAGATAGTGACATTTTCACGTTGTTTATATTGTCCATTGTTGAAACGGTATCAAAATTGGTCAATGGAATTTTTTCCATTGTTGAAAGTGCCGGAAAGTTGTCATTATATATAATTTTCAATATAATTATAAATAAATTTTTCATGATAACAATTGAAAAATGATGGCTTAAAGACGAATTTTCCATTGTTGCCGGAAAAATTTCATATTTTAAGATTTCTTCATTGTTGAAAGCGTGGGAAAATTTGTCACTGTAATGTTTTCCCTTGTTAAAGGATAAGGACATTTTTACGTTTTAAATATTGTCCATTGTTGAAACGGTATCAATATTTTTCAACGGAATTTTTTCCATTGTTGGAAGTACGGGAAAGTTGTCATTATAGATAATTTCTAATATAATTATAAATAAATTTTTCATAATAACAACTGAAAAATGATGACTTAAAGATGAATTTCTCATTGTTGCCGGAAAATTTTCATATTTTAAGGTTTCTTCATTGTTGAAAGGGTGGGAAAATTTTTCAGTATATTGTTTACCATTGTTAAAGGATAGTGACATTTTGACGTTTTCAATATTGTACATTGTTGAAACGGTATCAAAATTGGTCAATGGAATTTTACCATTGTTGGAAGTTGCAGAAAGTTGTCATTATAGAAAACTTCTTATATAATTATAAATAAATTTTTGATAATAACAATTGAAAAATGATGACTTAAAAACGATTTTTCCATTGTTGCCGGAAAAATTTCATATTTTAAGATTTCTTCATTGGTGAAAGCGTGGGAAAATTCGTCACTATAATTTTTTCCATTGTTAAAGGTTAGGGACATTTTTACGTTTTAAATATTGTTCATTGTTGAAACGGTATCAACATTTGTCAATGGAATTTTTTCCATTGTTGGAAGTGCAGGAAAGTTGTCATTATAGATAATTTCTAATATAATTAAAAATAAATTTTTCATGATAACAATTGAAAAATGATGACTTAAAGACGAATTTTCCATTGTTGCCGGAAAAATTTCATATTTTAAGATTTCTTCATTGTTGAAAGCGTGGGAAAATTTGTTACTGTAATGTTTTCCCTTGTTAAAGGATAAGGACATTTTTACGTTTTAAATATTGTCCATTGTTGAAACGGTATCAATATTTTTCAACGGAATTTTTTCCATTGTTGGAAGTGCGGGAAAGTTGTCATTATAGATAATTTCTAATATAATTATAAATAAATTTTTCATGATAACAATTGAAAAATAATGACTTAAAGACGAATTTTCCATTGTTGCCAGAAAAATTTCATATTTTTAGATTTCTTCATTGTTGAAAACGTGGGAAAATTTGTCACTATATTGTTTTCCATTGTTAAAGGATAGTGACATTTTCACGTTGTTTATATTGTCCATTGTTGAAACGGTATCAAAACTGGTCAATGGAATTTTTTCCATTGTTGGAAGTGCCAGAAAGTTGTCATTATATATAACTTCTAATATAATTATAAATAAATTTTTCATAATAACAATTGAAAAATGATGACTTAAAGACGAATTTTCCATTGTGGCCGGAAAAATTTCATATTTTAAGATTTCTTCATTGTTGAAAGCGTGGCAAAATTTGTCACTATATTGTTTTCCATTGTTAAAGGATAGTGAAATTTTCACGTTTTAAATATTGTCCATTGTTGAAACGGTATCAAAATTGGTCAATGGAATTTTTTCTATTGTTGAAAGTGTCGGAAAGTTGTCATTATAGATAATTTCTAATATAATTATAAATAAATTTTTCATGATAACAATTGAAAAATGATGGCTTAAAGACGAATTTTCCATTGTTGCCGGAAAAATTTCATATTTTAAGATTTCTTCATTTTTGAAAGCGTGGGAAAATTTGTCACTATAATGTTTTCCATTGTTAAAGGATAAGGACGTTTTTACGTTTTAAATATTGTCCATTGTTGAAACGGTATCAATATTTGTCAACGGAATTTTTTCCATTGTTGGAAGTGCGGGATAGTTGTCATTATAGATAATTTCTAATATAATTATAAATAAATTTTTCATAATAACAAGTGAAAAATGATGACTTAAAGACGAATTTTTCATTGTTGCCGGAAAATTTTCATATTTTAAGATTTCTTTATTGTTGAAAGCGTGCGAAAATTTGTCACTATAGTTTTTTCCATTGTTAAAGGATAGTGAAATTTTCACGTTTTAAATATTGTCCATTGTTGAAACGGTATCAAAATTGGTCAATGGAATTTTTTCCATTGTTGAAAGTGCCGGAAAGTTGTCATTATAGATAATTTCTAATATAATTATAAATAAATTTTTCATGATAACAATTGAAAAATGATGGCTTAAAGACGAATTTACCATTGTTGCCAGAAAAATTTCATATTTTAAGATTTCTTCATTGTTGAAAACGTGGGAAAATTTGTCACTATATTGTTTTCCATTGTTAAAGGATAGTGACATTTTCACGTTGTTAATATTGTCCATTGTTGAAACGGTATCAAAACTGGTCAATGGAATTTTTTCCATTGTTGGAAGTGCCAGAAAGTTGTCATTATATATAACTTCTAATATAATTATAAATAAATTTTTCATAATAACAATTGAAAAATGATGACTTAAAGAAGAATTTTCCATTGTTGCCGGAAAATTTTCATATTTTAAGATTTCTTCATTGTTGAAAGCGTGGCAAAATTTGTCACTATATTGTTTTCCATTTTTAAAGGATAGTGAAATTTTCACGTTTTAAATACTGTCCATTGTTGAAACGGTATCAAAATTGGTCAATGGAATTTTTTCCATTGGTGAAAGTGTCGGAAAGTTGTCATTATAGATAATTTCTAATATAATTATAAATAAATTTTTCATGATAACAATTGAAAAATGATGGCTTAAAGACGAATTTTCCATTGTTGCCGGAAAAATTTCATATTTTAAGATTTCTTCATTGTTGAAAGCGTGGGAAAATTCGTCACTATAATTTTTTCCATTGTTAAATGTTAGGGACATTTTTACGTTTTAAATATTGTTCATTGTTGAAACGGTATCAACATTTGTCAATGGAATTTTTTCCATTGTTGGAAGTGCGGGAAAGTTGTCATTATACATAATTTCTAATATAATTATAAATAAATTTTTCATGATAACAATTGAAAAATGATGGCTTAAAGACGAATTTTCCATTGTTTCCGGAAAAATTTCATATTTTAAGATTTCTTCATTGTTGAAAGCGTGGGAAAATTTGTCACTGTAATGTTTTCCCTTGTTAAAGGATATGGACATTTTTACGTTTTAAATATTGTCCATTGTTGAAACGGTATCAATATTTTTCAACGGAATTTTTTCCATTGTTGGAAGTACGGGAAAGTTGTCATTATAGATAATTTCTAATATAATTATAAATAAATTTTTCATAATAACAACTGAAAAATGATGACTTAAAGATGAATTTCTCATTGTTGCCGGAAAATTTTCATATTTTAAGGTTTCTTCATTGTTGAAAGGGTGGGAAAATTTTTCAGTATATTGTTTACCATTGTTAAAGGATAGTGACATTTTGACGTTTTCAATATTGTACATTGTTGAAACGGTATCAAAATTGGTCAATGGAATTTTACCATTGTTGGAAGTTGCAGAAAGTTGTCATTATAGAAAACTTCTTATATAATTATAAATAAATTTTTGATAATAACAATTGAAAAATGATGACTTAAAAACGATTTTTCCATTGTTGCCGGAAAAATTTCATATTTTAAGATTTCTTCATTGGTGAAAGCGTGGGAAAATTCGTCACTATAATTTTTTCCATTGTTAAAGGTTAGGGACATTTTTACGTTTTAAATATTGTTCATTGTTGAAACGGTATCAACATTTGTCAATGGAATTTTTTCCATTGTTGGAAGTGCAGGAAAGTTGTCATTATAGATAATTTCTAATATAATTATAAATAAATTTTTCATGATAACAATTGAAAAATGATGACTTAAAGACGAATTTTCCATTGTTGCCGGAAAAAT
The DNA here is from genome assembly GCA_963931845.1 of Maratus michaelseni. Taxonomy (NCBI): domain Eukaryota; kingdom Metazoa; phylum Arthropoda; class Arachnida; order Araneae; family Salticidae; genus Maratus; species Maratus michaelseni. The sequence continues at coordinate 872,679 of CAWVPG010000094.1, read as the reverse complement.
TTCATATTTTAAGATTTCTTCATTGTTGAAAGCGTGGGAAAATTTGTTACTGTAATGTTTTCCCTTGTTAAAGGATAAGGACATTTTTACGTTTTAAATATTGTCCATTGTTGAAACGGTATCAATATTTTTCAACGGAATTTTTTCCATTGTTGGAAGTGCGGGAAAGTTGTCATTATAGATAATTTCTAATATAATTATAAATAAATTTTTCATGATAACAATTGAAAAATAATGACTTAAAGACGAATTTTCCATTGTTGCCAGAAAAATTTCATATTTTTAGATTTCTTCATTGTTGAAAACGTGGGAAAATTTGTCACTATATTGTTTTCCATTGTTAAAGGATAGTGACATTTTCACGTTGTTTATATTGTCCATTGTTGAAACGGTATCAAAACTGGTCAATGGAATTTTTTCCATTGTTGGAAGTGCCAGAAAGTTGTCATTATATATAACTTCTAATATAATTATAAATAAATTTTTCATAATAACAATTGAAAAATGATGACTTAAAGACGAATTTTCCATTGTGGCCGGAAAAATTTCATATTTTAAGATTTCTTCATTGTTGAAAGCGTGGCAAAATTTGTCACTATATTGTTTTCCATTGTTAAAGGATAGTGAAATTTTCACGTTTTAAATATTGTCCATTGTTGAAACGGTATCAAAATTGGTCAATGGAATTTTTTCTATTGTTGAAAGTGTCGGAAAGTTGTCATTATAGATAATTTCTAATATAATTATAAATAAATTTTTCATGATAACAATTGAAAAATGATGGCTTAAAGACGAATTTTCCATTGTTGCCGGAAAAATTTCATATTTTAAGATTTCTTCATTTTTGAAAGCGTGGGAAAATTTGTCACTATAATGTTTTCCATTGTTAAAGGATAAGGACGTTTTTACGTTTTAAATATTGTCCATTGTTGAAACGGTATCAATATTTTTCAACGGATTTTTTTCCATTGTTGGAAGTGCGGGAAAATTGTCATTATAGATAATTTCTAATATAATTATAAATATCTTTTTCATAATAACAACTGAAAAATGATGACTTAAAGACGAATTTTTCATTGTTGCCGGAAAAATTTCATATTTTAAGATTTCTTCATTGTTGAAAACGTGGGAAAATTTGTCACTATATTGTTTTCCATTGTTAAAGGATAGTGACATTTTCACGTTGTTAATATTGTCCATTGTTGAAACGGTATCAAAACTAGTCAATGGAATTTTTTCCATTGTTGAAAGTGCCGGAAAGTTGTCATTATAGATAATTTCTAATATAATTATAAATAAATTTTTCATGATAACAATTGAAAAATGATGGCTTAAAGACGAATTTTCCATTGTTGCCGGAAAAATTTCATATTTAAGATTTCTTCATTGTTGAAAGCGTGGGAAAATTCGTCACTATAATTTTTTCCATTGTTAAAGGTTAGGGACATTTTTACGTTTTAAATATTGTTCATTGTTGAAACGGTATCAACATTTGTCAATGGAATTTTTTCTATTGTTGGAAGTGCGGGAATGTTGTCATTATGGATAATTTCTAATATAATTATAAATAAATTTTTCATGATAACAATTGAAAAATGATGACTTAAAGACGAATTTTCCATTGTTGCCAGAAAAATTTCATATTTTTAGATTTCTTCATTGTTGAAAACGTGGGAAAATTTGTCACTATATTGTTTTCCATTGTTAAAGGATAGTGAAATTTTCACGTTGTTTATATTGTCCATTGTTGAAACGGTATCAAAACTGGTCAATGGAATTTTTTCCATTGTTGGAAGTGCCAGAAAGTTGTCATTATATATAACTTCTAATATAATTATAAATAAATTTTTCATAATAACAATTGAAAAATGATGACTTAAAGACGAATTTTCCATTGTTGCCGGAAAAATTTCATATTTTAAGGTTTCTTCATTGTTGAAAGGGTGGGAAAATTTGTCAGTATATTGTTTACCATTGTTAAAGGATAGTGACATTTTGACGTTTTCAATATTGTACATTGTTGAAACGGTATCAAAATTGGTCAATGGAATTTTTTCCATTGTTGGAAGTGCCAGAAAGTTGTCATTATAGAAAACTTCTTATATAATTATAAATAAATTTTTGATAAAAACAATTGAAAAATGATGACTTAAAAACGATTTTTCCATTGTTGCCAGAAAAATTTCATATTTTAAGATTTCTTCATTGGTGAAAGCGTGGGAAAATTCGTCACTATAATTTTTTCCATTGTTAAAGGTTAGGGACATTTTTACGTTTTAAATATTGTTCATTGTTGAAACGGTATCAACATTTGTCAATGGAATTTTTTCCATTGTTGGAAGTGCAGGAAAGTTGTCATTATAGATAATTTCTAATATAATTATAAATAGATTTTTCATGATAACAATTGAAAAATGATGACTTAAAGACGAATTTTCCATTGTTGCCGGAAAAATTTCATATTTTAAGATTTCTTCATTGTTGAAAGCGTGGGAAAATTTGTCACTGTAATGTTTTCCCTTGTTAAAGGATAAGGACATTTTTACGTTTTAAATATTGTCCATTATTGAAACGGTATCAATATTTTTCAACGGAATTTTTTCCATTGTTGGAAGTGCGGGAAAGTTGTCATTATAGATAACTTCTAATATAATTATAAATAAATTTTTCATAATAACAATTGAAAAATGATGACTTAAAGACGAATTTTCCATGGTTGCCGGAAAAATTTCATATTTTAAGATTTCTTCATTGTTGAAAGCATGGCAAAATTTGTCACTATATTGTTTTCCATTGTTAAAGGATAGTGAAATTTTCACGTTTTAAATATTGTCCATTGTTGAAACGGTATCAAAATTGGTCAATGGAATTTTTTCTATTGTTGAAAGTGTCGGAAAGTTGTCATTATAGATAATTTCTAATATAATTATAAATAAATTTTTCATGATAACAATTGAAAAATGATGGCTTAAAGACGAATTTTCCATTGTTGCCGGAAAAATTTCATATTTTAAGATTTCTTCATTTTTGAAAGCGTGGGAAAATTTGTCACTATAATGTTTTCCATTGTTAAAGGATAGTGACATTTTGACGTTTTCAATATTGTACATTGTTGAAACGGTATCAAAATTGGTCAACGGAATTTTTTCCATTGTTGGAAGTGCCAGAAAATTGTCAACATAGATAACTTCTAATATAATTATAAATAAATTTTTGATAATAACAATTGAAAAATGATGACTTAAAAACGATTTTTCCATTGTTGCCGGAAAAATTTCATATTTTAAGATTTCTTCATTGTTGAAAGCGTGGGAAAATTTGTCACTATAATTTTTTCCATTGTTAAAGGATAAGGACATTTTTACGTTTTAAATATTGTCCATTGTTGAAACGGTATCAATATTTGTCAACGGAATTTTTTCCATTGTTGGAAGTGCGGGATAGTTGTCATTATAGATAATTTCTAATATAATTATAAATAAATTTTTCATAATAACAAGTGAAAAATGATGACTTAAAGACGAATTTTTCATTGTTGCCGGAAAATTTTCATATTTTAAGATTTCTTTATTGTTGAAAGCGTGCGAAAATTTGTCACTATAGTTTTTTCCATTGTTAAAGGATAGTGAAATTTTCACGTTTTAAATATTGTCCATTGTTGAAACGGTATCAAAATTGGTCAATGGAATTTTTTCCATTGTTGAAAGTGCCGGAAAGTTGTCATTATAGATAATTTCTAATATAATTATAAATAAATTTTTCATGATAACAATTGAAAAATGATGGCTTAAAGACGAATTTACCATTGTTGCCAGAAAAATTTCATATTTTAAGATTTCTTCATTGTTGAAAACGTGGGAAAATTTGTCACTATATTGTTTTCCATTGTTAAAGGACAGTGACATTTTCACGTTGTTAATATTGTCCATTGTTGAAACGGTATCAAAACTGGTCAATGGAATTTTTTCCATTGTTGGAAGTGCCAGAAAGTTGTCATTATATATAACTTCTAAATAATTATAAATAAATTTTTCATAATAACAATTGAAAAATGATGACTTAAAGAAGAATTTTCCATTGTTGCCGGAAAATTTTCATATTTTAAGATTTCTTCATTGTTGAAAGCGTGGCAAAATTTGTCACTATATTGTTTTCCATTTTTAAAGGATAGTGAAATTTTCACGTTTTAAATACTGTCCATTGTTGAAACGGTATCAAAATTGGTCAATGGAATTTTTTCCATTGTTGAAAGTGTCGGAAAGTTGTCATTATAGATAATTTCTAATATAATTATAAATAAATTTTTCATGATAACAATTGAAAAATGATGGCTTAAAGACGAATTTTCCATTGTTGCCGGAAAAAATTCATATTTTAAGATTTCTTCATTGTTGAAAGCGTGGGAAAATTCGTCACTATAATTTTTTCCATTGTTAAATGTTAGGGACATTTTTACGTTTTAAATATTGTTCATTGTTGAAACGGTATCAACATTTGTCAATGGAATTTTTTCCATTGTTGGAAGTGCAGGAAAGTTGTCATTATAGATAATTTCTAATATAATTATAAATAAATTTTTCATGATAACAATTGAAAAATGATGGCTTAAAGACGAATTTTCCATTGTTGCCGGAAAAATTTCATATTTTAAGATTTCTTCATTGTTGAAAGCGTGGGAAAATTCGTCACTATAATTTTTTCCATTGTTAAATGTTAGGGACATTTTTACGTTTTAAATATTGTTCATTGTTGAAACGGTATCAACATTTGTCAATGGAAGTTTTTCCATTGTTGGAAGTGCGGGAAAGTTGTCATTATAGATAATTTCTAATATAATTATAAATAAATTTTTCATGATAACAATTGAAAAATGATGATTTAAAGACGAATTTTCCATTGTTGCCAGAAAAATTTCATATTTTTAGATTTCTTCATTGTTGAAAACGTGGGAAAATTTGTCACTATATTGTTTTCCATTGTTAAAGGATAGTGACATTTTCACGTTGTTAATATTGTCTATTGTTGAAACGGTATCAAAACTGGTCAATGGAATTTTTTCCATTGTTGGAAGTGCCAGAAAGTTGTCATTATATATAACTTCTAATATAATTATAAATAAATTTTTCATAATAACAATTGAAAAATGATGACTTAAAGAAGAATTTTCCATTGTTGCCGGAAAATTTTCATATTTTAAGATTTCTTCATTGTTGAAAGCGTGGCAAAATTTGTCACTATATTGTTTTCCATTTTTAAAGGATAGTGAAATTTTCACGTTTTAAATACTGTCCATTGTTGAAACGGTATCAAAATTGGTCAATGGAATTTTTTCCATTGTTGAAAGTGTCGGAAAATTGTCATTATAGATAATTTCTAATATAATTATAAATAAATTTTTCATGATAACAATTGAAAAATGATGGCTTAAAGACGAATTTTCCATTGTTGCCGGAAAAATTTCATATTTTAAGATTTCTTCATTGTTGAAAGCGTGGGAAAATTCGTCACTATAATTTTTTCCATTGTTAAATGTTAAGGACATTTTTACGTTTTAAATATTGTTCATTGTTGAAACGGTATCAACATTTGTCAATGGAATTTTTTCCATTGTTGGAAGTGCAGGAAAGTTGTCATTATAGATAATTTCTAATATAATTATAAATAAATTTTTCATGATAACAATTGAAAAATGATGGCTTAAAGACGAATTTTCCATTGTTGCCGGAAAAATTTCATATTTTAAGATTTCTTCATTGTTGAAAGCGTGGGAAAATTCGTCACTATAATTTTTTCCATTGTTAAATGTTAGGGACATTTTTACGTTTTAAATATTGTCCATTGTTGAAACGGTATCAATATTTTTCGACGGAATTTTTTCCATTGTTGGAAGTACGGGAAAGTTGTCATTATAGATAATTTCTAATATAATTATAAATAAATTTTTCATAATAACAACTGAAAAATGATAACTTAAAGATGAATTTCTCATTGTTGCCGGAAAATTTTCATATTTTAAGGTTTCTTCATTGTTGAAAGGGTGGGAAAATTTGTCAGTATATTGTTTACCATTGTTAAAGGATAGTGACATTTTGACGTTTTCAATATTGTACATTGTTGAAACGGTATCAAAATTGGTCAATGGAATTTTTTCCATTGTTGGAAGTGCCAGAAAGTTGTCATTATAGAAAACTTCTTATATAATTATAAATAAATTTTTGATAATAACAATTGAAAAATGATGACTTAAAAACGATTTTTCCATTGTTGCCGGAAAAATTTCATATTTTAAGATTTCTTCATTGGTGAAAGCGTGGGAAAATTCGTCACTATAATTTTTTCCATTGTTAAAGGTTAGGGACATTTTTACGTTTTAAATATTGTTCATTGTTGAAACGGTATCAACATTTGTCAATGGAATTTTTTCCATTGTTGGAAGTGCAGGAAAGTTGTCATTATAGATAATTTCTAATATAATTATAAATAAATTTTTCATGATAACAATTGATAAATGATGACTTAAAGACGAATTTTCCATTGTTGCCGGAAAAATTTCATATTTTAAGATTTCTTCATTGTTGAAAGCGTGGGAAAATTTGTCACTGTAATGTTTTCCCTTGTTAAAGGATAAGGACATTTTTACGTTTTAAATATTGTCCATTGTTGAAACGGTATCAATATTTTTCAACGGAATTTTTTCCATTGTTGGAAGTGCGGGAAAGTTGTCATTATAGATAATTTCTAATATAATTATAAATAAATTTTTCATGATAACAATTGAAAAATGATGACTTAAAGACGAATTTTCCATTGTTGCCAGAAAAATTTCATATTTTTAGATTTCTTCATTGTTGAAAACGTGGGAAAATTTGTCACTATATTGTTTTCCATTGTTAAAGGATAGTGACGTTTTCACGTTGTTTATATTGTCCATTGTTGAAACGGTATCAAAACTGGTCAATGGAATTTTTTCCATTGTTGGAAGTGCCAGAAAGTTGTCATTATATATAACTTCTAATATAATTATAAATAAATTTTTCATAATAACAATTGAAAAATGATGACTTAAAGACGAATTTTCCATTGTTGCCGGAAAAATTTCATATTTTAAGATTTCTTCATTGTTGGAAGCGTGGCAAAATTTGTCACTATATTGTTTTCCATTGTTAAAGGATAGTGAAATTTTCACGTTTTAAATATTGTCCATTGTTGAAACGGTATCAAAATTGGTCAATGGAATTTTTTCTATTGTTGAAAGTGTGGGAAAGTTGTCATTATAGATAATTTCTAATATAATTATAAATAAATTTTTCATGATAACAATTGAAAAATGATGGCTTAAAGACGAATTTTCCATTGTTGCCGAAAAATTTCATATTTTAAGATTTCTTCATTTTTGAAAGCTTGGGAAAATTTGTCACTATAATGTTTTCCATTGTTAAAGGATAAGGACGTTTTTACGTTTTAAATATTGTCCATTGTTGAAACGGTATCAATATTTTTCAACGGAATTTTTTCCATTGTTGGAAGTGCGGGAAAGTTGTCATTATAGATAATTTCTAATATAATTTTAAATAATTTTTTCATAATAACAACTGAAAAATGATGACTTAGAGACGAATTTTTCATTGTTGCCGGAAAAAATTCATATTTTAAGATTTCTTCATTGTTGAAAACGTGGGAAAATTTGTCACTATATTGTTTTCCATTGTTAAAGGATAGTGACATTTTCACGTTGTTAATATTGTCCATTCTTGAAACGGTATCAAAACTGGTCAATGGAATTTTTTCCATTGTTGAAAGTGCCGGAAAGTTGTCATTATAGATAATTTCTAATATAATTATAAATAAATTTTTCATGATAACAATTGAAAAATGATGGTTTAAAGACGAATTTTCCATTGTTGCCGGAAAAATTTCATATTTTAAGATTTCTTCATTGTTGAAAGCGTGGGAAAATTCGTCACTATAATTTTTTCCATTGTTAAATGTTAGGGACATTTTTACGTTTTAAATATTGTTCATTGTTGAAACGGTATCAACATTTGTCAATGGAATTTTTTCCATTGTTGGAAGTGCGGGAAAGTTGTCATTATAGATAATTTCTAATATAATTATAAATAAATTTTTCATGATAACAATTGAAAAATGATGACTTAAAGACGAATTTTCCATTGTTGCCAGAAAAATTTCATATTTTTAGATTTCTTCATTGTTCAAACGTGGGAAAATTTGTCACTATATTGTTTTCCATTGTTAAAGGATAGTGACATTTTCACGTTGTTTATATTGTCCATTGTTTAAACGGTATCAAAACTGGTCAATGGAATTTTTTCCATTGTTGTAAGTGCCAGAAAGTTGTCATTATATATAACTTCTAATATAATTATAAATAAATTTTTCATAATAACAATTGAAAAATGATGACTTAAAGACGAATTTTCCATTGTTGCCGGAAAAATTTCATATTTTAAGATTTCTTCATTGTTGAAAGCGTGGCAAAATTTGTCACTATACTGTTTTCCATTGTTAAAGGATAGTGAAATTTTTACGTTTTAAATATTGTCCATTGTTGAAACGGTATCAAAATTGGTCAATGGAATTTTTTCCATTGTTGAAAGTGCCGGAAAGTTGTCATTATAGATAATTTCTAATATAATTATAAATAAATTTTTCATGATAACAATTGAAAAATGATGGCTTAAAGACGAATTTTCCATTGTTGCCGGAAAAATTTCATATTTTAAGATTTCTTCATTATTGAAAGCGTGCGAAAATTTGTCACTATAGTTTTTTCCATTCTTAAAGGATAGTGAAATTTTCACGGTTTAAATATTGTCCATTGTTGAAACGGTATCAAAATTGGTCAATGGAATTTTTTCCATTGTTGAAAGTGCCGGAAAGTTGTCATTATAGATAATTTCTAATATAATTATAAATAAATTTTTCATGATAACAATTGAAAAATGATGGCTTAAAGACGAATTTTCCATTGTTGCCGGAAAAATTTCATATTTTAAGATTTCTTCATTGTTGAAAGCGTGGGAAAATTTGTCACTGTAATGTTTTCCCTTGTTAAAGGATAAGGACATTTTTACGTTTTAAATATTGTCCATTGTTGAAACGCTATCAATATTTTTCAACGGAATTTTTTCCATTGTTGGAAGTGCGGGAAAGTTGTCATTATAGATAATTTCTAATATAATTATAAATAAATTTTTCATAATAACAACTGAAAAATGATGACTTACAGACGAATTTTTCATTGTTGCCGGAAAATTTTCATATTTTAAGATTTCTTCATTATTGAAAGCGTGCGAAAATTTGTCACTATAGTTTTTTCCATTCTTAAAGGATAGTGAAATTTTCACGGTTTAAATATTGTCCATTGTTGAAACGGTATCAAAATTGGTCAATGGAATTTTTTCCATTGTTGAAAGTGCCGGAAAGTTGTCATTATAGATAATTTCTAATATAATTATAAATAAATTTTTCATGATAACAATTGAAAAATGATGGCTTAAAGACGAATTTTCCATTGTTGCCGGAAAAATTTCATATTTTAAGATTTCTTCATTGTTGAAAGCGTGGGAAAATTTGTCACTGTAATGTTTTCCCTTCTTAAAGGATAAGGACATTTTTACGTTTTAAATATTGTCCATTGTTGAAACGCTATCATTATTTTTCAACGGAATTTTTTCCATTGTTGGAAGTACGGGAAAGTTGTCATTATAGATAATTTCTAATATAATTATAAATAAATTTTTCATAATAACAACTGAAAAATGATGACTTAAAGACGAATTTCTCATTGTTGCCGGAAAATTTTCATATTTTAAGGTTTCTTCACTGTTGAAAGGGTGGGAATATTTGTCAGTATATTGTTTACCACTGTTAAAGGATAGTAACATTTTGACGTTTTCAATATTGTACATTGTTGAAACGGTATCTTTTTTCTATTGTTGGAAGTGCCAGAAAGTTGTCATTATAGAAAACTTCTTATATAATTATAAATAAATTTTTGATAATAACAATTGAAAAATGATGACTTAAAAACGATTTTTCCATTGTTGCCGGAAAAATTTCATATTTTAAGATTTCTTCATTGGTGAAAGCGTGGGAAAATTCGTCACTATAATTTTTTCCATTGTTAAAGGTTAGGGATATTTTTACGTTTTAAATATTGTTCATTGTTGAAACGGTATCAACATTTGTCAATGGAATATTTTCCATTTTTGGAAGTGCAGGAAAGTTGTCATTATAGATAATTTCTAATATAATTATAAATAAATTTTTCATGATAGCAATTGAAAAATGATGACTTAAAGACGAATTTTCCATTGTTGCCAGAAAAATTTCATATTTTTAGATTTCTTCATTGTTGAAAACGTGGGAAAATTTGTCACTATATTGTTTTCCTTTGTTAAAGGATAGTGACATTTTTACGTTTTAAATATTGTCCATTGTTGAAACGGTATCAATATTTTTCAACGGAATTTTTTCCATTGTTGGAAGTGCGGGAAAGTTGTCATTATAGATAATTTCTAATATAATTATAAATAAATTTTTCATGATAACAATTGAAAAATGATGACTTAAAGACGAATTTTCCATTGTTGCCAGAAAAATTTCATATTTTTAGATTTCTTCATTGTTGAAAACGTGGGAAAATTTGTCACTATATTGTTTTCCATTGTTAAAGGATAGTGACGTTTTCACGTTGTTTATATTGTCCATTGTTGAAACGGTATCAAAACTGGTCAATGGAATTTTTTCCATTGTTGGAAGTGCCAGAAAGTTGTCATTATATATAACTTCTAATATAATTATAAATAAATGTTTCATAATAACAATTGAAAAATGATGACTTAAAGACGAATTTTCCATTGTTGCCGGAAAAATTTCATATTTTAAGATTTCTTCATTGTTGAAAGCGTGGCAAAATTTGTCACTATATTGTTTTCCATTGTTAAAGGATAGTGAAATTTTCACGTTTTAAATATTGTCCATTGTTGAAACGGTATCAAAATTGGTCAATGGAATTTTTTCTATTGTTGAAAGTGTGGGAAAGTTGTCATTATAGATAATTTCTAATATAATTATAAATAAATTTTTCATGATAACAATTGAAAAATGATGGCTTAAAGACGAATTTTCCATTGTTGCCGAAAAATTTCATATTTTAAGATTTCTTCATTTTTGAAAACTTGGGAAAATTTGTCACTATAATGTTTTCCATTGTTAAAGGATAAGGACGTTTTTACGTTTTAAATATTGTCCATTGTTGAAACGGTATCAATATTTATCAACGGATTTTTTTCTATTGTTGGAAGTGCGGGAAAGTTGTCATTATGGATAATTTCTAATATAATTATAAATAAATTTTTGATAATAACAATTGAAAAATGATGACTTAAAAACGATTTTTCCATTGTTGCCGGAAAAATTTCATATTTTAAGATTTCTTCATTGGTGAAAGCGTGGGAAAATTCGTCACTATAATTTTTTCCATTGTTAAAGGTTAGGGATATTTTTACGTTTTAAATATTGTTCATTGTTGAAACGGTATCAACATTTGTCAATGGAATTTTTTCCATTGTTGGAAGTGCCAGAAAGTTGTCATTATATATAACTTCTAATATAATTATAAATAAATGTTTCATAATAACAATTGAAAAATGATGACTTAAAGACGAATTTTCCATTGTTGCCGGAAAAATTTCATATTTTAAGATTTCTTCATTGTTGAAAGCGTGGCAAAATTTGTCACTATATTGTTTTCCATTGTTAAAGGATAGTGAAATTTTCACGTTTTAAATATTGTCCATTGTTGAAACGGTATCAAAATTGGTCAATGGAATTTTTTCTATTGTTGAAAGTGTGGGAAAGTTGTCATTATAGATAATTTCTAATATAATTATAAATAAATTTTTCATGATAACAATTGAAAAATGATGGCTTAAAGACGAATTTTCCATTGTTGCCGAAAAATTTCATATTTTAAGATTTCTTCATTTTTGAAAACTTGGGAAAATTTGTCACTATAATGTTTTCCATTGTTAAAGGATAAGGACGTTTTTACGTTTTAAATATTGTCCATTGTTGAAACGGTATCAATATTTATCAACGGATTTTTTTCTATTGTTGGAAGTGCGGGAAAGTTGTCATTATGGATAATTTCTAATATAATTATAAATAAATTTTTGATAATAACAATTGAAAAATGATGACTTAAAAACGATTTTTCCATTGTTGCCGGAAAAATTTCATATTTTAAGATTTCTTCATTGGTGAAAGCGTGGGAAAATTCGTCACTATAATTTTTTCCATTGTTAAAGGTTAGGGATATTTTTACGTTTTAAATATTGTTCATTGTTGAAACGGTATCAACATTTGTCAATGGAATATTTTCCATTTTTGGAAGTGCAGGAAAGTTGTCATTATAGATAATTTCTAATATAATTATAAATAAATTTTTCATGATAGCAATTGAAAAATGATGACTTAAAGACGAATTTTCCATTGTTGCCAGAAAAATTTCATATTTTTAGATTTCTTCATTGTTGAAAACGTGGGAAAATTTGTCACTATATTGTTTTCCTTTGTTAAAGGATAGTGACATTTTTACGTTTTAAATATTGTCCATTGTTGAAACGGTATCAATATTTTTCAACGGAATTTTTTCCATTGTTGGAAGTGCGGGAAAGTTGTCATTATAGATAATTTCTAATATAATTATAAATAAATTTTTCATGATAACAATTGAAAAATGATGACTTAAAGACGAATTTTCCATTGTTGCCAGAAAAATTTCATATTTTTAGATTTCTTCATTGTTGAAAACGTGGGAAAATTTGTCACTATATTGTTTTCCATTGTTAAAGGATAGTGACGTTTTCACGTTGTTTATATTGTCCATTGTTGAAACGGTATCAAAACTGGTCAATGGAATTTTTTCCATTGTTGGAAGTGCCAGAAAGTTGTCATTATATATAACTTCTAATATAATTATAAATAAATGTTTCATAATAACAATTGAAAAATGATGACTTAAAGACGAATTTTCCATTGTTGCCGGAAAAATTTCATATTTTAAGATTTCTTCATTGTTGAAAGCGTGGCAAAATTTGTCACTATATTGTTTTCCATTGTTAAAGGATAGTGAAATTTTCACGTTTTAAATATTGTCCATTGTTGAAACGGTATCAAAATTGGTCAATGGAATTTTTTCTATTGTTGAAAGTGTGGGAAAGTTGTCATTATAGATAATTTCTAATATAATTATAAATAAATTTTTCATGATAACAATTGAAAAATGATGGCTTAAAGACGAATTTTCCATTGTTGCCGAAAAATTTCATATTTTAAGATTTCTTCATTTTTGAAAACTTGGGAAAATTTGTCACTATAATGTTTTCCATTGTTAAAGGATAAGGACGTTTTTACGTTTTAAATATTGTCCATTGTTGAAACGGTATCAATATTTTTCAACGGAATTTTTTCCATTGTTGGAAGTGCGGGAAAGTTGTCATTATAGATAATTTCTAATATAATTTTAAATAATTTTTTCATAATAACAACTGAAAAATGATGACTTAGAGACGAATTTTTCATTGTTGCCGGAAAAAATTCATATTTTAAGATTTCTTCATTGTTGAAAACGTGGGAAAATTTGTCACTATATTGTTTTCCATTGTTAAAGGATAGTGACATTTTCACGTTGTTAATATTGTCCATTGTTGAAACGGTATCAAAACTGGTCAATGGAATTTTTTCCATTGTTGAAAGTGCCGGAAAGTTGTCATTATAGATAATTTCTAATATAATTATAAATAAATTTTTCATGATAACAATTGAAAAATGATGGTTTAAAGACGAATTTTCCATTGTTGCCGGAAAAATTTCATATTTTAAGATTTCTTCATTGTTGAAAGCGTGGGAAAATTCGTCACTATAATTTTTTCCATTGTTAAATGTTAGGGACATTTTTACGTTTTAAATATTGTTCATTGTTGAAACGGTATCAACATTTGTCAATGGAATTTTTTCCATTGTTGGAAGTGCGGGAAAGTTGTCATTATAGATAATTTCTAATATAATTATAAATAAATTTTTCATGATAACAATTGAAAAATGATGACTTAAAGACGAATTTTCCATTGTTGCCAGAAAAATTTCATATTTTTAGATTTCTTCATTGTTGAAAACGTGGGAAAATTTGTCACTATATTGTTTTCCATTGTTAAAGGATAGTGACATTTTCACGTTGTTTATATTGTCCATTGTTGAAACGGTATCAAAATTGGTCAATGGAATTTTTTCCATTGTTGAAAGTGCCGGAAAGTTGTCATTATATATAATTTCCAATATAATTAAAAATAAATTTTTCATGATAACAATTGAAAAATGATGGCTTAAAGACGAATTTTCCATTGTTGCCGGAAAAATTTCATATTTTAAGATTTCTTCATTTTTGAAAGCGTGGGAAAATTTGTCACTATAATGTTTTCCATTGTTAAAGGTTAGGGACATTTTTACGTTTTAAATATTGTTCATTGTTGAAACGGTATCAACATTTGTCAATGGAATTTTTTCCATTGTTGGAAGTGCGGGAATGTTGTCATTATGGATAATTTCTAATATAATTATAAATAAATTTTTCATGATAGCAATTGAAAAATGATGACTTAAAGACGAATTTTCCATTGTTGCCAGAAAAATTTCATATTTTTAGATTTCTTCATTGTTGAAAACGTGGCAAAATTTGTCACTATACTGTTTTCCATTGTTAAAGGATAGTGAAATTTTCACGTTTTAAATATTGTCCATTGTTGAAACGGTATCAACATTTGTCAATGGAATTTTTTCCATTGTTGAAAGTGCCGGAAAGTTGTCATTATAGATAATTTCTAATATAATTATAAATAAATTTTTCATGATAACAATTGAAAAATGATGGCTTAAAGACGAATTTTCCATTGTTGCCGGAAAAATTTCATATTTTAAGATTTCTTCATTATTGAAAGCGTGCGAAAATTTGTCACTATAGTTTTTTCCATTCTTAAAGGATAGTGAAATTTTCACGGTTTAAATATTGTCCATTGTTGAAACGGTATCAAAATTGGTCAATGGAATTTTTTCCATTGTTGAAAGTGCCGGAAAGTTGTCATTATAGATAATTTCTAATATAATTATAAATAAATTTTTCATGATAACAATTGAAAAATGATGGCTTAAAGACGAATTTTCCATTGTTGCCGGAAAAATTTCATATTTTAAGATTTCTTCATTGTTGAAAGCGTGGGAAAATTTGTCACTGTAATGATTTCCCTTGTTAAAGGATAAGGACATTTTTACGTTTTAAATATTGTCCATTGTTGAAACGCTATCAATATTTTTCAACGGAATTTTTTCCATTGTTGGAAATGCGGGAAAGTTGTCATTATACATAATTTCTAATATAATTATAAATAAATTTTTCATAATAACAACTGAAAAATGATGTCTTAAAGACGAATTTTTCATTGTTGCCGGAAAATTTTCATATTTTAAGATTTCTTCATTATTGAAAGCGTGCGAAAATTTGTCACTATAGTTTTTTCCATTCTTAAAGGATAGTGAAATTTTCACGGTTTAAATATTGTCCATTGTTGAAACGGTATCAAAATTGGTCAATGGAATTTTTTCCATTGTTGAAAGTGCCGGAAAGTTGTCATTATAGATAATTTCTAATATAATTATAAATAAATTTTTCATGATAACAATTGAAAAATGATGGCTTAAAGACGAATTTTCCATTGTTGCCGGAAAAATTTCATATTTTAAGATTTCTTCATTGTTGAAAGCGTGGGAAAATTTGTCACTGTAATGTTTTCCCTTCTTAAAGGATAAGGACATTTTTACGTTTTAAATATTGTCCATTGTTGAAACGCTATCAATATTTTTCAACGGAATTTTTTCCATTGTTGGAAGTACAGGAAAGTTGTCATTATAGATAATTTCTAATATAATTATAAATAAATTTTTCATAATAACAACTGAAAAATGATGACTTAAAGACGAATTTCTCATTGTTGCCGGAAAATTTTCATATTTTAAGGTTTCTTCATTGTTGAAAGGGTGGGAATATTTGTCAGTATATTGTTTACCACTGTTAAAGGATAGTAACATTTTGACGTTTTCAATATTGTACATTGTTGAAACGGTATCTTTTTTCTATTGTTGGAAGTGCCAGAAAGTTGTCATTATAGAAAACTTCTTATATAATTATAAATAAATTTTTGATAATAACAATTGAAAAATGATGACTTAAAAACGATTTTTCCATTGTTGCCGGAAAAATTTCATATTTTAAGATTTCTTCATTGGTGAAAGCGTGGGAAAATTCGTCACTATAATTTTTTCCATTGTTAAAGGTTAGGGACATTTTTACGTTTTAAATATTGTTCACTGTTGAAACGGTATCAACATTTGTCAATGGAATTTTTTCCATTGTTGGAAGTGCGGGAAAGTTGTCATTATAGATAATTTCTAATATAATTATAAATAAATTTTTCATGATAACAATTGAAAAATGATGACTTAAAGACGAATTTTCCATTGTTGCCAGAAAAATTTCATATTTTTAGATTTCTTCATTTTTGAAAGCGTGGGAAAATTTGTCACTATAATGTTTTCCATTGTTAAAGGATAAGGACGTTTTTACGTTTTAAATATTGTCCATTGTTGAAACGGTATCAATATTTTTCAACGGATTTTTTTCTATTGTTGGAAGTGCGGGAGAGTTGTCATTATAGATAATTTCTAATATAATTATAAATAATTTTTTCATAATATCAACTGAAAAATGATGACTTAAAGACGAATTTTTCATTGTTGCCGGAAAAATTTCATATTCATGATTTCTTCATTGTTGAAAACGTGGGAAAATTTGTCACTATATTGTTTTCCACTGTTAAAGGATAGTGACATTTTCACGTTGTTTATATTGTCCATTGTTGAAACGGTATCAAAACTGGTCAATGGAATTTTTTCCATTGTTGGAAGTGCCAGAAAGTTGTCATTATATATAACTTCTAATATAATTATAAATAAATTTTTCATGATAACAATTGAAAAATGATGGCTTAAAGACGAATTTTCCATTGTTACCGGAAAAATTTCATATTTTAAGATTTCTTCATTTTTGAAAGCGTGGGAAAATTTGTCACTATAATGTTTTCCATTGTTAAAGGATAAGGACGTTTTTACGTTTTAAATATTGTCCATTGTTGAAACGGTATCAATATTTATCAACGGATTTTTTTCTATTGTTGGAAGTGCGGGAAAGTTGTCATTATGGATAATTTCTAATATAATTATAAATAAATTTTTGATAATAACAATTGAAAAATGATGACTTAAAAACGATTTTTCCATTGTTGCCGGAAAAATTTCATATTTTAAGATTTCTTCATTGGTGAAAGCGTGGGAAAATTCGTCACTATAATTTTTTCCATTGTTAAAGGTTAGGGATATTTTTACGTTTTAAATATTGTTCATTGTTGAAACGGTATCAACATTTGTCAATGGAATATTTTCCATTTTTGGAAGTGCAGGAAAGTTGTCATTATAGATAATTTCTAATATAATTATAAATAAATTTTTCATGATAGCAATTGAAAAATGATGACTTAAAGACGAATTTTCCATTGTTGCCAGAAAAATTTCATATTTTTAGATTTCTTCATTGTTGAAAACGTGGGAAAATTTGTCACTATATTGTTTTCCATTGTTAAAGGATAGTGACATTTTTACGTTTTAAATATTGTCCATTGTTGAAACGGTATCAATATTTTTCAACGGAATTTTTTCCATTGTTGGAAGTGCGGGAAAGTTGTCATTATAGATAATTTCTAATATAATTATAAATAAATTTTTCATGATAACAATTGAAAAATGATGACTTAAAGACGAATTTTCCATTGTTGCCAGAAAAATTTCATATTTTTAGATTTCTTCATTGTTGAAAACGTGGGAAAATTTGTCACTATATTGTTTTCCATTGTTAAAGGATAGTGACGTTTTCACGTTGTTTATATTGTCCATTGTTGAAACGGTATCAAAACTGGTCAATGGAATTTTTTCCATTGTTGGAAGTGCCAGAAAGTTGTCATTATATATAACTTCTAATATAATTATAAATAAATGTTTCATAATAACAATTGAAAAATGATGACTTAAAGACGAATTTTCCATTGTTGCCGGAAAAATTTCATATTTTAAGATTTCTTCATTGTTGAAAGCGTGGCAAAATTTGTCACTATATTGTTTTCCATTGTTAAAGGATAGTGAAATTTTCACGTTTTAAATATTGTCCATTGTTGAAACGGTATCAAAATTGGTCAATGGAATTTTTTCTATTGTTGAAAGTGTGGGAAAGTTGTCATTATAGATAATTTCTAATATAATTATAAATAAATTTTTCATGATAACAATTGAAAAATGATGGCTTAAAGACGAATTTTCCATTGTTGCCGAAAAATTTCATATTTTAAGATTTCTTCATTTTTGAAAACTTGGGAAAATTTGTCACTATAATGTTTTCCATTGTTAAAGGATAAGGACGTTTTTACGTTTTAAATATTGTCCATTGTTGAAACGGTATCAATATTTTTCAACGGAATTTTTTCCATTGTTGGAAGTGCGGGAAAGTTGTCATTATAGATAATTTCTAATATAATTTTAAATAATTTTTTCATAATAACAACTGAAAAATGATGACTTAGAGACGAATTTTTCATTGTTGCCGGAAAAAATTCATATTTTAAGATTTCTTCATTGTTGAAAACGTGGGAAAATTTGTCACTATATTGTTTTCCATTGTTAAAGGATAGTGACATTTTCACGTTGTTAATATTGTCCATTGTTGAAACGGTATCAAAACTGGTCAATGGAATTTTTTCCATTGTTGAAAGTGCCGGAAAGTTGTCATTATAGATAATTTCTAATATAATTATAAATAAATTTTTCATGATAACAATTGAAAAATGATGGTTTAAAGACGAATTTTCCATTGTTGCCGGAAAAATTTCATATTTTAAGATTTCTTCATTGTTGAAAGCGTGGGAAAATTCGTCACTATAATTTTTTCCATTGTTAAATGTTAGGGACATTTTTACGTTTTAAATATTGTTCATTGTTGAAACGGTATCAACATTTGTCAATGGAATTTTTTCCATTGTTGGAAGTGCGGGAAAGTTGTCATTATAGATAATTTCTAATATAATTATAAATAAATTTTTCATGATAACAATTGAAAAATGATGACTTAAAGACGAATTTTCCATTGTTGCCAGAAAAATTTCATATTTTTAGATTTCTTCATTGTTGAAAACGTGGGAAAATTTGTCACTATATTGTTTTCCATTGTTAAAGGATAGTGACATTTTCACGTTGTTTATATTGTCCATTGTTGAAACGGTATCAAAATTGGTCAATGGAATTTTTTCCATTGTTGAAAGTGCCGGAAAGTTGTCATTATATATAATTTCCAATATAATTAAAAATAAATTTTTCATGATAACAATTGAAAAATGATGGCTTAAACACGAATTTTCCATTGTTGCCGGAAAAATTTCATATTTTAAGATTTCTTCATTTTTGAAAGCGTGGGAAAATTTGTCACTATAATGTTTTCCATTGTTAAAGGTTAGGGACATTTTTACGTTTTAAATATTGTTCATTGTTGAAACGGTATCAACATTTGTCAATGGAATTTTTTCCATTGTTGGAAGTGCGGGAATGTTGTCATTATGGATAATTTCTAATATAATTATAAATAAATTTTTCATGATAGCAATTGAAAAATGATGACTTAAAGACGAATTTTCCATTGTTGCCAGAAAAATTTCATATTTTTAGATTTCTTCATTGTTGAAAACGTGGCAAAATTTGTCACTATACTGTTTTCCATTGTTAAAGGATAGTGAAATTTTCACGTTTTAAATATTGTCCATTGTTGAAACGGTATCAACATTTGTCAATGGAATTTTTTCCATTGTTGAAAGTGCCGGAAAGTTGTCATTATAGATAATTTCTAATATAATTATAAATAAATTTTTCATGATAACAATTGAAAAATGATGGCTTAAAGACGAATTTTCCATTGTTGCCGGAAAAATTTCATATTTTAAGATTTCTTCATTATTGAAAGCGTGCGAAAATTTGTCACTATAGTTTTTTCCATTCTTAAAGGATAGTGAAATTTTCACGGTTTAAATATTGTCCATTGTTGAAACGGTATCAAAATTGGTCAATGGAATTTTTTCCATTGTTGAAAGTGCCGGAAAGTTGTCATTATAGATAATTTCTAATATAATTATAAATAAATTTTTCATGATAACAATTGAAAAATGATGGCTTAAAGACGAATTTTCCATTGTTGCCGGAAAAATTTCATATTTTAAGATTTCTTCATTGTTGAAAGCGTGGGAAAATTTGTCACTGTAATGATTTCCCTTGTTAAAGGATAAGGACATTTTTACGTTTTAAATATTGTCCATTGTTGAAACGCTATCAATATTTTTCAACGGAATTTTTTCCATTGTTGGAAGTGCGGGAAAGTTGTCATTATAGATAATTTCTAATATAATTATAAATAAATTTTTCATAATAACAACTGAAAAATGATGTCTTAAAGACGAATTTTTCATTGTTGCCGGAAAATTTTCATATTTTAAGATTTCTTCATTATTGAAAGCGTGCGAAAATTTGTCACTATAGTTTTTTCCATTCTTAAAGGATAGTGAAATTTTCACGGTTTAAATATTGTCCATTGTTGAAACGGTATCAAAATTGGTCAATGGAATTTTTTCCATTGTTGAAAGTGCCGGAAAGTTGTCATTATAGATAATTTCTAATATAATTATAAATAAATTTTTCATGATAACAATTGAAAAATGATGGCTTAAAGACGAATTTTCCATTGTTGCCGGAAAAATTTCATATTTTAAGATTTCTTCATTGTTGAAAGCGTGGGAAAATTTGTCACTGTAATGTTTTCCCTTCTTAAAGGATAAGGACATTTTTACGTTTTAAATATTGTCCATTGTTGAAACGCTATCAATATTTTTCAACGGAATTTTTTCCATTGTTGGAAGTACAGGAAAGTTGTCATTATAGATAATTTCTAATATAATTATAAATAAATTTTTCATAATAACAACTGAAAAATGATGACTTAAAGACGAATTTCTCATTGTTGCCGGAAAATTTTCATATTTTAAGGTTTCTTCATTGTTGAAAGGGTGGGAATATTTGTCAGTATATTGTTTACCACTGTTAAAGGATAGTAACATTTTGACGTTTTCAATATTGTACATTGTTGAAACGGTATCTTTTTTCTATTGTTGGAAGTGCCAGAAAGTTGTCATTATAGAAAACTTCTTATATAATTATAAATAAATTTTTGATAATAACAACTGAAAAATGATGACTTAAAAACGATTTTTCCATTGTTGCCGGAAAAATTTCATATTTTAAGATTTCTTCATTGGTGAAAGCGTGGGAAAATTCGTCACTATAATTTTTTTAATTGTTAAAGGTTAGGGACATTTTTACGTTTTAAATATTGTTCACTGTTGAAACGGTATCAACATTTGTCAATGGAATTTTTTCCATTGTTGGAAGTGCGGGAAAGTTGTCATTATAGATAATTTCTAATATAATTATAAATAAATTTTTCATGATAACAATTGAAAAATGATGACTTAAAGACGAATTTTCCATTGTTGCCAGAAAAATTTCATATTTTTAGATTTCTTCATTTTTGAAAGCGTGGGAAAATTTGTCACTATAATGTTTTCCATTGTTAAAGGATAAGGACGTTTTTACGTTTTAAATATTGTCCATTGTTGAAACGGTATCAATATTTTTCAACGGATTTTTTTCTATTGCTGGAAGTGCGGGAAAGTTGTCATTATAGATAATTTCTAATATAATTATAAATAATTTTTTCATAATATCAACTGAAAAATGATGACTTAAAGACGAATTTTTCATTGTTGCCGGAAAAATTTCATATTCATGATTTCTTCATTGTTGAAAACGAGGGAAAATTTGTCACTATATTGTTTTCCACTGTTAAAGGATAGTGACATTTTCACGTTGTTTATATTGTCCATTGTTGAAACGGTATCAAAACTGGTCAATGGAATTTTTTCCATTGTTGGAAGTGCCAGAAAGTTGACATTATATATAACTTCTAATATAATTATAAATAAATATTTCATGATAACAATTGAAAAATGATGGCTTAAAGACGAATTTTCCATTGTTACCGGAAAAATTTCATATTTTAAGATTTCTTCATTTTTGAAAGCGTGGGAAAATTTGTCACTATAATGTTTTCCATTGTTAAAGGATAAGGACGTTTTTACGTTTTAAATATTGTCCATTGTTGAAACGG
The DNA here is from genome assembly GCA_963931845.1 of Maratus michaelseni. Taxonomy (NCBI): domain Eukaryota; kingdom Metazoa; phylum Arthropoda; class Arachnida; order Araneae; family Salticidae; genus Maratus; species Maratus michaelseni. Next base: position 850,235 of record CAWVPG010000094.1, on the reverse strand, counting down.
TATCAATATTTATCAACGGATTTTTTTCTATTGTTGGAAGTGCGGGAAGGTTGTCATTATGGATAATTTCTAATATAATTATAAATAAATTTTTCATGATAACAATTGAAAAATGATGACTTAAAGACGAATTTTCCATTGTTGCCAGAAAAATTTCATATTTTTAGATTTCTTCATTGTTGAAAACGTGGGAAAATTTGTCACTATATTGTTTACCATTGTTAAAGTATAGTGACATTTTGACGTTTTCAATATTGTACATTGTTGAAACGGTATCAAAATTGGTCAATGGAATTTTTTCCATTGTTGGAAGTGCCAGAAAGTTGTCATTATAGAAAACTTCTTATATAATTATAAATAAATTTTTGATAATAACAATTGAAAAATGATGACTTAAAAACGATTTTTCCATTGTTGCCGGAAAAATTTCATATTTTAAGATTTCTTCATTGGTGAAAGCGTGGGAAAATTCGTCACTATAATTTTTTCCATTGTTAAAGGTTAGGGATATTTTTACGTTTTAAATATTGTTCATTGTTGAAACGGTATCAACATTTGTCAATGGAATATTTTCCATTTTTGGAAGTGCAGGAAAGTTGTCATTATAGATAATTTCTAATATAATTATAAATAAATTTTTCATGATAGCAATTGAAAAATGATGACTTAAAGACGAATTTTCCATTGTTGCCAGAAAAATTTCATATTTTTAGATTTCTTCATTGTTGAAAACGTGGGAAAATTTGTCACTATATTGTTTTCCATTGTTAAAGGATAGTGACATTTTTACGTTTTAAATATTGTCCATTGTTGAAACGGTATCAATATTTTTCAACGGAATTTTTTCCATTGTTGGAAGTGCGGGAAAGTTGTCATTATAGATAATTTCTAATATAATTATAAATAAATTTTTCATGATAACAATTGAAAAATGATGACTTAAAGACGAATTTTCCATTGTTGCCAGAAAAATTTCATATTTTTAGATTTCTTCATTGTTGAAAACGTGGGAAAATTTGTCACTATATTGTTTTCCATTGTTAAAGGATAGTGACGTTTTCACGTTGTTTATATTGTCCATTGTTGAAACGGTATCAAAACTGGTCAATGGAATTTTTTCCATTGTTGGAAGTGCCAGAAAGTTGTCATTATATATAACTTCTAATATAATTATAAATAAATGTTTCATAATAACAATTGAAAAATGATGACTTAAAGACGAATTTTCCATTGTTGCCGGAAAAATTTCATATTTTAAGATTTCTTCATTGTTGAAAGCGTGGCAAAATTTGTCACTATATTGTTTTCCATTGTTAAAGGATAGTGAAATTTTCACGTTTTAAATATTGTCCATTGTTGAAACGGTATCAAAATTGGTCAATGGAATTTTTTCTATTGTTGAAAGTGTGGGAAAGTTGTCATTATAGATAATTTCTAATATAATTATAAATAAATTTTTCATGATAACAATTGAAAAATGATGGCTTAAAGACGAATTTTCCATTGTTGCCGAAAAATTTCATATTTTAAGATTTCTTCATTTTTGAAAACTTGGGAAAATTTGTCACTATAATGTTTTCCATTGTTAAAGGATAAGGACGTTTTTACGTTTTAAATATTGTCCATTGTTGAAACGGTATCAATATTTTTCAACGGAATTTTTTCCATTGTTGGAAGTGCGGGAAAGTTGTCATTATAGATAATTTCTAATATAATTTTAAATAATTTTTTCATAATAACAACTGAAAAATGATGACTTAGAGACGAATTTTTCATTGTTGCCGGAAAAAATTCATATTTTAAGATTTCTTCATTGTTGAAAACGTGGGAAAATTTGTCACTATATTGTTTTCCATTGTTAAAGGATAGTGACATTTTCACGTTGTTAATATTGTCCATTGTTGAAACGGTATCAAAACTGGTCAATGGAATTTTTTCCATTGTTGAAAGTGCCGGAAAGTTGTCATTATAGATAATTTCTAATATAATTATAAATAAATTTTTCATGATAACAATTGAAAAATGATGGTTTAAAGACGAATTTTCCATTGTTGCCGGAAAAATTTCATATTTTAAGATTTCTTCATTGTTGAAAGCGTGGGAAAATTCGTCACTATAATTTTTTCCATTGTTAAATGTTAGGGACATTTTTACGTTTTAAATATTGTTCATTGTTGAAACGGTATCAACATTTGTCAATGGAATTTTTTCCATTGTTGGAAGTGCGGGAAAGTTGTCATTATAGATAATTTCTAATATAATTATAAATAAATTTTTCATGATAACAATTGAAAAATGATGACTTAAAGACGAATTTTCCATTGTTGCCAGAAAAATTTCATATTTTTAGATTTCTTCATTGTTGAAAACGTGGGAAAATTTGTCACTATATTGTTTTCCATTGTTAAAGGATAGTGACATTTTCACGTTGTTTATATTGTCCATTGTTGAAACGGTATCAAAATTGGTCAATGGAATTTTTTCCATTGTTGAAAGTGCCGGAAAGTTGTCATTATATATAATTTCCAATATAATTAAAAATAAATTTTTCATGATAACAATTGAAAAATGATGGCTTAAAGACGAATTTTCCATTGTTGCCGGAAAAATTTCATATTTTAAGATTTCTTCATTTTTGAAAGCGTGGGAAAATTTGTCACTATAATGTTTTCCATTGTTAAAGGTTAGGGACATTTTTACGTTTTAAATATTGTTCATTGTTGAAACGGTATCAACATTTGTCAATGGAATTTTTTCCATTGTTGGAAGTGCGGGAATGTTGTCATTATGGATAATTTCTAATATAATTATAAATAAATTTTTCATGATAGCAATTGAAAAATGATGACTTAAAGACGAATTTTCCATTGTTGCCAGAAAAATTTCATATTTTTAGATTTCTTCATTGTTGAAAACGTGGCAAAATTTGTCACTATACTGTTTTCCATTGTTAAAGGATAGTGAAATTTTCACGTTTTAAATATTGTCCATTGTTGAAACGGTATCAACATTTGTCAATGGAATTTTTTCCATTGTTGAAAGTGCCGGAAAGTTGTCATTATAGATAATTTCTAATATAATTATAAATAAATTTTTCATGATAACAATTGAAAAATGATGGCTTAAAGACGAATTTTCCATTGTTGCCGGAAAAATTTCATATTTTAAGATTTCTTCATTATTGAAAGCGTGCGAAAATTTGTCACTATAGTTTTTTCCATTCTTAAAGGATAGTGAAATTTTCACGGTTTAAATATTGTCCATTGTTGAAACGGTATCAAAATTGGTCAATGGAATTTTTTCCATTGTTGAAAGTGCCGGAAAGTTGTCATTATAGATAATTTCTAATATAATTATAAATAAATTTTTCATGATAACAATTGAAAAATGATGGCTTAAAGACGAATTTTCCATTGTTGCCGGAAAAATTTCATATTTTAAGATTTCTTCATTGTTGAAAGCGTGGGAAAATTTGTCACTGTAATGATTTCCCTTGTTAAAGGATAAGGACATTTTTACGTTTTAAATATTGTCCATTGTTGAAACGCTATCAATATTTTTCAACGGAATTTTTTCCATTGTTGGAAGTGCGGGAAAGTTGTCATTATAGATAATTTCTAATATAATTATAAATAAATTTTTCATAATAACAACTGAAAAATGATGTCTTAAAGACGAATTTTTCATTGTTGCCGGAAAATTTTCATATTTTAAGATTTCTTCATGATTGAAAGCGTGCGAAAATTTGTCACTATAGTTTTTTCCATTCTTAAAGGATAGTGAAATTTTCACGGTTTAAATATTGTCCATTGTTGAAACGGTATCAAAATTGGTCAATGGAATTTTTTCCATTGTTGAAAGTGCCGGAAAGTTGTCATTATAGATAATTTCTAATATAATTATAAATAAATTTTTCATGATAACAATTGAAAAATGATGGCTTAAAGACGAATTTTCCATTGTTGCCGGAAAAATTTCATATTTTAAGATTTCTTCATTGTTGAAAGCGTGGGAAAATTTGTCACTGTAATGTTTTCCCTTCTTAAAGGATAAGGACATTTTTACGTTTTAAATATTGTCCATTGTTGAAACGCTATCAATATTTTTCAACGGAATTTTTTCCATTGTTGGAAGTACGGGAAAGTTGTCATTATAGATAATTTCTAATATAATTATAAATAAATTTTTCATAATAACAACTGAAAAATGATGACTTAAAGACGAATTTCTCATTGTTGCCGGAAAATTTTCATATTTTAAGGTTTCTTCATTGTTGAAAGGGTGGGAATATTTGTCAGTATATTGTTTACCACTGTTAAAGGATAGTAACATTTTGACGTTTTCAATATTGTACATTGTTGAAACGGTATCTTTTTTCTATTGTTGGAAGTGCCAGAAAGTTGTCATTATAGAAAACTTCTTATATAATTATAAATAAATTTTTGATAATAACAACTGAAAAATGATGACTTAAAAACGATTTTTCCATTGTTGCCGGAAAAATTTCATATTTTAAGATTTCTTCATTGGTGAAAGCGTGGGAAAATTCGTCACTATAATTTTTTCCATTGTTAAAGGTTAGGGACATTTTTACGTTTTAAATATTGTTCACTGTTGAAACGGTATCAACATTTGTCAATGGAATTTTTTCCATTGTTGGAAGTGCGGGAAAGTTGTCATTATAGATAATTTCTAATATAATTATAAATAAATTTTTCATGATAGCAATTGAAAAATGATGACTTAAAGACGAATTTTCCATTGTTGCCAGAAAAATTTCATATTTTTAGATTTCTTCATTGTTGAAAACGTGGCAAAATTTGTCACTATACTGTTTTCCATTGTTAAAGGATAGTGAAATTTTCACGTTTTAAATATTGTCCATTGTTGAAACGGTATCAACATTTGTCAATGGAATTTTTTCCATTGTTGAAAGTGCCGGAAAGTTGTCATTATAGATAATTTCTAATATAATTATAAATAAATTTTTCATGATAACAATTGAAAAATGATGGCTTAAAGACGAATTTTCCATTGTTGCCGGAAAAATTTCATATTTTAAGATTTCTTCATTATTGAAAGCGTGCGAAAATTTGTCACTATAGTTTTTTCCATTCTTAAAGGATAGTGAAATTTTCACGGTTTAAATATTGTCCATTGTTGAAACGGTATCAAAATTGGTCAATGGAATTTTTTCCATTGTTGAAAGTGCCGGAAAGTTGTCATTATAGATAATTTCTAATATAATTATAAATAAATTTTTCATGATAACAATTGAAAAATGATGGCTTAAAGACGAATTTTCCATTGTTGCCGGAAAAATTTCATATTTTAAGATTTCTTCATTGTTGAAAGCGTGGGAAAATTTGTCACTGTAATGATTTCCCTTGTTAAAGGATAAGGACATTTTTACGTTTTAAATATTGTCCATTGTTGAAACGCTATCAATATTTTTCAACGGAATTTTTTCCATTGTTGGAAGTGCGGGAAAGTTGTCATTATAGATAATTTCTAATATAATTATAAATAAATTTTTCATAATAACAACTGAAAAATGATGTCTTAAAGACGAATTTTTCATTGTTGCCGGAAAATTTTCATATTTTAAGATTTCTTCATGATTGAAAGCGTGCGAAAATTTGTCACTATAGTTTTTTCCATTCTTAAAGGATAGTGAAATTTTCACGGTTTAAATATTGTCCATTGTTGAAACGGTATCAAAATTGGTCAATGGAATTTTTTCCATTGTTGAAAGTGCCGGAAAGTTGTCATTATAGATAATTTCTAATATAATTATAAATAAATTTTTCATGATAACAATTGAAAAATGATGGCTTAAAGACGAATTTTCCATTGTTGCCGGAAAATTTTCATATTTTAAGATTTCTTCATTGTTGAAAGCGTGGGAAAATTTGTCACTGTAATGTTTTCCCTTCTTAAAGGATAAGGACATTTTTACGTTTTAAATATTGTCCATTGTTGAAACGCTATCAATATTTTTCAACGGAATTTTTTCCATTGTTGGAAGTACGGGAAAGTTGTCATTATAGATAATTTCTAATATAATTATAAATAAATTTTTCATAATAACAACTGAAAAATGATGACTTAAAGACGAATTTCTCATTGTTGCCGGAAAATTTTCATATTTTAAGGTTTCTTCATTGTTGAAAGGGTGGGAATATTTGTCAGTATATTGTTTACCACTGTTAAAGGATAGTAACATTTTGACGTTTTCAATATTGTACATTGTTGAAACGGTATCTTTTTTCTATTGTTGGAAGTGCCAGAAAGTTGTCATTATAGAAAACTTCTTATATAATTATAAATAAATTTTTGATAATAACAACTGAAAAATGATGACTTAAAAACGATTTTTCCATTGTTGCCGGAAAAATTTCATATTTTAAGATTTCTTCATTGGTGAAAGCGTGGGAAAATTCGTCACTATAATTTTTTCCATTGTTAAAGGTTAGGGACATTTTTACGTTTTAAATATTGTTCACTGTTGAAACGGTATCAACATTTGTCAATGGAATTTTTTCCATTGTTGGAAGTGCGGGAAAGTTGTCATTATAGATAATTTCTAATATAATTATAAATAAATTTTTCATGATAACAATTGAAAAATGATGACTTAAAGACGAATTTTCCATTGTTGCCAGAAAAATTTCATATTTTTAGATTTCTTCATTTTTGAAAGCGTGGGAAAATTTGTCACTATAATGTTTTCCATTGTTAAAGGATAAGGACGTTTTTACGTTTTAAATATTGTCCATTGTTGAAACGGTATCAATATTTTTCAACGGATTTTTTTCTATTGTTGGAAGTGCGGGAAAGTTGTCATTATAGATAATTTCTAATATAATTATAAATAATTTTTTCATAATATCAACTGAAAAATGATGACTTAAAGACGAATTTTTCATTGTTGCCGGAAAAATTTCATATTCATGATTTCTTCATTGTTGAAAACGTGGGAAAATTTGTCACTATATTGTTTTCCACTGTTAAAGGATAGTGACATTTTCACGTTGTTTATATTGTCCATTGTTGAAACGGTATCAAAACTGGTCAATGGAATTTTTTCCATTGTTGGAAGTGCCAGAAAGTTGTCATTATATATAACTTCTAATATAATTATAAATAAATTTTTCATGATAACAATTGAAAAATGATGGCTTAAAGACGAATTTTCCATTGTTACCGGAAAAATTTCATATTTTAAGATTTCTTCATTTTTGAAAGCGTGGGAAAATTTGTCACTATAATGTTTTCCATTGTTAAAGGATAAGGACGTTTTTACGTTTTAAATATTGTCCATTGTTGAAACGGTATCAATATTTATCAACGGATTTTTTTCTATTGTTGGAAGTGCGGGAAAGTTGTCATTATGGATAATTTCTAATATAATTATAAATAAATTTTTCATGATAACAATTGAAAAATGATGACTTAAAGACGAATTTTCCATTGTTGCCAGAAAAATTTCATATTTTTAGATTTCTTCATTGTTGAAAACGTGGGAAAATTTGTCACTATATTGTTTTCCATTGTTAAAGGATAGTGACATTTTCACGTTGTTTATATTGTCCATTGTTGAAACGGTATCAAAACTGGTCAATGGAATTTTTTCCATTGTTGGAAGTGCCAGAAAATTGTCATTATATATAACTTCTAATATAATTATAAATAAATTTTTCATAATAACAATTGAAAAATGATGACTTAAAGACGAATTTTACATTGTTGCCGGAAAAATTTCATATTTTAAGGTTTCTTCATTGTTGAAAGGGTGGGAAAATTTGTCAATATATTGTTTACCATTGTTAAAGTATAGTGACATTTTGACGTTTTCAATATTGTACATTGTTGAAACGGTATCAATATTTTTCAACGGAATTTTTTCCATTGTTGGAAGTACGGGAAAGTTGTCATTATAGATAATTTCTAATATAATTATAAATAAATTTTTCATAATAACAACTGAAAAATGATGACTTAAAGACGAATTTCTCATTGTTGCCGGAAAATTTTCATATTTTAAGGTTTCTTCATTGTTGAAAGGGTGGGAATATTTGTCAGTATATTGTTTACCACTGTTAAAGGATAGTAACATTTTGACGTTTTCAATATTGTACATTGTTGAAACGGTATCTTTTTTCTATTGTTGGAAGTGCCAGAAAGTTGTCATTATAGAAAACTTCTTATATAATTATAAATAAATTTTTGATAATAACAATTGAAAAATGATGACTTAAAAACGATTTTTCCATTGTTGCCGGAAAAATTTCATATTTTAAGATTTCTTCATTGGTGAAAGCGTGGGAAAATTCGTCACTATAATTTTTTCCATTGTTAAAGGTTAGGGACATTTTTACGTTTTAAATATTGTTCACTGTTGAAACGGTATCAACATTTGTCAATGGAATTTTTTCCATTGTTGGAAGTGCGGGAAAGTTGTCATTATAGATAATTTCTAATATAATTATAAATAAATTTTTCATGATAACAATTGAAAAATGATGACTTAAAGACGAATTTTCCATTGTTGCCAGAAAAATTTCATATTTTTAGATTTCTTCATTTTTGAAAGCGTGGGAAAATTTGTCACTATAATGTTTTCCATTGTTAAAGGATAAGGACGTTTTTACGTTTTAAATATTGTCCATTGTTGAAACGGTATCAATATTTTTCAACGGATTTTTTTCTATTGTTGGAAGTGCGGGAAAGTTGTCATTATAGATAATTTCTAATATAATTATAAATAATTTTTTCATAATATCAACTGAAAAATGATGACTTAAAGACGAATTTTTCATTGTTGCCGGAAAAATTTCATATTCATGATTTCTTCATTGTTGAAAACGTGGGAAAATTTGTCACTATATTGTTTTCCACTGTTAAAGGATAGTGACTTTTCACATTGTTTATATTGTCCATTGTTGAAACGGTATCAAAACTGGTCAATGGAATTTTTTCCATTGTTGGAAGTGCCAGAAAGTTGTCATTATATATAACTTCTAATATAATTATAAATAAATTTTTCATGATAACAATTGAAAAATGATGGCTTAAAAACGAATTTTCCATTGTTGCCGGAAAAATTTCATATTTTAAGATTTCTTCATTTTTGAAATCGTGGGAAAATTTGTCACTATAATGTTTTCCATTGTTAAAGGATAAGGACGTTTTTACGTTTTAAATATTGTCCATTGTTGAAACGGTATCAATATTTTTCAACGGATTTTTTTCTATTGTTGGAAGTGCGGGAAAGTTGTCATTATGGATAACTTCTAATATAAATATAAATAAATTTTTCATGATAACAATTGAAAAATGATGACTTAAAGACGAATTTTCCATTGTTGCCAGAAAAATTTCATATTTTTAGATTTCTTCATTGTTGAAAACGTGGGAAAATTTGTCACTATATTGTTTTCCATTGTTAAAGGATAGTGACATTTTCACGTTGTTTATATTGTCCATTGTTGAAACGGTATCAAAACTGGTCAATGGAATTTTTTCCATTGTTGGAAGTGCCAGAAAATTGTCATTATATATAACTTCTAATATAATTATAAATAAATTTTTCATGATAACAATTGAAAAATGATGGCTTAAAGACGAATTTTCCATTGTTGCCGGAAAAATTTCATATTTTAAGATTTCTTCATTTTTGAAAGCGTGGGAAAATTTGTCACTATAATGTTTTCCATTGTTAAAGGATAAGGACGTTTTTACGTTTTAAATATTGTCCATTGTTGAAACGGTATCAATATTTTTCAACGGATTTTTTTCTATTGTTGGAAGTGCGGGAAAGTTGTCATTATGGATAATTTCTAATATAATTATAAATAAATTTTTCATGATAACAATTGAAAAATGAGGACTTAAAGACGAAGTTTTCATTGTTGCCGGAAAATTTTCATATTTTAAGATTTCTTCATTGTTGAAAGCGTGCGAAAATTTGTCACTATAGTTTTTTCCATTCTTAAAGGATAGTGAAATTTTCACGGTTTAAATATTGTCCATTGTTGAAACGGTATCAAAATTGGTCAATGGAATTTTTTCCATTGTTGAAAGTGCCGGAAAGTTGTCATTATAGATAATTTCTAATATAATTATAAATAAATTTTTCATGATAACAATTGAAAAATGATGGCTTAAAGACGAATTTTCCATTGTTGCCGGAAAAATTTCATATTTTAAGATTTCTTCATTGTTGAAAGCGTGGGAAAATTTGTCACTGTAATGTTTTCCCTTGTTAAAGGATAAGGACATTTTTACGTTTTAAATATTGTCCATTGTTGAAACGCTATCAATATTTTTCAACGGAATTTTTTCCATTGTTGGAAGTACGGGAAAGTTGTCATTATAGATAATTTCTAATATAATTATAAATAAATTTTTCATAATAACAACTGAAAAATGATGACTTAAAGACGAATTTCTCATTGTTGCCGGAAAATTTTCATATTTTAAGGTTTCTTCATTGTTGAAAGGGTGGGAATATTTGTCAGTATATTGTTTTCCACTGTTAAAGGATAGTAACATTTTGACGTTTTCAATATTGTACATTGTTGAAACGGTATCTTTTTTCTATTGTTGGAAGTGCCAGAAAGTTGTCATTATAGAAAACTTCTTATATAATTATAAATAAATTTTTGATAATAACAATTGAAAAATGATGACTTAAAAACGATTTTTCCATTGTTGCCGGAAAAATTTCATATTTTAAGATTTCTTCATTGGTGAAAGCGTGGGAAAATTCGTCACTATAATTTTTTCCATTGTTAAAGGTTAGGGACATTTTTACGTTTTAAATATTGTTCACTGTTGAAACGGTATCAACATTTGTCAATGGAATTTTTTCCATTGTTGGAAGTGCGGGAAAGTTGTCATTATAGATAATTTCTAATATAATTATAAATAAATTTTTCATGATAACAATTGAAAAATGATGACTTAAAGACGAATTTTCCATTGTTGCCAGAAAAATTTCATATTTTTAGATTTCTTCATTTTTGAAAGCGTGGGAAAATTTGTCACTATAATGTTTTCCATTGTTAAAGGATAAGGACGTTTTTACGTTTTAAATATTGTCCATTGTTGAAACGGTATCAATATTTTTCAACGGATTTTTTTCTATTGTTGGAAGTGCGGGAAAGTTGTCATTATAGATAATTTCTAATATAATTATAAATAATTTTTTCATAATATCAACTGAAAAATGATGACTTAAAGACGAATTTTTCATTGTTGCCGGAAAAATTTCATATTCATGATTTCTTCATTGTTGAAAACGTGGGAAAATTTGTCACTATATTGTTTTCCACTGTTAAAGGATAGTGACATTTTCACATTGTTTATATTGTCCATTGTTGAAACGGTATCAAAACTGGTCAATGGAATTTTTTCCATTGTTGGAAGTGCCAGAAAGTTGTCATTATATATAACTTCTAATATAATTATAAATAAATTTTTCATGATAACAATTGAAAAATGATGGCTTAAAAACGAATTTTCCATTGTTGCCGGAAAAATTTCATATTTTAAGATTTCTTCATTTTTGAAAGCGTGGGAAAATTTGTCACTATAATGTTTTCCATTGTTAAAGGATAAGGACGTTTTTACGTTTTAAATATTGTCCATTGTTGAAACGGTATCAATATTTTTCAACGGATTTTTTTCTATTGTTGGAAGTGCGGGAAAGTTGTCATTATGGATAACTTCTAATATAATTATAAATAAATTTTTCATGATAACAATTGAAAAATGATGACTTAAAGACGAATTTTCCATTGTTGCCAGAAAAATTTCATATTTTTAGATTTCTTCATTGTTGAAAACGTGGGAAAATTTGTCACTATATTGTTTTCCATTGTTAAAGGATAGTGACATTTTCACGTTGTTTATATTGTCCATTGTTGAAACGGTATCAAAACTGGTCAATGGAATTTTTTCCATTGTTGGAAGTGCCAGAAAATTGTCATTATATATAACTTCTAATATAATTATAAATAAATTTTTCATGATAACAATTGAAAAATGATGGCTTAAAGACGAATTTTCCATTGTTGCCGGAAAAATTTCATATTTTAAGATTTCTTCATTTTTGAAAGCGTGGGAAAATTTGTCACTATAATGTTTTCCATTGTTAAAGGATAAGGACGTTTTTACGTTTTAAATATTGTCCATTGTTGAAACGGTATCAATATTTTTCAACGGATTTTTTTCTATTGTTGGAAGTGCGGGAAAGTTGTCATTATGGATAATTTCTAATATAATTATAAATAAATTTTTCATGATAACAATTGAAAAATGATGACTTAAAGACGAAGTTTTCATTGTTGCCGGAAAATTTTCATATTTTAAGATTTCTTCATTGTTGAAAGCGTGCGAAAATTTGTCACTATAGTTTTTTCCATTCTTAAAGGATAGTGAAATTTTCACGGTTTAAATATTGTCCATTGTTGAAACGGTATCAAAATTGGTCAATGGAATTTTTTCCATTGTTGAAAGTGCCGGAAAGTTGTCATTATAGATAATTTCTAATATAATTATAAATAAATTTTTCATGATAACAATTGAAAAATGATGGCTTAAAGACGAATTTTCCATTGTTGCCGGAAAAATTTCATATTTTAAGATTTCTTCATTGTTGAAAGCGTGGGAAAATTTGTCACTGTAATGTTTTCCCTTGTTAAAGGATAAGGACATTTTTACGTTTTAAATATTGTCCATTGTTGAAACGCTATCAATATTTTTCAACGGAATTTTTTCCATTGTTGGAAGTACGGGAAAGTTGTCATTATAGATAATTTCTAATATAATTATAAATAAATTTTTCATAATAACAACTGAAAAATGATGACTTAAAGACGAATTTCTCATTGTTGCCGGAAAATTTTCATATTTTAAGGTTTCTTCATTGTTGAAAGGGTGGGAATATTTGTCAGTATATTGTTTTCCACTGTTAAAGGATAGTAACATTTTGACGTTTTCAATATTGTACATTGTTGAAACGGTATCTTTTTTCTATTGTTGGAAGTGCCAGAAAGTTGTCATTATAGAAAACTTCTTATATAATTATAAATAAATTTTTGATAATAACAATTGAAAAATGATGACTTAAAAACGATTTTTCCATTGTTTCCGGAAAAATTTCATATTTTAAGATTTCTTCATTGGTGAAAGCGTGGGAAAATTCGTCACTATAATTTTTTCCATTGTTAAAGGTTAGGGACATTTTTACGTTTTAAATATTGTTCACTGTTGAAACGGTATCAACATTTGTCAATGGAATTTTTTCCATTGTTGGAAGTGCGGGAAAGTTGTCATTATAGATAATTTCTAATATAATTATAAATAAATTTTTCATGATAACAATTGAAAAATGATGACTTAAAGACGAATTTTCCATTGTTGCCAGAAAAATTTCATATTTTTAGATTTCTTCATTTTTGAAAGCGTGGGAAAATTTGTCACTATAATGTTTTCCATTGTTAAAGGATAAGGACGTTTTTACGTTTTAAATATTGTCCATTGTTGAAACGGTATCAATATTTTTCAACGGATTTTTTTCTATTGTTGGAAGTGCGGGAAAGTTGTCATTATAGATAATTTCTAATATAATTATAAATAATTTTTTCATAATATCAACTGAAAAATGATGACTTAAAGACGAATTTTTCATTGTTGCCGGAAAAAATTCATATTCATGATTTCTTCATTGTTGAAAACGTGGGAAAATTTGTCACTATATTGTTTTCCACTGTTAAAGGATAGTGACATTTTCACGTTGTTTATATTGTCCATTGTTGAAACGGTGTCAAAACTGGTCAATGGAATTTTTTCCATTGTTGGAAGTGCCAGAAAATTGTCATTATATATAACTTCTAATATAATTATAAATAAATTTTTCATAATAACAATTGAAAAATGATGACTTAAAGACGAATTTTCCATTGTTGCCGGAAAAATTTCATATTTTAAGGTTTCTTCATTGTTGAAAGTGTGGGAAAATTTCTCAGTATATTGTTTACCATTGTTAAAGGATAGTTACATTTTGACGTTTTCAATATTGTACATTGTTGAAACGGTATCAAAATTGGTCAATGGAATTTTTTCCATTGTTGGAAGTGCCAGAAAATTGTCATTATATATAACTTCTAATATAATTATAAATAAATTTTTCATAATAACAATTGAAAAATGATGACTTAAAGACGAATTTTCCATTGTTGCCGGAAAAATTTCATATTTTAAGGTTTCTTCATTGTTGAAAGTGTGGGAAAATTTCTCAGTATATTGTTTACCATTGTTAAAGGATAGTTACATTTTGACGTTTTCAATATTGTACATTGTTGAAACGGTATCAAAATTGGTCAATGGAATTTTTTCCATTGTTGGAAGTGCCAGAAAGTTGTCATTATAGAAAACTTCTTATATAATTATAAATAAATTTTTGATAATAACAATTGAAAAATGATGACTTAAAAACGATTTTTCCATTGTTGCCGGAAAAATTTCATATTTTAAGATTTCTTCATTGGTGAAAGCGTGGGAAAATTCGTCACTATAATTTTTTCCATTGTTAAAGGTTAGGGATATTTTTACGTTTTAAATATTGTTCATTGTTGAAACGGTATCAACATTTGTCAATGGAATATTTTCCATTTTTGGAAGTGCGGGAAAGTTGTCATTATAGATAATTTCTAATATAATTATAAATAAATTTTTCATGATAACAATTGAAAAATGATGACTTAAAGACAAATTTTCCATTGTTGCCGGAAAAATTTCATATTTTAAGATTTCTTCATTGTTGAAAGCGTGGGAAAATTTGTCACTGTAATGTTTTCCCTTGTTAAAGGATAAGGACATTTTTACGTTTTAAATATTGTACATTGTTGAAACGGAATCAATATTTTTCAACGGAATTTTTTCCATTGTTGGAAGTGTGGGAAAGTTGTCATTATAGATAATTTCTAATATAATTATAAATAAATTTTTCATGATAACAATTGAAAAATGATGACTTAAAGACGAATTTTCAATTGTTGCCAGAAAAATTTCATATTTTTAGATTTCTTCATTGTTGAAAACGTGGGAAAATTTGTCACTATATTGTTTTCCATTGTTAAAGGATAGTGAAATTTTCACGTTTTAAATATTGTCCATTGTTGAAACGGTATCAAAATTGGTCAATGGAATTTTTTCTATTGTTGAAAGTGTCGGAAAGTTGACATTATAGATAATTTCTAATATAATTATAAATATTTTTTTCATAATAACAACTGAAAAATGATGACTTAAAGACGAATTTTTCATTGTTGCCGGAAAAATTTCATATTTTAAGATTTCTTCATTGTTGAAAGCGTGGGAAAATTTGTCACTGTAATGTTTTCCCTTGTTAAAGGATAAGGACATTTTTACGTTTTAAATATTGTCCATTGTTGAAACGCTATCAATATTTTTCAACGGAATTTTTTCCATTGTTGGAAGTGCGGGAAAGTTGTCATTATAGATAATTTCTAATATAATTATAAATAAATTTTTCATAATAACAACTGAAAAATGATGACTTACAGACGAATTTTTCATTGTTGCCGGAAAATTTTCATATTTTAAGATTTCTTCATTATTGAAAGCGTGCGAAAATTTGTCACTATAGTTTTTTCCATTCTTAAAGGATAGTGAAATTTTCACGGTTTAAATATTGTCCATTGTTGAAACGGTATCAAAATTGGTCAATGGAATTTTTTCCATTGTTGAAAGTGCCGGAAAGTTGTCATTATAGATAATTTCTAATATAATTATAAATAAATTTTTCATGATAACAATTGAAAAATGATGGCTTAAAGACGAATTTTCCATTGTTGCCGGAAAAATTTCATATTTTAAGATTTCTTCATTGTTGAAAGCGTGGGAAAATTTGTCACTGTAATGTTTTCCCTTCTTAAAGGATAAGGACATTTTTACGTTTTAAATATTGTCCATTGTTGAAACGCTATCAATATTTTTCAACGGAATTTTTTCCATTGTTGGAAGTACGGGAAAGTTGTCATTATAGATAATTTCTAATATAATTATAAATAAATTTTTCATAATAACAACTGAAAAATGATGACTTAAAGACGAATTTCTCATTGTTGCCGGAAAATTTTCATATTTTAAGGTTTCTTCACTGTTGAAAGGGTGGGAATATTTGTCAGTATATTGTTTACCACTGTTAAAGGATAGTAACATTTTGACGTTTTCAATATTGTACATTGTTGAAACGGTATCTTTTTTCTATTGTTGGAAGTGCCAGAAAGTTGTCATTATAGAAAACTTCTTATATAATTATAAATAAATTTTTGATAATAACAATTGAAAAATGATGACTTAAAAACGATTTTTCCATTGTTGCCGGAAAAATTTCATATTTTAAGATTTCTTCATTGGTGAAAGCGTGGGAAAATTCGTCACTATAATTTTTTCCATTGTTAAAGGTTAGGGACATTTTTACGTTTTAAATATTGTTCACTGTTGAAACGGTATCAACATTTGTCAATGGAATTTTTTCCATTGTTGGAAGTGCGGGAAAGTTGTCATTATAGATAATTTCTAATATAATTATAAATAAATTTTTCATGATAACAATTGAAAAATGATGACTTAAAGACGAATTTTCCATTGTTGCCAGAAAAATTTCATATTTTTAGATTTCTTCATTTTTGAAAGCGTGGGAAAATTTGTCACTATAATGTTTTCCATTGTTAAAGGATAAGGACGTTTTTACGTTTTAAATATTGTCCATTGTTGAAACGGTATCAATATTTTTCAACGGATTTTTTTCTATTGTTGGAAGTGCGGGAGAGTTGTCATTATAGATAATTTCTAATATAATTATAAATAATTTTTTCATAATATCAACTGAAAAATGATGACTTAAAGACGAATTTTTCATTGTTGCCGGAAAAATTTCATATTCATGATTTCTTCATTGTTGAAAACGTGGGAAAATTTGTCACTATATTGTTTTCCACTGTTAAAGGATAGTGACATTTTCACGTTGTTTATATTGTCCATTGTTGAAACGGTATCAAAACTGGTCAATGGAATTTTTTCCATTGTTGGAAGTGCCAGAAAGTTGTCATTATATATAACTTCTAATATAATTATAAATAAATTTTTCATGATAACAATTGAAAAATGATGGCTTAAAGACGAATTTTCCATTGTTACCGGAAAAATTTCATATTTTAAGATTTCTTCATTTTTGAAAGCGTGGGAAAATTTGTCACTATAATGTTTTCCATTGTTAAAGGATAAGGACGTTTTTACGTTTTAAATATTGTCCATTGTTGAAACGGTATCAATATTTATCAACGGATTTTTTTCTATTGTTGGAAGTGCGGGAAAGTTGTCATTATGGATAATTTCTAATATAATTATAAATAAATTTTTGATAATAACAATTGAAAAATGATGACTTAAAAACGATTTTTCCATTGTTGCCGGAAAAATTTCATATTTTAAGATTTCTTCATTGGTGAAAGCGTGGGAAAATTCGTCACTATAATTTTTTCCATTGTTAAAGGTTAGGGATATTTTTACGTTTTAAATATTGTTCATTGTTGAAACGGTATCAACATTTGTCAATGGAATATTTTCCATTTTTGGAAGTGCAGGAAAGTTGTCATTATAGATAATTTCTAATATAATTATAAATAAATTTTTCATGATAGCAATTGAAAAATGATGACTTAAAGACGAATTTTCCATTGTTGCCAGAAAAATTTCATATTTTTAGATTTCTTCATTGTTGAAAACGTGGGAAAATTTGTCACTATATTGTTTTCCATTGTTAAAGGATAGTGACATTTTTACGTTTTAAATATTGTCCATTGTTGAAACGGTATCAATATTTTTCAACGGAATTTTTTCCATTGTTGGAAGTGCGGGAAAGTTGTCATTATAGATAATTTCTAATATAATTATAAATAAATTTTTCATGATAACAATTGAAAAATGATGACTTAAAGACGAATTTTCCATTGTTGCCAGAAAAATTTCATATTTTTAGATTTCTTCATTGTTGAAAACGTGGGAAAATTTGTCACTATATTGTTTTCCATTGTTAAAGGATAGTGACGTTTTCACGTTGTTTATATTGTCCATTGTTGAAACGGTATCAAAACTGGTCAATGGAATTTTTTCCATTGTTGGAAGTGCCAGAAAGTTGTCATTATATATAACTTCTAATATAATTATAAATAAATGTTTCATAATAACAATTGAAAAATGATGACTTAAAGACGAATTTTCCATTGTTGCCGGAAAAATTTCATATTTTAAGATTTCTTCATTGTTGAAAGCGTGGCAAAATTTGTCACTATATTGTTTTCCATTGTTAAAGGATAGTGAAATTTTCACGTTTTAAATATTGTCCATTGTTGAAACGGTATCAAAATTGGTCAATGGAATTTTTTCTATTGTTGAAAGTGTGGGAAAGTTGTCATTATAGATAATTTCTAATATAATTATAAATAAATTTTTCATGATAACAATTGAAAAATGATGGCTTAAAGACGAATTTTCCATTGTTGCCGAAAAATTTCATATTTTAAGATTTCTTCATTTTTGAAAACTTGGGAAAATTTGTCACTATAATGTTTTCCATTGTTAAAGGATAAGGACGTTTTTACATTTTAAATATTGTCCATTGTTGAAACGCTATCAATATTTTTCAACGGAATTTTTTCCATTGTTGGAAGTGCGGGAAAGTTGTCATTATAGATAATTTCTAATATAATTATAAATAAATTTTTCATAATAACAACTGAAAAATGATGACTTACAGACGAATTTTTCATTGTTGCCGGAAAATTTTCATATTTTAAGATTTCTTCATTATTGAAAGCGTGCGAAAATTTGTCACTATAGTTTTTTCCATTCTTAAAGGATAGTGAAATTTTCACGGTTTAAATATTGTCCATTGTTGAAACGGTATCAAAATTGGTCAATGGAATTTTTTCCATTGTTGAAAGTGCCGGAAAGTTGTCATTATAGATAATTTCTAATATAATTATAAATAAATTTTTCATGATAACAATTGAAAAATGATGGCTTAAAGACGAATTTTCCATTGTTGCCGGAAAAATTTCATATTTTAAGATTTCTTCATTGTTGAAAGCGTGGGAAAATTTGTCACTGTAATGTTTTCCTTTCTTAAAGGATAAGGACATTTTTACGTTTTAAATATTGTCCATTGTTGAAACGCTATCAATATTTTTCAACGGAATTTTTTCCATTGTTGGAAGTACGGGAAAGTTGTCATTATAGATAATTTCTAATATAATTATAAATAAATTTTTCATAATAACAACTGAAAAATGATGACTTAAAGACGAATTTCTCATTGTTGCCGGAAAATTTTCATATTTTAAGGTTTCTTCACTGTTGAAAGGGTGGGAATATTTGTCAGTATATTGTTTACCACTGTTAAAGGATAGTAACATTTTGACGTTTTCAATATTGTACATTGTTGAAACGGTATCTTTTTTCTATTGTTGGAAGTGCCAGAAAGTTGTCATTATAGAAAACTTCTTATATAATTATAAATAAATTTTTGATAATAACAATTGAAAAATGATGACTTAAAAACGATTTTTCCATTGTTGCCGGAAAAATTTCATATTTTAAGATTTCTTCATTGGTGAAAGCGTGGGAAAATTCGTCACTATAATTTTTTCCATTGTTAAAGGTTAGGGACATTTTTACGTTTTAAATATTGTTCACTGTTGAAACGGTATCAACATTTGTCAATGGAATTTTTTCCATTGTTGGAAGTGCGGGAAAGTTGTCATTATAGATAATTTCTAATATAATTATAAATAAATTTTTCATGATAACAATTGAAAAATGATGACTTAAAGACGAATTTTCCATTGTTGCCAGAAAAATTTCATATTTTTAGATTTCTTCATTTTTGAAAGCGTGGGAAAATTTGTCACTATAATGTTTTCCATTGTTAAAGGATAAGGACGTTTTTACGTTTTAAATATTGTCCATTGTTGAAACGGTATCAATATTTTTCAACGGATTTTTTTCTATTGTTGGAAGTGCGGGAGAGTTGTCATTATAGATAATTTCTAATATAATTATAAATAATTTTTTCATAATATCAACTGAAAAATGATGACTTAAAGACGAATTTTTCATTGTTGCCGGAAAAATTTCATATTCATGATTTCTTCATTGTTGAAAACGTGGGAAAATTTGTCACTATATTGTTTTCCACTGTTAAAGGATAGTGACATTTTCACGTTGTTTATATTGTCCATTGTTGAAACGGTATCAAAACTGGTCAATGGAATTTTTTCCATTGTTGGAAGTGCCAGAAAGTTGTCATTATATATAACTTCTAATATAATTATAAATAAATTTTTCATGATAACAATTGAAAAATGATGGCTTAAAGACGAATTTTCCATTGTTACCGGAAAAATTTCATATTTTAAGATTTCTTCATTTTTGAAAGCGTGGGAAAATTTGTCACTATAATGTTTTCCATTGTTAAAGGATAAGGACGTTTTTACGTTTTAAATATTGTCCATTGTTGAAACGGTATCAATATTTATCAACGGATTTTTTTCTATTGTTGGAA
Source organism: Maratus michaelseni (assembly GCA_963931845.1). Taxonomy (NCBI): domain Eukaryota; kingdom Metazoa; phylum Arthropoda; class Arachnida; order Araneae; family Salticidae; genus Maratus; species Maratus michaelseni. Next base: position 829,576 of record CAWVPG010000094.1, on the reverse strand, counting down.
GTGCGGGAAAGTTGTCATTATGGATAATTTCTAATATAATTATAAATAAATTTTTGATAATAACAATTGAAAAATGATGACTTAAAAACGATTTTTCCATTGTTGCCGGAAAAATTTCATATTTTAAGATTTCTTCATTGGTGAAAGCGTGGGAAAATTCGTCACTATAATTTTTTCCATTGTTAAAGGTTAGGGATATTTTTACGTTTTAAATATTGTTCATTGTTGAAACGGTATCAACATTTGTCAATGGAATATTTTCCATTTTTGGAAGTGCAGGAAAGTTGTCATTATAGATAATTTCTAATATAATTATAAATAAATTTTTCATGATAGCAATTGAAAAATGATGACTTAAAGACGAATTTTCCATTGTTGCCAGAAAAATTTCATATTTTTAGATTTCTTCATTGTTGAAAACGTGGGAAAATTTGTCACTATATTGTTTTCCATTGTTAAAGGATAGTGACATTTTTACGTTTTAAATATTGTCCATTGTTGAAACGGTATCAATATTTTTCAACGGAATTTTTTCCATTGTTGGAAGTGCGGGAAAGTTGTCATTATAGATAATTTCTAATATAATTATAAATAAATTTTTCATGATAACAATTGAAAAATGATGACTTAAAGACGAATTTTCCATTGTTGCCAGAAAAATTTCATATTTTTAGATTTCTTCATTGTTGAAAACGTGGGAAAATTTGTCACTATATTGTTTTCCATTGTTAAAGGATAGTGACGTTTTCACGTTGTTTATATTGTCCATTGTTGAAACGGTATCAAAACTGGTCAATGGAATTTTTTCCATTGTTGGAAGTGCCAGAAAGTTGTCATTATATATAACTTCTAATATAATTATAAATAAATGTTTCATAATAACAATTGAAAAATGATGACTTAAAGACGAATTTTCCATTGTTGCCGGAAAAATTTCATATTTTAAGATTTCTTCATTGTTGAAAGCGTGGCAAAATTTGTCACTATATTGTTTTCCATTGTTAAAGGATAGTGAAATTTTCACGTTTTAAATATTGTCCATTGTTGAAACGGTATCAAAATTGGTCAATGGAATTTTTTCTATTGTTGAAAGTGTGGGAAAGTTGTCATTATAGATAATTTCTAATATAATTATAAATAAATTTTTCATGATAACAATTGAAAAATGATGGCTTAAAGACGAATTTTCCATTGTTGCCGAAAAATTTCATATTTTAAGATTTCTTCATTTTTGAAAACTTGGGAAAATTTGTCACTATAATGTTTTCCATTGTTAAAGGATAAGGACGTTTTTACATTTTAAATATTGTCCATTGTTGAAACGGTATCAATATTTTTCAACGGAATTTTTTCCATTGTTGGAAGTGCGGGAAAGTTGTCATTATAGATAATTTCTAATATAATTTTAAATAATTTTTTCATAATAACAACTGAAAAATGATGACTTAGAGACGAATTTTTCATTGTTGCCGGAAAAAATTCATATTTTAAGATTTCTTCATTGTTGAAAACGTGGGAAAATTTGTCACTATATTGTTTTCCATTGTTAAAGGATAGTGACATTTTCACGTTGTTAATATTGTCCATTGTTGAAACGGTATCAAAACTGGTCAATGGAATTTTTTCCATTGTTGAAAGTGCCGGAAAGTTGTCATTATAGATAATTTCTAATATAATTATAAATAAATTTTTCATGATAACAATTGAAAAATGATGGTTTAAAGACGAATTTTCCATTGTTGCCGGAAAAATTTCATATTTTAAGATTTCTTCATTGTTGAAAGCGTGGGAAAATTCGTCACTATAATTTTTTCCATTGTTAAATGTTAGGGACATTTTTACGTTTTAAATATTGTTCATTGTTGAAACGGTATCAACATTTGTCAATGGAATTTTTTCCATTGTTGGAAGTGCGGGAAAGTTGTCATTATAGATAATTTCTAATATAACTATAAATAAATTTTTCATGATAACAATTGAAAAATGATGACTTAAAGACGAATTTTCCATTGTTGCCAGAAAAATTTCATATTTTTAGATTTCTTCATTGTTGAAAACGTGGGAAAATTTGTCACTATATTGTTTTCCATTGTTAAAGGATAGTGACATTTTCACGTTGTTTATATTGTCCATTGTTGAAACGGTATCAAAATTGGTCAATGGAATTTTTTCCATTGTTGAAAGTGCCGGAAAGTTGTCATTATATATAATTTCCAATATAATTAAAAATAAATTTTTCATGATAACAATTGAAAAATGATGGCTTAAAGACGAATTTTCCATTGTTGCCGGAAAAATTTCATATTTTAAGATTTCTTCATTTTTGAAAGCGTGGGAAAATTTGTCACTATAATGTTTTCCATTGTTAAAGGTTAGGGACATTTTTACGTTTTAAATATTGTTCATTGTTGAAACGGTATCAACATTTGTCAATGGAATTTTTTCCATTGTTGGAAGTGCGGGAATGTTGTCATTATGGATAATTTCTAATATAATTATAAATAAATTTTTCATGATAGCAATTGAAAAATGATGACTTAAAGACGAATTTTCCATTGTTGCCAGAAAAATTTCATATTTTTAGATTTCTTCATTGTTGAAAACGTGGCAAAATTTGTCACTATACTGTTTTCCATTGTTAAAGGATAGTGAAATTTTCACGTTTTAAATATTGTCCATTGTTGAAACGGTATCAACATTTGTCAATGGAATTTTTTCCATTGTTGAAAGTGCCGGAAAGTTGTCATTATAGATAATTTCTAATATAATTATAAATAAATTTTTCATGATAACAATTGAAAAATGATGGCTTAAAGACGAATTTTCCATTGTTGCCGGAAAAATTTCATATTTTAAGATTTCTTCATTATTGAAAGCGTGCGAAAATTTGTCACTATAGTTTTTTCCATTCTTAAAGGATAGTGAAATTTTCACGGTTTAAATATTGTCCATTGTTGAAACGGTATCAAAATTGGTCAATGGAATTTTTTCCATTGTTGAAAGTGCCGGAAAGTTGTCATTATAGATAATTTCTAATATAATTATAAATAAATTTTTCATGATAACAATTGAAAAATGATGGCTTAAAGACGAATTTTCCATTGTTGCCGGAAAAATTTCATATTTTAAGATTTCTTCATTGTTGAAAGCGTGGGAAAATTTGTCACTGTAATGATTTCCCTTGTTAAAGGATAAGGACATTTTTACGTTTTAAATATTGTCCATTGTTGAAACGCTATCAATATTTTTCAACGGAATTTTTTCCATTGTTGGAAGTGCGGGAAAGTTGTCATTATAGATAATTTCTAATATAATTATAAATAAATTTTTCATAATAACAACTGAAAAATGATGTCTTAAAGACGAATTTTTCATTGTTGCCGGAAAATTTTCATATTTTAAGATTTCTTCATTATTGAAAGCGTGCGAAAATTTGTCACTATAGTTTTTTCCATTCTTAAAGGATAGTGAAATTTTCACGGTTTAAATATTGTCCATTGTTGAAACGGTATCAAAATTGGTCAATGGAATTTTTTCCATTGTTGAAAGTGCCGGAAAGTTGTCATTATAGATAATTTCTAATATAATTATAAATAAATTTTTCATGATAACAATTGAAAAATGATGGCTTAAAGACGAATTTTCCATTGTTGCCGGAAAAATTTCATATTTTAAGATTTCTTCATTGTTGAAAGCGTGGGAAAATTTGTCACTGTAATGTTTTCCCTTCTTAAAGGATAAGGACATTTTTACGTTTTAAATATTGTCCATTGTTGAAACGCTATCAATATTTTTCAACGGAATTTTTTCCATTGTTGGAAGTACAGGAAAGTTGTCATTATAGATAATTTCTAATATAATTATAAATAAATTTTTCATAATAACAACTGAAAAATGATGACTTAAAGACGAATTTCTCATTGTTGCCGGAAAATTTTCATATTTTAAGGTTTCTTCATTGTTGAAAGGGTGGGAATATTTGTCAGTATATTGTTTACCACTGTTAAAGGATAGTAACATTTTGACGTTTTCAATATTGTACATTGTTGAAACGGTATCTTTTTTCTATTGTTGGAAGTGCCAGAAAGTTGTCATTATAGAAAACTTCTTATATAATTATAAATAAATTTTTGATAATAACAATTGAAAAATGATGACTTAAAAACGATTTTTCCATTGTTGCCGGAAAAATTTCATATTTTAAGATTTCTTCATTGGTGAAAGCGTGGGAAAATTCGTCACTATAATTTTTTCCATTGTTAAAGGTTAGGGACATTTTTACGTTTTAAATATTGTTCACTGTTGAAACGGTATCAACATTTGTCAATGGAATTTTTTCCATTGTTGGAAGTGCGGGAAAGTTGTCATTATAGATAATTTCTAATATAATTATAAATAAATTTTTCATGATAACAATTGAAAAATGATGACTTAAAGACGAATTTTCCATTGTTGCCAGAAAAATTTCATATTTTTAGATTTCTTCATTTTTGAAAGCGTGGGAAAATTTGTCACTATAATGTTTTCCATTGTTAAAGGATAAGGACGTTTTTACGTTTTAAATATTGTCCATTGTTGAAACGGTATCAATATTTTTCAACGGATTTTTTTCTATTGTTGGAAGTGCGGGAGAGTTGTCATTATAGATAATTTCTAATATAATTATAAATAATTTTTTCATAATATCAACTGAAAAATGATGACTTAAAGACGAATTTTTCATTGTTGCCGGAAAAATTTCATATTCATGATTTCTTCATTGTTGAAAACGTGGGGAAATTTGTCACTATATTGTTTTCCACTGTTAAAGGATAGTGACATTTTCACGTTGTTTATATTGTCCATTGTTGAAACGGTATCAAAACTGGTCAATGGAATTTTTTCCATTGTTGGAAGTGCCAGAAAGTTGTCATTATATATAACTTCTAATATAATTATAAATAAATTTTTCATGATAACAATTGAAAAATGATGGCTTAAAGACGAATTTTCCATTGTTACCGGAAAAATTTCATATTTTAAGATTTCTTCATTTTTGAAAGCGTGGGAAAATTTGTCACTATAATGTTTTCCATTGTTAAAGGATAAGGACGTTTTTACGTTTTAAATATTGCCCATTGTTGAAACGGTATCAATATTTATCAACGGATTTTTTTCTATTGTTGGAAGTGCGGGAAAGTTGTCATTATGGATAATTTCTAATATAATTATAAATAAATTTTTGATAATAACAATTGAAAAATGATGACTTAAAAACGATTTTTCCATTGTTGCCGGAAAAATTTCATATTTTAAGATTTCTTCATTGGTGAAAGCGTGGGAAAATTCGTCACTATAATTTTTTCCATTGTTAAAGGTTAGGGATATTTTTACGTTTTAAATATTGTTCATTGTTGAAACGGTATCAACATTTGTCAATGGAATATTTTCCATTTTTGGAAGTGCAGGAAAGTTGTCATTATAGATAATTTCTAATATAATTATAAATAAATTTTTCATGATAGCAATTGAAAAATGATGACTTAAAGACGAATTTTCCATTGTTGCCAGAAAAATTTCATATTTTTAGATTTCTTCATTGTTGAAAACGTGGGAAAATTTGTCACTATATTGTTTTCCATTGTTAAAGGATAGTGACATTTTTACGTTTTAAATATTGTCCATTGTTGAAACGGTATCAATATTTTTCAACGGAATTTTTTCCATTGATGGAAGTGCGGGAAAGTTGTCATTATAGATAATTTCTAATATAATTATAAATAAATTTTTCATGATAACAATTGAAAAATGATGACTTAAAGACGAATTTTCCATTGTTGCCAGAAAAATTTCATATTTTTAGATTTCTTCATTGTTGAAAACGTGGGAAAATTTGTCACTATATTGTTTTCCATTGTTAAAGGATAGTGACGTTTTCACGTTGTTTATATTGTCCATTGTTGAAACGGTATCAAAACTGGTCAATGGAATTTTTTCCATTGTTGGAAGTGCCAGAAAGTTGTCATTATATATAACTTCTAATATAATTATAAATAAATGTTTCATAATAACAATTGAAAAATGATGACTTAAAGACGAATTTTCCATTGTTGCCGGAAAAATTTCATATTTTAAGATTTCTTCATTGTTGAAAGCGTGGCAAAATTTGTCACTATATTGTTTTCCATTGTTAAAGGATAGTGAAATTTTCACGTTTTAAATATTGTCCATTGTTGAAACGGTATCAAAATTGGTCAATGGAATTTTTTCTATTGTTGAAAGTGTGGGAAAGTTGTCATTATAGATAATTTCTAATATAATTATAAATAAATTTTTCATGATAACAATTGAAAAATGATGGCTTAAAGACGAATTTTCCATTGTTACCGGAAAAATTTCATATTTTAAGATTTCTTCATTTTTGAAAGCGTGGGAAAATTTGTCACTATAATGTTTTCCATTGTTAAAGGATAAGGACGTTTTTACGTTTTAAATATTGTCCATTGTTGAAACGGTATCAATATTTATCAACGGATTTTTTTCTATTGTTGGAAGTGCGGGAAAGTTGTCATTATGGATAATTTCTAATATAATTATAAATAAATTTTTGATAATAACAATTGAAAAATGATGACTTAAAAACGATTTTTCCATTGTTGCCGGAAAAATTTCATATTTTAAGATTTCTTCATTGGTGAAAGCGTGGGAAAATTCGTCACTATAATTTTTTCCATTGTTAAAGGTTAGGGATATTTTTACGTTTTAAATATTGTTCATTGTTGAAACGGTATCAACATTTGTCAATGGAATATTTTCCATTTTTGGAAGTGCAGGAAAGTTGTCATTATAGATAATTTCTAATATAATTATAAATAAATTTTTCATGATAGCAATTGAAAAATGATGACTTAAAGACGAATTTTCCATTGTTGCCAGAAAAATTTCATATTTTTAGATTTCTTCATTGTTGAAAACGTGGGAAAATTTGTCACTATATTGTTTTCCATTGTTAAAGGATAGTGACATTTTTACGTTTTAAATATTGTCCATTGTTGAAACGGTATCAATATTTTGCAACGGAATTTTTTCCATTGTTGGAAGTGCGGGAAAGTTGTCATTATAGATAATTTCTAATATAATTATAAATAAATTTTTCATGATAACAATTGAAAAATGATGACTTAAAGACGAATTTTCCATTGTTGCCAGAAAAATTTCATATTTTTAGATTTCTTCATTGTTGAAAACGTGGGAAAATTTGTCACTATATTGTTTTCCATTGTTAAAGGATAGTGACGTTTTCACGTTGTTTATATTGTCCATTGTTGAAACGGTATCAAAACTGGTCAATGGAATTTTTTCCATTGTTGGAAGTGCCAGAAAGTTGTCATTATATATAACTTCTAATATAATTATAAATAAATGTTTCATAATAACAATTGAAAAATGATGACTTAAAGACGAATTTTCCATTGTTGCCGGAAAAATTTCATATTTTAAGATTTCTTCATTGTTGAAAGCGTGGCAAAATTTGTCACTATATTGTTTTCCATTGTTAAAGGATAGTGAAATTTTCACGTTTTAAATATTGTCCATTGTTGAAACGGTATCAAAATTGGTCAATGGAATTTTTTCCATTGTTGAAAGTGCCGGAAAGTTGTCATTATAGATAATTTCTAATATAATTATAAATAAATTTTTCATGATAACAATTGAAAAATGATGGCTTAAAGACGAATTTTCCATTGTTGCCGGAAAAATTTCATATTTTAAGATTTCTTCATTGTTGAAAGCGTGGGAAAATTTGTCACTGTAATGTTTTCCCTTCTTAAAGGATAAGGACATTTTTACGTTTTAAATATTGTCCATTGTTGAAACGCTATCAATATTTTTCAACGGAATTTTTTCCATTGTTGGAAGTACGGGAAAGTTGTCATTATAGATAATTTCTAATATAATTATAAATAAATTTTTCATAATAACAACTGAAAAATGATGACTTAAAGACGAATTTCTCATTGTTGCCGGAAAATTTTCATATTTTAAGGTTTCTTCACTGTTGAAAGGGTGGGAATATTTGTCAGTATATTGTTTACCACTGTTAAAGGATAGTAACATTTTGACGTTTTCAATATTGTACATTGTTGAAACGGTATCTTTTTTCTATTGTTGGAAGTGCCAGAAAGTTGTCATTATAGAAAACTTCTTATATAATTATAAATAAATTTTTGATAATAACAATTGAAAAATGATGACTTAAAAACGATTTTTCCATTGTTGCCGGAAAAATTTCATATTTTAAGATTTCTTCATTGGTGAAAGCGTGGGAAAATTCGTCACTATAATTTTTTCCATTGTTAAAGGTTAGGGACATTTTTACGTTTTAAATATTGTTCACTGTTGAAACGGTATCAACATTTGTCAATGGAATTTTTTCCATTGTTGGAAGTGCGGGAAAGTTGTCATTATAGATAATTTCTAATATAATTATAAATAAATTTTTCATGATAACAATTGAAAAATGATGACTTAAAGACGAATTTTCCATTGTTGCCAGAAAAATTTCATATTTTTAGATTTCTTCATTTTTGAAAGCGTGGGAAAATTTGTCACTATAATGTTTTCCATTGTTAAAGGATAAGGACGTTTTTACGTTTTAAATATTGTCCATTGTTGAAACGGTATCAATATTTTTCAACGGATTTTTTTCTATTGTTGGAAGTGCGGGAGAGTTGTCATTATAGATAATTTCTAATATAATTATAAATAATTTTTTCATAATATCAACTGAAAAATGATGACTTAAAGACGAATTTTTCATTGTTGCCGGAAAAATTTCATATTCATGATTTCTTCATTGTTGAAAACGTGGGAAAATTTGTCACTATATTGTTTTCCACTGTTAAAGGATAGTGACATTTTCACGTTGTTTATATTGTCCATTGTTGAAACGGTATCAAAACTGGTCAATGGAATTTTTTCCATTGTTGGAAGTGCCAGAAAGTTGTCATTATATATAACTTCTAATATAATTATAAATAAATTTTTCATGATAACAATTGAAAAATGATGGCTTAAAGACGAATTTTCCATTGTTACCGGAAAAATTTCATATTTTAAGATTTCTTCATTTTTGAAAGCGTGGGAAAATTTGTCACTATAATGTTTTCCATTGTTAAAGGATAAGGACGTTTTTACGTTTTAAATATTGTCCATTGTTGAAACGGTATCAATATTTATCAACGGATTTTTTTCTATTGTTGGAAGTGCGGGAAAGTTGTCATTATGGATAATTTCTAATATAATTATAAATAAATTTTTGATAATAACAATTGAAAAATGATGACTTAAAAACGATTTTTCCATTGTTGCCGGAAAAATTTCATATTTTAAGATTTCTTCATTGGTGAAAGCGTGGGAAAATTCGTCACTATAATTTTTTCCATTGTTAAAGGTTAGGGATATTTTTACGTTTTAAATATTGTTCATTGTTGAAACGGTATCAACATTTGTCAATGGAATATTTTCCATTTTTGGAAGTGCAGGAAAGTTGTCATTATAGATAATTTCTAATATAATTATAAATAAATTTTTCATGATAGCAATTGAAAAATGATGACTTAAAGACGAATTTTCCATTGTTGCCAGAAAAATTTCATATTTTTAGATTTCTTCATTGTTGAAAACGTGGGAAAATTTGTCACTATATTGTTTTCCATTGTTAAAGGATAGTGACATTTTTACGTTTTAAATATTGTCCATTGTTGAAACGGTATCAATATTTTTCAACGGAATTTTTTCCATTGTTGGAAGTGCGGGAAAGTTGTCATTATAGATAATTTCTAATATAATTATAAATAAATTTTTCATGATAACAATTGAAAAATGATGACTTAAAGACGAATTTTCCATTGTTGCCAGAAAAATTTCATATTTTTAGATTTCTTCATTGTTGAAAACGTGGGAAAATTTGTCACTATATTGTTTTCCATTGTTAAAGGATAGTGACGTTTTCACGTTGTTTATATTGTCCATTGTTGAAACGGTATCAAAACTGGTCAATGGAATTTTTTCCATTGTTGGAAGTGCCAGAAAGTTGTCATTATATATAACTTCTAATATAATTATAAATAAATGTTTCATAATAACAATTGAAAAATGATGACTTAAAGACGAATTTTCCATTGTTGCCGGAAAAATTTCATATTTTAAGATTTCTTCATTGTTGAAAGCGTGGCAAAATTTGTCACTATATTGTTTTCCATTGTTAAAGGATAGTGAAATTTTCACGTTTTAAATATTGTCCATTGTTGAAACGGTATCAAAATTGGTCAATGGAATTTTTTCTATTGTTGAAAGTGTGGGAAAGTTGTCATTATAGATAATTTCTAATATAATTATAAATAAATTTTTCATGATAACAATTGAAAAATGATGGCTTAAAGACGAATTTTCCATTGTTGCCGAAAAATTTCATATTTTAAGATTTCTTCATTTTTGAAAACTTGGGAAAATTTGTCACTATAATGTTTTCCATTGTTAAAGGATAAGGACGTTTTTACATTTTAAATATTGTCCATTGTTGAAACGGTATCAATATTTTTCAACGGAATTTTTTCCATTGTTGGAAGTGCGGGAAAGTTGTCATTATAGATAATTTCTAATATAATTTTAAATAATTTTTTCATAATAACAACTGAAAAATGATGACTTAGAGACGAATTTTTCATTGTTGCCGGAAAAAATTCATATTTTAAGATTTCTTCATTGTTGAAAACGTGGGAAAATTTGTCACTATATTGTTTTCCATTGTTAAAGGATAGTGACATTTTCACGTTGTTAATATTGTCCATTGTTGAAACGGTATCAAAACTGGTCAATGGAATTTTTTCCATTGTTGAAAGTGCCGGAAAGTTGTCATTATAGATAATTTCTAATATAATTATAAATAAATTTTTCATGATAACAATTGAAAAATGATGGTTTAAAGACGAATTTTCCATTGTTGCCGGAAAAATTTCATATTTTAAGATTTCTTCATTGTTGAAAGCGTGGGAAAATTCGTCACTATAATTTTTTCCATTGTTAAATGTTAGGGACATTTTTACGTTTTAAATATTGTTCATTGTTGAAACGGTATCAACATTTGTCAATGGAATTTTTTCCATTGTTGGAAGTGCGGGAAAGTTGTCATTATAGATAATTTCTAATATAATTATAAATAAATTTTTCATGATAACAATTGAAAAATGATGACTTAAAGACGAATTTTCCATTGTTGCCAGAAAAATTTCATATTTTTAGATTTCTTCATTGTTGAAAACGTGGGAAAATTTGTCACTATATTGTTTTCCATTGTTAAAGGATAGTGACATTTTCACGTTGTTTATATTGTCCATTGTTGAAACGGTATCAAAATTGGTCAATGGAATTTTTTCCATTGTTGAAAGTGCCGGAAAGTTGTCATTATATATAATTTCCAATATAATTAAAAATAAATTTTTCATGATAACAATTGAAAAATGATGGCTTAAAGACGAATTTTCCATTGTTGCCGGAAAAATTTCATATTTTAAGATTTCTTCATTTTTGAAAGCGTGGGAAAATTTGTCACTATAATGTTTTCCATTGTTAAAGGTTAGGGACATTTTTACGTTTTAAATATTGTTCATTGTTGAAACGGTATCAACATTTGTCAATGGAATTTTTTCCATTGTTGGAAGTGCGGGAATGTTGTCATTATGGATAATTTCTAATATAATTATAAATAAATTTTTCATGATAGCAATTGAAAAATGATGACTTAAAGACGAATTTTCCATTGTTGCCAGAAAAATTTCATATTTTTAGATTTCTTCATTGTTGAAAACGTGGCAAAATTTGTCACTATACTGTTTTCCATTGTTAAAGGATAGTGAAATTTTCACGTTTTAAATATTGTCCATTGTTGAAACGGTATCAACATTTGTCAATGGAATTTTTTCCATTGTTGAAAGTGCCGGAAAGTTGTCATTATAGATAATTTCTAATATAATTATAAATAAATTTTTCATGATAACAATTGAAAAATGATGGCTTAAAGACGAATTTTCCATTGTTGCCGGAAAAATTTCATATTTTAAGATTTCTTCATTATTGAAAGCGTGCGAAAATTTGTCACTATAGTTTTTTCCATTCTTAAAGGATAGTGAAATTTTCACGGTTTAAATATTGTCCATTGTTGAAACGGTATCAAAATTGGTCAATGGAATTTTTTCCATTGTTGAAAGTGCCGGAAAGTTGTCATTATAGATAATTTCTAATATAATTATAAATAAATTTTTCATGATAACAATTGAAAAATGATGGCTTAAAGACGAATTTTCCATTGTTGCCGGAAAAATTTCATATTTTAAGATTTCTTCATTGTTGAAAGCGTGGGAAAATTTGTCACTGTAATGATTTCCCTTGTTAAAGGATAAGGACATTTTTACGTTTTAAATATTGTCCATTGTTGAAACGCTATCAATATTTTTCAACGGAATTTTTTCCATTGTTGGAAGTGCGGGAAAGTTGTCATTATAGATAATTTCTAATATAATTATAAATAAATTTTTCATAATAACAACTGAAAAATGATGTCTTAAAGACGAATTTTTCATTGTTGCCGGAAAATTTTCATATTTTAAGATTTCTTCATTATTGAAAGCGTGCGAAAATTTGTCACTATAGTTTTTTCCATTCTTAAAGGATAGTGAAATTTTCACGGTTTAAATATTGTCCATTGTTGAAACGGTATCAAAATTGGTCAATGGAATTTTTTCCATTGTTGAAAGTGCCGGAAAGTTGTCATTATAGATAATTTCTAATATAATTATAAATAAATTTTTCATGATAACAATTGAAAAATGATGGCTTAAAGACGAATTTTCCATTGTTGCCGGAAAAATTTCATATTTTAAGATTTCTTCATTGTTGAAAGCGTGGGAAAATTTGTCACTGTAATGTTTTCCCTTCTTAAAGGATAAGGACATTTTTACGTTTTAAATATTGTCCATTGTTGAAACGCTATCAATATTTTTCAACGGAATTTTTTCCATTGTTGGAAGTACAGGAAAGTTGTCATTATAGATAATTTCTAATATAATTATAAATAAATTTTTCATAATAACAACTGAAAAATGATGACTTAAAGACGAATTTCTCATTGTTGCCGGAAAATTTTCATATTTTAAGGTTTCTTCATTGTTGAAAGGGTGGGAATATTTGTCAGTATATTGTTTACCACTGTTAAAGGATAGTAACATTTTGACGTTTTCAATATTGTACATTGTTGAAACGGTATCTTTTTTCTATTGTTGGAAGTGCCAGAAAGTTGTCATTATAGAAAACTTCTTATATAATTATAAATAAATTTTTGATAATAACAATTGAAAAATGATGACTTAAAAACGATTTTTCCATTGTTGCCGGAAAAATTTCATATTTTAAGATTTCTTCATTGGTGAAAGCGTGGGAAAATTCGTCACTATAATTTTTTCCATTGTTAAAGGTTAGGGACATTTTTACGTTTTAAATATTGTTCACTGTTGAAACGGTATCAACATTTGTCAATGGAATTTTTTCCATTGTTGGAAGTGCGGGAAAGTTGTCATTATAGATAATTTCTAATATAATTATAAATAAATTTTTCATGATAACAATTGAAAAATGATGACTTAAAGACGAATTTTCCATTGTTGCCAGAAAAATTTCATATTTTTAGATTTCTTCATTTTTGAAAGCGTGGGAAAATTTGTCACTATAATGTTTTCCATTGTTAAAGGATAAGGACGTTTTTACGTTTTAAATATTGTCCATTGTTGAAACGGTATCAATATTTTTCAACGGATTTTTTTCTATTGTTGGAAGTGCGGGAGAGTTGTCATTATAGATAATTTCTAATATAATTATAAATAATTTTTTCATAATATCAACTGAAAAATGATGACTTAAAGACGAATTTTTCATTGTTGCCGGAAAAATTTCATATTCATGATTTCTTCATTGTTGAAAACGTGGGAAAATTTGTCACTATATTGTTTTCCACTGTTAAAGGATAGTGACATTTTCACGTTGTTTATATTGTCCATTGTTGAAACGGTATCAAAACTGGTCAATGGAATTTTTTCCATTGTTGGAAGTGCCAGAAAGTTGTCATTATATATAACTTCTAATATAATTATAAATAAATTTTTCATGATAACAATTGAAAAATGATGGCTTAAAGACGAATTTTCCATTGTTACCGGAAAAATTTCATATTTTAAGATTTCTTCATTTTTGAAAGCGTGGGAAAATTTGTCACTATAATGTTTTCCATTGTTAAATTATAAGGACGTTTTTACGTTTTAAATATTGTCCATTGTTGAAACGGTATCAATATTTATCAACGGATTTTTTTCTATTGTTGGAAGTGCGGGAAAGTTGTCATTATGGATAATTTCTAATATAATTATAAATAAATTTTTGATAATAACAATTGAAAAATGATGACTTAAAAACGATTTTTCCATTGTTGCCGGAAAAATTTCATATTTTAAGATTTCTTCATTGGTGAAAGCGTGGGAAAATTCGTCACTATAATTTTTTCCATTGTTAAAGGTTAGGGATATTTTTACGTTTTAAATATTGTTCATTGTTGAAACGGTATCAACATTTGTCAATGGAATATTTTCCATTTTTGGAAGTGCAGGAAAGTTGTCATTATAGATAATTTCTAATATAATTATAAATAAATTTTTCATGATAGCAATTGAAAAATGATGACTTAAAGACGAATTTTCCATTGTTGCCAGAAAAATTTCATATTTTTAGATTTCTTCATTGTTGAAAACGTGGGAAAATTTGTCACTATATTGTTTTCCATTGTTAAAGGATAGTGACGTTTTCACGTTGTTTATATTGTCCATTGTTGAAACGGTATCAAAACTGGTCAATGGAATTTTTTCCATTGTTGGAAGTGCCAGAAAGTTGTCATTATATATAACTTCTAATATAATTATAAATAAATGTTTCATAATAACAATTGAAAAATGATGACTTAAAGACGAATTTTCCATTGTTGCCGGAAAAATTTCATATTTTAAGATTTCTTCATTGTTGAAAGCGTGGCAAAATTTGTCACTATATTGTTTTCCATTGTTAAAGGATAGTGAAATTTTCACGTTTTAAATATTGTCCATTGTTGAAACGGTATCAAAATTGGTCAATGGAATTTTTTCTATTGTTGAAAGTGTGGGAAAGTTGTCATTATAGATAATTTCTAATATAATTATAAATAAATTTTTCATGATAACAATTGAAAAATGATGGCTTAAAGACGAATTTTCCATTGTTGCCGAAAAATTTCATATTTTAAGATTTCTTCATTTTTGAAAACTTGGGAAAATTTGTCACTATAATGTTTTCCATTGTTAAAGGATAAGGACGTTTTTACGTTTTAAATATTGTCCATTGTTGAAACCGTATCAATATTTTTCAACGGAATTTTTTCCATTGTTGGAAGTGCGGGAAAGTTGTCATTATAGATAATTTCTAATATAATTTTAAATAATTTTTTCATAATAACAACTGAAAAATGATGACTTAGAGACGAATTTTTCATTGTTGCCGGAAAAAATTCATATTTTAAGATTTCTTCATTGTTGAAAACGTGGGAAAATTTGTCACTATATTGTTTTCCATTGTTAAAGGATAGTGACATTTTCACGTTGTTAATATTGTCCATTGTTGAAACGGTATCAAAACTGGTCAATGGAATTTTTTCCATTGTTGAAAGTGCCGGAAAGTTGTCATTATAGATAATTTCTAATATAATTATAAATAAATTTTTCATGATAACAATTGAAAAATGATGGTTTAAAGACGAATTTTCCATTGTTGCCGGAAAAATTTCATATTTTAAGATTTCTTCATTGTTGAAAGCGTGGGAAAATTCGTCACTATAATTTTTTCCATTGTTAAATGTTAGGGACATTTTTACGTTTTAAATATTGTTCATTGTTGAAACGGTATCAACATTTGTCAATGGAATTTTTTCCATTGTTGGAAGTGCGGGAAAGTTGTCATTATAGATAATTTCTAATATAATTATAAATAAATTTTTCATGATAACAATTGAAAAATGATGACTTAAAGACGAATTTTCCATTGTTGCCAGAAAAATTTCATATTTTTAGATTTCTTCATTGTTGAAAACGTGGGAAAATTTGTCACTATATTGTTTTCCATTGTTAAAGGATAGTGACATTTTCACGTTGTTTATATTGTCCATTGTTGAAACGGTATCAAAATTGGTCAATGGAATTTTTTCCATTGTTGAAAGTGCCGGAAAGTTGTCATTATATATAATTTCCAATATAATTAAAAATAAATTTTTCATGATAACAATTGAAAAATGATGGCTTAAAGACGAATTTTCCATTGTTGCCGGAAAAATTTCATATTTTAAGATTTCTTCATTTTTGAAAGCGTGGGAAAATTTGTCACTATAATGTTTTCCATTGTTAAAGGTTAGGGACATTTTTACGTTTTAAATATTGTTCATTGTTGAAACGGTATCAACATTTGTCAATGGAATTTTTTCCATTGTTGGAAGTGCGGGAATGTTGTCATTATGGATAATTTCTAATATAATTATAAATAAATTTTTCATGATAGCAATTGAAAAATGATGACTTAAAGACGAATTTTCCATTGTTGCCAGAAAAATTTCATATTTTTAGATTTCTTCATTGTTGAAAACGTGGCAAAATTTGTCACTATACTGTTTTCCATTGTTAAAGGATAGTGAAATTTTCACGTTTTAAATATTGTCCATTGTTGAAACGGTATCAACATTTGTCAATGGAATTTTTTCCATTGTTGAAAGTGCCGGAAAGTTGTCATTATAGATAATTTCTAATATAATTATAAATAAATTTTTCATGATAACAATTGAAAAATGATGGCTTAAAGACGAATTTTCCATTGTTGCCGGAAAAATTTCATATTTTAAGATTTCT
This sequence comes from Maratus michaelseni, assembly GCA_963931845.1. Taxonomy (NCBI): domain Eukaryota; kingdom Metazoa; phylum Arthropoda; class Arachnida; order Araneae; family Salticidae; genus Maratus; species Maratus michaelseni. Next base: position 812,573 of record CAWVPG010000094.1, on the reverse strand, counting down.
TCATTATTGAAAGCGTGCGAAAATTTGTCACTATAGTTTTTTCCATTCTTAAAGGATAGTGAAATTTTCACGGATTAAATATTGTCCATTGTTGAAACGGTATCAAAATTGGTCAATGGAATTTTTTCCATTGTTGAAAGTGCCGGAAAGTTGTCATTATAGATAATTTCTAATATAATTATAAATAAATTTTTCATGATAACAATTGAAAAATGATGGCTTAAAGACGAATTTTCCATTGTTGCCGGAAAAATTTCATATTTTAAGATTTCTTCATTGTTGAAAGCGTGGGAAAATTTGTCACTGTAATGATTTCCCTTGTTAAAGGATAAGGACATTTTTACGTTTTAAATATTGTCCATTGTTGAAACGCTATCAATATTTTTCAACGGAATTTTTTCCATTGTTGGAAGTGCGGGAAAGTTGTCATTATAGATAATTTCTAATATAATTATAAATAAATTTTTCATAATAACAACTGAAAAATGATGTCTTAAAGACGAATTTTTCATTGTTGCCGGAAAATTTTCATATTTTAAGATTTCTTCATTATTGAAAGCGTGCGAAAATTTGTCACTATAGTTTTTTCCATTCTTAAAGGATAGTGAAATTTTCACGGTTTAAATATTGTCCATTGTTGAAACGGTATCAAAATTGGTCAATGGAATTTTTTCCATTGTTGAAAGTGCCGGAAAGTTGTCATTATAGATAATTTCTAATATAATTATAAATAAATTTTTCATGATAACAATTGAAAAATGATGGCTTAAAGACGAATTTTCCATTGTTGCCGGAAAAATTTCATATTTTAAGATTTCTTCATTGTTGAAAGCGTGGGAAAATTTGTCACTGTAATGTTTTCCCTTCTTAAAGGATAAGGACATTTTTACGTTTTAAATATTGTCCATTGTTGAAACGCTATCAATATTTTTCAACGGAATTTTTTCCATTGTTGGAAGTACAGGAAAGTTGTCATTATAGATAATTTCTAATATAATTATAAATAAATTTTTCATAATAACAACTGAAAAATGATGACTTAAAGACGAATTTCTCATTGTTGCCGGAAAATTTTCATATTTTAAGGTTTCTTCATTGTTGAAAGGGTGGGAATATTTGTCAGTATATTGTTTACCACTGTTAAAGGATAGTAACATTTTGACGTTTTCAATATTGTACATTGTTGAAACGGTATCTTTTTTCTATTGTTGGAAGTGCCAGAAAGTTGTCATTATAGAAAACTTCTTATATAATTATAAATAAATTTTTGATAATAACAACTGAAAAATGATGACTTAAAAACGATTTTTCCATTGTTGCCGGAAAAATTTCATATTTTAAGATTTCTTCATTGGTGAAAGCGTGGGAAAATTCGTCACTATAATTTTTTTAATTGTTAAAGGTTAGGGACATTTTTACGTTTTAAATATTGTTCACTGTTGAAACGGTATCAACATTTGTCAATGGAATTTTTTCCATTGTTGGAAGTGCGGGAAAGTTGTCATTATAGATAATTTCTAATATAATTATAAATAAATTTTTCATGATAACAATTGAAAAATGATGACTTAAAGACGAATTTTCCATTGTTGCCAGAAAAATTTCATATTTTTAGATTTCTTCATTTTTGAAAGCGTGGGAAAATTTGTCACTATAATGTTTTCCATTGTTAAAGGATAAGGACGTTTTTACGTTTTAAATATTGTCCATTGTTGAAACGGTATCAATATTTTTCAACGGATTTTTTTCTATTGTTGGAAGTGCGGGAAAGTTGTCATTATAGATAATTTCTAATATAATTATAAATAATTTTTTCATAATATCAACTGAAAAATGATGACTTAAAGACGAATTTTTCATTGTTGCCGGAAAAATTTCATATTCATGATTTCTTCATTGTTGAAAACGTGGGAAAATTTGTCACTATATTGTTTTCCACTGTTAAAGGATAGTGACATTTTCACGTTGTTTATATTGTCCATTGTTGAAACGGTATCAAAACTGGTCAATGGAATTTTTTCCATTGTTGGAAGTGCCAGAAAGTTGACATTATATATAACTTCTAATATAATTATAAATAAATTTTTCATGATAACAATTGAAAAATGATGGCTTAAAGACGAATTTTCCATTGTTACCGGAAAAATTTCATATTTTAAGATTTCTTCATTTTTGAAAGCGTGGGAAAATTTGTCACTATAATGTTTTCCATTGTTAAAGGATAAGGACGTTTTTACGTTTTAAATATTGTCCATTGTTGAAACGGTATCAATATTTATCAACGGATTTTTTTCTATTGTTGGAAGTGCGGGAAAGTTGTCATTATGGATAATTTCTAATATAATTATAAATAAATTTTTCATGATAACAATTGAAAAATGATGACTTAAAGACGAATTTTCCATTGTTGCCAGAAAAATTTCATATTTTTAGATTTCTTCATTGTTGAAAACGTGGGAAAATTTGTCACTATATTGTTTACCATTGTTAAAGTATAGTGACATTTTGACGTTTTCAATATTGTACATTGTTGAAACGGTATCAAAATTGGTCAATGGAATTTTTTCCATTGTTGGAAGTGCCAGAAAGTTGTCATTATAGAAAACTTCTTATATAATTATAAATAAATTTTTGATAATAACAATTGAAAAATGATGACTTAAAAACGATTTTTCCATTGTTGCCGGAAAAATTTCATATTTTAAGATTTCTTCATTGGTGAAAGCGTGGGAAAATTCGTCACTATAATTTTTTCCATTGTTAAAGGTTAGGGATATTTTTACGTTTTAAATATTGTTCATTGTTGAAACGGTATCAACATTTGTCAATGGAATATTTTCCATTTTTGGAAGTGCAGGAAAGTTGTCATTATAGATAATTTCTAATATAATTATAAATAAATTTTTCATGATAACAATTGAAAAATGATGACTTAAAGACGAATTTTCCATTGTTGCCAGAAAAATTTCATATTTTTAGATTTCTTCATTGTTGAAAACGTGGGAAAATTTGTCACTATATTGTTTTCCATTGTTAAAGGATAGTGACATTTTCACGTTGTTTATATTGTCCATTGTTGAAACGGTATCAAAACTGGTCAATGGAATTTTTTCCATTGTTGGAAGTGCCAGAAAATTGTCATTATATATAACTTCTAATATAATTATAAATAAATTTTTCATAATAACAATTGAAAAATGATGACTTAAAGACGAATTTTACATTGTTGCCGGAAAAATTTCATATTTTAAGGTTTCTTCATTGTTGAAAGGGTGGGAAAATTTGTCAATATATTGTTTACCATTGTTAAAGTATAGTGACATTTTGACGTTTTCAATATTGTACATTGTTGAAACGGTATCAAAATTGGTCAATGGAATTTTTTCCATTGTTGGAAGTGCCAGAAATTTGTCATTATAGAAAACTTCTTATATAATTATAAATAAATTTTTGATAATAACAATTGAAAAATGATGACTTAAAAACGATTTTTCCATTGTTGCCGGAAAAATTTCATATTTTAAGATTTCTTCATTGGTGAAAGCGTGGGAAAATTCGTCACTATAATTTTTTCCATTGTTAAAGGTTAGGGATATTTTTACGTTTTAAATATTGTTCATTGTTGAAACGGTATCAACATTTGTCAATGGAATATTTTCCATTTTTGGAAGTGCAGGAAAGTTGTCATTATAGATAATTTCTAATATAATTATAAATAAATTTTTCATGATAGCAATTGAAAAATGATGACTTAAAGACGAATTTTCCATTGTTGCCAGAAAAATTTCATATTTTTAGATTTCTTCATTGTTGAAAACGTGGCAAAATTTGTCACTATACTGTTTTCCATTGTTAAAGGATAGTGAAATTTTCACGTTTTAAATATTGTCCATTGTTGAAACGGTATCAACATTTGTCAATGGAATTTTTTCCATTGTTGAAAGTGCCGGAAAGTTGTCATTATAGATAATTTCTAATATAATTATAAATAAATTTTTCATGATAACAATTGAAAAATGATGGCTTAAAGACGAATTTTCCATTGTTGCCGGAAAAATTTCATATTTTAAGATTTCTTCATTATTGAAAGCGTGCGAAAATTTGTCACTATAGTTTTTTCCATTCTTAAAGGATAGTGAAATTTTCACGGTTTAAATATTGTCCATTGTTGAAACGGTATCAAAATTGGTCAATGGAATTTTTTCCATTGTTGAAAGTGCCGGAAAGTTGTCATTATAGATAATTTCTAATATAATTATAAATAAATTTTTCATGATAACAATTGAAAAATGATGGCTTAAAGACGAATTTTCCATTGTTGCCGGAAAAATTTCATATTTTAAGATTTCTTCATTGTTGAAAGCGTGGGAAAATTTGTCACTGTAATGATTTCCCTTGTTAAAGGATAAGGACATTTTTACGTTTTAAATATTGTCCATTGTTGAAACGCTATCAATATTTTTCAACGGAATTTTTTCCATTGTTGGAAGTGCGGGAAAGTTGTCATTATAGATAATTTCTAATATAATTATAAATAAATTTTTCATAATAACAACTGAAAAATGATGTCTTAAAGACGAATTTTTCATTGTTGCCGGAAAATTTTCATATTTTAAGATTTCTTCATGATTGAAAGCGTGCGAAAATTTGTCACTATAGTTTTTTCCATTCTTAAAGGATAGTGAAATTTTCACGGTTTAAATATTGTCCATTGTTGAAACGGTATCAAAATTGGTCAATGGAATTTTTTCCATTGTTGAAAGTGCCGGAAAGTTGTCATTATAGATAATTTCTAATATAATTATAAATAAATTTTTCATGATAACAATTGAAAAATGATGGCTTAAAGACGAATTTTCCATTGTTGCCGGAAAAATTTCATATTTTAAGATTTCTTCATTGTTGAAAGCGTGGGAAAATTTGTCACTGTAATGTTTTCCCTTCTTAAAGGATAAGGACGTTTTTACGTTTTAAATATTGTCCATTGTTGAAGCGGTATCAATATTTTTCAACGGATTTTTTTCTATTGTTGGAAGTGCGGGAAAGTTGTCATTATGGATAATTTCTAATATAATTATAAATAAATTTTTCATGATAACAATTGAAAAATGATGACTTAAAGACGAATTTTCCATTGTTGCCGGAAAAATTTCATATTTTAAGATTTCTTCATTGTTGAAAGCGTGGGAAAATTTGTCACTATAATGTTTTCCATTGTTAAAGGATAAGGACGTTTTTACGTTTTAAATATTGTCCATTGTTGAAGCGGTATCAATATTTTTCAACGGATTTTTTTCTATTGTTGGAAGTGCGGGAAAGTTGTCATTATGGATAATTTCTAATATAATTATAAATAAATTTTTCATGATAACAATTGAAAAATGATGACTTAAAGACGAATTTTCCATTGTTGCCGGAAAAATTTCATATTTTAAGGTTTCTTCATTGTTGAAAGGGTGGGAAAATTTGTCAATATATTGTTTACCATTGTTAAAGTATAGTGACATTTTGACGTTTTCAATATTGTACATTGTTGAAACGGTATCAAAATTGGTCAATGGAATTTTTTCCATTGTTGGAAGTGCCAGAAATTTGTCATTATAGAAAACTTCTTATATAATTATAAATAAATTTTTGATAATAACAATTGAAAAATGATGACTTAAAAACGATTTTTCCATTGTTGCCGGAAAAATTTCATATTTTAAGATTTCTTCATTGGTGAAAGCGTGGGAAAATTCGTCACTATAATTTTTTCCATTGTTAAAGGTTAGGGATATTTTTACGTTTTAAATATTGTTCATTGTTGAAACGGTATCAACATTTGTCAATGGAATATTTTCCATTTTTGGAAGTGCAGGAAAGTTGTCATTATAGATAATTTCTAATATAATTATAAATAAATTTTTCATGATAGCAATTGAAAAATGATGACTTAAAGACGAATTTTCCATTGTTGCCAGAAAAATTTCATATTTTTAGATTTCTTCATTGTTGAAAACGTGGGAAAATTTGTCACTATATTGTTTTCCATTGTTAAAGGATAGTGACATTTTCACGTTGTTTATATTGTCCATTGTTGAAACGGTATCAAAACTGGTCAATGGAATTTTTTCCATTGTTGTAAGTGCCAGAAAGTTGTCATTATATATAACTTCTAATATAATTATAAATAAATTTTTCATAATAACAATTGAAAAATGATGGCTTAAAGACGAATTTTCCATTGTTGCCGGAAAAATTTCATATTTTAAGATTTCTTCATTGTTGAAAGCGTGGGAAAATTTGTCACTATAATGTTTTCCATTGTTAAAGCATAAGGACGTTTTTACGTTTTAAATATTGTCCATTGTTGAAACGGTATCAATATTTTTCAGCGGAATTTTTTCCATTGTTGGAAGTGCGGGAAAGTTGTCATTATAGATAATTTCTAATATAATTATAAATAAATTTTTCATAATAACAACTGAAAAATGATGACTTAAAGACGAATTTTTCATTGTTGCCGGAAAATTTTCATATTTTAAGATTTCTTCATTATTGAAAGCGTGCGAAAATTTGTCACTATAGTTTTTTCCATTCTTAAAGGATAGTGAAATTTTCACGGTTTAAATATTGTCCATTGTTGAAACGGTATCAAAATTGGTCAATGGAATTTTTTCCATTGTTGAAAGTGCCGGAAAGTTGTCATTATAGATAATTTCTAATATAATTATAAATAAATTTTTCATGATAACAATTGAAAAATGATGGCTTAAAGACGAATTTTCCATTGTTGCCGGAAAAATTTCATATTTTAAGATTTCTTCATTGTTGAAAGCGTGGGAAAATTTGTCACTGTAATGTTTTCCCTTGTTAAAGGATAAGGACATTTTTACGTTTTAAATATTGTCCATTGTTGAAACGCTATCAATATTTTTCAACGGAATTTTTTCCATTGTTGGAAGTACGGGAAAGTTGTCATTATAGATAATTTCTAATATAATTATAAATAAATTTTTCATAATAACAACTGAAAAATGATGACTTAAAGACGAATTTCTCATTGTTGCCGGAAAATTTTCATATTTTAAGGTTTCTTCATTGTTGAAAGGGTGGGAATATTTGTCAGTATATTGTTTACCACTGTTAAAGGATAGTAACATTTTGACGTTTTCAATATTGTACATTGTTGAAACGGTATCTTTTTTCTATTGTTGGAAGTGCCAGAAAGTTGTCATTATAGAAAACTTCTTATATAATTATAAATAAATTTTTGATAATAACAATTGAAAAATGATGACTTAAAAACGATTTTTCCATTGTTGCCGGAAAAATTTCATATTTTAAGATTTCTTCATTGGTGAAAGCGTGGGAAAATTCGTCACTATAATTTTTTCCATTGTTAAAGGTTAGGGACATTTTTACGTTTTAAATATTGTTCACTGTTGAAACGGTATCAACATTTGTCAATGGAATTTTTTCCATTGTTGGAAGTGCGGGAAAGTTGTCATTATAGATAATTTCTAATATAATTATAAATAAATTTTTCATGATAACAATTGAAAAATGATGACTTAAAGACGAATTTTCCATTGTTGCCAGAAAAATTTCATATTTTTAGATTTCTTCATTTTTGAAAGCGTGGGAAAATTTGTCACTATAATGTTTTCCATTGTTAAAGGATAAGGACGTTTTTACGTTTTAAATATTGTCCATTGTTGAAACGGTATCAATATTTTTCAACGGATTTTTTTCTATTGTTGGAAGTGCGGGAAAGTTGTCATTATAGATAATTTCTAATATAATTATAAATAATTTTTTCATAATATCAACTGAAAAATGATGACTTAAAGACGAATTTTTCATTGTTGCCGGAAAAATTTCATATTCATGATTTCTTCATTGTTGAAAACGTGGGAAAATTTGTCACTATATTGTTTTCCACTGTTAAAGGATAGTGACTTTTCACATTGTTTATATTGTCCATTGTTGAAACGGTATCAAAACTGGTCAATGGAATTTTTTCCATTGTTGGAAGTGCCAGAAAGTTGTCATTATATATAACTTCTAATATAATTATAAATAAATTTTTCATGATAACAATTGAAAAATGATGGCTTAAAAACGAATTTTCCATTGTTGCCGGAAAAATTTCATATTTTAAGATTTCTTCATTTTTGAAATCGTGGGAAAATTTGTCACTATAATGTTTTCCATTGTTAAAGGATAAGGACGTTTTTACGTTTTAAATATTGTCCATTGTTGAAACGGTATCAATATTTTTCAACGGATTTTTTTCTATTGTTGGAAGTGCGGGAAAGTTGTCATTATGGATAACTTCTAATATAATTATAAATAAATTTTTCATGATAACAATTGAAAAATGATGACTTAAAGACGAATTTTCCATTGTTGCCAGAAAAATTTCATATTTTTAGATTTCTTCATTGTTGAAAACGTGGGAAAATTTGTCACTATATTGTTTTCCATTGTTAAAGGATAGTGACATTTTCACGTTGTTTATATTGTCCATTGTTGAAACGGTATCAAAACTGGTCAATGGAATTTTTTCCATTGTTGGAAGTGCCAGAAAATTGTCATTATATATAACTTCTAATATAATTATAAATAAATTTTTCATGATAACAATTGAAAAATGATGGCTTAAAGACGAATTTTCCATTGTTGCCGGAAAAATTTCATATTTTAAGATTTCTTCATTTTTGAAAGCGTGGGAAAATTTGTCACTATAATGTTTTCCATTGTTAAAGGATAAGGACGTTTTTACGTTTTAAATATTGTCCATTGTTGAAGCGGTATCAATATTTTTCAACGGATTTTTTTCTATTGTTGGAAGTGCGGGAAAGTTGTCATTATGGATAATTTCTAATATAATTATAAATAAATTTTTCATGATAACAATTGAAAAATGATGACTTAAAGACGAAGTTTTCATTGTTGCCGGAAAATTTTCATATTTTAAGATTTCTTCATTGTTGAAAGCGTGCGAAAATTTGTCACTATAGTTTTTTCCATTCTTAAAGGATAGTGAAATTTTCACGGTTTAAATATTGTCCATTGTTGAAACGGTATCAAAATTGGTCAATGGAATTTTTTCCATTGTTGAAAGTGCCGGAAAGTTGTCATTATAGATAATTTCTAATATAATTATAAATAAATTTTTCATGATAACAATTGAAAAATGATGGCTTAAAGACGAATTTTCCATTGTTGCCGGAAAAATTTCATATTTTAAGATTTCTTCATTGTTGAAAGCGTGGGAAAATTTGTCACTGTAATGTTTTCCCTTGTTAAAGGATAAGGACATTTTTACGTTTTAAATATTGTCCATTGTTGAAACGCTATCAATATTTTTCAACGGAATTTTTTCCATTGTTGGAAGTACGGGAAAGTTGTCATTATAGATAATTTCTAATATAATTATAAATAAATTTTTCATAATAACAACTGAAAAATGATGACTTAAAGACGAATTTCTCATTGTTGCCGGAAAATTTTCATATTTTAAGGTTTCTTCATTGTTGAAAGGGTGGGAATATTTGTCAGTATATTGTTTTCCACTGTTAAAGGATAGTAACATTTTGACGTTTTCAATATTGTACATTGTTGAAACGGTATCTTTTTTCTATTGTTGGAAGTGCCAGAAAGTTGTCATTATAGAAAACTTCTTATATAATTATAAATAAATTTTTGATAATAACAATTGAAAAATGATGACTTAAAAACGATTTTTCCATTGTTGCCGGAAAAATTTCATATTTTAAGATTTCTTCATTGGTGAAAGCGTGGGAAAATTCGTCACTATAATTTTTTCCATTGTTAAAGGTTAGGGACATTTTTACGTTTTAAATATTGTTCACTGTTGAAACGGTATCAACATTTGTCAATGGAATTTTTTCCATTGTTGGAAGTGCGGGAAAGTTGTCATTATAGATAATTTCTAATATAATTATAAATAAATTTTTCATGATAACAATTGAAAAATGATGACTTAAAGACGAATTTTCCATTGTTGCCAGAAAAATTTCATATTTTTAGATTTCTTCATTTTTGAAAGCGTGGGAAAATTTGTCACTATAATGTTTTCCATTGTTAAAGGATAAGGACGTTTTTACGTTTTAAATATTGTCCATTGTTGAAACGGTATCAATATTTTTCAACGGATTTTTTTCTATTGTTGGAAGTGCGGGAAAGTTGTCATTATAGATAATTTCTAATATAATTATAAATAATTTTTTCATAATATCAACTGAAAAATGATGACTTAAAGACGAATTTTTCATTGTTGCCGGAAAAATTTCATATTCATGATTTCTTCATTGTTGAAAACGTGGGAAAATTTGTCACTATATTGTTTTCCACTGTTAAAGGATAGTGACATTTTCACATTGTTTATATTGTCCATTGTTGAAACGGTATCAAAACTGGTCAATGGAATTTTTTCCATTGTTGGAAGTGCCAGAAAGTTGTCATTATATATAACTTCTAATATAATTATAAATAAATTTTTCATGATAACAATTGAAAAATGATGGCTTAAAAACGAATTTTCCATTGTTGCCGGAAAAATTTCATATTTTAAGATTTCTTCATTTTTGAAAGCGTGGGAAAATTTGTCACTATAATGTTTTCCATTGTTAAAGGATAAGGACGTTTTTACGTTTTAAATATTGTCCATTGTTGAAACGGTATCAATATTTTTCAACGGATTTTTTTCTATTGTTGGAAGTGCGGGAAAGTTGTCATTATGGATAACTTCTAATATAATTATAAATAAATTTTTCATGATAACAATTGAAAAATGATGACTTAAAGACGAATTTTCCATTGTTGCCAGAAAAATTTCATATTTTTAGATTTCTTCATTGTTGAAAACGTGGGAAAATTTGTCACTATATTGTTTTCCATTGTTAAAGGATAGTGACATTTTCACGTTGTTTATATTGTCCATTGTTGAAACGGTATCAAAACTGGTCAATGGAATTTTTTCCATTGTTGGAAGTGCCAGAAAATTGTCATTATATATAACTTCTAATATAATTATAAATAAATTTTTCATGATAACAATTGAAAAATGATGGCTTAAAGACGAATTTTCCATTGTTGCCGGAAAAATTTCATATTTTAAGATTTCTTCATTTTTGAAAGCGTGGGAAAATTTGTCACTATAATGTTTTCCATTGTTAAAGGATAAGGACGTTTTTACGTTTTAAATATTGTCCATTGTTGAAACGGTATCAATATTTTTCAACGGATTTTTTTCTATTGTTGGAAGTGCGGGAAAGTTGTCATTATGGATAATTTCTAATATAATTATAAATAAATTTTTCATGATAACAATTGAAAAATGATGACTTAAAGACGAAGTTTTCATTGTTGCCGGAAAATTTTCATATTTTAAGATTTCTTCATTGTTGAAAGCGTGCGAAAATTTGTCACTATAGTTTTTTCCATTCTTAAAGGATAGTGAAATATTCACGGTTTAAATATTGTCCATTGTTGAAACGGTATCAAAATTGGTCAATGGAATTTTTTCCATTGTTGAAAGTGCCGGAAAGTTGTCATTATAGATAATTTCTAATATAATTATAAATAAATTTTTCATGATAACAATTGAAAAATGATGGCTTAAAGACGAATTTTCCATTGTTGCCGGAAAAATTTCATATTTTAAGATTTCTTCATTGTTGAAAGCGTGGGAAAATTTGTCACTGTAATGTTTTCCCTTGTTAAAGGATAAGGACATTTTTACGTTTTAAATATTGTCCATTGTTGAAACGCTATCAATATTTTTCAACGGAATTTTTTCCATTGTTGGAAGTACGGGAAAGTTGTCATTATAGATAATTTCTAATATAATTATAAATAAATTTTTCATAATAACAACTGAAAAATGATGACTTAAAGACGAATTTCTCATTGTTGCCGGAAAATTTTCATATTTTAAGGTTTCTTCATTGTTGAAAGGGTGGGAATATTTGTCAGTATATTGTTTTCCACTGTTAAAGGATAGTAACATTTTGACGTTTTCAATATTGTACATTGTTGAAACGGTATCTTTTTTCTATTGTTGGAAGTGCCAGAAAGTTGTCATTATAGAAAACTTCTTATATAATTATAAATAAATTTTTGATAATAACAATTGAAAAATGATGACTTAAAAACGATTTTTCCATTGTTTCCGGAAAAATTTCATATTTTAAGATTTCTTCATTGGTGAAAGCGTGGGAAAATTCGTCACTATAATTTTTTCCATTGTTAAAGGTTAGGGACATTTTTACGTTTTAAATATTGTTCACTGTTGAAACGGTATCAACATTTGTCAATGGAATTTTTTCCATTGTTGGAAGTGCGGGAAAGTTGTCATTATAGATAATTTCTAATATAATTATAAATAAATTTTTCATGATAACAATTGAAAAATGATGACTTAAAGACGAATTTTCCATTGTTGCCAGAAAAATTTCATATTTTTAGATTTCTTCATTTTTGAAAGCGTGGGAAAATTTGTCACTATAATGTTTTCCATTGTTAAAGGATAAGGACGTTTTTACGTTTTAAATATTGTCCATTGTTGAAACGGTATCAATATTTTTCAACGGATTTTTTTCTATTGTTGGAAGTGCGGGAAAGTTGTCATTATAGATAATTTCTAATATAATTATAAATAATTTTTTCATAATATCAACTGAAAAATGATGACTTAAAGACGAATTTTTCATTGTTGCCGGAAAAAATTCATATTCATGATTTCTTCATTGTTGAAAACGTGGGAAAATTTGTCACTATATTGTTTTCCACTGTTAAAGGATAGTGACATTTTCACGTTGTTTATATTGTCCATTGTTGAAACGGTGTCAAAACTGGTCAATGGAATTTTTTCCATTGTTGGAAGTGCCAGAAAGTTGTCATTATATATAACTTCTAATATAATTATAAATAAATTTTTCATGATAACAATTGAAAAATGATGGCTTAAAGACGAATTTTCCATTGTTGCCGGAAAAATTTCATATTTTAAGATTTCTTCATTTTTGAAAGCGTGGGAAAATTTGTCACTATAATGTTTTCCATTGTTAAAGGATAAGGACGTTTTTACGTTTTAAATATTGTCCATTGTTGAAACGGTATCAATATTTTTCAACGGATTTTTTTCTATTGTTGGAAGTGCGGGAAAGTTGTCATTATGGATAACTTCTAATATAATTATAAATAAATTTTTCATGATAACAATTGAAAAATGATGACTTAAAGACGAATTTTCCATTGTTGCCAGAAAAATTTCATATTTTTAGATTTCTTCATTGTTGAAAACGTGGGAAAATTTGTCACTATATTGTTTTCCATTGTTAAAGGATAGTGACATTTTCACGTTGTTTATATTGTCCATTGTTGAAACGGTATCAAAACTGGTCAATGGAATTTTTTCCATTGTTGGAAGTGCCAGAAAATTGTCATTATATATAACTTCTAATATAATTATAAATAAATTTTTCATAATAACAATTGAAAAATGATGACTTAAAGACGAATTTTCCATTGTTGCCGGAAAAATTTCATATTTTAAGGTTTCTTCATTGTTGAAAGTGTGGGAAAATTTCTCAGTATATTGTTTACCATTGTTAAAGGATAGTTACATTTTGACGTTTTCAATATTGTACATTGTTGAAACGGTATCAAAATTGGTCAATGGAATTTTTTCCATTGTTGGAAGTGCCAGAAAGTTGTCATTATAGAAAACTTCTTATATAATTATAAATAAATTTTTGATAATAACAATTGAAAAATGATGACTTAAAAACGATTTTTCCATTGTTGCCGGAAAAATTTCATATTTTAAGATTTCTTCATTGTTGAAAGCGTGGGAAAATTTGTCACTGTAATGTTTTCCCTTCTTAAAGGATAAGGACATTTTTACGTTTTAAATATTGTCCATTGTTGAAACGCTATCAATATTTTTCAACGGAATTTTTTCCATTGTTGGAAGTACGGGAAAGTTGTCATTATAGATAATTTCTAATATAATTATAAATAAATTTTTCATAATAACAACTGAAAAATGATGACTTAAAGACGAATTTCTCATTGTTGCCCGAAAATTTTCATATTTTAAGGTTTCTTCATTGTTGAAAGGGTGGGAATATTTGTCAGTATATTGTTTTCCACTGTTAAAGGATAGTAACATTTTGACGTTTTCAATATTGTACATTGTTGAAACGGTATCTTTTTTCTATTGTTGGAAGTGCCAGAAAGTTGTCATTATAGAAAACTTCTTATATAATTATAAATAAATTTTTGATAATAACAATTGAAAAATGATGACTTAAAAACGATTTTTCCATTGTTTCCGGAAAAATTTCATATTTTAAGATTTCTTCATTGGTGAAAGCGTGGGAAAATTCGTCACTATAATTTTTTCCATTGTTAAAGGTTAGGGACATTTTTACGTTTTAAATATTGTTCACTGTTGAAACGGTATCAACATTTGTCAATGGAATTTTTTCCATTGTTGGAAGTGCGGGAAAGTTGTCATTATAGATAATTTCTAATATAATTATAAATAAATTTTTCATGATAACAATTGAAAAATGATGACTTAAAGACGAATTTTCCATTGTTGCCAGAAAAATTTCATATTTTTAGATTTCTTCATTTTTGAAAGCGTGGGAAAATTTGTCACTATAATGTTTTCCATTGTTAAAGGATAAGGACGTTTTTACGTTTTAAATATTGTCCATTGTTGAAACGGTATCAATATTTTTCAACGGATTTTTTTCTATTGTTGGAAGTGCGGGAAAGTTGTCATTATAGATAATTTCTAATATAATTATAAATAATTTTTTCATAATATCAACTGAAAAATGATGACTTAAAGACGAATTTTTCATTGTTGCCGGAAAAAATTCATATTCATGATTTCTTCATTGTTGAAAACGTGGGAAAATTTGTCACTATATTGTTTTCCACTGTTAAAGGATAGTGACATTTTCACGTTGTTTATATTGTCCATTGTTGAAACGGTGTCAAAACTGGTCAATGGAATTTTTTCCATTGTTGGAAGTGCCAGAAAGTTGTCATTATATATAACTTCTAATATAATTATAAATAAATTTTTCATGATAACAATTGAAAAATGATGGCTTAAAGACGAATTTTCCATTGTTGCCGGAAAAATTTCATATTTTAAGATTTCTTCATTTTTGAAAGCGTGGGAAAATTTGTCACTATAATGTTTTCCATTGTTAAAGGATAAGGACGTTTTTACGTTTTAAATATTGTCCATTGTTGAAACGGTATCAATATTTTTCAACGGATTTTTTTCTATTGTTGGAAGTGCGGGAAAGTTGTCATTATGGATAACTTCTAATATAATTATAAATAAATTTTTCATGATAACAATTGAAAAATGATGACTTAAAGACGAATTTTCCATTGTTGCCAGAAAAATTTCATATTTTTAGATTTCTTCATTGTTGAAAACGTGGGAAAATTTGTCACTATATTGTTTTCCATTGTTAAAGGATAGTGACATTTTCACGTTGTTTATATTGTCCATTGTTGAAACGGTATCAAAACTGGTCAATGGAATTTTTTCCATTGTTGGAAGTGCCAGAAAATTGTCATTATATATAACTTCTAATATAATTATAAATAAATTTTTCATAATAACAATTGAAAAATGATGACTTAAAGACGAATTTTCCATTGTTGCCGGAAAAATTTCATATTTTAAGGTTTCTTCATTGTTGAAAGTGTGGGAAAATTTCTCAGTATATTGTTTACCATTGTTAAAGGATAGTTACATTTTGACGTTTTCAATATTGTACATTGTTGAAACGGTATCAAAATTGGTCAATGGAATTTTTTCCATTGTTGGAAGTGCCAGAAAGTTGTCATTATAGAAAACTTCTTATATAATTATAAATAAATTTTTGATAATAACAATTGAAAAATGATGACTTAAAAACGATTTTTCCATTGTTGCCGGAAAAATTTCATATTTTAAGATTTCTTCATTGTTGAAAGCGTGGGAAAATTCGTCACTATAATTTTTTCCATTGTTAAATGTTAGGGACATTTTTACGTTTTAAATATTGTTCATTGTTGAAACGGTATCAACATTTGTCAATGGAATTTTTTCCATTGTTGGAAGTGCGGGAAAGTTGTCATTATAGATAATTTCTAATATAATTATAAATAAATTTTTCATGATAACAATTGAAAAATGATGACTTAAAGACGAATTTTCCATTGTTGCCAGAAAAATTTCATATTTTTAGATTTCTTCATTGTTGAAAACGTGGGAAAATTTGTCACTATATTGTTTTCCATTGTTAAAGGATAGTGACATTTTCACGTTGTTTATATTGTCCATTGTTGAAACGGTATCAAAATTGGTCAATGGAATTTTTTCCATTGTTGAAAGTGCCGGAAAGTTGTCATTATATATAATTTCCAATATAATTAAAAATAAATTTTTCATGATAACAATTGAAAAATGATGGCTTAAAGACGAATTTTCCATTGTTGCCGGAAAAATTTCATATTTTAAGATTTCTTCATTTTTGAAAGCGTGGGAAAATTTGTCACTATAATGTTTTCCATTGTTAAAGGTTAGGGACATTTTTACGTTTTAAATATTGTTCATTGTTGAAACGGTATCAACATTTGTCAATGGAATTTTTTCCATTGTTGGAAGTGCGGGAATGTTGTCATTATGGATAATTTCTAATATAATTATAAATAAATTTTTCATGATAGCAATTGAAAAATGATGACTTAAAGACGAATTTTCCATTGTTGCCAGAAAAATTTCATATTTTTAGATTTCTTCATTGTTGAAAACGTGGCAAAATTTGTCACTATACTGTTTTCCATTGTTAAAGGATAGTGAAATTTTCACGTTTTAAATATTGTCCATTGTTGAAACGGTATCAACATTTGTCAATGGAATTTTTTCCATTGTTGAAAGTGCCGGAAAGTTGTCATTATAGATAATTTCTAATATAATTATAAATAAATTTTTCATGATAACAATTGAAAAATGATGGCTTAAAGACGAATTTTCCATTGTTGCCGGAAAAATTTCATATTTTAAGATTTCTTCATTATTGAAAGCGTGCGAAAATTTGTCACTATAGTTTTTTCCATTCTTAAAGGATAGTGAAATTTTCACGGTTTAAATATTGTCCATTGTTGAAACGGTATCAAAATTGGTCAATGGAATTTTTTCCATTGTTGAAAGTGCCGGAAAGTTGTCATTATAGATAATTTCTAATATAATTATAAATAAATTTTTCATGATAACAATTGAAAAATGATGGCTTAAAGACGAATTTTCCATTGTTGCCGGAAAAATTTCATATTTTAAGATTTCTTCATTGTTGAAAGCGTGGGAAAATTTGTCACTGTAATGATTTCCCTTGTTAAAGGATAAGGACATTTTTACGTTTTAAATATTGTCCATTGTTGAAACGCTATCAATATTTTTCAACGGAATTTTTTCTATTGTTGAAAGTGCCAGAAAGTTGTCATTATAGAAAACTTCTTATATAATTATAAATAAATTTTTGATAATAACAACTGAAAAATGATGACTTAAAAACGATTTTTCCATTGTTGCCGGAAAAATTTCATATTTTAAGATTTCTTCATTGGTGAAAGCGTGGGAAAATTCGTCACTATAATTTTTTCCATTGTTAAAGGTTAGGGACATTTTTACGTTTTAAATATTGTTCACTGTTGAAACGGTATCAACATTTGTCAATGGAATTTTTTCCATTGTTGGAAGTGCGGGAAAGTTGTCATTATAGATAATTTCTAATATAATTGTAAATAAATTTTTCATGATAACAATTGAAAAATGATGACTTAAAGACGAATTTTCCATTGTTGCCAGAAAAATTTCATATTTTTAGATTTCTTCATTTTTGAAAGCGTGGGAAAATTTGTCACTATAATGTTTTCCATTGTTAAAGGATAAGGACGTTTTTACGTTTTAAATATTGTCCATTGTTGAAACGGTATCAATATTTTTCAACGGATTTTTTTCTATTGTTGGAAGTGCGGGAAAGTTGTCATTATAGATAATTTCTAATATAATTATAAATAATTTTTTCATAATATCAACTGAAAAATGATGACTTAAAGACGAATTTTTCATTGTTGCCGGAAAAATTTCATATTCATGATTTCTTCATTGTTGAAAACGTGGGAAAATTTGTCACTATATTGTTTTCCACTGTTAAAGGATAGTGACATTTTCACGTTGTTTATATTGTCCATTGTTGAAACGGTATCAAAACTGGTCAATGGAATTTTTTCCATTGTTGGAAGTGCCAGAAAGTTGTCATTATATATAACTTCTAATATAATTATAAATAAATTTTTCATGATAACAATTGAAAAATGATGGCTTAAAGACGAATTTTCCATTGTTACCGGAAAAATTTCATATTTTAAGATTTCTTCATTTTTGAAAGCGTGGGAAAATTTGTCACTATAATGTTTTCCATTGTTAAAGGATAAGGACGTTTTTACGTTTTAAATATTGTCCATTGTTGAAACGGTATCAATATTTATCAACGGATTTTTTTCTATTGTTGGAAGTGCGGGAAAGTTGTCATTATGGATAATTTCTAATATAATTATAAATAAATTTTTCATGATAACAATTGAAAAATGATGACTTAAAGACGAATTTTCCATTGTTGCCAGAAAAATTTCATATTTTTAGATTTCTTCATTGTTGAAAACGTGGGAAAATTTGTCACTATATTGTTTTCCATTGTTAAAGGATAGTGACATTTTCACGTTGTTTATATTGTCCATTGTTGAAACGGTATCAAAACTGGTCAATGGAATTTTTTCCATTGTTGGAAGTGCCAGAAAATTGTCATTATATATAACTTCTAATATAATTATAAATAAATTTTTCATAATAACAATTGAAAAATGATGACTTAAAGACGAATTTTACATTGTTGCCGGAAAAATTTCATATTTTAAGGTTTCTTCATTGTTGAAAGGGTGGGAAAATTTGTCAATATATTGTTTACCATTGTTAAAGTATAGTGACATTTTGACGTTTTCAATATTGTACATTGTTGAAACGGTATCAAAATTGGTCAATGGAATTTTTTCCATTGTTGGAAGTGCCAGAAATTTGTCATTATAGAAAACTTCTTATATAATTATAAATAAATTTTTGATAATAACAATTGAAAAATGATGACTTAAAAACGATTTTTCCATTGTTGCCGGAAAAATTTCATATTTTAAGATTTCTTCATTGGTGAAAGCGTGGGAAAATTCGTCACTATAATTTTTTCCATTGTTAAAGGTTAGGGATATTTTTACGTTTTAAATATTGTTCATTGTTGAAACGGTATCAACATTTGTCAATGGAATATTTTCCATTTTTGGAAGTGCAGGAAAGTTGTCATTATAGATAATTTCTAATATAATTATAAATAAATTTTTCATGATAGCAATTGAAAAATGATGACTTAAAGACGAATTTTCCATTGTTGCCAGAAAAATTTCATATTTTTAGATTTCTTCATTGTTGAAAACGTGGCAAAATTTGTCACTATACTGTTTTCCATTGTTAAAGGATAGTGAAATTTTCACGTTTTAAATATTGTCCATTGTTGAAACGGTATCAACATTTGTCAATGGAATTTTTTCCATTGTTGAAAGTGCCGGAAAGTTGTCATTATAGATAATTTCTAATATAATTATAAATAAATTTTTCATGATAACAATTGAAAAATGATGGCTTAAAGACGAATTTCCCATTGTTGCCGGAAAAATTTCATATTTTAAGATTTCTTCATTATTGAAAGCGTGCGAAAATTTGTCACTATAGTTTTTTCCATTCTTAAAGGATAGTGAAATTTTCACGGTTTAAATATTGTCCATTGTTGAAACGGTATCAAAATTGGTCAATGGAATTTTTTCCATTGTTGAAAGTGCCGGAAAGTTGTCATTATAGATAATTTCTAATATAATTATAAATAAATTTTTCATGATAACAATTGAAAAATGATGGCTTAAAGACGAATTTTCCATTGTTGCCGGAAAAATTTCATATTTTAAGATTTCTTCATTGTTGAAAGCGTGGGAAAATTTGTCACTGTAATGATTTCCCTTGTTAAAGGATAAGGACATTTTTACGTTTTAAATATTGTCCATTGTTGAAACGCTATCAATATTTTTCAACGGAATTTTTTCCATTGTTGGAAGTGCGGGAAAGTTGTCATTATAGATAATTTCTAATATAATTATAAATAAATTTTTCATAATAACAACTGAAAAATGATGTCTTAAAGACGAATTTTTCATTGTTGCCGGAAAATTTTCATATTTTAAGATTTCTTCATGATTGAAAGCGTGCGAAAATTTGTCACTATAGTTTTTTCCATTCTTAAAGGATAGTGAAATTTTCACGGTTTAAATATTGTCCATTGTTGAAACGGTATCAAAATTGGTCAATGGAATTTTTTCCATTGTTGAAAGTGCCGGAAAGTTGTCATTATAGATAATTTCTAATATAATTATAAATAAATTTTTCATGATAACAATTGAAAAATGATGGCTTAAAGACGAATTTTCCATTGTTGCCGGAAAAATTTCATATTTTAAGATTTCTTCATTGTTGAAAGCGTGGGAAAATTTGTCACTGTAATGTTTTCCCTTCTTAAAGGATAAGGACATTTTTACGTTTTAAATATTGTCCATTGTTGAAACGCTATCAATATTTTTCAACGGAATTTTTTCCATTGTTGGAAGTACGGGAAAGTTGTCATTATAGATAATTTCTAATATAATTATAAATAAATTTTTCATAATAACAACTGAAAAATGATGACTTAAAGACGAATTTCTCATTGTTGCCGGAAAATTTTCATATTTTAAGGTTTCTTCATTGTTGAAAGGGTGGGAATATTTGTCAGTATATTGTTTACCACTGTTAAAGGATAGTAACATTTTGACGTTTTCAATATTGTACATTGTTGAAACGGTATCTTTTTTCTATTGTTGGAAGTGCCAGAAAGTTGTCATTATAGAAAACTTCTTATATAATTATAAATAAATTTTTGATAATAACAACTGAAAAATGATGACTTAAAAACGATTTTTCCATTGTTGCCGGAAAAATTTCATATTTTAAGATTTCTTCATTGGTGAAAGCGTGGGAAAATTCGTCACTATAATTTTTTCCATTGTTAAAGGTTAGGGACATTTTTACGTTTTAAATATTGTTCACTGTTGAAACGGTATCAACATTTGTCAATGGAATTTTTTCCATTGTTGGAAGTGCGGGAAAGTTGTCATTATAGATAATTTCTAATATAATTATAAATAAATTTTTCATGATAACAATTGAAAAATGATGACTTAAAGACGAATTTTCCATTGTTGCCAGAAAAATTTCATATTTTTAGATTTCTTCATTTTTGAAAGCGTGGGAAAATTTGTCACTATAATGTTTTCCATTGTTAAAGGATAAGGACGTTTTTACGTTTTAAATATTGTCCATTGTTGAAACGGTATCAATATTTTTCAACGGATTTTTTTCTATTGTTGGAAGTGCGGGAAAGTTGTCATTATAGATAATTTCTAATATAATTATAAATAATTTTTTCATAATATCAACTGAAAAATGATGACTTAAAGACGAATTTTTCATTGTTGCCGGAAAAATTTCATATTCATGATTTCTTCATTGTTGAAAACGTGGGAAAATTTGTCACTATATTGTTTTCCACTGTTAAAGGATAGTGACATTTTCACGTTGTTTATATTGTCCATTGTTGAAACGGTATCAAAACTGGTCAATGGAATTTTTTCCATTGTTGGAAGTGCCAGAAAGTTGTCATTATATATAACTTCTAATATAATTATAAATAAATTTTTCATGATAACAATTGAAAAATGATGGCTTAAAGACGAATTTTCCATTGTTACCGGAAAAATTTCATATTTTAAGATTTCTTCATTTTTGAAAGCGTGGGAAAATTTGTCACTATAATGTTTTCCATTGTTAAAGGATAAGGACGTTTTTACGTTTTAAATATTGTCCATTGTTGAAACGGTATCAATATTTTTCAACGGATTTTTTTCTATTGTTGGAAGTGCGGGAAAGTTGTCATTATGGATAACTTCTAATATAATTATAAATAAATTTTTCATGATAACAATTGAAAAATGATGACTTAAAGACGAATTTTCCATTGTTGCCAGAAAAATTTCATATTTTTAGATTTCTTCATTGTTGAAAACGTGGGAAAATTTGTCACTATATTGTTTTCCATTGTTAAAGGATAGTGACATTTTCACGTTGTTTATATTGTCCATTGTTGAAACGGTATCAAAACTGGTCAATGGAATTTTTTCCATTGTTGGAAGTGCCAGAAAATTGTCATTATATATAACTTCTAATATAATTATAAATAAATTTTTCATGATAACAATTGAAAAATGATGGCTTAAAGACGAATTTTCCATTGTTGCCGGAAAAATTTCATATTTTAAGATTTCTTCATTTTTGAAAGCGTGGGAAAATTTGTCACTATAATGTTTTCCATTGTTAAAGGATAAGGACGTTTTTACGTTTTAAATATTGTCCATTGTTGAAACGGTATCAATATTTTTCAACGGATTTTTTTCTATTGTTGGAAGTGCGGGAAAGTTGTCATTATGGATAATTTCTAATATAATTATAAATAAATTTTTCATGATAACAATTGAAAAATGATGACTTAAAGACGAAGTTTTCATTGTTGCCGGAAAATTTTCATATTTTAAGATTTCTTCATTGTTGAAAGCGTGCGAAAATTTGTCACTATAGTTTTTTCCATTCTTAAAGGATAGTGAAATTTTCACGGTTTAAATATTGTCCATTGTTGAAACGGTATCAAAATTGGTCAATGGAATTTTTTCCATTGTTGAAAGTGCCGGAAAGTTGTCATTATAGATAATTTCTAATATAATTATAAATAAATTTTTCATGATAACAATTGAAAAATGATGGCTTAAAGACGAATTTTCCATTGTTGCCGGAAAAATTTCATATTTTAAGATTTCTTCATTGTTGAAAGCGTGGGAAAATTTGTCACTGTAATGTTTTCCCTTGTTAAAGGATAAGGACATTTTTACGTTTTAAATATTGTCCATTGTTGAAACGCTATCAATATTTTTCAACGGAATTTTTTCCATTGTTGGAAGTACGGGAAAGTTGTCATTATAGATAATTTCTAATATAATTATAAATAAATTTTTCATAATAACAACTGAAAAATGATGACTTAAAGACGAATTTCTCATTGTTGCCGGAAAATTTTCATATTTTAAGGTTTCTTCATTGTTGAAAGGGTGGGAATATTTGTCAGTATATTGTTTTCCACTGTTAAAGGATAGTAACATTTTGACGTTTTCAATATTGTACATTGTTGAAACGGTATCTTTTTTCTATTGTTGGAAGTGCCAGAAAGTTGTCATTATAGAAAACTTCTTATATAATTATAAATAAATTTTTGATAATAACAATTGAAAAATGATGACTTAAAAACGATTTTTCCATTGTTTCCGGAAAAATTTCATATTTTAAGATTTCTTCATTGGTGAAAGCGTGGGAAAATTCGTCACTATAATTTTTTCCATTGTTAAAGGTTAGGGACATTTTTACGTTTTAAATATTGTTCACTGTTGAAACGGTATCAACATTTGTCAATGGAATTTTTTCCATTGTTGGAAGTGCGGGAAAGTTGTCATTATAGATAATTTCTAATATAATTATAAATAAATTTTTCATGATAACAATTGAAAAATGATGACTTAAAGACGAATTTTCCATTGTTGCCAGAAAAATTTCATATTTTTAGATTTCTTCATTTTTGAAAGCGTGGGAAAATTTGTCACTATAATGTTTTCCATTGTTAAAGGATAAGGACGTTTTTACGTTTTAAATATTGTCCATTGTTGAAACGGTATCAATATTTTTCAACGGATTTTTTTCTATTGTTGGAAGTGCGGGAAAGTTGTCATTATAGATAATTTCTAATATAATTATAAATAATTTTTTCATAATATCAACTGAAAAATGATGACTTAAAGACGAATTTTTCATTGTTGCCGGAAAAAATTCATATTCATGATTTCTTCATTGTTGAAAACGTGGGAAAATTTTTTACTATATTGTTTTCCACTGTTAAAGGATAGTGACATTTTCACGTTGTTTATATTGTCCATTGTTGAAACGGTGTCAAAACTGGTCAATGGAATTTTTTCCATTGTTGGAAGTGCCAGAAAGTTGTCATTATATATAACTTCTAATATAATTATAAATAAATTTTTCATGATAACAATTGAAAAATGATGGCTTAAAGACGAATTTTCCATTGTTGCCGGAAAAATTTCATATTTTAAGATTTCTTCATTTTTGAAAGCGTGGGAAAATTTGTCACTATAATGTTTTCCATTGTTAAAGGATAAGGACGTTTTTACGTTTTAAATATTGTCCATTGTTGAAACGGTATCAATATTTTTCAACGGATTTTTTTCTACTGTTGGAAGTGCGGGAAAGTTGTCATTATGGATAACTTCTAATATAATTATAAATAAATTTTTCATGATAACAATTGAAAAATGATGACTTAAAGACGAATTTTCCATTGTTGCCAGAAAAATTTCATATTTTTAGATTTCTTCATTTTTGAAAGCGTGGGAAAATTTGTCACTATAATGTTTTCCATTGTTAAAGGATAAGGACGTTTTTACGTTTTAAATATTGTCCATTGTTGAAACGGTATCAATATTTTTCAACGGATTTTTTTCTATTGTTGGAAGTGCGGGAAAGTTGTCATTATAGATAATTTCTAATATAATTATAAATAATTTTTTCATAATATCAACTGAAAAATGATGACTTAAAGACGAATTTTTCATTGTTGCCGGAAAAATTTCATATTCATGATTTCTTCATTGTTGAAAACGTGGGAAAATTTGTCACTATATTGTTTTCCACTGTTAAAGGATAGTGACATTTTCACATTGTTTATATTGTCCATTGTTGAAACGGTATCAAAACTGGTCAATGGAATTTTTTCCATTGTTGGAAGTGCCAGAAAGTTGTCATTATATATAACTTCTAATATAATTATAAATAAATTTTTCATGATAACAATTGAAAAATGATGGCTTAAAAACGAATTTTCCATTGTTGCCGGAAAAATTTCATATTTTAAGATTTCTTCATTTTTGAAAGCGTGGGAAAATTTGTCACTATAATGTTTTCCATTGTTAAAGGATAAGGACGTTTTTACGTTTTAAATATTGTCCATTGTTGAAACGGTATCAATATTTTTCAACGGATTTTTTTCTATTGTTGGAAGTGCGGGAAAGTTGTCATTATGGATAACTTCTAATATAATTATAAATAAATTTTTCATGATAACAATTGAAAAATGATGACTTAAAGACGAATTTTCCATTGTTGCCAGAAAAACTTCATATTTTTAGATTTCTTCATTGTTGAAAACGTGGGAAAATTTGTCACTATATTGTTTTCCATTGTTAAAGGATAGTGACATTTTCACGTTGTTTATATTGTCCATTGTTGAAACGGTATCAAAACTGGTCAATGGAATTTTTTCCATTGTTGGAAGTGCCAGAAAGTTGTCATTATATATAACTTCTAATATAATTATAAATAAATTTTTCATGATAACAATTGAAAAATGATGGCTTAAAAACGAATTTTCCATTGTTGCCGGAAAAATTTCATATTTTAAGATTTCTTCATTTTTGAAAGCGTGGGAAAATTTGTCACTATAATGTTTTCCATTGTTAAAGGATAAGGACGTTTTTACGTTTTAAATATTGTCCATTGTTGAAACGGTATCAATATTTTTCAACGGATTTTTTTCTATTGTTGGAAGTGCGGGAAAGTTGTCATTATGGATAACTTCTAATATAATTATAAATAAATTTTTCATGATAACAATTGAAAAATGATGACTTAAAGACGAATTTTCCATTGTTGCCAGAAAAACTTCATATTTTTAGATTTCTTCATTGTTGAAAGCGTGGGAAAATTTGTCACTATAATGTTTTCCATTGTTAAAGGATAAGGACGTTTTTACGTTTTAAATATTGTCCATTGTTGAAACGGTATCAATATTTTTCAACGGATTTTTTTCTATTGTTGGAAGTGCGGGAAAGTTGTCATTATGGATAATTTCTAATATAATTATAAATAAATTTTTCATGATAACAATTGAAAAATGATGACTTAAAGACGAAGTTTTCATTGTTGCCGGAAAATTTTCATATTTTAAGATTTCTTCATTGTTGAAAGCGTGCGAAAATTTGTCACTATAGTTTTTTCCATTCTTAAAGGATAGTGAAATTTTCACGGTTTAAATATTGTCCATTGTTGAAACGGTATCAAAATTGGTCAATGGAATTTTTTCCATTGTTGAAAGTGCCGGAAAGTTGTCATTATAGATAATTTCTAATATAATTATAAATAAATTTTTCATGATAACAATTGAAAAATGATGGCTTAAAGACGAATTTTCCATTGTTGCCGGAAAAATTTCATATTTTAAGATTTCTTCATTGTTGAAAGCGTGGGAAAATTTGTCACTGTAATGTTTTCCCTTGTTAAAGGATAAGGACATTTTTACGTTTTAAATATTGTCCATTGTTGAAACGCTATCAATATTTTTCAACGGAATTTTTTCCATTGTTGGAAGTACGGGAAAGTTGTCATTATAGATAATTTCTAATATAATTATAAATAAATTTTTCATAATAACAACTGAAAAATGATGACTTAAAGACGAATTTCTCATTGTTGCCGGAAAATTTTCATATTTTAAGGTTTCTTCATTGTTGAAAGGGTGGGAATATTTGTCAGTATATTGTTTTCCACTGTTAAAGGATAGTAACATTTTGACGTTTTCAATATTGTACATTGTTGAAACGGTATCTTTTTTCTATTGTTGGAAGTGCCAGAAAGTTGTCATTATAGAAAACTTCTTATATAATTATAAATAAATTTTTGATAATAACAATTGAAAAATGATGACTTAAAAACGATTTTTCCATTGTTTCCGGAAAAATTTCATATTTTAAGATTTCTTCATTGGTGAAAGCGTGGGAAAATTCGTCACTATAATTTTTTTCCATTGTTAAAGGTTAGGGACATTTTTACGTTTTAAATATTGTTCACTGTTGAAACGGTATCAACATTTGTCAATGGAATTTTTTCCATTGTTGGAAGTGCGGGAAAGTTGTCATTATAGATAATTTCTAATATAATTATAAATAAATTTTTCATGATAACAATTGAAAAATGATGACTTAAAGACGAATTTTCCATTGTTGCCAGAAAAATTTCATATTTTTAGATTTCTTCATTTTTGAAAGCGTGGGAAAATTTGTCACTATAATGTTTTCCATTGTTAAAGGATAAGGACGTTTTTACGTTTTAAATATTGTCCATTGTTGAAACGGTATCAATATTTTTCAACGGATTTTTTTCTATTGTTGGAAGTGCGGGAAAGTTGTCATTATAGATAATTTCTAATATAATTATAAATAATTTTTTCATAATATCAACTGAAAAATGATGACTTAAAGACGAATTTTTCATTGTTGCCGGAAAAAATTCATATTCATGATTTCTTCATTGTTGAAAACGTGGGAAAATTTGTTACTATATTGTTTTCCACTGTTAAAGGATAGTGACATTTTCACGTTGTTTATATTGTCCATTGTTGAAACGGTGTCAAAACTGGTCAATGGAATTTTTTCCATTGTTGGAAGTGCCAGAAAGTTGTCATTATATATAACTTCTAATATAATTATAAATAAATTTTTCATGATAACAATTGAAAAATGATGGCTTAAAGACGAATTTTCCATTGTTGCCGGAAAAATTTCATATTTTAAGATTTCTTCATTTTTGAAAGCGTGGGAAAATTTGTCACTATAATGTTTTCCATTGTTAAAGGATAAGGACGTTTTTACGTTTTAAATATTGTCCATTGTTGAAACGGTATCAATATTTTTCAACGGATTTTTTTCTATTGTTGGAAGTGCGGGAAAGTTGTCATTATCGATAACTTCTAATATAATTATAAATAAATTTTTCATGATAACAATTGAAAAATGATGACTTAAAGACGAATTTTCCATTGTTGCCAGAAAAATTTCATATTTTTAGATTTCTTCATTGTTGAAAACGTGGGAAAATTTGTCACTATATTGTTTTCCATTGTTAAAGGATAGTGACATTTTCACGTTGTTTATATTGTCCATTGTTGAAACGGTATCAAAACTGGTCAATGGAATTTTTTCCATTGTTGGAAGTGCCAGAAAATTGTCATTATATATAACTTCTAATATAATTATAAATAAATTTTTCATAATAACAATTGAAAAATGATGACTTAAAGACGAATTTTCCATTGTTGCCGGAAAAATTTCATATTTTAAGGTTTCTTCATTGTTGAAAGTGTGGGAAAATTTCTCAGTATATTGTTTACCATTGTTAAAGGATAGTTACATTTTGACGTTTTCAATATTGTACATTGTTGAAACGGTATCAAAATTGGTCAATGGAATTTTTTCCATTGTTGGAAGTGCCAGAAAGTTGTCATTATAGAAAACTTCTTATATAATTATAAATAAATTTTTGATAATAACAATTGAAAAATGATGACTTAAAAACGATTTTTCCATTGTTGCCGGAAAAATTTCATATTTTAAGATTTCTTCATTGGTGAAAGCGTGGGAAAATTCGTCACTATAATTTTTTCCATTGTTAAAGGTTAGGGATATTTTTACGTTTTAAATATTGTTCATTGTTGAAACGGTATCAACATTTGTCAATGGAATATTTTCCATTTTTGGAAGTGCGGGAAAGTTGTCATTATAGATAATTTCTAATATAATTATAAATAAATTTTTCATGATAACAATTGAAAAATGATGACTTAAAGACAAATTTTCCATTGTTGCCGGAAAAATTTCATATTTTAAGATTTCTTCATTGTTGAAAGCGTGGGAAAATTTGTCACTGTAATGTTTTCCCTTGTTAAAGGATAAGGACATTTTTACGTTTTAAATATTGTACATTGTTGAAACGGAATCAATATTTTTCAACGGAATTTTTTCCATTGTTGGAAGTGTGGGAAAGTTGTCATTATAGATAATTTCTAATATAATTATAAATAAATTTTTCATAATAACAACTGAAAAATGATGACTTAAAGACGAATTTCTCATTGTTGCCGGAAAATTTTCATATTTTAATGTTTCTTCATTGTTGAAAGGGTGGGAATATTTGTCAGTATATTGTTTACCATTGTTAAAGGATAGTAACATTTTGACGTTTTCAATATTGTACATTGTTGAAACGGTATCTTTTTTCCATTGTTGGAAGTGCCAGAAAGTTGTCATTATAGAAAACTTCTTATATAATTATAAATAAATTTTTGATAATAACAATTGAAAAATGATGACTTAAAAACGATTTTTCCATTGTTGCCGGAAAAATTTCATATTTTAAGATTTCTTCATTGGTGAAGGCGTGGGAAAATTCGTCACTATAATTTTTTCCATTGTTAAAGGATAGTGAAATTTTCACGTTTTAAATATTGTCCATTGTTGAAACGGTATCAACATTTGTCAACGGATTTTTTTCTATTGTTGGAAGTGCGGGAAATTTGTCATTATAGATAATTTCTAATATAATTATAAATAAATTTTTCATGATAACAATTGAAAAATGATGACTTAAAGACGAATTTTCCATTGTTGCCAGAAGATTTTTATATTTTGAGATTTCTTCATTGTTGAAAACGTGGGAAAATTTGTCACTATATTGTTTTCCATTGTTAAAGGTTAGTGAAATTTTCACGTTGTTTATATTGTCCATTGTTGAAACGGTATCAAAACTGGTCAATGGAATTTTTCCATTGTTGGAAGTGCCAGAAAGTTGTCATTATATATAACTTCTAATATAATTATAAATAAATTTTTCATGATAACAATTGAAAAATGATGACTTAAAGACGAATTTTCCATGGTTGCCGGAAAAATTTCATATTTTAAGATTTCTTCATTGTTGAAAGCGTGGCAAAATTTGTCACTATATTGTTTTCCATTGTTAAAGGATAGTGAAATTTTCACGTTTTAAATATTGTCCATTGTTGAAACGGTATCAAAATTGGTCAATGGAATTTTTTCTATTGTTGAAAGTGTCGGAAATTTGACATTATAGATAATTTCTAATATAATTATAAATATTTTTTCATAATAACAACTGAAAAATGATGACTTAAAGACGAATTTTTCATTGTTGCCGGAAAAATTTCATATTTTAAGATTTCTTCATTGTTGAAAACGTGGGAAAATTTGTCACTATATTGTTTTCCATTGTTAAAATATAGTGACATTTTCACGTTGTTAATATTGTCCATTGTTGAAACGCTATCAATATTTTTCAACGGAATTTTTTCCATTGTTGGAAGTACGGGAAAGTTGTCATTATAGATAATTTCTAATATAATTATAAATAAATTTTTCATAATAACAACTGAAAAATGATGACTTAAAGACGAATTTCTCATTGTTGCCGGAAAATTTTCATATTTTAAGGTTTCTTCATTGTTGAAAGTGTGGGAATATTTGTCAGTATATTGTTTACCATTGTTAAAGGATAGTAACATTTTGACGTTTTCAATATTGTACATTGTTGAAACGGTATCTTTTTTCCATTGTTGGAAGTGCCAGAAAGTTGTCATTATAGAAAACTTCTTATATAATTATAAATAAATTTTTGATAATAACAATTGAAAAATGATGACTTAAAAACGATTTTTCCATTGTTGCCGGAAAAATTTCATATTTTAAGATTTCTTCATTGGTGAAAGCGTGGGAAAATTCGTCACTATAATTTTTTCCATTGTTAAAGGTTAGGGACATTTTTACGTTTTAAATATTGTTCATTGTTGAAACGGTATCAACATTTGTCAATGGAATTTTTTCCATTGTTGGAAAAACGGGAAAGTTGTCATTATAGATAATTTCTAATATAATTATAAATAAATTTTTCATGATAACAATTGAAAAATGATGACTTAAAGACGAATTTTCCATTGTTGCCAGAAAATTTTCATATTTTTAGATTTCTTCATTGTTGAAAACGTGGGAAAATTTGTCACTATATTGTTTTCCATTGTTAAAGGATAGTGACATTTTCACGTTGTTTATATTGTCCATTGTTGAAACGGTATCAAAACTGGTCAATGGAATTTTTCTATTGTTGGAAGTGCCAGAAAGTTGTCATTATATATAACTTCTAATATAATTATAAATAAATTTTTCATAATAACAATTGAAAAATGATGACTTAAAGACGAATTTTCCATTGTTGCCGGAAAAATTTCATATTTTAAGATTTCTTCATTGTTGAAAGCGAGGCAAAATTTGTCACTATACTCTTTTCCATTGTTAAAGGATAGTGAAATTTTCACGTTTTAAATATTGTCCATTGTTGAAACGGTATCAATATTTTTCAACGGATTTTTTTCTATTGTTGGAAGTGCGGGAAATTTGTCATTATAGATAATTTCTAATATAATTATAAATAAATTTTTCATGATAACAATTGAAAAATGATGACTTAAAGACGAATTTTCCATTGTTGCCAGAAGATTTTCATATTTTGAGATTTCTTCATTGTTGAAAACGTGGGAAAATTTGTCACTATATTGTTTTCCATTGTTAAAGGATAGTGAAATTTTCACGTTGTTTATATTGTCCATTGTTGAAACGGTATCAAAACTGGTCAATGGAATTTTTCCATTGTTGGAAGTGCCAGAAAGTTGTCATTATATATAACTTCTAATATAATTATAAATAAATTTTTCATGATAACAATTGAAAAATGATGACTTAAAGACGAATTTTCCATGGTTGCCGGAAAAATTTCATATTTTAAGATTTCTTCATTGTTGAAAGCGTGGCAAAATTTGTCACTATATTGTTTTCCATTGTTAAAGGATAGTGAAATTTTCACGTTTTAAATATTGTCCATTGTTGAAACGGTATCAAAATTGGTCAATGGAATTTTTTCTATTGTTGAAAGTGTCGGAAATTTGACATTATAGATAATTTCTAATATAATTATAAATATTTTTTCATAATAACAACTGAAAAATGATGACTTAAAAACGAATTTTTCATTGTTGCCGGAAAAATTTCATATTTTAAGATTTCTTCATTGTTGAAAACGTGGGAAAATTTGTCACTATATTGTTTTCCATTGTTAAAGGATAGTGACATTTTCACGTTGTTAATATTGTCCATTGTTGAAACGCTATCAATATTTTTCAACGGAATTTTTTCCATTGTTGGAAGTACGGGAAAGTTGTCATTATAGATAATTTCTAATATAATTATAAATAAATTTTTCATAATAACAACTGAAAAATGATGACTTAAAGACGAATTTCTCATTGTTGCCGGAAAATTTTCATATTTTAAGGTTTCTTCATTGTTGAAAGTGTGGGAATATTTGTCAGTATATTGTTTACCATTGTTAAAGGATAGTAACATTTTGACGTTTTCAATATTGTACATTGTTGAAACGGTATCTTTTTTCCATTGTTGGAAGTGCCAGAAAGTTGTCATTATAGAAAACTTCTTATATAATTATAAATAAATTTTTGATAATAACAATTGAAAAATGATGACTTAAAAACGATTTTTCCATTGTTGCCGGAAAAATTTCATATTTTAAGATTTCTTCATTGGTGAAAGCGTGGGAAAATTCGTCACTATAATTTTTTCCATTGTTAAAGGTTAGGGACATTTTTACGTTTTAAATATTGTTCATTGTTGAAACGGTATCAACATTTGTCAATGGAATTTTTTCCATTGTTGGAAGTGCGGGAAAGTTGTCATTATAGATAATTTCTAATATAATTATAAATAAATTTTTCATGATAACAATTGAAAAATGATGACTTAAAGACGAATTTTCCATTGTTGCCAGAAAATTTTCATATTTTTAGATTTCTTCATTGTTGAAAACGTGGGAAAATTTGTCACTATATTGTTTTCCATTGTTAAAGGATAGTGACATTTTCACGTTGTTTATATTGTCCATTGTTGAAACGGTATCAAAACTGGTCAATGGAATTTTTCCATTGTTGGAAGTGCCAGAAAGTTGTCATTATATATAACTTCTAATATAATTATAAATAAATTTTTCATAATAACAATTGAAAAATGATGACTTAAAGACGAATTTTTCATTGTTGCCGGAAAAATTTCATATTTTTAGATTTCTTCATTGTTGAAAGCGAGGCAAAATTTGTCACTATACTCTTTTCCATTGTTAAAGGATAGTGAAATTTTCACGTTTTAAATATTGTCCATTGTTGAAACGGTATCAATATTTTTCAACGGATTTTTTTCTATTGTTGGAAGTGCGGGAAATTTGTCATTATAGATAATTTCTAATATAATTATAAATAAATTTTTCATAATAACAATTGAAAAATGATGACTTAAAGACGAATTTTCCATTGTTGCCAGAAAATTTTCATATTTTTAGATTTCTTCATTGTTGAAAACGTGGGAAAATTTGTCACTATATTGTTTTCCATTGTTAAAGGATAGTGACATTTTCACGTTGTTTATATTGTCCATTGTTGAAACGGTATCAAAACTGGTCAATGGAATTTTTCCATTGTTGGAAGTGCCAGAAAGTTGACATTATATATAACTTCTAATATAATTATAAATAAATTTTTCATGATAACAATTGAAAAATGATGGCTTAAAGACGAATTTTCCATTGTTGCCGGAAAAATTTCATATTTTAAGATTTCTTCATTTTTGAAAGCGTGGGAAAATTTGTCACTATAATGTTTTCCATTGTTAAAGGATAAGGACGTTTTTACGTTTTAAATATTGTCCATTGTTGAAACGGTATCAATATTTTTCAACGGATTTTTTTCTATTGTTGGAAGTGCGGGAAAGTTGTCATTATAGATAATTTCTAATATAATTATAAATAAATTTTTCATGATAACAATTGAAAAATGATGGCTTAAAGACGAATTTTCCATTGTTGCCGGAAAAATTTCATATTTTAATATTTCTTCATTGTTGAAAGCGTGGGAAAATTTGTCACTGTAATGTTTTCCCTTGTTAAAGGATAAGGACATTTTTACGTTTTAAATATTGTCCATTGTTGAAACGGTATCAATATTTTTCAACGGAATTTTTTCCATTGTTGGAAGTACGGGAAAGTTGTCGTTATAGATAATTTCTAATATAATTATAAATAAATTTTTCATAATAACAACTGAAAAATGATGACTTAAAGACGAATTTCTCATTGTTGCCGGAAAATTTTCATATTTTAAGGTTTCTTCATTGTTGAAATTGTGGGAAAATTTGTCAGTATCATGAGAGACGGTAGTTTCTCGAGTGACGCAGCAGAAAAACGAAAACCGAATGCTTAATACCGAAGATACCGAAGATTTCCGTCAGTCCATATATACAGCTAGTTTGAGTTCAAAGGAAAAGCGAAAAGCCGACATTTAATATCTCAGCAAATATGAGGTACATCGTTTTGATTTTTTGACAGCTGTCTTATATCTCCGGTCTAACTCTATCTTGAAATTTATAGATTTCTACATGCAGTAGATTTTAAGATCTGGAAATCCATTTTTAAGTAAAATGGGAAGTTTTTCGCTCTGCATGTAATGGTGTCATGGTGTAAGACAGCGTATCTCGAAAACCGCCCGAAGGATTTTTTTTAAATTAATATATGATACTAATCGGTTTTATATGAAGTGAATCCACCTATCCGCTTAAATAGGAAAACTCTAGTTTTTTATATAATCCGATTTAAGAAATGGGACTATTTTCTTAAGCCAAGCTGTACAAATGCAATAGAGTATTCACTACCTTCTTCCGCCGGGAATTACAGTTAAAATTTGATGTACGGTTGCCGTTATCAATAAAGCTTGTGACCGGGCTAATTATTTATATTTTTTTAAATGCAAAAACAATGAATTATATACTCTAAACATGTGAAACATATGTATTAAATTCAATTGGGGTTTATATGTTTTCTCTTTTTGTTACAAAGAAATAATTTCAGATTTTATACATGCATATATTCGAAAAATTATTTAGATTCCTTTTTCAAAATGAGGAAATATTTTTTAATTACATGTATTCAATTTTACTGCTAAATATAATAAATCTTTCATTTTCTAATGATAAAATATTTTTCATTTCTTTGTTTCTTTCGCAACGAAGACAACCAACCAACTATTATCGTATCAATGCGCGAAGCACAAATTAGCGAGAGGCATTTGGGGAAAAGATAGGCACAGAAAATCAAAGATATTATACTTACTATTAGGTATTTTGTTTATTTATTCATTGTTTTTTATTTTATATGACTTGATGGTTCTTTTTAAAAATTTCGTTTTGGTAAGGTGCTTAGTTTGTCTTTGTCAGAGCAACTGCCAATTACATGTTTTTATGGCTTTAAAATATTACTTTTATGTTATTTTGTAAAAGAAAATGCAGAAAGTTAGTTCTGAATTAAGTGTTTTATGTTATACAATGGATAAATAAGTTCTTAATTACTTTAAATCCAAATCCAGAGTTTGAAAAGTAAACAAATAGTTTTTTTTTCTTTTTCTTATTGCATTCAGGGGTCGATGCAGGTTTTTTTCTTGGGGCCCATTTTGTGAAAAGTAAAGGTTGTTTTTGTGAAATTTATTATATGTTTGTGAAAAATAACATTTTGTAACGAAAGTTGAAATCGATTTAATCAAATTCGAACCAAGCATTTATAAACAAAACCTGTTTTAAATCCTTTTGCGGAAGTTTTCCTCTCTGGCAAACTTGTTTGTTTAAAAATTACACATTTTAAAACATCACAAAATAATAAATAGTAAGTTTTTATGGAATAGAATTTTGTGAAGTGGCCCATTTTATCAAATTGATTTTTGTGAAGGGTCCCATTTTATTAAATAGATTTTTGTGAAGGGCCCTAAATAGGCCCCAAATTTTTCCTGGATCGACCCCTGGCATTACCTTATTGCATTCATATTGCCAGTATTATTACATTGTTATCATTTTTTTTCTCATTACATTTACAAACAGTTGTGTGACAAACTTCTATCTTCATGAATGTTTTGCATTTACTTTATATTAATTTTTCACATTCATTTTTTAATAAGCTTGTTAAATAGTTTTCAAGCACTATATTGTTTCAATGTCAAATGTTACATTAAAAATTGTTAAAAAATACAGTAAAAAAATTGCTATTTGCTCGCGAAACTTAAGAATATAATCATTTTAACCCACATAGATTTTTTTAGCTCTAAAATATTACTATACAATGAATAAATAAGTTCTTATTTACTTTAAATTCAGAGTTTAAAAAGTAAACAAATAGCTATTTTATCTTTCAATTTTTCTATCATTTACCTGTGACTTTAAAAATCATTTAAAATTACTAATTTAGAGGTATGAAATACCTTGTATGTGCTTAAATCACAGAAAAAATACAACTTTAGTAAGTATATTGCAGGGCTCTGTTTAAGAAGAATTAAGAACACCTTTAAAGGATCCTTCACAATTTTTTTTAAATCTTAAAACAGTATCCTTCACATTTTTTTTTCATTTTAAAACAGGTTATTTCACATTTCTTTTCATATTAAAACAGGACACTTCACAAAACTTTTTCCTACCAAAAATTAACTCTTCACAAATTTAATCATCTTAAACATTTCCCAATTTTTGTATAAAATACTGTTTACTGTTGACTGTAATAAGCGTTTGTTCTTCAAAGTAAATTCTGAAAAATTATTAAATTTCAACTGCTGCTAATACATTTAATTTTTTGATTACAACTTACATAAATATCCATATTTTACATAGGGTTTCTTGTACAGAGGTGTATTTTGAAAACATATAGAAGAAAGAAAAAAAATTTTTTAGAGAAAACCGCTGTTAATTTTTTCGCAATGATTTTTAATAGTCAGATCTTATAAATTAAGTGTTGGTGAGTGCAAAGTTTGAAATTGTCTGAATATGTTGAAAACAACATAGGGCTCTAAAACTATTTACTTGCATAAGTTTATTAAAAATGAATTTGAAAAATTAATATACAGTAACAGCAAAACATGCATGAAGCTTCACAAACAGCTATAGACCATCAAAGTATCAAATAAAATGAAAATTTTGAAATGGAGAACCATCAATTCAAAATAAATAAAAAACAATAATTAAATAAACAAAATACCTGGGGGAGGGGGGGGGAGTATTTTATCTATTATAAATTGCAGCTTGTATTTTCAAATAATTTGGAAGGGCGGATAAAATTTTATCATTTAAAATATTAAAAAAAATAATACCTTCTAAACTAGAATTTTATTATCAATTTTATAGAGATATTATGAGAGAAAAGTTCTACTTTTTGTATTTGTTCGCCACAGTATATTTTGTTGTTTTTCAGCCAGTCTATAGAATTCTTTGCAGGAGTGCGGTTTTCAACAGGCATGTGATGTTGAGCATTGGCCATATATAGGGCACTATTCGATTGCAAATTTGGAAGAAGTTTTTCCAACACTCATTTTTGGAAGTTTTCGTAGTTCATTTGCATGGGATTGTCACCCCTTTTTGTCGACGCTTTATACAGTAGTTGAGCATCCGTAAGGAAACACGTTTCCTCATTTTTACGCTCGAGTTAAGACCTTGTACAGCTAAGTACATGGCCGTTAAAGTTTTTTTCCTGTAAATAGTTAATAACTTTCTCCTTTTAATTCGATGTTATTCGTTTTTGGGTAAAGGTGAAAATAGGCACTCGCCAATCACCACTCGGCAATAAAACTTGAAAAACTGACTTGAAAAATATGGAGAAAACCGACCAAATGCAGGATTTTCTGATTTTCTTTTTTTCCCATGTTCGTTTGACAAAATTCATGATTTTCCTCTCCAGATCGACGAAAATAGTGATTTTTCTGCACCAGATCGATGAAATTAATGATTTTACTGCACTAGATTGGCGAAATTTATGATTTTTATGCGCCGATTAAAGAAATTCGTGATTTTTATGTGCCCGTTCAGCAAAATTTCTGATTTTTACATGCCGTTCAACAATTTTTTTTATCTTTATGTGCCCCGTTGACAAAATTTGTGATTTTTACATGCCTGATCGACTAAATTCATCATTTTTATATGCCCGATGGATGAAATTAATGATTTTTACATGCCGATCAATGAATTTCTTGATCTTTATGTGCCTGTTTGACAAAATTCATGATTTTCATGCACCGATAAACAAAATTCATGATTTTTACATCTGTGTTCGACAAAATTTATGATCTCCCCCTCCCTGATCCACAAAATTCATGTTTTTGCTGTGCCTGATTATTGAAACTCATCATTTTTACACACCCGATCGACAAAATTCATGAATTTTACACACCGATCAACGAAGTTCAAGATTTTTATGCACTTGATCGCCGAAATTCATGATTTTTTTCATGCTCGATCGATGAAATTTCATTTTTCTGAACCTGATCGATGAAATTATCGATTTTTATGGAAACGGTTGATGAAATTTGTGAATTTTATGCACCTACTTGATGAACTTGTGATTTTTAACCACCCACTTGATGAATTCGTGATTTCTATGCGACTACTCTACGAATTGGTAATTTTTATGCGTCCGTTCTACAAAATTCATGATTTTTTCGTGCCTAATCGATGAAATTCATAATTTTTACGCACCGATTGATGATTTTTATGTGCCTGATTCATAAATTTCTTGATTTTTATGCATCCGTATGATGAAATTAATGATTTTCATGTGCCGATCGAGGAATTTCTTGGTTTTTATGTATCTATTTGATGAAATACGTGATTTTTATGCGATCGATAAACAAAATTCAAGAATTTTACGTTCCCGATTGACAAAATTTAAGATCTCCCCCTCGCTGATCCACAAAATTCATGTTTTTGCTGTGCCTGATTATTGAAACTCATCATTTTTACACACCCGATCGACAAAATTTATGATTTTTACACACCGATCAACGAAGTTCAAGATTTTTATGCACTTGATCACCGAAATTCATGATTTTTTTCATGTTCAATCGACGAAATTTCATTTTTCTGAACCTGATCGATGAAATTATTGATTTTTATGCAAACGTTTGATGAAATTTGTGAATTTTATGCACCTACTTGATGAACTTGTGATTTTTAACCACCCACTTGATGAATTCGTGATTTCTATGCGACTACTCTACGAATTGGTAATTTTTATGCGTCCGTTCTACAAAATTCATGATTTTTTCGTACCTAATCGATGAAACTCATAATTTTTACGCACCGATTGATGATTTTTATGTGCCTGATTCATAAATTTCTTGATTTTTATGCATCCGTTTGATGAAATTAATGATGCCGATCAAGGAATTTCTTCGTTTTTATGTATCTATTTGCTGAAATACGTGATTTTTATGCGATCGATAAACAAAATTCAAGATTTTTACGTGCCCAATTGACCAAATATATGATCCCCCTCCCCGATCGACAAAAGTCATGTTTTTTCTGTGCTCGATTGATGAAATTCACAGATTTTTACATACCCGATCAACGAAATCATGATTTTTAAATACACTATCAACGAAATTCATGATTTTTTCATGCCCGATTGACGAAATTAATGATAATGTCCATGCCCCAATTTGACCCCCCCAAGGCGGGTACTTTTTAAAATTTTGCACACACCCTTCATGTGATATATTGTTGGAAATGTCCGAGACTGTTTAATCATATTATGCATCTCCTGTGTCCACACCCCCACTTTCCCCCCCAAGGGGGTACTTTCTGATATTTTGCACAACCCCTCATGTGATATATCGTTGGAAAGGTCTGTGACCGCTTAGTCATATTATGCATCTCTGGTGTCCATCCCCCCACTTTGTCCCCCCGAGGCGGGTACTTTTTAAAATTTTGCACACACCCTTCATGTGATATATTGTTGGAAAGGTCTGAGACTGTTTAATCATATTCTGCATCTCCTGTGTTCACACCCCCACTTTGCCCCCCCAAGAGGGTACTTTTTGAAATTTTGCACAACCCCTCATGTGATATATTGTTGGAAAGGTCTGTGACCGCTTAGGCATATTATGCATCTCTGGTGTCCATCCCCCCACTTTGCCCCACCCCTCTCAAGGGGGGTACTTTTTAAAATTTTGCACAACCCTTCATGTGATATACTGTTGGAAATGTCCGAGACTGTTTAATCATATTATGCATCTCCTGTGTCCACACCCCCACTTTGCCCCCCCCCTCTCTAGGGGGGTACTTTTTAAAATTTTCCACAACCCTTCATGTGATATACTGTTGGAAATGTCCGAGACTGTTTAATCATATTATGCATCTCCTGTGTTCACACCCCCACATTGCCCCCCCAAGAGGGTACTTTTTGAAATTTTGCACAACCCTTCATGTGATATATCGTTGGAAAGGTCTGTGACCGCTTAGTCATATTATGCATCTCTTGTGTCCATCCCCCCACTTTGCCCCCCCAAGGCGGGTACTTTTAAAATTTTGCACACACCCTTCATGTGATATATTGTTGGAAAGGTCTGAGA
The DNA here is from genome assembly GCA_963931845.1 of Maratus michaelseni. Classification (NCBI taxonomy): domain Eukaryota; kingdom Metazoa; phylum Arthropoda; class Arachnida; order Araneae; family Salticidae; genus Maratus; species Maratus michaelseni. The sequence goes on along the minus strand of CAWVPG010000094.1, from coordinate 771,843 downwards.
CTGTTTAATCATATTATGCTCCTGTGTCCACACCCCCACTTTGCCCACCTAAGGGGGTACTTTCTCATATTTTGCACAACCCCTCATGTGATATATCGTTGGAAAGGTCTGTGACCGCTTAGTCATATTATGCATCTCTGGTGTCCATCCCCCCACCTTGCCCCCCCAAGGCGGGTACTTTTTAAAATTTTGCACACACCCTTCATGTGATATATTGTTGGAAAAGTCTGAGACTGTTTAATCATATTCTGCATCTCCTGTGTTCACACCCCCACTTTGCCCCCCAAGAGGGTACTTTTTGAAATTTTGCACAACCCCTCATGTGATATATTGTTGGAAAGGTCTGTGACCGCTTAGTCATATTATGCATCTCTGGTGTCCATCCCCCCACTTTGCCCCCCCCCCTCTCAAGGGGGGTACTTTTTAAAATTTTGCACAACCCTTCATGTGATATACTGTTGGAAATGTCCGAGACTGTTTAATCATATTATGCATCTCTGGTGTCCATCCCCCCACTTTGCCCCCCCCCTCTCAAGGGGGGTACTTTTAAAATTTTGCACACACCCTTCATGTGATATATTGTTGGAAAGGTCTGAGACTGTTTAATCATATTCTGCATCTCCTGTGTTCACACCCCCACTTTGCCCCCCCAAGAGGGTACTTTTTGAAATTTTGCACAACCCCTCATGTGATGTATCGTTGGAAAGGTCTGTGACTGCTTAGTCATATTATGCATCTCTGGTGTCCATCCCCCCACTTTGGCCCCCAAGGCGGGTACTTTTTAAAATTTTGCACACTCCCTTCATGTGATATATTGTTGGAAAGGTCTGTGACTGTTTAATCATATTATGCATCTCCGGTGTCCGTACCCCCACTTTGCCCCCCTCCCCAACGGGGTACTTTTTGAAATTTTGCACAACCCCTCATGTGATATATCGTTGGAAAGGTCTGTGTCCACTTAGTTAGATTATGCACCTCCGGTGTCCATCCCCCCACTTTGCCCCCTCCAGGGGGGCACTTTTTAAATTTTGCTGACACTCCTCGTGATATATTGTTGGAAAGGTCTGTGACCACTTAGTCATATTATGCATCTCCAGTATCCATCCCCCCCACTGTGCCCCTCCCACAAGGGGGGTACTTTTTAAAATTTTGCACAACCCTTCATGTGATATACTGTTGGAAATGTCCGAGACTGTTTAATCATATTATGCATCTCCTGTGTTCACACCCCCACTTTGCCCCCAAAGAGGGTACTTTTTGAAATTTTGCACAACCCCTCATGTGATATATCGTTGGAAATGTCTGTGACTGCTTAAACATATTATGCATCTCTGGTGTCCATCCCCCCACTTTGACCCCCAAGGCGGGTACTTTTTAAAATTTTGCCCACACCCTTCATGTGATATATTGTTGGAAAGTTCTGAGACTGTTTAATCATATTCTGCATCTCCTGTGTTCACACCCCCACTTTGCCCCCCAAGAGGGTACTTTTTGAAATTTTGCACAACACCTCATGTGATATATCGTTGGAAAGGTCTGTGACTGCTTAGTCATGTTATGCATCTCTGGTGTCCATCCCCCCACTTTGCCCCCCCAAGAGGGTATTTTTGAAATTTTGCACAACCCTTCATGTGATATATTGTTGGAAAGGTCTGTGACTGTTTAATCATATTATGCATCTCCTGTGTCCACACCCCCACTTTGCCCCCCCAAGGGGGTACCTTCTGATATTTTGCACATCCCCTCATGTGATATATCGTTGGAAAGGTCTGTGACCACTTAGTCATATTATGCATCTCTGGTGTCCATCCCCCCACTTTGCCCCACCAAGGCGGGTACTTTTTAAAATTTTGCACACACCCTTCATGTGATATATTGTTGGAAAGGTCTGAGACTGTTTAATCATATTCTGCATCTCCTGTGTTCACACCCCCACTTTGCCCCCCCCAAGAGGGTACTTTTTGAAATTTTGCACAACCCCTTATGTGATATATCGTTGGAAAGGTCTGTGACCGCTTAGTCATATTATGCATCTCTGGTGTCCATCCCCCCACTTTGCCCCCCCCCTCTCAAGGGGGGTACTTTTTAAAATTTTGCACAACCCTTCATGTGATATACTGTTGGAAATGTCCGAGACTGTTTAATCATATTATGCATCTCCTGTGTCCACACCCCCACTTTGCCCCCCCAAGGGGGTACTTTCTGATATTTTGCACAACCCCTCATGTGATATATCGTTGGAAAGGTCTGTGACCGCTTAGTCATATTATGCATCTCTGGTGTCCATCCCCACACCTTGCCCCCCCAAGGCGGGTACTTTTTAAAATTTTGCACACACCCTTCATGTGATATATTGTTGGAAAGGTCTGAGACTGTTTAATCATATTCTGCATCTCCTGTGTTCACACCCCCACTTTGCCCCCCCAAGAGGGTACTTTTTGAAATTTTGCACAACCCCTCATGTGATATATTGTTGGAAAGGTCTGTGACCGCTTAGTCATATTATGCATCTCTGGTGTCCATCCCCCCACTTTGCCCCCCCCCCTCTCAAGGGGGGTACTTTTTAAAATTTTGCACAACCCTTCATGTGATATACTGTTGGAAATGTCCGAGACTGTTTAATCATATTATGCATCTCCTGTGTCCACACCCCCACTTTGCCCCCCCCTTTCAAGGGGGGTACTTTTAAAATTTTGCACACACCCTTTATGTGATATATTGTTGGAAAGGTCTGAGACTGTTTAATCATATTCTGCATCTCCTGTGTTCACACCCCCACTTTGCCCCCCCAAGAGGGTACTTTTTGAAATTTTGCACAACCCCTCATGTGATGTATCGTTGGAAAGGTCTGTGACTGCTTAGTCATATTATGCATCTCTGGTGTCCATCCCCCCACTTTGCCCCCCCAAGAGGGTACTTTTTGAAATTTTGCACAACCCTTCATGTGATATATTGTTGGAAAGGTCTGTGACTGTTTAATCCTATTATGCATCTCCTGTGTCCACACACCCACTTTGCCCCCGCAAGGGGGTACTTTTTGATATTTTGCACAACCTCTCATGTGATATATCGTTGGAAAGGTCTGTGACCGCTTAGTCATATTATGCATCTCTGGTGTCCATCCCCCCACTTTGCCCCCCCAAGGCGGGTACTTTTTAAAATTTTGCACACAACCTTCATGTGATATATTGTTGGAAAGGTCTGAGACTGTTTAATCATATTCTGCATCTCCTGTGTTCACACCCCCACTTTGCCCCCCCAAGAGGGTACTTTTTGAAATTTTGCACAACCCCTCATGTGATGTATCGTTGGAAAGGTCTGTGACTGCTTAGTCATATTATGCATCTCTGGTGTCCATCCCCCCACTTTGCCCCCCCAAGAGGGTACTTTTTGAAATTTTGCACAACCCTTCATGTGATATATTGTTGGAAACGTCTGTGACTGTTTAATCCTATTACGCATCTCCTGTGTCCACACCCCCACTTTGCCCCCCCAAGGGGGTACTTTCTGATATTTTGCACAACCCCTCATGTGATATATCGTTGGAAAGGTCTGTGACCGCTTAGTCATATTATGCATCTCTGGTGTCCATCCCCCCACTTTGCCCCCCCCCAAGGCGGGTACTTTTTAAAATTTTGCACACACCCTTCATGTGATATATTGTTGGAAAGGTCTGAGACTGTTTAATCATATTCTGCATGTCCTGTGTTCACACCCCCACTTTGCCCCCCCAAGAGGGTACTTTTTGAAATTTTGCACAACCCTTCATGTGATATATCGTTGGAAAGGTCTGTGACCGCTTAGTCATATTATGCATCTCTGGTGTCCATCCCCCCACTTTGCCCCCCCCAAGGCGGGTACTTTTTAAAATTTTGCACACACCCTTCATGTGATATATTGTTGGAAATGTCCGAGACTGTTTAATCATATTATGCATCTTCTGTGTCCACACCCCCACTTTGCCCCCCAAGGGGGTACTTTCTCAAATTTTGCACAACCCCTCATGTGATATATCGTTGGAAATGTCTGTGACTGCTTAGTCATATTATGCATCTCTGGTGGCCATCCCCCCACTTTGCCCCCCAAGGCGGGTACTTTTTAAAATTTTGCACACTCCCTTCATGTGATATATTGTTGGAAAGGTCTGTGACTGTTTAATCATATTATGCATCTCCGGTGTCCGTACCCCCACTTTGCCCCCCTCCCCAACGGGGTACTTTTTGAAATTTTGCACAACCCCTCATGTGATATATCGTTGGAAAGGTCTGTGTCCACTTAGTTAGATTATGCACCTCCGGTGTCCATCCCCCCACATTGCCCCCTCCAGGGGGCACTTTTTAAATTTTGCTGACACTCCTCGTGATATATTGTTGGAAAGGTCTGTGACCACTTAGTCATATTATGCATCTCCAGTATCCATCCCCCCCACTGTGCCCCTCCCACAAGGGGGGTACTTTTTAAAATTTTGCACACACCCCTCATGTGATATATTGTTTAAAAGGTCTGTGACCACTTAATCTTATTATTCAGCACGGCAGCTATACGGTGCCGCAGGCAGCGGGAACCCGAGCCGGAGGTTCCTGCGGTTAGAGCTTTATACTATTCGATGTGCAAATTAAGGTATTATCCGGTGCATGCATAGCACGACCGGTATACGGTGCCGGAGGCAGCAGGGACCTGGGTTGGTGGTTCGTTCGGTTATAGGTTTATACTATTCCATGTGGAAATTAAGGGATTGTCATACAAATGGAGAATTCAGTTAGATTCGAGGCCCTGATGTAAATTGAAGGCCCACTAGCGGGCGAAGCCACTAAGTTTTATTCTTATAAATTTATACCCTAATGCTTAATTGCGACTGAAATAAATTTTCATCAATAACCGCTTAAAAGTAATGATATCAGTACAAAAACCCTTAACGGGTTAAAAGTTGTGACGCAGCACTTTCTTTTGGCTCTAAGAATTTCAAATATGGGTCTTAAAAGTAATGATATCAAATTTGAGTGACGCTATGTTAATTTTTTTTAAATCATCATTTTCTTTTTAGTTTTATTTATATTCACAGGTGCAATTATTATCTTAACATGAAAATAATATAAAATTTATTCGCTAAAGCTTTTTCATTCAGATCTCTCAGGAATTCAAAATATGGGTTTTAAAAGAAATTATATCAAAATTTGAGTGACACCTTGACGTGAATTTAATACGATTGTTTTAAATTTAAATTTAAATTATTTTTCGTTTGTCTTCTAAAGTATATTTACACATACAAACAATACTTTAAATTTTTCAATACACTGTTAAATATATTACTTTCACTGAGCCTATATTATGTATTGAAATGTATTTATTTCAATAGACTGATTCATGTTTTGTGCCACGGTATCCAAAATCATAAGTAAAATTTATGTAAATGATTAATTTGCGTCATAGTATCCACTTGCATACATTTTCCTTTGTTTGGATACTATGACGCAAATTAATCATTTACATAAATTTTACTTATGATTTTGGATACCGTGGCACAAAACATGAATCAGTCTATTGAAATAAATACATTTCAATACATAATATAGGCTCAGTGAAAGTAATATATTTAACAGTGTATTGAAAAATTAAAAGTATTGTTTGTATGTGTAAATATACTTTAGAAGACAAACGAAAAATAATTTAAATTTAAATTTAAAACAATCCTATTAAATTCACGTCAAGGTGTCACTCAAATTTTGATATAATTTCTTTTAAAACCCATATTTTGAATTCCTGAGAGATCTGAATGAAAAAGCTTTAGCGAATAAATTTTATATTATTTTCATGTTAAGATAATAATTGCACCTGTGAATATAAATAAAACTAAAAAGAAAATGATGATTTAAAAAAAATTAACATAGCGTCACTCAAATTTGATATCATTACTTTTAAGACCCATATTTGAAATTCTTAGAGCCAAAAGAAAGTGCTGCGTCACAACTTTTAACCCGTTAAGGGTTTTTGTACTGATATTGTTTAGCATTGTTAAAGGATAGTGACATTTTGACGTTTTCAATATTGTACATTGTTGAAAGGTATCAAAATTGATCAATGGAATTTTTTCCATTGCTGAAAGTGCCAGAAAGTTGTCATTATAGAAAACTTCTTATATAATTATAAATAAATTTTTGATAATAACAATTGAAAAATGATGACTTAAAGACGAATTTTCCATTGTTGCCGGAAAAATTTCATATTTTAAGATTTCTTCATTGTTGAAAGCGTGGGAAAATTTGTCACTGTAATGTTTCCCTTGTTAAAGGATAAGGACATTTTTACGTTTTAAATATTGTCCATTGTTGAAACGGTATCAATATTTTTCAATGGAATTTTTTCCATTGTTGGAAGTGCGGGAAAGTTGTCATTATAGATAATTTCTAATATAATTATAAATAAATTTTTCATAATAACAATTGAAAAATGATGACTTAAAGACGAATTTTCCATTGTTGCCGGAAAATTTTCATATTTTAAGATTTCTTCATAGGTGAAAGCGTGGGAAAATTCGTCACTATAATTTTTTCCATTGTTAAAGGTTAGGGACATTTTTACGTTTTAAATATTGTTCATTGTTGAATCGGTATCAACATTTGTCAATGGAATTTTTTCCATTGTTGGAAGTGCGGGAAAGTTGTCATTATAGATAATTTCTAATATAATTATAAATAAATTTTTCATGATAACAATTGAAAAATGATGACTTAAAGACGAATTTTCCATTGTTGCCGGAAAAATTTCATATTTTAAGATTTCTTCATTGTTGAAAGCGTGGGAAAATTTGTCACTGTAATGTTTTCCCTTGTTAAAGGATAAGGACATTTTTACGTTTTAAATATTGTCCATTGTTGAAACGGTATCAATATTTTTCAACGGAATTTTTTCCATTGTTGGAAGTGCGGGAAAGTTGTCATTATAGATAATTTCTAATATAATTATAAATAAATTTTTGATAATAACAATTGAAAAATGATGACTTAAAAACGATTTTTCCATTGTTGCCGGAAAAATTTCATATTTTAAGATTTCTTCATTGTTGAAAGCGTGGGAAAATTCGTCACTATAATTTTTTCCATTGTTATAGGTTAGGGACATTTTTACGTTTTAAATATTGTTCATTGTTGAAACGGTATCAACATTTGTCAATGGAATTTTTTCCATTGTTGGAAGTGCGGGAAAGTTGTCATTATAGATAATTTCTAATATAATTATAAATAAATTTTTCATGATAACAATTGAAAAATGATGACTTAAAGACGAATTTTCCATTGTTGCCGGAAAAATTTCATATTTTAAGATTTCTTCATTGGTGAAAGCGTGGGAAAATTCGTCACTATAATTTTTTCCATTGTTATAGGTTAGGGACATTTTTACGTTTTAAATATTGTTCATTGTTGAAGCTGTATCAAAACTGGTCAATGGAATTTTTTCCATTGTTGAAAGTGCCGGAAAGTTGTCATTATAGATAATTTCTAATATAATTATAAATAAATTTTTCATGATATAAATTGAAAATGATGGCTTAAAGACGAATTTTCCATTGTTGCCAGAAAAATTTCATATTTTTAGATTTCTTCATTGTTGAAAACGTGGGAAAATTTGTCACTATATTGTTTTCCATTGTTAAAGGATAGTGACATTTTCACGTTGTTTATATTGTCCATTGTTGAAACGGTATCAAAATTGGTCAATGGGATTTTTTCCATTGTTGAAAGTGCCGGAAAGTTGTCATTATATATAATTTCTAATATAATTATAAATAAATTTTTCATGATAACAATTGAAAAATGATGGCTTAAAGACGAATTTTCCATTGTTGCCGGAAAATTTTCATATTTTAAGATTTCTTCATTGTTGAAAGCGTGCGAAAATTTGTCACTATAGTTTTTTCCATTCTTAAAGGATAGTGAAATTTTCACGTTTTAAATATTGTCCATTGTTGAAACGGTATCAAAATTGGTCAATGGAATTTTTTCCATTGTTGAAAGTGCCGGAAAGTTGTCATTATAGATAATTTCTAATATAATTATAAATAAATTTTTCATGATAACAATTGAAAAATGATGGCTTAAAGACGAATTTTCCATTGTTGCCGGAAGAATTTCATATTTTAAGATTTCTTCATTGTTGAAAGCGTGGGAAAATTTGTCACTGTAATGTTTTCCCTTGTTAAAGGATAAGGACATTTTTACGTTTTAAATATTGTCCATTGTTGAAACGGTATCAATATTTTTCAACGGAATTTTTTCCATTGTTGGAAGTGCGGGAAAGTTGTCATTATAGATAATTTCTAATATAATTATAAATAAAATTTTCATAATAACAACTGAAAAATGATGACTTAAAGACGAATTTTTAATTGTTGCCGGAAAATTTTCATATTTTAAGGTTTCTTCATTGTTGAAAGTGTGGGAAAATTTGTCAGTATATTGTTTACCATTGTTAAAGGATAGTGACATTTTGACGTTTTCAATATTGTACATTGTTGAAACGGTATCAAAATTGGTCAATGGAATTTTTTCCATTGTTGGAAGTGCCAGAAAGTCGTCATTATAGAAAACTTCTTATATAATTATAAATAAATTTTTGATAATAACAATTGAAAAATGATGACTTAAAAACGATTTTTCCATTGTTGCCGGAAAAATTTCATATTTTAAGATTTCTTCATTGGTGAAAGCGTGGGAAAATTCGTCACTATAATTTTTTCCATTGTTAAAGGTTAGGGACATTTTTACGTTTTAAAAATTGTTCATTGTTGAAACGGTATCAACATTTGTCAATGGAATTTTTTCCATTGTTGGAAGTGTCGGAAAGTTGTCATTATAGATAATTTCTAATATAATTATAAATAAAATTTTGATAATAACAATTGAAAAATGATGACTTAAAGACGAATTTTCCATTGTTGCCGGAAAAATTTCATATTTTAAGATTTCTTCATTGTTGAAAGCGTGGGAAAATTTGTCACTGTAATGTTTTCCCTTGTTAAAGGATAAGGACATTTTTACGTTTTAAATATTGTCCATTGTTGAAACGGTATCAATATTTTTCAACGGAATTTTTTCCATTGTTGGAAGTGCGGGAAAGTTGTCATTATAGATAATTTCTAATATAATTATAAATAAATTTTTGATAATAACAATTGAAAAATGATGACTTAAAAACGATTTTTCCATTGTTGCCGGAAAAATTTCATATTTTAAGATTTCTTCATTGTTGAAAGCGTGGGAAAATTCGTCACTATAATTTTTTCCATTGTTATAGGTTAGGGACATTTTTACGTTTTAAATATTGTTCATTGTTGAAACGGTATCAACATTTGTCAATGGAATTTTTTCCATTGTTGGAAGTGCGGGAAAGTTGTCATTATAGATAATTTCTAATATAATTATAAATAAATTTTTCATGATAACAATTGAAAAATGATGACTTAAAGACGAATTTTCCATTGTTGCCGGAAAAATTTCATATTTTAAGATTTCTTCATTGGTGAAAGCGTGGGAAAATTCGTCACTATAATTTTTTCCATTGTTATAGGTTAGGGACATTTTTACGTTTTAAATATTGTTCATTGTTGAAGCTGTATCAAAACTGGTCAATGGAATTTTTTCCATTGTTGAAAGTGCCGGAAAGTTGTCATTATAGATAATTTCTAATATAATTATAAATAAATTTTTCATGATATAAATTGAAAATGATGGCTTAAAGACGAATTTTCCATTGTTGCCAGAAAAATTTCATATTTTTAGATTTCTTCATTGTTGAAAACGTGGGAAAATTTGTCACTATATTGTTTTCCATTGTTAAAGGATAGTGACATTTTCACGTTGTTTATATTGTCTATTGCTGAAACGGTATCAAAACTGGTCAATGGAATTTTTTCCATTGTTGGAAGTGCCAGAAAGTTGTCATTATATATAACTTCTAATATAATTATAAATAAATTTTTCATAATAACAATTGAAAAATGATGACTTAAAGACGAATTTTCCATTGTTGCCGGAAAAATTTCATATTTTAAGATTTCTTCATTGTTGAAAGCGTGGCAAAATTTGTCACTATACTGCTTTCCATTGTTAAAGGATAGTGAATTTTCACGTTTTAAATATTGTCCATTGTTGAAACGGTATCAAAATTGGTCAATGGAATTTTTTCCATTGTTGAAAGTGTCGGAAAGTTGTCATTATAAATAATTTCTAATATAATTATAAATAAATTTTTCATAATAACAACTGAAAAATGATGACTTAAAGACGAATTTTCCATTGTTGCCGGAAAAATTTCATATTTTAAGATTTCTTCATTGTTGAAAGCGTGGGAAAATTTGTCACTGTAATGTTTTCCCTTGTTAAAGGATAAGGACATTTTTACGTTTTAAATATTGTCCATTGTTGAAACGCTATCAATATTTTTCAACGGAATTTTTTTCCATTGTTGGAAGTACGGGAAAGTTGTCATTATAGATAATTTCTAATATAATTATAAATAAATTTTTCATAATAGCAACTGAAAAATGATGACTTAAAGACGAATTTCTCATTGTTGCCGGAAAATTTTCATATTTTAAGGTTTCTTCATTGTTGAAAGAGTGGGAAAATTTGTCAGTATATTGTTTACCATTGTTAAAGGATAGTAACATTTTGACGTTTTCAATATTGTACATTGTTGAAACGGTATCAAAATTGGTCAATGGAATTTTTTCCATTGTTGGAAGTGCCAGAAAGTTGTCATTATAGAAAACTTCTTATATAATTATAAATAAAATTTTGATAATAACAATTGAGAAATGATGACTTAAAAACGATTTTTCCATTGTTGCCGGAAAAATTTCATATTTTAAGATTTCTTCATTGGTGAAAGCGTGGGAAAATTCGTCACTATAATTTTTTCCATTGTTAAAGGTTAGGGACATTTTTACGTTTTAAATATTGTCCATTGTTGAAACGGTATCAATATTTTTCAACGGAATTTTTTCCATTGTTGGAAGTGCCGGAAAGTTGTCATTATAGATAATTTCTAATATAATTATAAATAAGTTTTTCATGATAACAATTGAAAAATGATGACTTAAAGACGAATTTTCCATTGTTGCCAGAAAAATTTCATATTTTTAGATTTCTTCATTGTTGAAAACGTGGGAAAATTTGTCACTATATTGTTTTCCATTGTTAAAGGATAGTGACATTTTCACGTTGCTTATATTGTCCATTGTTGAAACGGTATCAATATTTGTTGAAAGCGTGGCAAAATTTGTCACTATACTGCTTTCCATTGTTAAAGGATAGTGAATTTTCACGTTTTAAATATTGTCCATTGTTGAAACGGTATCAAAATTGGTCAATGGAATTTTTTCCATTGTTGAAAGTGTCGGAAAGTTGTCATTATAAATAATTTCTAATATAATTATAAATAAATTTTTCATAATAACAACTGAAAAATGATGACTTAAAGACGAATTTTCCATTGTTGCCGGAAAAATTTCATATTTTAAGATTTCTTCATTGTTGAAAGCGTGGTAAAATTTGTCACTGTAATGTTTTCCCTTGTTAAAGGTTAGGGACATTTTTACGTTTTAAATATTGTCCATTGTTGAAACGCTATCAATATTTTTCAACGGAATTTTTTTCCATTGTTGGAAGTACGGGAAAGTTGTCATTATAGATAATTTCTAATATAATTATAAATAAATTTTTCATAATAGCAACTGAAAAATGATGACTTAAAGACGAATTTCTCATTGTTGCCGGAAAATTTTCATATTTTAAGGTTTCTTCATTGTTGAAAGAGTGGGAAAATTTGTCAGTATATTGTTTACCATTGTTAAAGGATAGTAACATTTTGACGTTTTCAATATTGTACATTGTTGAAACGGTATCAAAATTGGTCAATGGAATTTTTTCCATTGTTGGAAGTGCCAGAAAGTTGTCATTATAGAAAACTTCTTATATAATTATAAATAAAATTTTGATAATAACAATTGAGAAATGATGACTTAAAAACGATTTTTCCATTGTTGCCGGAAAAATTTCATATTTTAAGATTTCTTCATTGGTGAAAGCGTGGGAAAATTTGTCACTGTAATGTTTTCCCTTGTTAAAGGATAAGGAAATTTTTACGTTTTAAATATTGTCCATTGTTGAAACGGTATCAATATTTTTCAACGGAATTTTTTCCATTGTTGGAAGTACGGGAAAGTTGTCGTTATAGATAATTTCTAATATAATTATAAATAAATTTTTCATAATAACAACTGAAAAATGATGACTTAAAGACGAATTTCTCATTGTTGCCGGAAAATTTTCATATTTTAAGGTTTCTTCATTGTTGAAAGGGTGGGAAAATTTGTCAGTATATTGTTTACCATTGTTAAAGGATAGTGACATTTTGACGTTTTCAATATTGTACATTGTTGAAACGGTATCAAAATTGGTCAATGGAATTTTTTCCATTGTTGAAAGTGCCAGAAAGTTGTCGTTATAGAAAACTTCTTATATAATTATAAATAAATTTTTGATAATAACAATTGAAAAATGATGGCTTAAAGACGAATTTTCCATTGTTGCCGGAAAAATTTCATATTTTAAGATTTCTTCATTGTTGAAAGCGTGGGAAAAATTGTCACTGTAATGTTTTCCCTTGTTAAACGATAAGGACATTTTTACGTTTTAAATATTGTCCATTGTCGAAACGGTATCAATATTTTTCAACGGAATTTTTTCCATTGTTGGAAGTGCGGGAAAGTTGTCATTATAGATAATTTCTAATATAATTATAAATAAATTTTTCATAATAACAATTGAAAAATGATGACTTAAAAACGATTTTTCCGTTGTTGCCGGAAAAATTTCATATTTTAAGATTTCTTCATTGGTGAAAGCGTGGGAAAATTCGTCACTATAATTTTTTCCATTGTTAAAGGTTAGGGACATTTTTACGTTTTAAATATTGTTCATTGTTGAAACGGTATCAACATTTGTCAATGGAATTTTTTCCATTGTTGGAAGTGCGGGAAAGTTGTCATTATAGAAAACTTCTTATATAATTATAAATAAAATTTTGATAATAACAATTGAGAAATGATGACTTAAAAACGATTTTTCCATTGTTGCCGGAAAAATTTCATATTTTAAGATTTCTTCATTGGTGAAAGCGTGGGAAAATTCGTCACTATAATTCTTTCCATTGTTAAAGGTTAGGGACATTTTTACGTTTTAAATATTGTTCATTGTTGAAACGGTATCAAAATTGGTCAATGGAATTTTTTCTATTGTTGAAAGTGTCGGAAAGTTGTCATTATAGATAATTTCTAATATAATTATAAATAAATTTTTCATGATAACAATTGTAAAATGATGACTTAAAGACGAATTTTCCATTGTTGCCGGAAAAATTTCATATTTTAAGATTTCGTCATTGTTGAAAGCGTGGGAAAATTTGTCACTGTAATGTTTTCCCTTGTTAAAGGATAAGGACATTTTTACGTTTTAAATATTGTCCATTGTTGAAACGGTATCAATATTTTTCAACGGAATTTTTTCCATTGTTGGAAGTGCCGGAAAGTTGTCATTATAGATAATTTCTAATATAATTATAAATAAATTTTTCATGATAACAATTGAAAAATGATGACTTAAAGACGAATTTTCCATTGTTGCCAGAAAAAATTCATATTTTTAGATTTCTTCATTGTTGAAAACGTGGGAAAATTTGTCACTATATTGTTTTCCATTGTTAAAGGATAGTGACATTTTCACGTTGTTTATATTGTCCATTGTTGAAACGGTATCAAAACTGGTCAATGGAATTTTTTCCATTGTTGGAAGTGCCAGAAAGTTGTCATTATATATAATTTCTGATATAATTATAAATAAATTTTTCATAATAACAATTGAAAAATGATGGCTTAAAGACGAATTTTCCATTGTTGCCGGAAAAATTTCATATTTTAAGATTTCTTCATTGTTGAAAGCGTGGGAAAATTTGTCACTGTAATGTTTTCCCTTTTTAAAGGATAAGGAAATTTTTACGTTTTAAATATTGTCCATTGTTGAAACGGTATCAATATTTTTCAACGGAATTTTTTCCATTGTTGGAAGTACGGGAAAGTTGTCGTTATAGATAATTTCTAATATAATTATAAATAAATTTTTCATAATAACAACTGAAAAATGATGACTTAAAGACGAATTTCTCATTGTTGCCGGAAAATTTTCATATTTTAAGGTTTCTTCATTGTTGAAAGGGTGGGAAAATTTGTCAGTATATTGTTTACCATTGTTAAAGGATAGTGACATTTTGACGTTTTCAATATTGTACATTGTTGAAACGGTATCAAAATTGGTCAATGGAATTTTTTCCATTGTTGAAAGTGCCAGAAAGTTGTCATTATAGAAATCTTCTTATATAATTATAAATAAATTTTTGATAATAACAATTGAAAAATGATGGCTTAAAGACGAATTTTCCATTGTTGCCGGAAAAATTTCATATTTTAAGATTTCTTCATTGTTGAAAGCGTGGGAAAAATTGTCACTGTAATGTTTTCCCTTGTTAAACGATAAGGACATTTTTACGTTTTAAATATTGTCCATTGTCGAAACGGTATCAATATTTTTCAACGGAATTTTTTCCATTGTTGGAAGTGCGGGAAAGTTGTCATTATAGATAATTTCTAATATAATTATAAATAAATTTTTCATAATAACAATTGAAAAATGATGACTTAAAAACGATTTTTCCGTTGTTGCCGGAAAAATTTCATATTTTAAGATTTCTTCATTGGTGAAAGCGTGGGAAAATTCGTCACTATAATTTTTTCCATTGTTAAAGGTTAGGGACATTTTTACGTTTTAAATATTGTTCATTGTTGAAACGGTATCAACATTTGTCAATGGAATTTTTTCCATTGTTGGAAGTGCGGGAAAGTTGTCATTATAGATAATTTCTAATATAATTATAAATAAATTTTTCATGATAACAATTGAAAAATGATGACTTAAAGACGAATTTTCCATTGTTGCCGGAAAAATTTCATATTTTAAGATTTCTTCATTGTTGAAAGCGTGGGAAAATTTGTCAGTGTAATGTTTTCCCTTGTTAAAGGATAAGGACATTTTTACGTTTTAAATATTGTCCATTGTTGAAACGCTATCAATATTTTTCAACGGAATTTTTTCCATTGTTGGAAGTGCGGGAAAGTTGTCATTATAGATAATTTCTAATATAATTATAAATAAATTTTTGATAATAACAATTGAAAAATGATGACTTAAAAACGATTTTTCCGTTGTTGCCGGAAAAATTTCATATTTTAAGATTTCTTCATTGGTGAAAGCGTGGGAAAATTCGTCACTATAATTTTTTCCATTGTTAAAGGTTAGGGACATTTTTACGTTTTAAATATTGTTCATTGTTGAAACGGTATCAACATTTGTCAATGGAATTTTTTCCATTGTTGGAAGTGCGGGAAAGTTGTCATTATAGATAATTTCTAATATAATTATAAATAAATTTTTCATGATAACAATTGAAAAATGATGACTTAAAGACGAATTTTCCATTGTTGCCGGAAAAATTTCATATTTTAAGATTTCTTCATTGTTGAAAGCGTGGGAAAATTTGTCACTGTAATGTTTTCCCTTGTTAAAGGATAAGGACATTTTTACGTTTTAAATATTGTCCACTGTTGAAACGGTATCAATATTTTTCAACGGAATTTTTTCCATTGTTGGAAGTGCGGGAAAGTTGTCATTATAGATAATTTCTAATATAATTATAAATAAATTTTTCATGATAACAATTGAAAAATGATGACTTAAAGACGAATTTTCCATTGTTGCCGGAAAAATTTCATATTTTAAGATTTCTTCATTGTTGAAAGCGTGGGAAAATTTGTCACTATATTGTTTTCCATTGTTAAAGGATAGTGACATTTTCACGTTGTTTATATTGTCCATTGTTGAAACGGTATCAAAACTGGTCAATGGAATTTTTTCCATTGTTGGAAGTGCCAGAAAGTTGTCATTATATATAACTTCTAATATAATTATAAATAAATTTTTCATAATAACAATTGAAAAATGATGACTTAAAGACGAATTTTCCATTGTTGCCGGAAAAATTTCATATTTTAAGATTTCTTCATTGTTGAAAGCGTGGCAAAATTTGCCACTATACTGTTTTCCATTGTTAAAGGATAGTGAATTTTCACGTTTTAAATATTGTCCATTGTTGAAACGGTATCAAAATTGGTCAATGGAATTTTTTCCATTGTTGAAAGTGCCGGAAAGTTGTCATTATAGATAATTTCTAATATAATTATAAATAAATTTTTCATGATAACAATTGAAAAATGATGGCTTAAAGACGAATTTTCCATTGTTGCCGGAAAAATTTCATATTTTAAGATTTCTTCATTGTTGAAAGCGTGGGAAAATTTGTCACTATAATGTTTTCCATTGTTAAAGGAAAGGGACATTTTTACGTTTTAAATATTGTCCATTGTTGAAACGGTATCAATATTTGTCAACGGAATTATTTCCATTGTTGGAAGTGCGGGAAAGTGGTCATTATAGATAATTTCTAATGCAATTATAAATAAATTTTTCATAATAACAACTGAAAAATGATGACTTAAAGACGAATTTTTCATTGTTGCCGGAAAATTTTCATATTTTAAGATTTCTTCATTGTTGAAATCGTGCGAAAATTTGTCACTATAGTTTTTTCCTTTCTTAAAGGATAGTGAAAATTTCACGTTTTAAATATTGTCCATTGTTGAAACGGTATCAAAATTGGTCAATGGAATTTTTTCCATTGTTGAAAGTGCCGGAAAGTTGTCATTATAGATAATTTCTAATATAATTACAAATAAATTTTTCATGATAACAATTGAAAAATGATGGCTTAAAGACGAATTTTCCATTGTTGCCGGAAAAATTTCATATTTTAAGATTTCTTCATTGTTGAAAGCGTGGGAAAATTTGTCACTGTAATGTTTTCCCTTGTTAAAGGATAAGGAAATTTTTACGTTTTAAATATTGTCCATTGTTGAAACGGTATCAATATTTTTCAACGGAATTTTTTCCATTGTTGGAAGTACGGGAAAGTTGTCGTTATAGATAATTTCTAATATAATTATAAATAAATTTTTCATAATAACAACTGAAAAATGATGACTTAAAGACGAATTTCTCATTGTTGCCGGAAAATTTTCATATTTTAAGGTTTCTTCATTGTTGAAAGGGTGGGAAAATTTGTCAGTATATTGTTTACCATTGTTAAAGGATAGTGACATTTTGACGTTTTCAATATTGTACATTGTTGAAACGGTATCAAAATTGGTCAATGGAATTTTTTCCATTGTTGAAAGTGCCAGAAAGTTGTCATTATAGAAAACTTCTTATATAATTATAAATAAATTTTTGATAATAACAATTGAAAAATGATGGCTTAAAGACGAATTTTCCATTGTTGCCGGAAAAATTTCATATTTTAAGATTTCTTCATTGTTGAAAGCGTGGGAAAATTTGTCAGTGTAATGTTTTCCCTTGTTAAAGGATAAGGACATTTTTACGTTTTAAATATTGTCCATTGTTGAAACGCTATCAATATTTTTCAACGGAATTTTTTCCATTGTTGGAAGTGCGGGAAAGTTGTCATTATAGATAATTTCTAATATAATTATAAATAAATTTTTGATAATAACAATTGAAAAATGATGACTTAAAAACGATTTTTCCGTTGTTGCCGGAAAAATTTCATATTTTAAGATTTCTTCATTGGTGAAAGCGTGGGAAAATTTGTCAGTGTAATGTTTTCCCTTGTTAAACGATAAGGACATTTTTACGTTTTAAATATTGTCCATTGTCGAAACGGTATCAATATTTTTCA
Organism: Maratus michaelseni; assembly: GCA_963931845.1. Lineage (NCBI taxonomy): Eukaryota > Metazoa > Arthropoda > Arachnida > Araneae > Salticidae > Maratus > Maratus michaelseni. Next base: position 753,924 of record CAWVPG010000094.1, on the reverse strand, counting down.
ACGGAATTTTTTCCATTGTTGGAAGTGCGGGAAAGTTGTCATTATAGATAATTTCTAATATAATTATAAATAAATTTTTCACGATAACAATTGAAAAATAATGACTTAAAGACGAATTTTCCATTGTTGCCGGAAAAATTTCATATTTTAAGATTTCTTCATTGTTGAAAGCGTGGGAAAAATTGTCACTGTAATGTTTTCCCTTGTTAAAGGATAAGGACATTTTTACGTTTTAAATATTGTCCATTGTTGAAACGCTATCAATATTTTTCAACGGAATTTTTTCCATTGTTGGAAGTGCGGGAAAGTTGTCATTATAGATAATTTCTAATATAATTATAAATAAATTTTTGATAATAACAATTGAAAAATGATGACTTAAAAACGATTTTTCCGTTGTTGCCGGAAAAATTTCATATTTTAAGATTTCTTCATTGGTGAAAGCGTGGGAAAATTCGTCACTATAATTTTTTCCATTGTTAAAGGTTAGGGACATTTTTACGTTTTAAATATTGTTCATTGTTGAAACGGTATCAACATTTGTCAATGGAATTTTTTCCATTGTTGGAAGTGCGGGAAAGTTGTCATTATAGATAATTTCTAATATAATTATAAATAAATTTTTCATGATAACAATTGAAAAATGATGACTTAAAGACGAATTTTCCATTGTTGCCGGAAAAATTTCATATTTTAAGATTTCTTCATTGTTGAAAGCGTGGGAAAATTTGTCAGTGTAATGTTTTCCCTTGTTAAAGGATAAGGACATTTTTACGTTTTAAATATTGTCCATTGTTGAAACGGTATCAATATTTTTCAACGGAATTTTTTCCATTGTTGGAAGTGCGGGAAAGTTGTCGTTATAGATAATTTCTAATATAATTATAAATAAATTTTTCATAATAACAACTGAAAAATGATGACTTAAAGACGAATTTCTCATTGTTGCCGGAAAAATTTCATATTTTAAGGTTTCTTCATTGGTGAAAGCGTGGGAAAATTCGTCACTATAATTTTTTCCATTGTTAAAGGTTAGGGACATTTTTACGTTTTAAATATTGTTCATTGTTGAAACGGTATCAACATTTGTCAATGGAATTTTTTCCATTGTTGGAAGTGCGGGAAAGTTGTCATTATAGATAATTTCTAATATAATTATAAATAAATTTTTCATGATAACAATTGAAAAATGATGACTTAAAGACGAATTTTCCATTGTTGCCGGAAAAATTTCATATTTTAAGATTTCTTCATTGTTGAAAGCGTGGGAAAATTTGTCACTGTAATGTTTTCCCTTGTTAAAGGATAAGGACATTTTTACGTTTTAAATATTGTCCACTGTTGAAACGGTATCAATATTTTTCAACGGAATTTTTTCCATTGTTGGAAGTGCGGGAAAGTTGTCATTATAGATAATTTCTAATATAATTATAAATAAATTTTTCATGATAACAATTGAAAAATGATGACTTAAAGACGAATTTTCCATTGTTGCCGGAAAAATTTCATATTTTAAGATTTCTTCATTGTTGAAAGCGTGGGAAAATTTGTCACTATATTGTTTTCCATTGTTAAAGGATAGTGACATTTTCACGTTGTTTATATTGTCCATTGTTGAAACGGTATCAAAACTGGTCAATGGAATTTTTTCCATTGTTGGAAGTGCCAGAAAGTTGTCATTATATATAACTTCTAATATAATTATAAATAAATTTTTCATAATAACAATTGAAAAATGATGACTTAAAGACGAATTTTCCATTGTTGCCGGAAAAATTTCATATTTTAAGATTTCTTCATTGTTGAAAGCGTGGCAAAATTTGCCACTATACTGTTTTCCATTGTTAAAGGATAGTGAATTTTCACGTTTTAAATATTGTCCATTGTTGAAACGGTATCAAAATTGGTCAATGGAATTTTTTCCATTGTTGAAAGTGCCGGAAAGTTGTCATTATAGATAATTTCTAATATAATTATAAATAAATTTTTCATGATAACAATTGAAAAATGATGGCTTAAAGACGAATTTTCCATTGTTGCCGGAAAAATTTCATATTTTAAGATTTCTTCATTGTTGAAAGCGTGGGAAAATTTGTCACTATAATGTTTTCCATTGTTAAAGGAAAGGGACATTTTTACGTTTTAAATATTGTCCATTGTTGAAACGGTATCAATATTTGTCAACGGAATTATTTCCATTGTTGGAAGTGCGGGAAAGTGGTCATTATAGATAATTTCTAATGCAATTATAAATAAATTTTTCATAATAACAACTGAAAAATGATGACTTAAAGACGAATTTTTCATTGTTGCCGGAAAATTTTCATATTTTAAGATTTCTTCATTGTTGAAATCGTGCGAAAATTTGTCACTATAGTTTTTTCCTTTCTTAAAGGATAGTGAAAATTTCACGTTTTAAATATTGTCCATTGTTGAAACGGTATCAAAATTGGTCAATGGAATTTTTTCCATTGTTGAAAGTGCCGGAAAGTTGTCATTATAGATAATTTCTAATATAATTACAAATAAATTTTTCATGATAACAATTGAAAAATGATGGCTTAAAGACGAATTTTCCATTGTTGCCGGAAAAATTTCATATTTTAAGATTTCTTCATTGTTGAAAGCGTGGGAAAATTTGTCACTGTAATGTTTTCCCTTGTTAAAGGATAAGGAAATTTTTACGTTTTAAATATTGTCCATTGTTGAAACGGTATCAATATTTTTCAACGGAATTTTTTCCATTGTTGGAAGTACGGGAAAGTTGTCGTTATAGATAATTTCTAATATAATTATAAATAAATTTTTCATAATAACAACTGAAAAATGATGACTTAAAGACGAATTTCTCATTGTTGCCGGAAAATTTTCATATTTTAAGGTTTCTTCATTGTTGAAAGGGTGGGAAAATTTGTCAGTATATTGTTTACCATTGTTAAAGGATAGTGACATTTTGACGTTTTCAATATTGTACATTGTTGAAACGGTATCAAAATTGGTCAATGGAATTTTTTCCATTGTTGAAAGTGCCAGAAAGTTGTCATTATAGAAAACTTCTTATATAATTATAAATAAATTTTTGATAATAACAATTGAAAAATGATGGCTTAAAGACGAATTTTCCATTGTTGCCGGAAAAATTTCATATTTTAAGATTTCTTCATTGTTGAAAGCGTGGGAAAATTTGTCAGTGTAATGTTTTCCCTTGTTAAAGGATAAGGACATTTTTACGTTTTAAATATTGTCCATTGTTGAAACGCTATCAATATTTTTCAACGGAATTTTTTCCATTGTTGGAAGTGCGGGAAAGTTGTCATTATAGATAATTTCTAATATAATTATAAATAAATTTTTGATAATAACAATTGAAAAATGATGACTTAAAAACGATTTTTCCGTTGTTGCCGGAAAAATTTCATATTTTAAGATTTCTTCATTGGTGAAAGCGTGGGAAAATTTGTCAGTGTAATGTTTTCCCTTGTTAAACGATAAGGACATTTTTACGTTTTAAATATTGTCCATTGTCGAAACGGTATCAATATTTTTCAACGGAATTTTTTCCATTGTTGGAAGTGCGGGAAAGTTGTCATTATAGATAATTTCTAATATAATTATAAATAAATTTTTCACGATAACAATTGAAAAATGATGACTTAAAGACGAATTTTCCATTGTTGCCGGAAAAATTTCATATTTTAAGATTTCTTCATTGTTGAAAGCGTGGGAAAATTTGTCAGTGTAATGTTTTCCCTTGTTAAAGGATAAGGACATTTTTACGTTTTAAATATTGTCCATTGTTGAAACGCTATCAATATTTTTCAACGGAATTTTTTCCATTGTTGGAAGTGCGGGAAAGTTGTCATTATAGATAATTTCTAATATAATTATAAATAAATTTTTGATAATAACAATTGAAAAATGATGACTTAAAAACGATTTTTCCGTTGTTGCCGGAAAAATTTCATATTTTAAGATTTCTTCATTGGTGAAAGCGTGGGTAAATTCGTCACTATAATTTTTTCCATTGTTAAAGGTTAGGGACATTTTTACGTTTTAAATATTGTTCATTGTTGAAACGGTATCAACATTTGTCAATGGAATTTTTTCCATTGTTGGAAGTGCGGGAAAGTTGTCATTATAGATAATTTCTAATATAATTATAAATAAATTTTTCATGATAACAATTGAAAAATGATGACTTAAAGACGAATTTTCCATTGTTGCCGGAAAAATTTCATATTTTAAGATTTCTTCATTGTTGAAAGCGTGGGAAAATTTGTCACTGTAATGTTTTCCCTTGTTAAAGGATAAGGACATTTTTACGTTTTAAATATTGTCCATTGTTGAAACGGTATCAATATTTTTCAACGGAATTTTTTCCATTGTTGGAAGTGCGGGAAAGTTGTCGTTATAGATAATTTCTAATATAATTATAAATAAATTTTTCATAATAACAACTGAAAAATGATGACTTAAAGACGAATTTCTCATTGTTGCCGGAAAATTTTCATATTTTAAGGTTTCTTCATTGTTGAAAGGGTGGGAAAGTTTGTCAGTATATTGTTTACCATTGTTAAAGGATAGTGACATTTTGACGTTTTCAATATTGTACATTGTTGAAACGGTATCAAAATTGGTCAATGGAATTTTTTCCATTGTTGAAAGTGCCAGAAAGTTGTCATTATAGAAAACTTCTTATATAATTATAAATAAATTTTTGATAATAACAATTGAAAAATGATGGCTTAAAGACGAATTTTCCATTGTTGCCGGAAAAATTTCATATTTTAAGATTTCTTCATTGTTGAAAGCGTGGGAAAAATTGTCACTGTAATGTTTTCCCTTGTTAAACGATAAGGACATTTTTACGTTTTAAATATTGTCCATTGTCGAAACGGTATCAATATTTTTCAACGGAATTTTTTCCATTGTTGGAAGTGCGGGAAAGTTGTCATTATAGATAATTTCTAATATAATTATAAATAAATTTTTCATAATAACAATTGAAAAATGATGACTTAAAAACGATTTTTCCGTTGTTGCCGGAAAAATTTCATATTTTAAGATTTCTTCATTGGTGAAAGCGTGGGAAAATTCGTCACTATAATTTTTTCCATTGTTAAAGGTTAGGGACATTTTTACGTTTTAAATATTGTTCATTGTTGAAACGGTATCAACATTTGTCAATGGAATTTTTTCCATTGTTGGAAGTGCGGGAAAGTTGTCATTATAGATAATTTCTAATATAATTATAAATAAATTTTTCATGATAACAATTGAAAAATGATGACTTAAAGACGAATTTTCCATTGTTGCCGGAAAAATTTCATATTTTAAGATTTCTTCATTGTTGAAAGCGTGGGAAAATTTGTCAGTGTAATGTTTTCCCTTGTTAAAGGATAAGGACATTTTTACGTTTTAAATATTGTCCATTGTTGAAACGCTATCAATATTTTTCAACGGAATTTTTTCCATTGTTGGAAGTGCGGGAAAGTTGTCATTATAGATAATTTCTAATATAATTATAAATAAATTTTTGATAATAACAATTGAAAAATGATGACTTAAAAACGATTTTTCCGTTGTTGCCGGAAAAATTTCATATTTTAAGATTTCTTCATTGGTGAAAGCGTGGGAAAATTCGTCACTATAATTTTTTCCATTGTTAAAGGTTAGGGACATTTTTACGTTTTAAATATTGTTCATTGTTGAAACGGTATCAACATTTGTCAATGGAATTTTTTCCATTGTTGGAAGTGCGGGAAAGTTGTCATTATAGATAATTTCTAATATAATTATAAATAAATTTTTCATGATAACAATTGAAAAATGATGACTTAAAGACGAATTTTCCATTGTTGCCGGAAAAATTTCATATTTTAAGATTTCTTCATTGTTGAAAGCGTGGGAAAATTTGTCACTGTAATGTTTTCCCTTGTTAAAGGATAAGGACATTTTTACGTTTTAAATATTGTCCACTGTTGAAACGGTATCAATATTTTTCAACGGAATTTTTTCCATTGTTGGAAGTGCGGGAAAGTTGTCATTATAGATAATTTCTAATATAATTATAAATAAATTTTTCATGATAACAATTGAAAAATGATGACTTAAAGACGAATTTTCCATTGTTGCCGGAAAAATTTCATATTTTAAGATTTCTTCATTGTTGAAAGCGTGGGAAAATTTGTCACTATATTGTTTTCCATTGTTAAAGGATAGTGACATTTTCACGTTGTTTATATTGTCCATTGTTGAAACGGTATCAAAACTGGTCAATGGAATTTTTTCCATTGTTGGAAGTGCCAGAAAGTTGTCATTATATATAACTTCTAATATAATTATAAATAAATTTTTCATAATAACAATTGAAAAATGATGACTTAAAGACGAATTTTCCATTGTTGCCGGAAAAATTTCATATTTTAAGATTTCTTCATTGTTGAAAGCGTGGCAAAATTTGCCACTATACTGTTTTCCATTGTTAAAGGATAGTGAATTTTCACGTTTTAAATATTGTCCATTGTTGAAACGGTATCAAAATTGGTCAATGGAATTTTTTCCATTGTTGAAAGTGCCGGAAAGTTGTCATTATAGATAATTTCTAATATAATTATAAATAAATTTTTCATGATAACAATTGAAAAATGATGGCTTAAAGACGAATTTTCCATTGTTGCCGGAAAAATTTCATATTTTAAGATTTCTTCATTGTTGAAAGCGTGGGAAAATTTGTCACTATAATGTTTTCCATTGTTAAAGGATAGGGACATTTTTACGTTTTAAATATTGTCCATTGTTGAAACGGTATCAATATTTGTCAACGGAATTATTTCCATTGTTGGAAGTGCGGGAAAGTTGTCATTATAGATAATTTCTAATGCAATTATAAATAAATTTTTCATAATAACAACTGAAAAATGATGACTTAAAGACGAATTTTTCATTGTTGCCGGAAAATTTTCATATTTTAAGATTTCTTCATTGTTGAAATCGTGCGAAAATTTGTCACTATAGTTTTTTCCTTTCTTAAAGGATAGTGAAATTTTCACGTTTTAAATATTGTCCATTGTTGAAACGGTATCAAAATTGGTCAATGGAATTTTTTCCATTGTTGAAAGTGCCGGAAAGTTGTCATTATAGATAATTTCTAATATAATTACAAATAAATTTTTCATGATAACAATTGAAAAATGATGGCTTAAAGACGAATTTTCCATTGTTGCCGGAAAAATTTCATATTTTAAGATTTCTTCATTGTTGAAAGCGTGGGAAAATTTGTCACTGTAATGTTTTCCCTTGTTAAAGGATAAGGAAATTTTTACGTTTTAAATATTGTCCATTGTTGAAACGGTATCAATATTTTTCAACGGAATTTTTTCCATTGTTGGAAGTACGGGAAAGTTGTCGTTATAGATAATTTCTAATATAATTATAAATAAATTTTTCATAATAACAACTGAAAAATGATGACTTAAAGACGAATTTCTCATTGTTGCCGGAAAATTTTCATATTTTAAGGTTTCTTCATTGTTGAAAGGGTGGGAAAATTTGTCAGTATATTGTTTACCATTGTTAAAGGATAGTGACATTTTGACGTTTTCAATATTGTACATTGTTGAAACGGTATCAAAATTGGTCAATGGAATTTTTTCCATTGTTGAAAGTGCCAGAAAGTTGTCATTATAGAAAACTTCTTATATAATTATAAATAAATTTTTGATAATAACAATTGAAAAATGATGGCTTAAAGACGAATTTTCCATTGTTGCCGGAAAAATTTCATATTTTAAGATTTCTTCATTGTTGAAAGCGTGGGAAAATTTGTCACTGTAATGTTTTCCCTTGTTAAACGATAAGGACATTTTTACGTTTTAAATATTGTCCATTGTCGAAACGGTATCAATATTTTTCAACGGAATTTTTTCCATTGTTGGAAGTGCGGGAAAGTTGTCATTATAGATAATTTCTAATATAATTATAAATAAATTTTTCACGATAACAATTGAAAAATGATGACTTAAAGACGAATTTTCCATTGTTGACGGAAAAATTTCATATTTTAAGATTTCTTCATTGTTGAAAGCGTGGGAAAATTTGTCAGTGTAATGTTTTCCCTTGTTAAAGGATAAGGACATTTTTACGTTTTAAATATTGTCCATTGTTGAAACGCTATCAATATTTTTCAACGGAATTTTTTCCATTGTTGGAAGTGCGGGAAAGTTGTCATTATAGATAATTTCTAATATAATTATAAATAAATTTTTGATAATAACAATTGAAAAATGATGACTTAAAAACGATTTTTCCGTTGTTGCCGGAAAATTTTCATATTTTAAGGTTTCTTCATTGTTGAAAGGGTGGGAAAATTTGTCAGTATATTGTTTACCATTGTTAAAGGATAGTGACATTTTGACGTTTTCAATATTGTACATTGTTGAAACGGTATCAAAATTGGTCAATGGAATTTTTTCCATTGTTGAAAGTGCCAGAAAGTTGTCATTATAGAAAACTTCTTATATAATTATAAATAAATTTTTGATAATAACAATTGAAAAATGATGGCTTAAAGACGAATTTTCCATTGTTGCCGGAAAAATTTCATATTTTAAGATTTCTTCATTGTTGAAAGCGTGGGAAAAATTGTCACTGTAATGTTTTCCCTTGTTAAACGATAAGGACATTTTTACGTTTTAAATATTGTCCATTGTCGAAACGGTATCAATATTTTTCAACGGAATTTTTTCCATTGTTGGAAGTGCGGGAAAGTTGTCATTATAGATAATTTCTAATATAATTATAAATAAATTTTTCATAATAACAATTGAAAAATGATGACTTAAAAACGATTTTTCCGTTGTTGCCGGAAAAATTTCATATTTTAAGATTTCTTCATTGGTGAAAGCGTGGGAAAATTCGTCACTATAATTTTTTCCATTGTTAAAGGTTAGGGACATTTTTACGTTTTAAATATTGTTCATTGTTGAAACGGTATCAACATTTGTCAATGGAATTTTTTCCATTGTTGGAAGTGCGGGAAAGTTGTCATTATAGATAATTTCTAATATAATTATAAATAAATTTTTCATGATAACAATTGAAAAATGATGACTTAAAGACGAATTTTCCATTGTTGCCGGAAAAATTTCATATTTTAAGATTTCTTCATTGTTGAAAGCGTGGGAAAATTTGTCAGTGTAATGTTTTCCCTTGTTAAAGGATAAGGACATTTTTACGTTTTAAATATTGTCCATTGTTGAAACGCTATCAATATTTTTCAACGGAATTTTTTCCATTGTTGGAAGTGCGGGAAAGTTGTCATTATAGATAATTTCTAATATAATTATAAATAAATTTTTGATAATAACAATTGAAAAATGATGACTTAAAAACGATTTTTCCGTTGTTGCCGGAAAAATTTCATATTTTAAGATTTCTTCATTGGTGAAAGCGTGGGAAAATTCGTCACTATAATTTTTTCCATTGTTAAAGGTTAGGGACATTTTTACGTTTTAAATATTGTTCATTGTTGAAACGGTATCAACATTTGTCAATGGAATTTTTTCCATTGTTGGAAGTGCGGGAAAGTTGTCATTATAGATAATTTCTAATATAATTATAAATAAATTTTTCATGATAACAATTGAAAAATGATGACTTAAAGACGAATTTTCCATTGTTGCCGGAAAAATTTCATATTTTAAGATTTCTTCATTGTTGAAAGCGTGGGAAAATTTGTCACTGTAATGTTTTCCCTTGTTAAAGGATAAGGACATTTTTACGTTTTAAATATTGTCCACTGTTGAAACGGTATCAATATTTTTCAACGGAATTTTTTCCATTGTTGGAAGTGCGGGAAAGTTGTCATTATAGATAATTTCTAATATAATTATAAATAAATTTTTCATGATAACAATTGAAAAATGATGACTTAAAGACGAATTTTCCATTGTTGCCGGAAAAATTTCATATTTTAAGATTTCTTCATTGTTGAAAGCGTGGGAAAATTTGTCACTATATTGTTTTCCATTGTTAAAGGATAGTGACATTTTCACGTTGTTTATATTGTCCATTGTTGAAACGGTATCAAAACTGGTCAATGGAATTTTTTCCATTGTTGGAAGTGCCAGAAAGTTGTCATTATATATAACTTCTAATATAATTATAAATAAATTTTTCATAATAACAATTGAAAAATGATGACTTAAAGACGAATTTTCCATTGTTGCCGGAAAAATTTCATATTTTAAGATTTCTTCATTGTTGAAAGCGTGGCAAAATTTGCCACTATACTGTTTTCCATTGTTAAAGGATAGTGAATTTTCACGTTTTAAATATTGTCCATTGTTGAAACGGTATCAAAGTTGGTCAATGGAATTTTTTCCATTGTTGAAAGTGCCGGAAAGTTGTCATTATAGATAATTTCTAATATAATTATAAATAAATTTTTCATGATAACAATTGAAAAATGATGGCTTAAAGACGAATTTTCCATTGTTGCCGGAAAAATTTCATATTTTAAGATTTCTTCATTGTTGAAAGCGTGGGAAAATTTGTCACTATAATGTTTTCCATTGTTAAAGGATAGGGACATTTTTACGTTTTAAATATTGTCCATTGTTGAAACGGTATCAATATTTGTCAACGGAATTATTTCCATTGTTGGAAGTGCGGGAAAGTTGTCATTATAGATAATTTCTAATGCAATTATAAATAAATTTTTCATAATAACAACTGAAAAATGATGACTTAAAGACGAATTTTTCATTGTTGCCGGAAAATTTTCATATTTTAAGATTTCTTCATTGTTGAAATCGTGCGAAAATTTGTCACTATAGTTTTTTCCTTTCTTAAAGGATAGTGAAATTTTCACGTTTTAAATATTGTCCATTGTTGAAACGGTATCAAAATTGGTCAATGGAATTTTTTCCATTGTTGAAAGTGCCGGAAAGTTGTCATTATAGATAATTTCTAATATAATTACAAATAAATTTTTCATGATAACAATTGAAAAATGATGGCTTAAAGACGAATTTTCCATTGTTGCCGGAAAAATTTCATATTTTAAGATTTCTTCATTGTTGAAAGCGTGGGAAAATTTGTCACTGTAATGTTTTCCCTTGTTAAAGGATAAGGAAATTTTTACGTTTTAAATATTGTCCATTGTTGAAACGGTATCAATATTTTTCAACGGAATTTTTTCCATTGTTGGAAGTACGGGAAAGTTGTCGTTATAGATAATTTCTAATATAATTATAAATAAATTTTTCATAATAACAACTGAAAAATGATGACTTAAAGACGAATTTCTCATTGTTGCCGGAAAATTTTCATATTTTAAGGTTTCTTCATTGTTGAAAGGGTGGGAAAATTTGTCAGTATATTGTTTACCATTGTTAAAGGATAGTGACATTTTGACGTTTTCAATATTGTACATTGTTGAAACGGTATCAAAATTGGTCAATGGAATTTTTTCCATTGTTGAAAGTGCCAGAAAGTTGTCATTATAGAAAACTTCTTATATAATTATAAATAAATTTTTGATAATAACAATTGAAAAATGATGGCTTAAAGACGAATTTTCCATTGTTGCCGGAAAAATTTCATATTTTAAGATTTCTTCATTGTTGAAAGCGTGGGAAAATTTGTCACTGTAATGTTTTCCCTTGTTAAACGATAAGGACATTTTTACGTTTTAAATATTGTCCATTGTCGAAACGGTATCAATATTTTTCAACGGAATTTTTTCCATTGTTGGAAGTGCGGGAAAGTTGTCATTATAGATAATTTCTAATATAATTATAAATAAATTTTTCACGATAACAATTGAAAAATGATGACTTAAAGACGAATTTTCCATTGTTGACGGAAAAATTTCATATTTTAAGATTTCTTCATTGTTGAAAGCGTGGGAAAATTTGTCAGTGTAATGTTTTCCCTTGTTAAAGGATAAGGACATTTTTACGTTTTAAATATTGTCCATTGTTGAAACGCTATCAATATTTTTCAACGGAATTTTTTCCATTGTTGGAAGTGCGGGAAAGTTGTCATTATAGATAATTTCTAATATAATTATAAATAAATTTTTGATAATAACAATTGAAAAATGATGACTTAAAAACGATTTTTCCGTTGTTGCCGGAAAAATTTCATATTTTAAGATTTCTTCATTGGTGAAAGCGTGGGTAAATTCGTCACTATAATTTTTTCCATTGTTAAAGGTTAGGGACATTTTTACGTTTTAAATATTGTTCATTGTTGAAACGGTATCAACATTTGTCAATGGAATTTTTTCCATTGTTGGAAGTGCGGGAAAGTTGTCATTATAGATAATTTCTAATATAATTATAAATAAATTTTTCATGATAACAATTGAAAAATGATGACTTAAAGACGAATTTTCCATTGTTGCCGGAAAAATTTCATATTTTAAGATTTCTTCATTGTTGAAAGCGTGGGAAAATTTGTCACTGTAATGTTTTCCCTTGTTAAAGGATAAGGACATTTTTACGTTTTAAATATTGTCCATTGTTGAAACGGTATCAATATTTTTCAACGGAATTTTTTCCATTGTTGGAAGTGCGGGAAAGTTGTCATTATAGATAATTTCTAATGCAATTATAAATAAATTTTTCATAATAACAACTGAAAAATGATGACTTAAAGACGAATTTTTCATTGTTGCCGGAAAATTTTCATATTTTAAGATTTCTTCATTGTTGAAATCGTGCGAAAATTTGTCACTATAGTTTTTTCCTTTCTTAAAGGATAGTGAAATTTTCACGTTTTAAATATTGTCCATTGTTGAAACGGTATCAAAATTGGTCAATGGAATTTTTTCCATTGTTGAAAGTGCCGGAAAGTTGTCATTATAGATAATTTCTAATATAATTACAAATAAATTTTTCATGATAACAATTGAAAAATGATGGCTTAAAGACGAATTTTCCATTGTTGCCGGAAAAATTTCATATTTTAAGATTTCTTCATTGTTGAAAGCGTGGGAAAATTTGTCACTGTAATGTTTTCCCTTGTTAAACGATAAGGACATTTTTACGTTTTAAATATTGTCCATTGTCGAAACGGTATCAATATTTTTCAACGGAATTTTTTCCATTGTTGGAAGTGCGGGAAAGTTGTCATTATAGATAATTTCTAATATAATTATAAATAAATTTTTCATAATAACAATTGAAAAATGATGACTTAAAAACGATTTTTCCATTGTTGCCGGAAAAATTTCATATTTTAAGATTTCTTCATTGGTGAAAGCATGGGAAAATTCGTCACTATAATTTTTTCCATTGTTAAAGGTTAGGGACATTTTTACGTTTTAAATATTGTTCATTGTTGAAACGGTATCAACATTTGTCAATGGAATTTTTTCCATTGTTGGAAGTGCGGGAAAGTTGTCATTATAGATAATTTCTAATATAATTATAAATAAATTTTTCACGATAACAATTGAAAAATGATGACTTAAAGACGAATTTTCCATTGTTGCCGGAAAAATTTCATATTTTAAGATTTCTTCATTGTTGAAAGCGTGGGAAAATTTGTCAGTGTAATGTTTTCCCTTGTTAAAGGATAAGGACATTTTTATGTTTTAAATATTGTCCATTGTTGAAACGCTATCAATATTTTTCAACGGAATTTTTTCCATTGTTGGAAGTGCGGGAAAGTTGTCATTATAGATAATTTCTAATATAATTATAAATAAATTTTTGATAATAACAATTGAAAAATGATGACTTAAAAACGATTTTTCCGTTGTTGCCGGAAAAATTTCATATTTTAAGATTTCTTCATTGGTGAAAGCGTGGGTAAATTCGTCACTATAATTTTTTCCATTGTTAAAGGTTAGGGACATTTTTACGTTTTAAATATTGTTCATTGTTGAAACGGTATCAACATTTGTCAATGGAATTTTTTCCATTGTTGGAAGTGCGGGAAAGTTGTCATTATAGATAATTTCTAATATAATTATAAATAAATTTTTCATGATAACAATTGAAAAATGATGACTTAAAGACGAATTTTCCATTGTTGCCGGAAAAATTTCATATTTTAAGATTTCTTCATTGTTGAAAGCGTGGGAAAATTTGTCACTGTAATGTTTTCCCTTGTTAAAGGATAAGGACATTTTTACGTTTTAAATATTGTCCATTGTTGAAACGGTATCAATATTTTTCAACGGAATTTTTTCCATTGTTGGAAGTGCGGGAAAGTTGTCATTATAGATAATTTCTAATATAATTATAAATAATTTTTTCATAATAACAACTGAAAAATGATGACTTAAAGACGAATTTTCCATTGTTGCCGGAAAAATTTCATATTTTAAGATTTCTTCATTGTTGAAAACGTGGGAAAATTTGTCACTATATTGTTTTCCATTGTTAAAGGATAGTGACATTTTCAAGTTGTTAATATTGTCCATTGTTGAAACGGTATCAAAACTGGTCAATGGAATTTTTTCCATTGTTGAAAGTGCCGGAAAGTTGTCATTATAGATAATTTCTAGTATAATTATAAATAAATTTTTCATGATAACAATTGAAAAATGATGGCTTAAAGACGAATTTTCCATTGTAGCCGGAAAAATTTCATATTTTAAGATTTCTTCATTGTTGAAAGCGTGGCAAAATTTGTCACTATACTGTTTTCCATTGTTAAAGGATAGTGAAATTTTCACGTTTTAAATATTGTCCATTGTTGAAACGGTATCAAAATTGGTCAATGGAATTTTTTCCATTGTTGAAAGTGCCGGAAAGTTGTCATTATAGATAATTTCTAATATAATTATAAATAAATTTTTCATGACAACAATTGAAAAATGATGGCTTAAAGACGAATTTTCCATTGTTGCCGGAAAAATTTCATATTTTAAGATTTCTTCATTGTTGAAAGCGTGGGAAAATTTGTCACTGTAATGTTTTCCCTTGTTAAAGGATAAGGAAATTTTTACGTTTTAAATATTGTCCATTGTTGAAACGGTATCAATATTTTTCAACGGAATTTTTTCCATCGTTGGAAGTACGGGAAAGTTGTCGTTATAGATAATTTCTAATATAATTATAAATAAATTTTTCATAATAACAACTGAAAAATGATGACTTAAAGACGAATTTCTCATTGTTGCCGGAAAATTTTCATATTTTAAGGTTTCTTCATTGTTGAAAGGGTGGGAAAATTTGTCAGTATATTGTTTACCATTGTTAAAGGATAGTGACATTTTGACGTTTTCAATATTGTACATTGTTGAAACGGTATCAAAATTGGTCAATGGAATTTTTTCCATTGTTGAAAGTGCCAGAAAGTTGTCATTATAGAAAACTTCTTATATAATTATAAATAAATTTTTGATAATAACAATTGAAAAATGATGGCTTAAAAACGAATTTTCCATTGTTGCCGGAAAAAATTCATATTTTAAGATTTCTTCATTGTTGAAAGCGTGGGAAAATTTGTCACTGTAATGTTTTCCCTTGTTAAAGGATAAGGACATTTTTACGTTTTAAATATTGTCCATTGTTGAAACGGTATCAATATTTTTCAACGGAATTTTTTCCATTGTTGGAAGTGCGGGAAAGTTGTCATTATAGATAATTTCTAATATAATTATAAATAAATTTTTCATAATAACAATTGAAAAATGATGACTTAAAAACGATTTTTCCATTGTTGCCGGAAAAATTTCATATTTTAAGATTTCTTCATTGGTGAAAGCGTGGGAAAATTCGTCACTATAATTTTTTCCATTGTTAAAGGTTAGGAACATTTTTACGTTTTAAATATTGTTCATTGTTGAAACGGTATCAACATTTGTCAGTGGAATTTTTTCCATTGTTGGAATTGCGGGAAACTTGTCATTATAGATAATTTCTAATATAATTATAAATAAATTTTTCATGATAACAATTGAAAAATGATGACTTAAAGACGAATTTTCCATTGTTGCCGGTAAAATTTCATATTTTAAGATTTCTTCATTGTTGAAAGCGTGGAAAAATTTGTCACTATACTGTTTTCCATTGTTAAAGGATAGTGAATTTTCACGTTTTAAATATTGTCCATTGTTGAAACAGTATCAAAACTGGTCAATGGAATTTTTTCCATTGTTGGAAGTGCCAGAAAGTTGTCATTATATATAACTTCTAATATAATTATAAATAAATTTTTCATAATAACAATTGAAAAATGATGGCTTAAAGACGAATTTTCCATTGTTGCCGGAAAAATTTCATATTTTAAGATTTCTTCATTGTTGAAAGCGTGGGAAAATTTGTAACTGTAATGTTTTACCTTGTTAAAGGATAAGGACATTTTTACGTTTTAAATATTGTCCATTGTTGAAACGGTATCAATATTTTTCAACGGAATTTTTTCCATTGTTGGAAGTGCGGGAAAATTGTCATTATAGATAATTTCTAATATAATTATAAATAAATTTTTCATAATAACAATTGAAAAATGATGACTTAAAACGATTTTTTCATTGTTGCCGGAAAAATTTCATATTTTAAGATTTCTTCATTGGTGAAAGCGTGGGAAAATTCGTCACTATAATTTTTTCCATTGTTAAAGGTTAGGGACATTTTTACGTTTTAAATATTGTTCATTGTTGAAACGGTATCAACATTTGTCAATGGAATTTTTTCCATTGTTGGAAGTACGGGAAAGTTGTCATTATAGATAATTTCTAATATAATTATAAATAAATTTTTCATGATAACAATTGAAAAATGATGACTTAAAGACGAATTTTCCATTGTTGCCGGAAAAATTTCATATTTTAAGATTTCTTCATTGTTGAAATCGTGCGAAAATTTGTCACTATAGTTTTTTCCTTTCTTAAAGGATAGTGAAATTTTCACGTTTTAAATATTGTCCATTGTTGAAACGGTATCAAAATTGGTCAATGGAATTTTTTCCATTGTTGAAAGTGCCGGAAAGTTGTCATTATAGATAATTTCTAATATAATTACAAATATATTTTTCATGATAACAATTGAAAAATGATGGCTTAAAGACGAATTTTCCATTGTTGCCGGAAAAATTTCATATTTTAAGATTTCTTCATTGTTGAAAGCGTGGGAAAATTTGTCACTGTAATGTTTTCCCTTGTTAAAGGATAAGGAAATTTTTACGTTTTAAATATTGTCCATTGTTGAAACGGTATCAATATTTTTCAACGGAATTTTTTCCATTGTTGGAAGTACGATAAAGTTGTCGTTATAGATAATTTCTAATATAATTATAAATAAATTTTTCATAATAACAACTGAAAAATGATGACTTAAAGACGAATTTCTCATTGTTGCCGGAAAATTTTCATATTTTAAGGTTTCTTCATTGTTGAAAGGGTGGGAAAATTTGTCAGTATATTGTTTACCATTGTTAAAGGATAGTGACATTTTGACGTTTTCAATATTGTACATTGTTGAAACGGTATCAAAATTGGTCAATGGAATTTTTTCCATTGTTGAAAGTGCCAGAAAGTTGTCATTATAGAAAACTTCTTATATAATTATAAATAAATTTTTGATAATAACAATTGAAAAATGATGGCTTAAAGACGAATTTTCCATTGTTGCCGGAAAAATTTCATATTTTAAAATTTCTTCATTGTTGAAAGCGTGGGAAAGTTTGTCTCTGTAATGTTTTCCCTTGTTAAAGGATAAGGACATTTTTACGTTTTAAATATTGTCCATTGTTGAAACGGTATCAATATTTTTCAACGGAATTTTTTCCATTGTTGGAAGGGCGGGAAAGTTGTCATTATAGATAATTTCTAATATAATTATAAATAAATTTTTCATAATAACAATTGAAAAATGATGACTTAAAAACGATTTTTCCATTGTTGCCGGAAAAATTTCATATTTTAAGATTTCTTCATTGGTGAAAGCGTGGGAAAATTCGTCACTATAATTTTTTCCATTGTTAAAGGTTAGGAACATTTTTACGTTTTAAATATTGTTCATTGTTGAAACGGTATCAACATTTGTCAGTGGAATTTTTTCCATTGTTGGAAGTGCGGGAAAGTTGTCATTATAGATAATTTCTAATATAATTATAAATAAATTTTTCATGATAACAATTGAAAAATGATGACTTAAAGACGAATTTTCCATTGTTGCCGGTAAAATTTCATATTTTAAGATTTCTTCATTGTTGAAAACGTGGGAAAATTTGTCACTATATTGTTTTCCATTGTTAAAGGATAGTGACATTTTCACGTTGTTAATATTGTCCATTGTTGAAACGGTATCAAAACTGGTCAATGGAATTTTTTCCATTGTTGAAAGTGCCGGAAAGTTGTCATTATAGATAATTTCTAATATAATTATAAATAAATTTTTCATGATAACAATTGAAAAATGATGGCTTAAAGACGAATTTTCCATTGTTGCCGGAAAAATTTCATATTTTAAGATTTCTTCATTGTTGAAAGGGTGGCAAAATTTGTCACTATAATGTTTTCCATTGTTAAAGGATAGTGAAATTTTCACGTTTTAAATATTGTCCATTGTTGAAACGGTATCAAAATTGGTCAGTGGAATTTTTTCCATTGTTGGAAGTGCGGGAAAGTTGTCATTATAGATAATTTCTAATATAATTATAAATAAATTTTTCATGATAACAATTGAAAAATGATGACTTAAAGACGAATTTTCCATTGTTGCCGGTAAAATTTCATATTTTAAGATTTCTTCATTGTTGAAAACGTGGGAAAATTTGTCACTATATTGTTTTCCATTGTTAAAGGATAGTGACATTTTCACGTTTTAAATATTGTTCATTGTTGAAACGGTATCAACATTTGTCAATGGAATTTTTTCCATTGTTGGAAGTGCGGGAAAGTTGTCATTATAGATAATTTCTAATATAATTATAAATAAATTTTTCATGATAACAATTGAAAAATGATGACTTAAAGACGAATTTTCCATTGTTGCCGGAAAAATTTCATATTTTAAGATTTCTTCATTGTTGAAAGCGTGGGAAAATTTGTCACTGTAATGTTTTCCCTTGTTAAAGGATAAGGACATTTTTACGTTTTAAATATTGTCCATTGTTGAAACGGTATCAATATTTTTCAACGGAATTTTTTCCATTGTTGGAAGTGCGGGAAAGTTGTTATTATAGATAATTTCTAATATAATTATAAATAAATTTTTCATAATAACAATTGAAAAATGATGACTTAAAAACGATTTTTTCATTGTTGCCGGAAAAATTTCATATTTTAAGATTTCTTCATTGGTGAAAGCGTGGGAAAATTCGTCACTATAATTTTTTCCATTGTTAAAGGTTAGGGACATTTTTACGTTTTAAATATTGTTCATTGTTGAAACGGTATCAACATTTGTCAATGGAATTTTTTCCATTGTTGGAAGTACGGGAAAGTTGTCATTATAGATAATTTCTAATATAATTATAAATAAATTTTTCATGATAACAATTGAAAAATGATGACTTAAAGACGAATTTTCCATTGTTGCCGGAAAAATTTCATATTTTAAGATTTCTTCATTGTTGAAATCGTGCGAAAATTTGTCACTATAGTTTTTTCCTTTCTTAAAGGATAGTGAAATTTTCACGTTTTAAATATTGTCCATTGTTGAAACGGTATCAAAATTGGTCAATGGAATTTTTTCCATTGTTGAAAGTGCCGGAAAGTTGTCATTATAGATAATTTCTAATATAATTATAAATAAATTTTTCATAATAACAACTGAAAAATGATGACTTAAAGACGAATTTCTCATTGCTGCCGGAAAATTTTCATATTTTAAGGTTTCTTCATTGTTGAAAGGGTGGGAAAATTTGTCAGTATATTGTTTACCATTGTTAAAGGATAGTGACATTTTGACGTTTTCAATATTGTACATTGTTGAAACGGTATCAAAATTGGTCAATGGAATTTTTTCCATTGTTGAAAGTGCCAGAAAGTTGTCATTATAGAAAACTTCTTATATAATTATAAATAAATTTTTGATAATAACAATTGAAAAATGATGGCTTAAAGACGAATTTTCCATTGTTGCCGGAAAAATTTCATATTTTAAAATTTCTTCATTGTTGAAAGCGTGGGAAAGTTTGTCACTGTAATGTTTTCCCTTGTTAAAGGATAAGGACATTTTTACGTTTTAAATATTGTCCATTGTTGAAACGGTATCAACATTTGTCAGTGGAATTTTTTCCATTGTTGGAAGTGCGGGAAAGTTGTCATTATAGATAATTTCTAATATAATTATAAATAAATTTTTCATGATAACAATTGAAAAATGATGACTTAAAGACGAATTTTCCATTGTTGCCGGTAAAATTTCATATTTTAAGATTTCTTCATTGTTGAAAACGTGGGAAAATTTGTCAGTATATTGTTTTCCATTGTTAAAGGATAGTGACATTTTCACGTTGTTAATATTGTCCATTGTTGAAACGGTATCAAAGCTGGTCAATGGAATTTTTTCCATTGTTGAAAGTGCCGGAAAGTTGTCATTATAGATAATTTCTAATATAATTATAAATAAATTTTTCATGATAACAATTGAAAAATGATGGCTTAAAGACGAATTTTCCATTGTTGCCGGAAAAATTTCATATTTTAAGATTTCTTCATTGTTGAAAGGGTGGCAAAATTTGTCACTATAATGTTTTCCATTGTTAAAGGATAGTGAAATTTTCACGTTTTAAATATTGTCCATTGTTGAAATGGTATCAAAATTGGTCAGTGGAATTTTTTCCATTGTTGGAAGTGCGGGAAAGTTGTCATTATAGATAATTTCTAATATAATTATAAATAAATTTTTCATGATAACAATTGAAAAATGATGACTTAAAGACGAATTTTCCATTGTTGCCGGTAAAATTTCATATTTTAAGATTTCTTCATTGTTGAAAACGTGGGAAAATTTGTCACTATATTGTTTTCCATTGTTAAAGGATAGTGACATTTTCACGTTTTAAATATTGTTCATTGTTGAAACGGTATCAACATTTGTCAATGGAATTTTTTCTATTGTTGTTAGTGCGGGAAAGTTGTCATTATAGATAATTTCTAATATAATTATAAATAAATTTTTCATGATAACAATTGAAAAATGATGACTTAAAGACGAATTTTCCATTGTTGCCGGAAAAATTTCATATTTTAAGATTTCTTCATTGTTGAAAGCGTGGGAAAATTTGTCACTGTAATGTTTTCCCTTGTTAAAGGATAAGGACATTTTTACGTTTTAAATATTGTCCACTGTTGAAACGGTATCAATATTTTTCAACGGAATTTTTTCCATTGTTGGAAGTGCGGGAAAGTTGTCATTATAGATAATTTCTAATATAATTATAAATAAATTTTTCATGATAACAATTGAAAAATGATGACTTAAAGACGAATTTTCCATTGTTGCCGGAAAAATTTCATATTTTAAGATTTCTTCATTGTTGAAAGCGTGGGAAAATTTGTCACTATATTGCTTTCCATTGTTAAAGGATAGTGACATTTTGCGTTTTCAATATTGTCCATTGTTGAAACAGTATCAAAACTGGTCAATGGAATTTTTTCCATTGTTGGAAGTGCCAGAAAGTTGTCATTATATATAACTTCTAATATAATTATAAATAAATTTTTCATAATAACAATTGAAAAATGATGACTTAAAGACGAATTTTCCATTGTTGCCGGAAAAATTTCATATTTTAAGATTTCTTCATTGTTGAAAGCGTGGCAAAATTTGTCACTATACTGTTTTCCATTGTTAAAGGATAGTGAATTTTCACGTTTTAAATATTGTCCATTGTTGAAACGGTATCAAAATTGGTCAATGGAATTTTTTCCATTGTTGAAAGTGCCGGAAAGTTGTCATTATAGATAATTTCTAATATAATTATAAATAAATTTTTGATAATAACAATTGAAAAATGATGGCTTAAAGACGAATTTTCCATTGTTGCCGGTAAAATTTCATATTTTAAGATTTCTTCATTGTTGAAAACGTGGGAAAATTTGTCACTATATTGTTTTCCATTGTTAAAGGATAGTGACATTTTCACGTTGTTAATATTGTCCATTGTTGAAACGGTATCAAAACTGGTCAATGGAATTTTTTCCATTGTTGAAAGTGCCGGAAAGTTGTCATTATAGATAATTTCTAATATAATTATAAATAAATTTTTCATGATAACAATTGAAAAATGATGGCTTAAAGACGAATTTTCCATTGTTGCCGGAAAAATTTCATATTTTAAGATTTCTTCATTGTTGAAAGGGTGGCAAAATTTGTCACTATAATGTTTTCCATTGTTAAAGGATAGTGAAATTTTCACGTTTTAAATATTGTCCATTGTTGAAACGGTATCAAAATTGGTCAGTGGAATTTTTTCCATTGTTGGAAGTGCGGGAAAGTTGTCATTATAGATAATTTCTAATATAATTATAAATAAATTTTTCATGATAACAATTGAAAAATGATGACTTAAAGACGAATTTTCCATTGTTGCCGGTAAAATTTCATATTTTAAGATTTCTTCATTGTTGAAAACGTGGGAAAATTTGTCACTATATTGTTTTCCATTGTTAAAGGATAGTGACATTTTCACGTTTTAAATATTGTTCATTGTTGAAACGGTATCAACATTTGTCAATGGAATTTTTTCCATTGTTGGAAGTGCGGGAAAGTTGTCATTATAGATAATTTCTAATATAATTATAAATAAATTTTTCATGATAACAATTGAAAAATGATGACTTAAAGACGAATTTTCCATTGTTGCCGGAAAAATTTCATATTTTAAGATTTCTTCATTGTTGAAAGCGTGGGAAAATTTGTCACTGTAATGTTTTCCCTTGTTAAAGGATAAGGACATTTTTACGTTTTAAATATTGTCCATTGTTGAAACGGTATCAATATTTTTCAACGGAATTTTTTCCATTGTTGGAAGTGCGGGAAAGTTGTTATTATAGATAATTTCTAATATAATTATAAATAAATTTTTCATAATAACAATTGAAAAATGATGACTTAAAAACGATTTTTTCATTGTTGCCGGAAAAATTTCATATTTTAAGATTTCTTCATTGGTGAAAGCGTGGGAAAATTCGTCACTATAATTTTTTCCATTGTTAAAGGTTAGGGACATTTTTACGTTTTAAATATTGTTCATTGTTGAAACGGTATCAACATTTGTCAATGGAATTTTTTCCATTGTTGGAAGTACGGGAAAGTTGTCATTATAGATAATTTCTAATATAATTATAAATAAATTTTTCATGATAACAATTGAAAAATGATGACTTAAAGACGAATTTTCCATTGTTGCCGGAAAAATTTCATATTTTAAGATTTCTTCATTGTTGAAATCGTGCGAAAATTTGTCACTATAGTTTTTTCCTTTCTTAAAGGATAGTGAAATTTTCACGTTTTAAATATTGTCCATTGTTGAAACGGTATCAAAATTGGTCAATGGAATTTTTTCCATTGTTGAAAGTGCCGGAAAGTTGTCATTATAGATAATTTCTAATATAATTATAAATAAATTTTTCATAATAACAACTGAAAAATGATGACTTAAAGACGAATTTCTCATTGCTGCCGGAAAATTTTCATATTTTAAGGTTTCTTCATTGTTGAAAGGGTGGGAAAATTTGTCAGTATATTGTTTACCATTGTTAAAGGATAGTGACATTTTGACGTTTTCAATATTGTACATTGTTGAAACGGTATCAAAATTGGTCAATGGAATTTTTTCCATTGTTGAAAGTGCCAGAAAGTTGTCATTATAGAAAACTTCTTATATAATTATAAATAAATTTTTGATAATAACAATTGAAAAATGATGGCTTAAAGACGAATTTTCCATTGTTGCCGGAAAAATTTCATATTTTAAAATTTCTTCATTGTTGAAAGCGTGGGAAAGTTTGTCACTGTAATGTTTTCCCTTGTTAAAGGATAAGGACATTTTTACGTTTTAAATATTGTCCATTGTTGAAACGGTATCAACATTTGTCAGTGGAATTTTTTCCATTGTTGGAAGTGCGGGAAAGTTGTCATTATAGATAATTTCTAATATAATTATAAATAAATTTTTCATGATAACAATTGAAAAATGATGACTTAAAGACGAATTTTCCATTGTTGCCGGTAAAATTTCATATTTTAAGATTTCTTCATTGTTGAAAACGTGGGAAAATTTGTCAGTATATTGTTTTCCATTGTTAAAGGATAGTGACATTTTCACGTTGTTAATATTGTCCATTGTTGAAACGGTATCAAAGCTGGTCAATGGAATTTTTTCCATTGTTGAAAGTGCCGGAAAGTTGTCATTATAGATAATTTCTAATATAATTATAAATAAATTTTTCATGATAACAATTGAAAAATGATGGCTTAAAGACGAATTTTCCATTGTTGCCGGAAAAATTTCATATTTTAAGATTTCTTCATTGTTGAAAGGGTGGCAAAATTTGTCACTATAATGTTTTCCATTGTTAAAGGATAGTGAAATTTTCACGTTTTAAATATTGTCCATTGTTGAAATGGTATCAAAATTGGTCAGTGGAATTTTTTCCATTGTTGGAAGTGCGGGAAAGTTGTCATTATAGATAATTTCTAATATAATTATAAATAAATTTTTCATGATAACAATTGAAAAATGATGACTTAAAGACGAATTTTCCATTGTTGCCGGTAAAATTTCATATTTTAAGATTTCTTCATTGTTGAAAACGTGGGAAAATTTGTCACTATATTGTTTTCCATTGTTAAAGGATAGTGACATTTTCACGTTTTAAATATTGTTCATTGTTGAAACGGTATCAACATTTGTCAATGGAATTTTTTCTATTGTTGTTAGTGCGGGAAAGTTGTCATTATAGATAATTTCTAATATAATTATAAATAAATTTTTCATGATAACAATTGAAAAATGATGACTTAAAGACGAATTTTCCATTGTTGCCGGAAAAATTTCATATTTTAAGATTTCTTCATTGTTGAAAGCGTGGGAAAATTTGTCACTGTAATGTTTTCCCTTGTTAAAGGATAAGGACATTTTTACGTTTTAAATATTGTCCACTGTTGAAACGGTATCAATATTTTTCAACGGAATTTTTTCCATTGTTGGAAGTGCGGGAAAGTTGTCATTATAGATAATTTCTAATATAATTATAAATAAATTTTTCATGATAACAATTGAAAAATGATGACTTAAAGACGAATTTTCCATTGTTGCCGGAAAAATTTCATATTTTAAGATTTCTTCATTGTTGAAAGCGTGGGAAAATTTGTCACTATATTGCTTTCCATTGTTAAAGGATAGTGACATTTTGCGTTTTCAATATTGTCCATTGTTGAAACAGTATCAAAACTGGTCAATGGAATTTTTTCCATTGTTGGAAGTGCCAGAAAGTTGTCATTATATATAACTTCTAATATAATTATAAATAAATTTTTCATAATAACAATTGAAAAATGATGACTTAAAGACGAATTTTCCATTGTTGCCGGAAAAATTTCATATTTTAAGATTTCTTCATTGTTGAAAGCGTGGCAAAATTTGTCACTATACTGTTTTCCATTGTTAAAGGATAGTGAATTTTCACGTTTTAAATATTGTCCATTGTTGAAACGGTATCAAAATTGGTCAATGGAATTTTTTCCATTGTTGAAAGTGCCGGAAAGTTGTCATTATAGATAATTTCTAATATAATTATAAATAAATTTTTGATAATAACAATTGAAAAATGATGGCTTAAAGACGAATTTTCCATTGTTGCCGGAAAAATTTCATATTTTAAGATTTCTTCATTGTTCAAAGCGTGGGAAAATTTGTAACTGTAATATTTTCCCTTGTTAAAGGATAAGGACATTTTTACGTTTTAAATATTGTCCATTGTTGAAACGGTATCAATATTTTTCAACGGAATTTTTTCCATTGTTGGAAGTGCGGGAAAGTTGTCATTATAGATAATTTCTAATATAATTATAAATAAATTTTTCATAATAACAATTGAAAAATGATGACTTAAAAACGATTTTTCCATTGTTGCCGGAAAAATTTCATATTTTAAGATTTCTTCATTGGTGAAAGCGTGGGAAAATTCGTCACTATAATTTTTTCCATTGTTAAAGGTTAGGGACATTTTTACGTTTTAAATATTGTTCATTGTTGAAACGGTATCAACATTTGTCAATGGAATTTTTTCCATTGTTGGAAGTACGGGAAAGTTGTCATTATAGATAATTTCTAATATAATTATAAATAAATTTTTCATGATAACAATTGAAAAATGATGACTTAAAGACGAATTTTCCATTGTTGCCGGAAAAATTTCATATTTTAAGATTTCTTCATTGTTGAAATCGTGCGAAAATTTGTCACTATAGTTTTTTCCTTTCTTAAAGGATAGTGAAATTTTCACGTTTTAAATATTGTCCATTGTTGAAACGGTATCAAAATTGGTCAATGGAATTTTTTCCATTGTTGAAAGTGCCGGAAAGTTGTCATTATAGATAATTTCTAATATAATTACAAATATATTTTTCATGATAACAATTGAAAAATGATGGCTTAAAGACGAATTTTCCATTGTTGCCGGAAAAATTTCATATTTTAAGATTTCTTCATTGTTGAAAGCGTGGGAAAATTTGTCACTGTAATGTTTTCCCTTGTTAAAGGATAAGGAAATTTTTACGTTTTAAATATTGTCCATTGTTGAAACGGTATCAATATTTTTCAACGGAATTTTTTCCATTGTTGGAAGTACGGGAAAGTTGTCGTTATAGATAATTTCTAATATAATTATAAATAAATTTTTCATAATAACAACTGAAAAATGATGACTTAAAGACGAATTTCTCATTGTTGCCGGAAAATTTTCATATTTTAAGGTTTCTTCATTGTTGAAAGGGTGGGAAAATTTGTCAGTATATTGTTTACCATTGTTAAAGGATAGTGACATTTTGACGTTTTCAATATTGTACATTGTTGAAACGGTATCAAAATTGGTCAATGGAATTTTTTCCATTGTTGAAAGTGCCAGAAAGTTGTCATTATAGAAAACTTCTTATATAATTATAAATAAATTTTTGATAATAACAATTGAAAAATGATGGCTTAAAGACGAATTTTCCATTGTTGCCGGAAAAATTTCATATTTTAAGATTTCTTCATTGGTGAAAGCGTGGGAAAATTCGTCACTATAATTTTTTCCATTGTTAAAGGTTAGGAACATTTTTACGTTTTAAATATTGTTCATTGTTGAAACGGTATCAACATTTGTCAGTGGAATTTTTTCCATTGTTGGAAGTGCGGGAAAGTTGTCATTATAGATAATTTCTAATATAATTATAAATAAATTTTTCATGATAACAATTGAAAAATGATGACTTAAAGACGAATTTTCCATTGTTGCCGGTAAAATTTCATATTTTAAGATTTCTTCATTGTTGAAAACGTGGGAAAATTTGTCACTATATTGTTTTCCATTGTTAAAGGATAGTGACATTTTCACGTTGTTAATATTGTCCATTGTTGAAACGGTATCAAAACTGGTCAATGGAATTTTTTCCATTGTTGAAAGTGCCGGAAAGTTGTCATTATAGATAATTTCTAATATAATTATAAATAAATTTTTCATGATAACAATTGAAAAATGATGGCTTAAAGACGAATTTTCCATTGTTGCCGGAAAAATTTCATATTTTAAGATTTCTTCATTGTTGAAAGGGTGGCAAAATTTGTCACTATAATGTTTTCCATTGTTAAAGGATAGTGAAATTTTCACGTTTTAAATATTGTCCATTGTTGAAACGGTATCAAAATTGGTCAGTGGAATTTTTTCCATTGTTGGAAGTGCGGGAAAGTTGTCATTATAGATAATTTCTAATATAATTATAAATAAATTTTTCATGATAACAATTGAAAAATGATGACTTAAAGACGAATTTTCCATTGTTGCCGGTAAAATTTCATATTTTAAGATTTCTTCATTGTTGAAAACGTGGGAAAATTTGTCACTATATTGTTTTCCATTGTTAAAGGGTAGTGACATTTTCACGTTTTAAATATTGTTCATTGTTGAAACGATATCAACATTTGTCAATGGAATTTTTTCCATTGTTGGAAGTGCGGGAAAGTTGTCATTATAGATAATTTCTAATATAATTATAAATAAATTTTTCATGATAACAATTGAAAAATGATGACTTAAAGACGAATTTTCCATTGTTGCCGGAAAAATTTCATATTTTAAGATTTCTTCATTGTTGAAAGCGTGGGAAAATTTGTCACTGTAATGTTTTCCCTTGTTAAAGGATAAGGACATTTTTACGTTTTAAATATTGTCCACTGTTGAAACGGTATCAATATTTTTCAACGGAATTTTTTCCATTGTTGGAAGTGCGGGAAAGTTGTCATTATAGATAATTTCTAATATAATTATAAATAAATTTTTCATGATAACAATTGAAAAATGATGACTTAAAGACGAATTTTCCATTGTTGCCGGAAAAATTTCATATTTTAAGATTTCTTCATTGTTGAAAGCGTGGGAAAATTTGTCACTATATCGTTTTCCATTGTTAAAGGATAGTGGCATTTTCACGTTGTTTATATTGTCCATTGTTGAAACGGTATCAAAACTGGTCAATGGAATTTTTTCCATTGTTGGAAGTGCCAGAAAGTTGTCATTATATATAACTTCTAATATAATTATAAATAAATTTTTCATAATAACAATTGAAAAATGATGACTTAAAGACGAATTTTCCATTGTTGCCGGAAAAATTTCATATTTTAAGATTTCTTCATTGTTGAAAGCGTGGCAAAATTTGTCACTATACTGTTTTCCATTGTTAAAGGATAGTGAATTTTCACGTTTTAAATATTGTCCATTGTTGAAACGGTATCAAAATTGGTCAATGGAATTTTTTCCATTGTTGAAAGTGCCGGAAAGTTGTCATTATAGATAATTTCTAATATAATTATAAATAAATTTTTGATAATAACAATTGAAAAATGATGGCTTAAAGACGAATTTTCCATTGTTGCCGGAAAAATTTCATATTTTAAGATTTCTTCATTGTTGAAAGCGTGGGAAAATTTGTCACTGTAATGTTTTCCCTTGTTAAAGGATAAGGACATTTTTACGTTTTAAATATTGTCCACTGTTGAAACGGTATCAATATTTTTCAACGGAATTTTTTCCATTGTTGGAAGTGCGGGAAAGTTGTCATTATAGATAATTTCTAATATAATTATAAATAAATTTTTCATGATAACAATTGAAAAATGATGACTTAAAGACGAATTTTCCATTGTTGCCGGAAAAATTTCATATTTTAAGATTTCTTCATTGTTGAAAGCGTGGGAAAATTTGTCACTATATCGTTTTCCATTGTTAAAGGATAGTGACATTTTCACGTTGTTTATATTGTCCATTGTTGAAACGGTATCAAAACTGGTCAATGGAATTTTTTCCATTGTTGGAAGTGCCAGAAAGTTGTCATTATATATAACTTCTAATATAATTATAAATAAATTTTTCATAATAACAATTGAAAAATGATGACTTAAAGACGAATTTTCCATTGTTGCCGGAAAAATTTCATATTTTAAGATTTCTTCATTGTTGAAAGCGTGGCAAAATTTGTCACTATACTGTTTTCCATTGTTAAAGGATAGTGAATTTTCACGTTTTAAATATTGTCCATTGTTGAAACGGTATCAAAATTGGTCAATGGAATTTTTTCCATTGTTGAAAGTGCCGGAAAGTTGTCATTATAGATAATTTCTAATATAATTATAAATAAATTTTTGATAATAACAATTGAAAAATGATGGCTTAAAGACGAATTTTCCATTGTTGCCGGAAAAATTTCATATTTTAAGATTTCTTCATTGTTGAAAGCGTGGGAATATTTGTAACTGTAATGTTTTCCCTTGTTAAAGGATAAGAACATTTTTACGTTTTAAATATTGTCCATTGTTGAAACGGTATCAATATTTTTCAACGGAATTTTTTCCATTGTTGGAAGTGCGGGAAAGTTGTCATTATAGATAATTTCTAATATAATTACAAATATATTTTTCATGATAACAATTGAAAAATGATGGCTTAAAGAAGAATTTTCCATTGTTGCCGGAAAAATTTCATATTTTAAGATTTCTTCATTGTTGAAAGCGTGGGAAAATTTGTCACTGTAATGTTTTCCCTTGTTAAAGGATAAGGAAATTTTTACGTTTTAAATATTGTCCATTGTTGAAACGGTATCAATATTTTTCAACGGAATTTTTTCCATTGTTGGAAGTACGGGAAAGTTGTCGTTATAGATAATTTCTAATATAATTATAAATAAATTTTTCATAATAACAACTGAAAAATGATGACTTAAAGACGAATTTCTCATTGTTGCCGGAAAATTTTCATATTTTAGGGTTTCTTCATTGTTGAAAGGGTGGGAAAATTTGTCAGTATATTGTTTACCATTGTTAAAGGATAGTGACATTTTGACGTTTTCAATATTGTACATTGTTGAAACGGTATCAAAATTGGTCAATGGAATTTTTTCCATTGTTGAAAGTGCCGGAAAGTTGTCATTATAGATAATTTCTAATATAATTATAAATAAATTTTTGATAATAACAATTGAAAAATGATGGCTTAAAGACGAATTTTCCATTGTTGCCGGAAAAATTTCATATTTTAAGATTTCTTCATTGTTGAGGCGTGGGAAAATTTGTAACTGTAATGTTTTCCCTTGTTAAAGGATAAGGACATTTTTACGTTTTAAATATTGTCCATTGTTGAAACGGTATCAATATTTTTCAACGGAATTTTTTCCATTGTTGGAAGTGCGGGAAAGTTGTCATTATAGATAATTTCTAATATAATTATAAATAAATTTTTCATAATAACAATTGAAAAATGATGACTTAAAAACGATTTTTCCATTGTTGCCGGAAAAATTTCATATTTTAAGATTTCTTCATTGGTGAAAGCGTGGGAAAATTCGTCACTATAATTTTTTCCATTGTTAAAGGTTAGGGACATTTTTACGTTTTAAATATTGTTCATTGTTGAAACGGTATCAACATTTGTCAATGGAATTTTTTCCATTGTTGGAAGTACGGGAAAGTTGTCATTATAGATAATTTCTAATATAATTATAAATAAATTTTTCATGATAACAATTGAAAAATGATGACTTAAAGACGAATTTTCCATTGTTGCCGGAAAAATTTCATATTTTAAGATTTCTTCATTGTTGAAAGCGTGGCAAAATTTGTCACTATACTGTTTTCCATTGTTAAAGGATAGTGAATTTTCACGTTTTAAATATTGTCCATTGTTGAAACGGTATCAAAATTGGTCAATGGAATTTTTTCCATTGTTGAAAGTGCCGGAAAGTTGTCATTATAGATAATTTCTAATATAATTATAAATAAATTTTTGATAATAACAATTGAAAAATGATGGCTTAAAGACGAATTTTCCATTGTTGCCGGAAAAATTTCATATTTTAAGATTTCTTCATTGCTGAAAGCGTGGGAATATTTGTAACTGTAATGTTTTCCCTTGTTAAAGGATAAGGACATTTTTACGTTTTAAATATTGTCCATTGTTGAAACGGTATCAATATTTTTCAACGGAATTTTTTCCATTGTTGGAAGTGCGGGAAAGTTGTCATTATAGATAATTTCTAATATAATTATAAATAAATTTTTCATAATAACAATTGAAAAATGATGACTTAAAAACGATTTTTCCATTGTTGCCGGAAAAATTTCATATTTTAAGATTTCTTCATTGGTGAAAGCGTGGGAAAATTCGTCACTATAATTTTTTCCATTGTTAAAGGTTAGGGACATTTTTACGTTTTAAATATTGTTCATTGTTGAAACGGTATCAACATTTGTCAACGGAATTTTTTCCATTGTTGGAAGTACGGGAAAGTTGTCGTTATAGATAATTTCTAATATAATTATAAATAAATTTTTCATAATAACAACTGAAAAATGATGACTTAAAGACGAATTTCTCATTGTTGCCGGAAAATTTTCATATTTTAGGGTTTCTTCATTGTTGAAAGGGTGGGAAAATTTGTCAGTATATTGTTTACCATTGTTAAAGGATAGTGACATTTTGACGTTTTCAATATTGTACATTGTTGAAACGGTATCAAAATTGGTCAATGGAATTTTTTCCATTGTTGAAAGTGCCGGAAAGTTGTCATTATAGATAATTTCTAATATAATTATAAATAAATTTTTGATAATAACAATTGAAAAATGATGGCTTAAAGACGAATTTTCCATTGTTGCCGGAAAAATTTCATATTTTAAGATTTCTTCATTGTTGAAAGCGTGGGAAAATTTGTAACTGTAATGTTTTCCCTTGTTAAAGGATAAGGACATTTTTACGTTTTAAATATTGTCCATTGTTGAAACGGTATCAATATTTTTCAACGGAATTTTTTCCATTGTTGGAAGTGCGGGAAAGTTGTCATTATAGATAATTTCTAATATAATTATAAATAAATTTTTCATAATAACAATTGAAAAATGATGACTTAAAAACGATTTTTCCATTGTTGCCGGAAAAATTTCATATTTTAAGATTTCTTCATTGGTGAAAGCGTGGGAAAATTCGTCACTATAATTTTTTCCATTGTTAAAGGTTAGGGACATTTTTACGTTTTAAATATTGTTCATTGTTGAAACGGTATCAACATTTGTCAATGGAATTTTTTCCATTGTTGGAAGTACGGGAAAGTTGTCATTATAGATAATTTCTAATATAATTATAAATAAATTTTTCATGATAACAATTGAAAAATGATGACTTAAAGACGAATTTTCCATTGTTGCCGGAAAAATTTCATATTTTAAGATTTCTTCATTGTTGAAATCGTGCGAAAATTTGTCACTATAGTTTTTTCCTTTCTTAAAGGATAGTGAAATTTTCACGTTTTAAATATTGTCCATTGTTGAAACGGTATCAAAATTGGTCAATGGAATTTTTTCCATTGTTGAAAATGCCGGAAAGTTGTCATTATAGATAATTTCTAATATAATTACAAATATATTTTTCATGATAACAATTGAAAAATGATGGCTTAAAGACGAATTTTCCATTGTTGCCGGAAAAATTTCATATTTTAAGATTTCTTCATTGTTGAAAGCGTGGGAAAATTTGTCACTGTAATGTTTTCCCTTGTTAAAGGATAAGGAAATTTTTACGTTTTAAATATTGTCCATTGTTGAAACGGTATCAATATTTTTCAACGGAATTTTTTCCATTGTTGGAAGTACGGGAAAGTTGTCGTTATAGATAATTTCTAATATAATTATAAATAAATTTTTCATAATAACAACTGAAAAATGATGACTTAAAGACGAATTTCTCATTGTTGCCGGAAAATTTTCATATTTTAGGGTTTCTTCATTGTTGAAAGGGTGGGAAAATTTGTCAGTATATTGTTTACCATTGTTAAAGGATAGTGACATTTTGACGTTTTCAATATTGTACATTGTTGAAACGGTATCAAAATTGGTCAATGGAATTTTTTCCATTGTTGAAAGAGCCGGAAAGTTGTCATTATAGATAATTTCTAATATAATTATAAATAAATTTTTGATAATAACAATTGAAAAATGATGGCTTAAAGACGAATTTTCCATTGTTGCCGGAAAATTTTCATATTTTAGGGTTTCTTCATTGTTGAAAGGGTGGGAAAATTTGTCAGTATATTGTTTACCATTGTTAAAGGATAGTGACATTTTGACGTTTTCAATATTGTACATTGTTGAAACGGTATCAAAATTGGTCAATGGAATTTTTTCCATTGTTGAAAGTGCCGGAAAGTTGTCATTATAGATAATTTCTAATATAATTATAAATAAATTTTTGATAATAACAATTGAAAAATGATGGCTTAAAGACGAATTTTCCATTGTTGCCGGAAAAATTTCATATTTTAAGATTTCTTCATTGTTGAAAGCGTGGGAAAATTTGTAACTGTAATGTTTTCCCTTGTTAAAGGATAAGGACATTTTTACGTTTTAAATATTGTCCATTGTTGAAACGGTATCAATATTTTTCAACGGAATTTTTTCCATTGTTGGAAGTGCGGGAAAGTTGTCATTATAGATAATTTCTAATATAATTATAAATAAATTTTTCATAATAACAATTGAAAAATGATGACTTAAAAACGATTTTTCCATTGTTGCCGGAAAAATTTCATATTTTAAGATTTCTTCATTGGTGAAAGCGTGGGAAAATTCGTCACTATAATTTTTTCCATTGTTAAAGGATAGTGAAATTTTCACGTTTTAAATATTGTCCATTGTTGAAACGGTATCAACATTTGTCAATGGAATTTTTTCCATTGTTGGAAGTACGGGAAAGTTGTCATTATAGATAATTTCTAATATAATTATAAATAAATTTTTCATGATAACAATTGAAAAATGATGGCTTAAAGACGAATTTTCCATTGTTGCCGGAAAAATTTCATATTTTAAGATTTCTTCATTGTTGAAAGCGTGGGAAAATTTGTCACTGTAATGTTTTCCCTTGTTAAAGGATAAGGAAATTTTTACGTTTTAAATATTGTCCATTGTTGAAACGGTATCAATATTTTTCAACGGAATTTTTTCCATTGTTGGAAGTACGGGAAAGTTGTCGTTATAGATAATTTCTAATATAATTATAAATAAATTTTTCATAATAACAACTGAAAAATGATGACTTAAAGACGAATTTCTCATTGTTGCCGGAAAATTTTCATATTTTAGGGTTTCTTCATTGTTGAAAGGGTGGGAAAATTTGTCAGTATATTGTTTACCATTGTTAAAGGATAGTGACATTTTGACGTTTTCAATATTGTACATTGTTGAAACGGTATCAAAATTGGTCAATGGAATTTTTTCCATTGTTGAAAGTGCCGGAAAGTTGTCATTATAGATAATTTCTAATATAATTATAAATAAATTTTTGATAATAACAATTGAAAAATGATGGCTTAAAGACGAATTTTCCATTGTTGCCGGAAAAATTTCATATTTTAAGATTTCTTCATTGTTGAAAGCGTGGGAAAATTTGTAACTGTAATGTTTTCCCTTGTTAAAGGATAAGGACATTTTTACGTTTTAAATATTGTCCATTGTTGAAAAGGTATCAATATTTTTCAACGGAATTTTTTCCATTGTTGGAAGTGCGGGAAAGTTGTCATTATAGATAATTTCTAATATAATTATAAATAAATTTTTCATAATAACAATTGAAAAATGATGACTTAAAAACGATTTTTCCATTGTTGCCGGAAAAATTTCATATTTTAAGATTTCTTCATTGGTGAAAGCGTGGGAAAATTCGTCACTATAATTTTTTCCATTGTTAAAGGTTAGGGACATTTTTACGTTTTAAATATTGTTCATTGTTGAAACGGTATCAACATTTGTCAATGGAATTTTTTCCATT
Organism: Maratus michaelseni; assembly: GCA_963931845.1. Taxonomy (NCBI): domain Eukaryota; kingdom Metazoa; phylum Arthropoda; class Arachnida; order Araneae; family Salticidae; genus Maratus; species Maratus michaelseni. The sequence goes on along the minus strand of CAWVPG010000094.1, from coordinate 718,430 downwards.
GTTGGAAGTACGGGAAAGTTGTCATTATAGATAATTTCTAATATAATTATAAATAAATTTTTCATGATAACAATTGAAAAATGATGACTTAAAGACGAATTTTCCATTGTTGCCGGAAAAATTTCATATTTTAAGATTTCTTCATTGTTGAAATCGTGCGAAAATTTGTCACTATAGTTTTTTCCTTTCTTAAAGGATAGTGAAATTTTCACGTTTTAAATATTGTCCATTGTTGAAACGGTATCAAAATTGGTCAATGGAATTTTTTCCATTGTTGAAAGTGCCGGAAAGTTGTCATTATAGATAATTTCTAATATAATTACAAATATATTTTTCATGATAACAATTGAAAAATGATGGCTTAAAGACGAATTTTCCATTGTTGCCGGAAAAATTTCATATTTTAAGATTTCTTCATTGTTGAAAGCGTGGGAAAATTTGTCACTGTAATGTTTTCCCTTGTTAAAGGATAAGGAAATTTTTACGTTTTAAATATTGTCCATTGTTGAAACGGTATCAATATTTTTCAACGGAATTTTTTCCATTGTTGGAAGTACGGGAAAGTTGTCGTTATAGATAATTTCTAATATAATTATAAATAAATTTTTCATAATAACAACTGAAAAATGATGACTTAAAGACGAATTTCTCATTGTTGCCGGAAAATTTTCATATTTTAAGGTTTCTTCATTGTTGAAAGGGTGGGAAAATTTGTCAGTATATTGTTTACCATTGTTAAAGGATAGTGACATTTTGACGTTTTCAATATTGTACATTGTTGAAACGGTATCAAAATTGGTCAATGGAATTTTTTCCATTGTTGAAAGTGCCAGAAAGTTGTCATTATAGAAAACATCTTATATAATTATAAATAAATTTTTGATAATAACAATTGAAAAATGATGGCTTAAAGACGAATTTTCCATTGTTGCCGGAAAAATTTCATATTTTAAGATTTCTTCATTGTTGAAAGCGTGGGAAAGTTTGTCACTGTAATGTTTTCCCTTGTTAAAGGATAAGGACATTTTTACGTTTTAAATATTGTCCATTGTTGAAACGGTATCAATATTTTTCAACGGAATTTTTTCCATTGTTGGAAGTGCGGGAAAGTTGTCATTATAGATAATTTCTAATATAATTATAAATAAATTTTTCATAATAACAATTGAAAAATGATGACTTAAAAACGATTTTTCCATTGTTGCCGGAAAAATTTCATATTTTTAGATTTCTTCATTGGTGAAAGCATGGGAAAATTCGTCACTATAATTTTTTCCATTGTTAAAGGTTAGGAACATTTTTACGTTTTAAATATTGTTCATTGTTGAAACGGTATCAACATTTGTCAGTGGCATTTTTTCCATTGTTGGAAGTGCGGGAAAGTTGTCATTATAGATAATTTCTAATATAATTATAAATAAATTTTTCATGATAACAATTGAAAAATGATGACTTAAAGACGAATTTTCCATTGTTGCCGGTAAAATTTCATATTTTAAGATTTCTTCATTGTTGAAAACGTGGGAAAATTTGTCACTATATTGTTTTCCATTGTTAAAGGATAGTGACATTTTCACGTTGTTAATATTGTCCATTGTTGAAACGGTATCAAAACTGGTCAATGGAATTTTTTCCATTGTTGAAAGTGCCGGAAAGTTGTCATTATAGATAATTTCTAATATAATTATAAATAAATTTTTCATGATAACAATTGAAAAATGATGGTTAAAGACGAATTTTCCATTGTTGCCGGAAAAATTTCATATTTTAAGATTTCTTCATTGTTGAAAGGGTGGCAAAATTTGTCACTATAATGTTTTCCATTGTTAAAGGATAGTGAAATTTTCACGTTTTAAATATTGTCCATTGTTGAAACGGTATCAAAATTGGTCAGTGGAATTTTTTCCATTGTTGGAAGTGCGGGAAAGTTGTCATTATAGATAATTTCTAATATAATTATAAATAAATTTTTCATGATAACAATTGAAAAATGATGACTTAAAGACGAATTTTCCATTGTTGCCGGTAAAATTTCATATTTTAAGATTTCTTCATTGTTGAAAACGTGGGAAAATTTGTCACTATATTGTTTTCCATTGTTAAAGGATAGTGACATTTTCACGTTTTAAATATTGTTCATTGTTGAAACGGTATCAACATTTGTCAATGGAATTTTTTCCATTGTTGGAAGTGCGGGAAAGTTGTCATTATAGATAATTTCTAATATAATTATAAATAAATTTTTCATGATAACAATTGAAAAATGATGACTTAAAGACGAATTTTCCATTGTTGCCGGAAAAATTTCATATTTTAAGATTTCTTCATTGTTGAAAGCGTGGGAAAATTTGTCACTGTAATGTTTTCCCTTGTTAAAGGATAAGGACATTTTTACGTTTTAAATATTGTCCACTGTTGAAACGGTATCAATATTTTTCAACGGAATTTTTTCCATTGTTGGAAGTGCGGGAAAGTTGTCATTATAGATAATTTCTAATATAATTATAAATAAATTTTTCATGATAACAATTGAAAAATGATGACTTAAAGACGAATTTTCCATTGTTGCCGGAAAAATTTCATAGTTTAAGATTTCTTCATTGTTGAAAGCGTGGGAAAATTTGTCACTATATTGTTTTCCATTGTTAAAGGATAGTGACATTTTGCGTTTTCAATATTGTCCATTGTTGAAACAGTATCAAAACTGGTCAATGGAATTTTTTCCATTGTTGGAAGTGCCAGAAAGTTGTCATTATATATAACTTCTAATATAATTATAAATAAATTTTTCATAATAACAATTGAAAAATGATGACTTAAAGACGAATTTTCCATTGTTGCCGGAAAAATTTCATATTTTAAGATTTCTTCATTGTTGAAAGCGTGGCAAAATTTGTCACTATACTGTTTTCCATTGTTAAAGGATAGTGAATTTTCACGTTTTAAATATTGTCCATTGTTGAAACGGTATCAAAATTGGTCAATGGAATTTTTTCCATTGTTGAAAGTGCCGGAAAGTTGTCATTATAGATAATTTCTAATATAATTATAAATAAATTTTTCATAATAACAATTGAAAAATGATGACTTAAAAACGATTTTTCCATTGTTGCCGGAAAAATTTCATATTTTAAGATTTCTTCATTGGTGAAAGCGTGGGAAAATTCGTCACTATAATTTTTTCCATTGTTAAAGGTTAGGGACATTTTTACGTTTTAAATATTGTTCATTGTTGAAACGGTATCAACATTTGTCCATGGAATTTTTTCCATTGTTGGAAGTACGGGAAAGTTGTCATTATAGATAATTTCTAATATAATTATAAATAAATTTTTCATGATAACAATTGAAAAATGATGACTTAAAGACGAATTTTCCATTGTTGCCGGAAAAATTTCATATTTTAAGATTTCTTCATTGTTGAAATCGCGCGAAAATTTGTCACTATAGTTTTTTCCTTTCTTAAAGGATAGTGAAATTTTCACGTTTTAAATATTGTCCATTGTTGAAACGGTATCAAAATTGGTCAATGGAATTTTTTCCATTGTTGAAAGTGCCGGAAAGTTGTCATTATAGATAATTTCTAATATAATTACAAATATATTTTTCATGATAACAATTGAAAAATGATGGCTTAAAGACGAATTTTCCATTGTTGCCGGAAAAATTTCATATTTTAAGATTTCTTCATTGTTGAAAGCGTGGGAAAATTTGTCACTGTAATGTTTTCCCTTGTTAAAGGATAAGGAAATTTTTACGTTTTAAATATTGTCCATTGTTGAAACGGTATCAATATTTTTCAACGGAATTTTTTCCATTGTTGGAAGTACGGGAAAGTTGTCGTTATAGATAATTTCTAATATAATTATAAATAAATTTTTCATAATAACAACTGAAAAATGATGACTTAAAGACGAATTTCTCATTGTTGCCGGAAAATTTTCATATTTTAAGGTTTCTTCATTGTTGAAAGGGTGGGAAAATTTGTCAGTATATTGTTTACCATTGTTAAAGGATAGTGACATTTTGACGTTTTCAATATTGTACATTGTTGAAACGGTATCAAAATTGGTCAATGAAATTTTTTCCATTGTTGAAAGTGCCAGAAAGTTGTCATTATAGAAAACTTCTTATATAATTATAAATAAATTTTTGATAATAACAATTGAAAAATGATGGCTTAAAGACGAATTTTCCATTGTTGCCGGAAAAATTTCATATTTTAAGATTTCTTCATTGTTGAAAGCGTGGGAAAATTTGTCACTGTAATGTTTTCCCTTGTTAAAGGATAAGGACATTTTTACGATTTAAATATTGTCCATTGTTGAAACGGTATCAATATTTTTCAACGGAATTTTTTCCATTGTTGGAAGTGCGGGAAAGTTGTCATTATAGATAATTTCTAATATAATTATAAATAAATTTTTCATAATAACAATTGAAAAATGATGACTTAAAAACGATTTTTCCATTGTTGCCGGAAAAATTTCATATTTTAAGATTTCTTCATTGGTGAAAGCGTGGGAAAATTCGTCAATATAATTTTTTCCATTGTTAAAGGTTAGGAACATTTTTACGTTTTAAATATTGTTCATTGTTGAAACGGTATCAACATTTGTCAGTGGAATTTTTTCCATTGTTGGAAGTGCGGGAAAGTTGTCATTATAGATAATTTCTAATATAATTATAAATAAATTTTTCATGATAACAATTGAAAAATGATGACTTAAAGACGAATTTTCCATTGTTGCCGGTAAAATTTCATATTTTAAGATTTCTTCATTGTTGAAAACGTGGGAAAATTTGTCACTATATTGTTTTCCATTGTTAAAGGATAGTGACATTTTCACGTTGTTAATATTGTCCATTGTTGAAACGGTATCAAAACTGGTCAATGGAATTTTTTCCATTGTTGAAAGTGCCGGAAAGTTGTCATTATAGATAATTTCTAATATAATTATAAATAAATTTTTCATGATAACAATTGAAAAATGATGGCTTAAAGACGAATTTTCCATTGTTGCCGGAAAAATTTCATATTTTAAGATTTCTTCATTGTTGAAAGGGTGGCAAAATTTGTCACTATAATGTTTTCCATTGTTAAAGGATAGTGAAATTTTCACGTTTTAAATATTGTCCATTGTTGAAACGGTATCAAAATTGGTCAGTGGAATTTTTTCCATTGTTGGAAGTGCGGGAAAGTTGTCATTATAGATAATTTCTAATATAATTATAAATAAATTTTTCATGATAACAATTGAAAAATGATGACTTAAAGACGAATTTTCCATTGTTGCCGGTAAAATTTCATATTTTAAGATTTCTTCATTGTTGAAAACGTGGGAAAATTTGTCACTATATTGTTTTCCATTGTTAAAGGATAGTGACATTTTCACGTTTTAAATATTGTTCATTGTTGAAACGGTATCAACATTTGTCAATGGAATTTTTTCCATTGTTGGAAGTGCGGGAAAGTTGTCATTATAGATAATTTCTAATATAATTATAAATAAATTTTTCATGATAACAATTGAAAAATGATGACTTAAAGACGAATTTTCCATTGTTGCCGGAAAAATTTCATATTTTAAGATTTCTTCATTGTTGAAAGCGTGGGAAAATTTGTCACTGTAATGTTTTCCCTTGTTAAAGGATAAGGACATTTTTACGTTTTAAATATTGTCCACTGTTGAAACGGTATCAATATTTTTCAACGGAATTTTTTCCATTGTTGGAAGTGCGGGAAAGTTGTCATTATAGATAATTTCTAATATAATTATAAATAAATTTTTCATGATAACAATTGAAAAATGATGACTTAAAGACGAATTTTCCATTGTTGCCGGAAAAATTTCATATTTTAAGATTTCTTCATTGTTGAAAGCGTGGGAAAATTTGTCACTATATCGTTTTCCATTGTTAAAGGATAGTGACATTTTCACGTTGTTTATATTGTCCATTGTTGAAACGGTATCAAAACTGGTCAATGGAATTTTTTCCATTGTTGGAAGTGCCAGAAAGTTGTCATTATATATAACTTCTAATATAATTATAAATAAATTTTTCATAATAACAATTGAAAAATGATGACTTAAAGACGAATTTTCCATTGTTGCCGGAAAAATTTCATATTTTAAGATTTCTTCATTGTTGAAAGCGTGGCAAAATTTGTCACTATACTGTTTTCCATTGTTAAAGGATAGTGAATTTTCACGTTTTAAATATTGTCCATTGTTGAAACGGTATCAAAATTGGTCAATGGAATTTTTTCCATTGTTGAAATTGCCGGAAAGTTGTCATTATAGATAATTTCTAATATAATTATAAATAAATTTTTGATAATAACAATTGAAAAATGATGGCTTAAAGACGAATTTTCCATTGTTGCCGGAAAAATTTCATATTTTAAGATTTCTTCATTGTTGAAAGCGTGGGAATATTTGTAACTGTAATGTTTTCCCTTGTTAAAGGATAAGGACATTTTTACGTTTTAAATATTGTCCATTGTTGAAACGGTATCAATATTTTTCAACGGAATTTTTTCCATTGTTGGAAGTGCGGGAAAGTTGTCATTATAGATAATTTCTAATATAATTATAAATAAATTTTTCATAATAACAATTGAAAAATGATGACTTAAAAACGATTTTTCCATTGTTGCCGGAAAAATTTCATATTTTAAGATTTCTTCATTGGTGAAAGCGTGGGAAAATTCGTCACTATAATTTTTTCCATTGTTAAAGGTTAGGGACATTTTTACGTTTTAAATATTGTTCATTGTTGAAACGGTATCAACATTTGTCAATGGAATTTTTTCCATTGTTGGAAGTACGGGAAAGTTGTCATTATAGATAATTTCTAATATAATTATAAATAAATTTTTCATGATAACAATTGAAAAATGATGACTTAAAGACGAATTTTCCATTGTTGCCGGAAAAATTTCATATTTTAAGATTTCTTCATTGTTGAAATCGTGCGAAAATTTGTCACTATAGTTTTTTCCTTTCTTAAAGGATAGTGAAATTTTCACGTTTTAAATATTGTCCATTGTTGAAACGGTATCAAAATTGGTCAATGGAATTTTTTCCATTGTTGAAAGTGCCGGAAAGTTGTCATTATAGATAATTTCTAATATAATTACAAATATATTTTCCATGATAACAATTGAAAAATGATGGCTTAAAGACGAATTTTCCATTGTTGCCGGAAAAATTTCATATTTTAAGATTTCTTCATTGTTGAAAGCGTGGGAAAATTTGTCACTGTAATGTTTTCCCTTGTTAAAGGATAAGGAAATTTTTACGTTTTAAATATTGTCCATTGTTGAAACGGTATCAATATTTTTCAACGGAATTTTTTCCATTGTTGGAAGTACGGGAAAGTTGTCGTTATAGATAATTTCTAATATAATTATAAATAAATTTTTCATAATAACAACTGAAAAATGATGACTTAAAGACGAATTTCTCATTGTTGCCGGAAAATTTTCATATTTTAAGGTTTCTTCATTGTTGAAAGGGTGGGAAAATTTGTAAGTATATTGTTTACCATTGTTAAAGGATAGTGACATTTTGACGTTTTCAATATTGTACATTGTTGAAACGGTATCAAAATTGGTCAATGGAATTTTTTCCATTGTTGAAAGTGCCAGAAAGTTGTCATTATAGAAAACTTCTTATATAATTATAAATAAATTTTTGATAATAACAATTGAAAAATGATGGCTTAAAGACGAATTTTCCATTGTTGCCGGAAAAATTTCATATTTTAAGATTTCTTCATTGTTGAAAGCGTGGGAAAATTTGTCACTGTAAAGTTTTCCCTTGTTAAAGGATAAGGACATTTTTACGTTTTAAATATTGTCCATTGTTGAAACGGTATCAATATTTTTCAACGGAATTTTTTCCGTTGTTGGATGTGCGGGAAAGTTGTCATTATAGATAATTTCTAATATAATTATAAATAAATTTTTCATAATAACAATTAAAAAATGATGACTTAAAAACGATTTTTCCATTGTTGCCGGAAAAATTTCATATTTTAAGATTTCTTCATTGGTGAAAGCGTTGGAAAATTCGTCACTATAATTTTTTCCATTGTTAAAGGTTAGGGACATTTTTACGTTTTAAATATTGTTCATTGTTGAAACGGTATCAACATTTGTCAATGGAATTTTTTCCATTGTTAGAAGTGCGGGAAAGTTATCATTATAATAATTTCTAATATAATTATAAATAAATTTTTCATGATAACAATTGAAAAATGATGACTTAAAGACGAATTTTCCATTGTTGCCGGAAAAATTTCATATTTTAAGGTTTCTTCATTGTTGAAAGGGTGGGAAAATTTGTCAGTATATTGTTTACCATTGTTAAAGGATAGTGACATTTTGCGTTTTCAATATTGTACATTGTTGAAACGGTATCAAAATTGGTCAATGGAATTTTTTCCATTGTTGAAAGTGCCAGAAAGTTGTCATTATAGAAAACTTCTTATATAATTATAAATAAATTTTTGATAATAACAATTGAAAAATGATGGCTTAAAGACGAATTTTCCATTGTTGCCGGAAAAATTTCATATTTTAAGATTTCTTCATTGTTGAAAGCGTGGGGAAATTTGTCACTGTAATGTTTTCCCTTGTTAAAGGATAAGGACATTTTTACGTTTTAAATATTGTCCATTGTTGAAACGGTATCAATATTTTTCAACGGAATTTTTTCCATTGTTGGAAGTGCGGGAAAGTTGTCATTATAGATAATTTCTAATATAATTATAAATAAATTTTTGATAATAACAATTGAAAAATGATGACTTAAAAACGATTTTTCCATTGTTGCCTGAAAAATTTCATATTTTAAGATTTCTTCATTGGTGAAAGCGTGGGAAAATTCGTCACTATAATTTTTTCCATTGTTAAAGGCTAGGGACATTTTTACGTTTTAAATATTGTTCATTGTTGAAACGGTATCAAAACTGGTCAATGGAATTTTTTCCATTGTTGGAAATGCCAGAAAGTTGTCATTTTATATAACTTCTAATATAATTATAAATAAATTTTCATAATAACAATTGAAAATTGATGGCTTAAAGACGAATTTTCCATTGTTGCCGGAAAAATTTCATATTTTAAGATTTCTTCATTGTTGAAAACGTGGGAAAATTTGTCACTATATTGTTTTCCATTGTTAAAGGATAGTGACATTTTCACGTTGTTTATATTGTCCATTGTTGAAACGGTATCAAAACTGGTCAATGGAATTTTTTCCATTGTTGGAAGTGCCAGAAAGTTGTCATTATATATAACTTCTAATATAATTATAAATAAATTTTTCATAATAACAATTGAAAAATGATGACTTAAAGACGAATTTTTCATTGTTGCCGGAAAAATTTCATATTTTAAGATTTCTTCATTGTTGAAAACGTGGGAAAATTTGTCACTATAATGTTTTCCATTGTTAAAGGATAGGGACATTTTTACGTTTTAAATATTGTCCATTGTTGAAACGGTATCAATATTTGTCAACGGAATTTTTTCCATTGTTGGAAGTGTGGGAAAGTTGTCATTATAGATAATTTCTAATGCAATTATAAATAAATTTTTCATAATAACAACTGAAAAATGATGACTTAAAGACGAATTTTTCATTGTTGCCGGAAAATTTTCATATTTTAAGATTTCTTCATTGTTGAAAGCGTGCGAAAATTTGTCACTATAGTTTTTTCCATTCTTAAAGGATAGTGAAATTTTCACGGTTTAAATATTGTCCATTGTTGAAACGCTATCAATATTTTTCAACGGAATTTTTTCCATTGTTGGAAGTACGGGAAAGTTGTCATTATAGATAATTTCTAATATAATTATAAATAAATTTTTCATGATAACAATTGAAAAATGATGGCTTAAAGACGAATTTTCCATTGTTGCCGGAAAAATTTCATATTTTAAGATTTCTTCATTGTTGAAAGCGTGGGAAAATTTGTCACTGTAATGTTTTCCCCTGTTAAAGGATAAGGACATTTTTACGTTTTAAATATTGTCCATTGTTGAAACGCTATCAATATTTTTCAACGGAATTTTTTCCATTGTTGGAAGTACGGGAAAGTTGTCATTATAGATAATTTCTAATATAATTATAAATAAATTTTTCATAATAGCAACTGAACGATGACGACTTAAAGACGAATTTCTCATTGTTGCCGGAAAATTTTCATATTTTAAGGTTTCTTCATTGTTGAAAGGGTGGGAAAATTTGTCAGTATATTGTTTACCATTGTTAAAGGATAGTAACATTTTGACGTTTTCAATATTGTACATTGTTGAAACGGTATCAAAATTGGTCAATGCAATTTTTTCCATTGTTGGAAGTGCCAGAAAATTGTCATTATAGAAAACTTCTTATATAATTATAAATAAAATTTTGATAATAACAATTGAAAAATGATGACTTAAAAACGATTTTTCCATTGTTGCCGGAAAAATTTCATATTTTAAGATTTCTTCATTGGTGAAAGCGTGGGAAAATTCGTCACTATAATTTTTTCCATTGTTAAAGATTAGGGACATTTTTACTTTTTAAATATTGTTCATTGTTGAAACGGTATCAACATTTGTCAATGGAATTTTTTCCATTGTTGGAAGTGCGGGAAAGTTGTCATTATAGATAATTTCTAATATAATTATAAATAAATTTTTCATGATAACAATTGAAAAATGATGACTTAAAGACGAATTTTCCATTGTTGCCAGAAAAATTTCATATTTTAAGATTTCTTCATTGTTGAAAGCGTGGCAAAATTTGTCACTATACTGTTTTCCATTGTTAAAGGATAGTGAAATTTTCACGTTTTAAATATTGTCCATTGTTGAAACGGTATCAAAATTTGTCAATGGAATTTTTTCCATTGTTGAAAGTGCCGGAAAGTTGTCATTATAGATAATTTCTAATATAATTATAAATAAATTTTTCATTATAACAATTGAAAAATGATGGCTTAAAGACGAATTTTACATTGTTGCCGGAAAAATTTTATATTTTAAGATTTCTTCATTTTTGAAAGCGTGGGAAAATTTGTCACTATAATGTTTTCCATTGTTAAAGGATAAGGACGTTTTTACGTTTTAAATATTGTCCATTGTTGAAACAGTATCAATATTTTTCAACGGATTTTTTTCCATTGTTGGAAGTGCGGGAAAGTTGTCATTATAGATAATTTCTAATGCAATTATAAATAAATTTTTCATAATAACAACTGAAAAATGATGACTTAAAGACGAATTTTTCATTGTTGCCGGAAAATTTTCATATTTTAAGATTTCTTCATTGTTGAAAGCGTGCGAAAATTTGTCACTATAGTTTTTTCCTTTCTTAAAGGATAGTGAAATTTTCACGTTTTAAATATTGTCCATTGTTGAAACGGTATCAAAATTGGTCAATGGAATTTTTTCCATTGTTGAAAGTGCCGGAAAGTTGTCATTATAGATAATTTCTAATATAATTATAAATAAATTTTTCATGATAACAATTGAAAAATGATGGCTTAAAGACGAATTTTCCATTGTTGCCGGAAAATTTTCATATTTTAAGATTTCTTCATTGTTGAAAGCGAGGGAAAATTTGTCACTGTAATGTTTTCCCTTGTTAAAGGATAAGGACATTTTTACGTTTTAAATATTGTCCATTGTTGAAACGGTATCAATATTTTTCAACGGAATTTTTTCCATTGTTGGAAGTACGGGAAAGTTGTCGTTATAGATAATTTCTAATATAATTATAAATAAATTTTTCATAATAACAACAGAAAAATGATGACTTAAAGACGAATTTCTCATTTTTGCCGGAAAATTTTCATATTTTAAGGTTTCTTCATTGTTGAAAGGGTGGGAAAATTTGTCAGTATATTGTTTACCATTGTTAAAGGATAGTGACATTTTGACGTTTTCAATATTGTACATTGTTGAAACGGTATCAAAATTGGTCAATGGAATTTTTTCCATTGTTGAAAGTGCCAGAAAGTTGTCATTATAGAAAACTTCTTATATAATTATAAATAAATTTTTGATAATAACAATTGAAAAATGATGACTTAAAGACGAATTTTCTATTGTTGCCGGAAAAATTTCATATTTTAAGATTTCTTCATTGTTGAAAGCGTGGCAAAATTTGTCACTATATTGTTTTCCATTGTTAAAGGATAGTGAAATTTTCACGTTTTAAATATTGTCCATTGTTGAAACGGTATCAAAATTGGTCAATGGAATTTTTTCTATTGTTGAAAGTGTCGGAAAGTTGTCATTATAGATAATTTGTAATATAATTATAAATAAATTTTTCATTATAACAATTGAAAAATGATGGCTTAAAGACGAATTTTACATTGTTGCCGGAAAAATTTTATATTTTAAGATTTCTTCATTTTTGAAAGCGTGGGAAAATTTGTCACTATAATGTTTTCCATTGTTAAAGGATAAGGACGTTTTTACGTTTTAAATATTGTCCATTGTTGAAACGGTATCAATATTTTTCAACGGATTTTTTTCCATTGTTGGAAGTGCGGGAAAGTTGTCATTATAGATAATTTCTAATATAATTATAAATAATTTTTTCATAATAACAACTGAAAAATGATGACTTAAAGACAAATTTTTCATTGTTGCCGGAAAAATTTCATATTTTAAGATTTCTTCATTGTTGAAAACGTGGGAAAATTTGTCACTATATTGTTTTCCATTGTTAAAGGATAGTGACATTTTCACGTTGTTAATATTGTCCATTGTTGAAACGGTATCAAAACTGGTCAATGGAATTTTTTCCATTGTTGAAAGTGCCGGAAAGTTGTCATTATAGATAATTTCTAATATAATTATAAATAAATTTTTCATGATAACAATTGAAAAATGATGGCTTAAAGACGAATTTTCCATTGTTGCCAGAAAAATTTCATATTTTTAGATTTCTTCATTGGTGAAAGCGTGGGAAAATTCGTCACTATAATTTTTTCCATTGTTAAAGGTTAGGGACATTTTTACGTTTTAAATATTGTTCATTGTCGAAACGGTATCAACATTTGTCAATGGAATTTTTTCCATTGTTGGAAGTGCGGGAATGTTGTCATTATAGATATTTTCTAATATAATTATAAATAAATTTTTTATGATAACAATTGAAAAATGATGACTTAAAGACGAATTTTCCATTGTTGCCAGAAAAATTTCATATTTTTAGATTTCTTCATTGTTGAAAACGTGGGAAAATTTGTCACTATATTGTTTTCCATTGTTAAAGGATAGTGACATTTTCACGTTGTTTATATTGTCCATTGTTGAAACGGTATCAAAACTGGTCAATGGAATTTTTTTAATTGTTGGAAGTGCCAGAAAGTTGTCATTATATATAACTTCTAATATAATTATAAATAAATTTTTCATGATAACAATTGAAAAATGATGGCTTAAAGACGAATTTTCCATTGTTGCTGGAAAAATTTCATATTTTAAGATTTCTTCATTGTTGAAAGCGTGGGAAAATTTGTCACTATAAGGTTTTCCATTGTTAAAGGATAGGGACATTTTTACGTTTTAAATATTGTCCATTGTTGAAACGGTATCAATATTTGTCAACGGAATTATTTCCATTGTTGGAAGTGCGGGAAAGTTGTCATAATAGATAATTTCTAATGCAATTATAAATAAATTTTTCATAATAACAACTGAAAAATGATGACTTAAAGACGAATTTTTCATTTTTGCCGGAAAATTTTCATATTTTAAGATTTCTTCATTGTTGAAAGCGTGCGAAAATTTGTCACTATAGTTTTTTCGTTTCTTAAAGGATAGTGAAATTTTCACGTTTTGAATATTGTCCATTGTTGAAACGGTATCAAAATTGGTCAATGGAATTTTTTCCATTGTTGAAAGTGCCGGAAAGTTGTCATTATAGATAATTTCTAATATAATTATAAATAAATTTTTCATGATAACAATTGAAAAATGATGGCTTAAAGACGAATTTTCCATTGTTGCCGGAAAATTTTCATATTTTAAGATTTTTTCATTGTTGAAAGCGAGGGAAAATTTGTCACTGTAATGTTTTCCCTTGTTAAAGGATAAGGACATTTTTACGTTTTAAATATTGTCCATTGTTGAAACGGTATCAATATTTTTCAACGGAATTTTTTCCTTTGTTGGAAGTGCGGGAAAGTTGTCATTATAGATAATTTCTAATATAATTATAAATAAATTTTTCATAATAACAATTGAAAAATGATGACTTAAAACGATTTTTCCATTGTTGCCGGAAAAATTTCATATTTTAAGATTTCTTCATTGGTGAAAGCGTGGGAAAATTCTTCACTATAATTTTTTCCATTGTTAAAGGTTAGGGACATTTTTACGTTTTAAATATTGTTCATTGTTGAAACGGTATCAACATTTGTCAATGGAATTTTTTCCATTGTTGGAAGTGCGGGAATGTTGTCATTATAGATAATTTCTAATATAATTATAAATAAATTTTTCATGATAACAATTGAAAAATGATGACTTAAAGACGAATTTTCCATTGTTGCCGGAAAAATTTCATATTTTAAGATTTCTTCATTGTTGAAAGCGTGGGAAAATTTGTCACTGTAATGTTTTCCCTTGTTAAAGGATAAGGACATTTTTACGTTTTAAATATTGTCCATTGTTGAAACGGTATCAATATTTTTCAACGGAATTTTTTCCATTGTTGGAAGTGCGGGAAAGTTGTCATTATAGATAATTTCTAATATAATTATAAATAAATTTTTGATAATAACAATTGAAAAATGATGACTTAAAAACGATTTTTCCATTGTTGCCGGAAAAATTTCATATTTTAAGATTTCTTCATTGGTGAAAGCGTGGGAAAATTCGTCACTATAATTTTTTCCATTGTTAAAGGTTAGGGACATTTTTACGTTTTAAATATTGTTCATTGTTGAAACGGTATCAACATTTGTCAATGGAATTTTTTCCGTTGTTGGAAGTGCGGGAAAGTTGTCATTATAGATAATTTCTAATATAATTATAAATAAATTTTTCATGATAACAATTGAAAAATGATGACTTAAAGACGAATTTTTCATTGTTGCCGGAAAAATTTCACATTTTAAGATTTTTTCATTGTTGAAAACATGGGAAAATTTGTCACTATATTGTTTTGCATTGTTAAAGGATAGTGACATTTTCACGTTGTTAATATTGTCCATTGTTGAAACGGTATCAAAACTGGTCAAGGGAATTTTTTCCATTGTTGAAAGTGCCGGAAAGTTGTCATTATAGATAATTTCTAATATAATTATAAATAAATTTTTCATGATAACAATTGAAAAATGATGGCTTAAAGACGAATGTTCCATTGTTGCCGGAAAAATTTCATATTTTAAGATTTCTTCATTGATGAAAGCGTGGGAAAATTCTTCACTATAATTTTTTCCATTGTTAAAGGTTAGGGACATTTTTACGTTTTAAATATTGTTCATTGTTGAAACGGTATCAACATTTGTCAATGGAATTTTTTCCATTGTTGGAAGTGCGGGAATGTTGTCATTATAGATAATTTCTAATATAATTATAAATAAATTTTTCATGATAACAATTGAAAAATGATGACTTAAAGACGAATTTTCCATTGTTGCCGGAAAAATTTCATATTTTAAGATTTCTTCATTGTTGAAAGCGTGGGAAAATTTGTCACTGTAATGTTTTCCCTTGTTAAAGGATAAGGACATTTTTACGTTTTAAATATTGTCCATTGTTGAAACGGTATCAATATTTTTCAACGGAATTTTTTCCATTGTTGGAAGTGCGGGAAAGTTGTCATTATAGATAATTTCTAATATAATTATAAATAAATTTTTGATAATAACAATTGAAAAATGATGACTTAAAAACGATTTTTCCATTGTTGCCGGAAAAATTTCATATTTTAAGATTTCTTCATTGGTGAAAGCGTGGGAAAAATTCGTCACTATAATTTTTTCCATTGTTAAAGGTTAGGGACATTTTTACGTTTTAAATATTGTTCATTGTTGAAACGGTATCAACATTTGTCAATGGAATTTTTTCCGTTGTTGGAAGTGCGGGAAAGTTGTCATTATAGATAATTTCTAATATAATTATAAATACATTTTTCATGATAACAATTGAAAAATGATGACTTAAAGACGAATTTTTCATTGTTGCCGGAAAAATTTCACATTTTAAGATTTTTTCATTGTTGAAAACATGGGAAAATTTGTCACTATATTGTTTTGCATTGTTAAAGGATAGTGACATTTTCACGTTGTTAATATTGTCCATTGTTGAAACGGTATCAAAACTGGTCAAGGGAATTTTTTCCATTGTTGAAAGTGCCGGAAAGTTGTCATTATAGATAATTTCTAATATAATTATAAATAAATTTTTCATGATAACAATTGAAAAATGATGGCTTAAAGACGAATGTTCCATTGTTGCCGGAAAAATTTCATATTTTAAGATTTCTTCATTGTTGAAAGTGTGGGAAAATTCGTCACTATAATTTTTTCCATTGTTAAAGGTTAGGGACATTTTTACGTTTTAAATATTGTTCATTGTTGAAACGGTATCAACATTTGTCAATGGAATTTTTTCCATTGTTGGAAGTGCGGGAATGTTGTCATTTTAGATAATTTCTAATATAATTATAAATAAATTCTTCATGATAACAATTGAAAAATGATGACTTAAAGACGAATTTTCCATTGTTGCCGGAAAAATTTCATATTTTAAGATTTCTTCATTGTTGAAAGCGTGGGAAAATTTGTCACTGTAATGTTTTCCCTTGTTAAAGGATAAGGACATTTTTACGTTTTAAATATTGTCCATTGTTGAAACGGTATCAATATTTTTCAACGGAATTTTTTCCATTGTTGGAAGTGCGGGAAAGTTGTCATTATAGATAATTTCTAATATAATTATAAATAAATTTTTGATAATAACAATTGAAAAATGATGACTTAAAAACGATTTTTCCATTGTTGCCGGAAAAATTTCATATTTTAAGATTTCTTCATTGTTGAAAGTGTGGGAAAATTCGTCACTATAATTTTTTCCATTGTTAAAGGTTAGGGACATTTTTACGTTTTAAATATTGTTCATTGTTGAAACGGTATCAACATTTGTCAATGGAATTTTTTCCATTGTTGGAAGTGCGGGAATGTTGTCATTATAGATAATTTCTAATATAATTATAAATAAATTCTTCATGATAACAATTGAAAAATGATGACTTAAAGACGAATTTTCCATTGTTTCCAGAAAAATTTCATATTTTTAGATTTCTTCATTGTTGAAAACGTGGGAAAATTTGTCACTATATTGTTTTCCATTGTTAAAGGATAGTGACATTTTCACGTTGTTTATATTGTCCATTGTTGAAACGGTGTCAAAACTGGTCAATGGAATTTTTTCCATTGTTGGAAGTGCCAGAAAGTTGTCATTATATATAACTTCTAATATAATTATAAATAAATTTTTCATAATAACTATTGAAAAATGATGACTTAAAGACGAATTTTCCATTGTTGCCGGAAAAATTTCATATTTTAAGATTTCTTCGTTGTTCAAAGCGTGGCAAAATTTGTCACTATATTGTTTTCCATTGTTAAAGGATAGTGACATTTTCACGTTGTTTATATTGTCCATTGTTGAAACGGTGTCAAAACTGGTCAATGGAATTTTTTCCATTGTTGAAAGTGCCGGAAAGTTGTCATTATAGCTAATTTCTAATATAATTATAAATAAATTTTTCATGATAACAATTGAAAAATGATGGCTTAAAGACGAATTTTCCATTGTTGCCGGAAAATTTTCATATTTTAAGATTTCTTCATTGTTGAAAGCGTGGGAAAATTTGTCACTGTAATGTTTTCCCTTGTTAAAGCATAAGGACATTTTTACGTTTTAAATATTGTCCATTGTTGAAACGGTATCAATATTTTTCAACGGAATTTTTTCCATTGTTGGAAGTACGGGAAAGTTGTCGTTATAGATAATTTCTAATGCAATTATAAATAAATTTTTCATAATAACAACTGAAAAATGATGACTTAAAGACGAATTTTTCATTGTTGCCGGAAAATTTTCATATTTTAAGATTTCTTCATTGTTGAAAGCGTGCGAAAATTTGTCACTATAGTTTTTTCCATTCTTAAAGGATAGTGAAATTTTCACGGTTTAAATATTGTCCATTGTTGAAACGCTATCAATATTTTTCAACGGAATTTTTTCCATTGTTGGAAGTACGGGAAAGTTGTCATTATAGATAATTTCTAATATAATTATAAATAAATTTTTCATAATAACAATTGAAAAATGATGGCTTAAAGACGAATTTTCCATTGTTGCCGGAAAAATTTCATATTTTAAGATTTCTTCATTGTTGAAAGCGTGGGAAAATTTGTCACTGTAATGTTTTCCCCTGTTAAAGGATAAGGACATTTTTACGTTTTAAATATTGTCCATTGTTGAAACGCTATCAATATTTTTCAACGGAATTTTTTCCATTGTTGGAAGTACGGGAAAGTTGTCATTATAGATAATTTCTAATATAATTATAAATAAATTTTTCATAATAGCAACTGAACGATGACGACTTAAAGACGAATTTCTCATTGTTGCCGGAAAATTTTCATATTTTAAGGTTTCTTCATTGTTGAAAGGGTGGGAAAATTTGTCAGTATATTGTTTACCATTGTTAAAGGATAGTAACATTTTGACGTTTTCAATATTGTACATTGTTGAAACGGTATCAAAATTGGTCAATGCAATTTTTTCCATTGTTGGAAGTGCCAGAAAATTGTCATTATAGAAAACTTCTTATATAATTATAAATAAAATTTTGATAATAACAATTGAAAAATGATGACTTAAAAACGATTTTTCCATTGTTGCCGGAAAAATTTCATATTTTAAGATTTCTTCATTGGTGAAAGCGTGGGAAAATTCGTCACTATAATTTTTTCCATTGTTAAAGATTAGGGACATTTTTACGTTTTAAATATTGTTCATTGTTGAAACGGTATCAACATTTGTCAATGGAATTTTTTCCATTGTTGGAAGTGCGGGAAAGTTGTCATTATAGATAATTTCTAATATAATTATAAATAAATTTTTCATGATAACAATTGAAAAATGATGACTTAAAGACGAATTTTCCATTGTTGCCAGAAAAATTTCATATTTTAAGATTTCTTCATTGTTGAAAGCGTGGCAAAATTTGTCACTATACTGTTTTCCATTGTTAAAGGATAGTGAAATTTTCACGTTTTAAATATTGTCCATTGTTGAAACGGTATCAAAATTGGTCAATGGAATTTTTTCCATTGTTGAAAGTGCCGGAAAGTTGTCATTATAGATAATTTCTAATATAATTATAAATAAATTTTTCATGATAACAATTGAAAAATGATGGCTTAAAGACGAATTTTCCATTGTTGCCGGAAAATTTTCATATTTTAAGATTTCTTCATTGTTGAAAGCGAGGGAAAATTTGTCACTGTAATGTTTTCCCTTGTTAAAGGATAAGGACATTTTTACGTTTTAAATATTGTCCATTGTTGAAACGGTATCAATATTTTTCAACGGAATTTTTTCCATTGTTGGAAGTACGGGAAAGTTGTCGTTATAGATAATTTCTAATATAATTATAAATAAATTTTTCATAATAACAACAGAAAAATGATGACTTAAAGACGAATTTCTCATTTTTGCCGGAAAATTTTCATATTTTAAGGTTTCTTCATTGTTGAAAGGGTGGGAAAATTTGTCAGTATATTGTTTACCATTGTTAAAGGATAGTGACATTTTGACGTTTTCAATATTGTACATTGTTGAAACGGTATCAAAATTGGTCAATGGAATTTTTTCCATTGTTGAAAGTGCCAGAAAGTTGTCATTATAGAAAACTTCTTATATAATTATAAATAAATTTTTGATAATAACAATTGAAAAATGATGACTTAAAGACGAATTTTCTATTGTTGCCGGAAAAATTTCATATTTTAAGATTTCTTCATTGTTGAAAGCGTGGCAAAATTTGTCACTATATTGTTTTCCATTGTTAAAGGATAGTGAAATTTTCACGTTTTAAATATTGTCCATTGTTGAAACGGTATCAAAATTGGTCAATGGAATTTTTTCCATTGTTGAAAGTGCCGGAAAGTTGTCATTATAGATAATTTCTAATATAATTATAAATAAATTTTTCATGATAACAATTGAAAAATGATGGCTTAAAGACGAATTTTCCATTGTTGCCAGAAAAATTTCATATTTTTAGATTTCTTCATTGGTGAAAGCGTGGGAAAATTCGTCACTATAATTTTTTCCATTGTTAAAAGTTAGGGACATTTTTACGTTTTAAATATTGTTCATTGTCGAAACGGTATCAACGTTTGTCAATGGAATTTTTTCCATTGTTGGAAGTGCGGGAATGTTGTCATTATAGATATTTTCTAATATAATTATAAATAAATTTTTTATGATAACAATTGAAAAATGATGACTTAAAGACGAATTTTCCATTGTTGCCAGAAAAATTTCATATTTTTAGATTTCTTCATTGTTGAAAACGTGGGAAAATTTGCCACTATATTGTTTTCCATTGTTAAAGGATAGTGACATTTTCACGTTGTTTATATTGTCCATTGTTGAAACGGTATCAAAACTGGTCAATGGAATTTTTTTAATTGTTGGAAGTGCCAGAAAGTTGTCATTATATATAACTTCTAATATAATTATAAATAAATTTTTCATGATAACAATTGAAAAATGATGGCTTAAAGACGAATTTTCCATTGTTGCTGGAAAAATTTCATATTTTAAGATTTCTTCATTGTTGAAAGCGTGGGAAAATTTGTCACTATAAGGTTTTCCATTGTTAAAGGATAGGGACATTTTTACGTTTTAAATATTGTCCATTGTTGAAACGGTATCAATATTTGTCAACGGAATTATTTCCATTGTTGGAAGTGCGGGAAAGTTGTCATAATAGATAATTTCTAATGCAATTATAAATAAATTTTTCATAATAACAACTGAAAAATGATGACTTAAAGACGAATTTTTCATTGTTGCCGGAAAATTTTCATATTTTAAGATTTCTTCATTGTTGAAAGCGTGCGAAAATTTGTCACTATAGTTTTTTCGTTTCTTAAAGGATAGTGAAATTTTCACGTTTTGAATATTGTCCATTGTTGAAACGGTATCAAAATTGGTCAATGGAATTTTTTCCATTGTTGAAAGTGCCGGAAAGTTGTCATTATATATAATTTCTAATATAATTATAAATAAATTTTTCATGATAACAATTGAAAAATGATGGCTTAAAGACGAATTTTCCATTGTTGCCGGAAAATTTTCATATTTTAAGATTTTTTCATTGTTGAAAGCGAGGGAAAATTTGTCACTGTAATGTTTTCCCTTGTTAAAGGATAAGGACATTTTTACGTTTTAAATATTGTCCATTGTTGAAACGGTATCAATATTTTTCAACGGAATTTTTTCCATTGTTGGAAGTACGGGAAAGTTGTCGTTATAGATAATTTCTAATATAATTATAAATAAATTTTTCATAATAACAACTGAAAAATGATGACTTAAAGACGAATTTTCTATTGTTGCCGGAAAAATTTCATATTTTAAGATTTCTTCATTGTTGAAAGCGTGGGAAAATTTGTCACTGTAATGTTTTCCCTTGTTAAAGGATAAGGACATTTTTACGTTTTAAATATTGTCCATTGTTGAAACGGTATCAATATTTTTCAACGGAATTTTTTCCTTTGTTGGAAGTGCGGGAAAGTTGTCATTATAGATAATTTCTAATATAATTATAAATAAATTTTTCATAATAACAATTGAAAAATGATGACTTAAAAACGATTTTTCCATTGTTGCCGGAAAAATTTCATATTTTAATATTTCTTCATTGGTGAAAGCGTGGGAAAATTCTTCACTATAATTTTTTCCATTGTTAAAGGTTAGGGACATTTTTACGTTTTAAATATTGTTCATTGTTGAAACGGTATCAACATTTGTCAATGGAATTTTTTCCATTGTTGGAAGTGCGGGAATGTTGTCATTATAGATAATTTCTAATATAATTATAAATAAATTTTTCATGATAACAATTGAAAAATGATGACTTAAAGACGAATTTTCCATTGTTGCCGGAAAAATTTCATATTTTAAGATTTCTTCATTGTTGAAAGCGTGGGAAAATTTGTCACTGTAATGTTTTCCCTTGTTAAAGGATAAGGACATTTTTACGTTTTAAATATTGTCCATTGTTGAAACGGTATCAATATTTTTCAACGGAATTTTTTCCATTGTTGGAAGTGCGGGAAAGTTGTCATTATAGATAATTTCTAATATAATTATAAATAAATTTTTGATAATAACAATTGAAAAATGATGACTTAAAAACGATTTTTCCATTGTTGCCGGAAAAATTTCATATTTTAAGATTTCTTCATTGGTGAAAGCGTGGGAAAATTCGTCACTATAATTTTTTCCATTGTTAAAGGTTAGGGACATTTTTACGTTTTAAATATTGTTCATTGTTGAAACGGTATCAACATTTGTCAATGGAATTTTTTCCGTTGTTGGAAGTGCGGGAAAGTTGTCATTATAGATAATTTCTAATATAATTATAAATAAATTTTTCATGATAACAATTGAAAAATGATGACTTAAAGACGAATTTTTCATTGTTGCCGGAAAAATTTCACATTTTAAGATTTTTTCATTGTTGAAAACATGGGAAAATTTGTCACTATATTGTTTTGCATTGTTAAAGGATAGTGACATTTTCACGTTGTTAATATTGTCCATTGTTGAAACGGTATCAAAACTGGTCAAGGGAATTTTTTCCATTGTTGAAAGTGCCGGAAAGTTGTCATTATAGATAATTTCTAATATAATTATAAATACATTTTTCATGATAACAATTGAAAAATGATGGCTTAAAGACGAATGTTCCATTGTTGCCGGAAAAATTTCATATTTTAAGATTTCTTCATTGTTGAAAGTGTGGGAAAATTCGTCACTATAATTTTTTCCATTGTTAAAGGTTAGGGACATTTTTACGTTTTAAATATTGTTCATTGTTGAAACGGTATCAACATTTGTCAATGGAATTTTTTCCATTGTTGGAAGTGCGGGAATGTTGTCATTATAGATAATTTCTAATATAATTATAAATAAATTCTTCATGATAACAATTGAAAAATGATGACTTAAAGACGAATTTTCCATTGTTTCCAGAAAAATTTCATATTTTTAGATTTCTTCATTGTTGAAAACGTGGGAAAATTTGTCACTATATTGTTTTCCATTGTTAAAGGATAGTGACATTTTCACGTTGTTTATATTGTCCATTGTTGAAACGGTGTCAAAACTGGTCAATGGAATTTTTTCCATTGTTGGAAGTGCCAGAAAGTTGTCATTATATATAACTTCTAATATAATTATAAATAAATTTTTCATAATAACTATTGAAAAATGATGACTTAAAGACGAATTTTCCATTGTTGCCGGAAAAATTTCATATTTTAAGATTTCTTCGTTGTTCAAAGCGTGGCAAAATTTGTCACTATACTGTTTTCCATTGTTAAAGGATAGTGAAATTTTCACGTTTTAAATATTGTCCATTGTTGAAACGGTATCAAAATTGGTCAATGGAATTTTTTCCATTGTTGAAAGTGCCGGAAAGTTGTCATTATAGCTAATTTCTAATATAATTATAAATAAATTCTTCATGATAACAATTGAAAAATGATGGCTTAAAGACGAATTTTTCATTGTTGCCGGAAAATTTTCATATTTTAAGATTTCTTCATTGTTGAAAGCGTGGGAAAATTTGTCACTGTAATGTTTTCCCTTGTTAAAGCATAAGGACATTTTTACGTTTTAAATATTGTCCATTGTTGAAACGGTATCAATATTTTTCAACGGAATTTTTTCCATTGTTGGAAGTACGGGAAAGTTGTCGTTATAGATAATTTCTAATATAATTATAAATAAATTTTTCATAATAACAATTGAAAAATGATGACTTAAAGACGAATTTTCCATTGTTGCCGGAAAAATTTCATATTTTAAGATTTCTTCATTGTTGAAAGCGTGGCAAAATTTGTCACTCTACTGTTTTCCATTGTTAAAGGATAGTGAAATTTTCACGTTTTAAATATTGTCCATTGTTGAAACGGTATCAAAATTGGTCAATGGAATTTTTTCCATTGTTGAAAGTGCCGGAAAGTTGTCATTATAGCTAATTTCTAATATAATTATAAATAAATTCTTCATGATAACAATTGAAAAATGATGGCTTAAAGACGAATTTTCCATTGTTGCCGGAAAATTTTCATATTTTAAGATTTCTTCATTGTTGAAAGCGTGGGAAAATTTGTCACTGTAATGTTTTCCCTTGTTAAAGCATAAGGACATTTTTACGTTTTAAATATTGTCCATTGTTGAAACGGTATCAATATTTTTCAACGGAATTTTTTCCATTGTTGGAAGTACGGGAAAGTTGTCGTTATAGATAATTTCTAATATAATTATAAATAATTTTTTCATAATAACAACTGAAAAATGATGACTTAAAGACGCATTTCTCATTGTTGCCGGAAAATTTTCATATTTTAAGGTTTCTTCATTGTTGAAAGGGTGGGAAAATTTGTCAGTATATTGTTTACCATTGTTAAAGGATAGTGACATTTTGACGTTTTCAATATTGTACATTGTTGAAACGGTATCAAAATTGGTCAATGGAATTTTTTCCATTGTTGAAAGTGCCGGAAAGTTGTCATTATAGATAATTTCTAATATAATTATAAATAAATTTTTCATGATAACAATTGAAAAATGATGACTTAAAGACGAATTTTCCATTGTTGCCAGAAAAATTTCATATTTTTAGATTTCTTCATTGTTGAAAACGTGGGAAAATTTTTCACTATATTGTTTTCCATTGTTAAAGGATAGTGACATTTTCACGTTGTTTATATTGTCCATTGTTGAAACGGTATCAAAACTGGTCAATGGAATTTTTTCCATTGTTGGATGTGCCAGAAAGTTGTCATTATATATAACTTCTAATATAATTATAAATAAATTTTTCATAATAACAATTGAAAAATGATGACTTAAAGACGAATTTTCCATTGTTGCCGGAAAAATTTCATATTTTAAGATTTCTTCATTGTTGAAAGCGTGGCAAAATTTGTCACTATATTGTTTTCCATTGTTAAAGGATAGTGAAATTTTCACGTTTTAAATATTGTCCATTGTTGAAACGGTATCAAAATTGGTCAATGGAATTTTTTCTATTGTTGAAAGTGTCGGAAAGTTGTTATTATAGATAATTTCTAATATAATTATCAATAAATTTTTCATGATAACAATTGAAAAATGATGGCTTAAAGACGAATTTTCCATTGTTGCCGGAAAAATTTTATATTTTAAGATTTCTTCATTTTTGAAAGCGTGGGAAAATTTGTCACTATAATGTTTTCCATTGTTAAAGAATAAGGACGTTTTTACGTTTTAAATATTGTCCATTGTTGAAACGGTATCAACATTTGTCAATGGAATTTTTTCCATTGTTGGAAGTGCGGGAAAGTTGTCATTATAGATAATTTCTAATATAATTATAAATAAATTTTTCATGATAACAATTGAAAAATGATTACTTAAAGACGAATTTTTCATTGTTGCCGGAAAATTTTCATATTTTAAGATTTCTTCATTGTTGAAAGCGTGCGAAAATTTGTCACTATAGTTTTTTCCTTTCTTAAAGGATAGTGAAATTTTCACGTTTTAAATATTGTCCATTGTTGAAACGGTATCAAAATTGGTCAATGGAATTTTTTCCATTGTTGAAAGTGCCGGAAAGTTGTCATTATAGTTAATTTCTAATATAATTATAAATAAATTTTTCATAATAACAACTGAAAAATGATGACTTAAAGACGAATTTCTCATTGTTGCCGGAAAATTTTCATATTTTAAGGTTTCTTAATTGTTGAAAGGGTGGGAAAATTTGTCAGTATATTGTTTACCATTGTTAAAGGATAGTGACATTTTGACGTTTTCAATATTGTACATTGTTGAAACGGTATCAAAATTGGTCAATGGAATTTTTTCCATTGTTGAAAGTGCCAGAAAGTTGTCATTATAAAAACTTCTTATATAATTATAAATAAATTTTTGATAATAACAATTGAAAAATGATGGCTTAAAGACGAATTTTCCATTGTTGCCGGAAAAATTTCATATTTTAAGATTTCTTCATTGTTGAAAGCGTGGGAAAATTTGTCACTGTAATGTTTTCCCTTGTTAAAGGATAAGGACATTTTTACGTTTTAAATATTGTCCATTGTTGAAACGGTATCAATATTTTTCAACGGAATTTTTTCCATTGTTGGAAGTGCGGGAAAGTTGTCATTATAGATAATTTCTAATATAATTATAAATAAATTTTTCATAATAACAATTGAAAAATGATGACTTAAAAACGATTTTTCCACTGTTGCCGGAAAAATTTCATATTTTAAGATTTCTTCATTGGTGAAAGCGTGGGAAAATTCGTCACTATAATTTTTTCCATTGTTAAAGGTTAGGGACATTTTTACGTTTTAAATATTGTTCATTGTTGAAACGGTATCAACATTTGTCAATGGAATTTTTTCCATTGTTGGAAGTGCGGGAAAGTTGTCATTATAGATAATTTCTAATATAATTATAAATAAATTTTTCATGATAACAATTGAAAAATGATGACTTAAAAACGTGTTTTCCATTGTTGCCGGAAAAATTTCATATTTTAAGATTTCTTCATTGGTGAAAGCGTGGGAAAATTTGTCACTATAATTTTTTCCATTGTTAAAGGTTAGGGACATTTTTACGTTTTAAATATTGTTCATTGTTGAAACGATATCAACATTTGTCAATGGAATTTTTTCCATTGTTGGAAGTGCGGGAAAGTTGTCATTATAGATAATTTCTAATATAATTATAAATAAATTTTTCATGATAACAATTGAAAAATGATGACTTAAAGACGAATGTTACATTGTTGCCGGAAAAATTTCATATTTTAAGATTTCTTCATTGTTGAAAGCGTGGGAAAATTTGTCACTGTAATGTTTTCCCTTGTTAAAGGATAAGGACATTTTTACGTTTTAAATATTGTCCATTGTTGAAACGGTATCAATATTTCTCAACGGAATTATTTCCATTGTTGGAAGTGCGGGAAAGTTGTCATTATAGATAATTTCTAATGCAATTATAAATAAATTTTTCATAATAACAACTGAAAAATGATGACTTAAAGACGAATTTTTCATTGTTGCCGGAAAATTTTCATATTTTAAGATTTCTTCATTGTTGAAAGCGTGCGAAAATTTGTCACTATAGTTTTTTCCTTTCTTAAAGGATAGTGAAATTTTCACTTTTTAAATATTGTCCATTGTTGAAACGGTATCAAAATTGGTCAATGGAATTTTTTCCATTGTTGGAAGTACAGGAAAGTTGTCATTATAGGTAATTTCTAATATAATTATAAATAATTTTTTCATAATAACAACTGAAAAATGATGACTTAAAGACGAATTTCTCATTGTTGCCGGAAAATTTTCATATTTTAAGGTTTCTTCATTGTTGAAAGGGTGGGAAATTTTGTCAGTATATTGTTTACCATTGTTAAAGGATAGTGACATTTTGATGGTTTCAATATTGTACATTGTTGAAACGGTATCAAAATTGGTCAATGGAATTTTTTCCATTGTTGAAAGTGCCAGAAAGTTGTCATTATAGAAAACTTCTTATATAATTATAAATAAATTTTTGATAATAACAATTGAAAAATGATGGCTTAAAGACGAATTTTCCATTGTTGCCGGAAAAATTTTATATTTTAAGATTTCTTCATTGTTGAAAGCGTGGGAAAATTTGTCACTGTAATGTTTTCCCTTGTTAAAGGATAAGGACATTTTTACGTTTTAAATATTGTTCATTGTTGAAACGGTATCAACATTTGTCAATGGAATTTTTTCCATTGTTGGAAGTGCGGGAAAGTTGTCATTATATATAATTTCTAATATAATTATAAATAAATTTTTCATGATAACAATTGAAAAATGATGACTTAAAGACGAATTTTCCATTGTTGCCGGAAAAATTTCATATTTTAAGATTTCTTCATTGTTGAAAGCGTGGGAAAATTTGTCACTGTAATGTTTTCCCTTGTTAAAGGATAAGGACATTTTTACGTTTTAAATATTGTCCATTGTTGAAACGGTATCAATATTTTTCAACGGAATTTTTTCCATTGTTGGAAGTGCGGGAAAGTTGTCATTATAGATAATTTCTAATATAATTATAAATAAATTTTTGATAATAACAATTGAAAAATGATGACTTAAAAACGATTTTTCCATTGTTGCCGGAAAAATTTCATATTTTAAGATTTCTTCATTGGTGAAAGCGTGGGAAAATTCGTCAGTATAATTTTTTCCATTGTTAGAGGTCAGGGACATTTTTACGTTTTAAATATTGTTCATTGTTGAAACGGTATCAACATTTGTCAATGGAATTTTTTCCATTGTTGGAAGTGCGGGAAAGTTGTCATTATAGATAATTTCTAATATAATTACAAATTAATTTTTCATGATAACAATTGAAAAATGATGACTTAAAGACGAATTTTCCATTGTTAACAGAAAAATTTCATATTTTTAGATTTCTTCATTGTTGAAAACGTGGGAAAATTTGTCACTATATTGTTTTCCATTGTTAAAGGATAGTGACATTTTCACGTTGTTTATATTGTACATTGTTGAAACGGTATCAAAACTGGTCAATGGAATTTTTTCCATTGTTGGAAGTGCCAGAAAGTTGTCATTATATATAACTTCTAATATAATTATAAATAAATTTTTCATAATAACAATTGAAAAATGATGACTTAAAGACGAATTTTCCATTGTTGCCGGAAAAATTTCTTATTTTAAGATTTCTTCATTGTTGAAAGCGTGGCAAAATTTGTCACTATATTGTTTTCCATTGTTAAAGGATAGTGAAATTTTCACGTTTTAAATATTGTCCATTGTTGAAACGGTATCAAAATTGGTCAATGGAATTTTTTCTATTGTTGAAAGTGTCGGAAAGTTGTTATTATAGATAATTTCTAATATAATTATAAATAAATTTTTCATGATAACAATTGAAAAATGATGGCTTAAAGACGAATTTTCCATTGTTGCCGGAAAAATTTCATATTTTAAGATTTCTTCATTTTTGAAAGCGTGGGAAAATTTGTCACGATAATGTTTTCCATTGTTAAAGGATAAGGACGTTTTTACGTTTTAAATATTGTCCATTGTTGAAACGGTATCAATATTTTTCAACGGATTTTTTTCCATTGTTGGAAGTGCGGGAAAGTTGTCATTATAGATAATTTCTAATATAATTATAAATAATTTTTTCATAATAACAACTGAAAAATGATGACTTAAAGACGAATTTTTCATTGTTGCCGGAAAAATTTCATATTTTAAGATTTCTTCATTGTTGAAAACGTGGGAAAATTTGTCACTATATTGTTTTCCATTGTTAAAGGATAGTGACATTTTCACGTTGTTAATATTGTCCATTGTTGAAACGGTATCAAAACTGGTCAATGGAATTTTTTTCCATTGTTGAAAGTGCCAGAAAGTTGTCATTATATATAACTTCTAATATAATTATAAATAAATTTTTCATAATAACAATTGAAAAATCATGACTTAAAGACGAATTTTCCATTGTTGCCGGAAAAATTTCATATTTTAAGATTTCTTCATTGTTGAAAGCGTGGCAAAATTTGTCACTATACTGTTTTCCATTGTTAAATGATAGTGAAATTTTCACGTTTTAAATATTGTCCATTGTTGAAACGGTATCAAAATTGGTCAATGGAATTTTTTGCATTGTTGAAAGTGCCGGAAAGTTGTCATTATAGATAATTTCTAATATAATTATAAATAAATTTTTCATGATAACAATTGAAAAATGATGGCTTAAAGACGAATTTTCCATTGTTGCCGGAAAAATTTCATATTTTAAGATTTCTTCATTGTTGAAAGCGTGGGAAAATTTGTCACTATAATGTTTTCCATTGTTAAAGGATAGGGGCATTTTTACGTTTTAAATATTGTCCATTGTTGAAACGGTATCGATATTTCTCAACGGAATTATTTCCATTGTTGGAAGTGCGGGAAAGTTGTCATTATAGATAATTTCTAATGCAATTATAAATAAATTTTTCATAATAACAACTGAAAAATGATGACTTAAAGACGAATTTTTCATTGTTGCCGGAAAATTTTCATATTTTAAGATTTCTTCATTGTTGAAAGCGTGCGAAAATTTGTCACTATAGTTTTTTCCTTTCTTAAAGGATAGTGAAATTTTCACGTTTTAAATATTGTCCATTGTTGAAACGGTATCAAAATTGGTCAATGGAATTTTTTCCATTGTTGAAAGTGCCGGAAAGTTGTCATTATAGTTAATTTCTAATATAATTATAAATAAATTTTTCATGATAACAATTGAAAAATGATGGCTTAAAGACGAATTTTCCATTGTTGCCGGAAAAATTTCATATTTTAAAATTTCTTCATTGTTGAAAGCGTGGGAAAATTTGTCACTGTAATATTTTCCCTTGTTAAAGGATAAGGACATTTTTACGTTTTAAATATTGTCCATTGTTGAAACGGTATCAATATTTTTCAACGGAATTTTTTCCATTGTTGGAAGTACGGGAAAGTTGTCATTATAGGTAATTTCTAATATAATTATAAATAAATTTTTCATAATAACAACTGAAAAATGATGACTTAAAGACGAATTTCTCATTGTTGCCGGAAAATTTTCATATTTTAAGGTTTCTTCATTGTTGAAAGGGTGGGAAATTTTGTCTGTATATTGTTTACCATTGTTAAAGGATAAGGACATTTTTACGTTTTAAATATTGTCCATTGTTGAAACGGTATCAATATTTCTCAACGGAATTATTTCCATTGTTGGAAGTGCGGGAAAGTTGTCATTATAGATAATTTCTAATATAATTATAAATAAATTTTTCATAATAACAATTGAAAAGTGATGACTTAAAGACGATTTTTCCATTGTTGCCGGAAAAATTTCATATTTTAAGATTTCTTCATTGGTGAAAGCGTGGGAAAATTCGTCACTATATTTTTTTCCATTGTTAAAGGTTAGGGACATTTTTACGTTTTAAATATTGTTCGTTGTTGAAACGGTATCAACATTTGTCAATGGAATTTTTTCCATTGTTGGAAGTGCGGGAAAGTTGTCATTATAGATAATTTCTAATATAATTATAAATAAATTTTTCATGATAACAATTGAAAAATGGTGACTTAAAGACGAATTTTCCATTGTTGCCGGAAAAATTTCATATTTTAAGATTTCTTCATTGTTGAAAGCGTGGGAAAATTTGTCACTGTAATGTTTTCCCTTGTTAAAGGATAAGGACATTTTTACGTTTTAAATATTGTCCATTGTTGAAACGGTATCAATATTTTTCAACGGAATTTTTTCCATTGTTGGAAGTGCGGGAAAGTTGTCATTATAGATAATTTCTAATATAATTATAAATAAATTTTTGATAATAACAATTGAAAAATGATGACATAAAAACGATTTTTCCATTGTTGCCGGAAAAATTTCATATTTTAAGATTTCTTCATTGGTGAAATCGTGGGAAAATTCGTCACTATAATTTTTTCCATTGTTAAAGGTCAGGGACATTTTTACGTTTTAAATATTGTTCATTGTTGAAACGGTATCAACATTTGTCAATGGAATTTTTTCCATTGTTGGAAGTGCGGGAAAGTTGTCATTATAGATAATTTCTAATATAATTATAAATAAATTTTTCATGATAACAATTGAAAAATGATGACTTAAAGACGAATTTTCCATTGTTGCCGGAAAAATTTCATATTTTAAGATTTCTTCATTGTTGAAAGCGTGGGAAAATTTGTCACTGTAATGTTTTCCCTTGTTAAAGGATAAGGACATTTTTACGTTTTAAATATTGTCCATTGTTGAAACGGTATCAATTTTTTTCAACGGAATTTTTTCCATTGTTGGAAGTGCGGGAAAGTTGTCATTATAGATAATTTATAATATAATTATAAATAAATTTTTGATAATAACAATTGAAAAATGATGACTTAAAAACGATTTTTCCATTGTTGCCGGAAAAATTTCATATTTTAAGATTTCTTCATTGGTGAAAGCGTGGGAAAATTCGTCACTATAATTTTTTCCATTGTTAAAGGTCAGGGACATTTTTACGTTTTAAATATTGTTCAATGTTGAAACGGTATCAATATTTGTCAATGGAATTTTTTCCATTGTTGGAAGTGCGGGAAAGTTGTCATTATAGATAATTTCTAATATAATTATAAATAAATTTTTCATGATAACAATTGAAAAATGATGACTTAAAGACGAATTTTCCATTGTTGCCGGAAAAATTTCATATTTTAAAATTTCTTCATTGTTGAAAGCGTGGGAAAATTTGTCACTGTAATATTTTCCCTTGTTAAAGGATAAGGACGTTTTTACGTTTTAAATATTGTCCATTGTTGAAACGGTATCAATATTTTTCAACGGAATTTTTTCCATTGTTGGAAGTGCGGGAAAGTTGTCATTATAGATAATTTCTAATATAATTATAAATAAATTTTTCATGATAACAATTGAAAAATGATGACTTAAAGACGAATTTTCCATTGTTGCCAGAAAAATTTCATATTTTTAGATTTCTTCAATGTTGAAAACGTGGGAAAATTTGTCACTATATTGTTTTCCATTGTTAAAGGATAGTGACATTTTCACGTTGTTTATATTGTACATTGTTGAAACGGTATCAAAACTGGTCAATGGAATTTTTTCCATTGTTGGAAGTGCCAGAAAGTTGTCATTATATACAACTTCTAATATAATTATAAATAAATTTTTCATAATAACAATTGAAAAATGATGGCTTAAAGACGAATTTTCCATTGTTGCCGGAAAAATTTCATATTTTAAGATTTCTTCATTGTTGAAAGCGTGGCAAAATTTGTCACTATATTGTTTTCCATTGTTAAAGGATAGTGAAATTTTCACGTTTTAAATATTGTCCATTGTTGAAACGGTATCAAAATTGGTCAATGGAATTTTTTCTATTGTTGAAAGTGTCGGAAAGTTGTCATTATATATAACTTCTAATATAATTATAAATAAATTTTTCATAATAACAACTGAAAAATGATGACTTAAAGACGAATTTTCCACTGTTGCCGGAAAAATTTCATATTTTAAGATTTCTTCATTGTTGAAAGCGTGGCAAAATTTGTCACTATACTGTTTTCCATTGTTAAATGATAGTGAAATTTTCACGTTTTAAATATTGTCCATTGTTGAAACGGTATCAAAATTGGTCAATGGAATTTTTAGCATTGTTGAAAGTGCCGGAAAGTTGTCATTATAGATAATTTCTAATATAATTATAAATAAATTTTTCATGATAACAATTGAAAAATGATGGCTTAAAGACGAATTTTCCATTGTTGCCGGAAAAATTTCATATTTTAAGATTTCTTCATTGTTGAAAGCGTGGGAAAATTTGTCACTATAATGTTTTCCATTGTTAAAGGATAAGGACGTTTTTACGTTTTAAATATTGTTCATTGTTGAAACGGTATCAACATTTGTCAATGGAATTTTTTCCATTGTTGGAAGTGCGGGAAAGTTGTCATTATAGATAATTTCTAATATAATTATAAATAAATTTTTCATGATAACAATTGAAAAATGATGACTTAAAGACGAATTTTCCATTGTTGCCGGAAAAATTTCATATTTTAAGATTTCTTCATTGTTGAAAGCGTGGGAAAATTTGTCACTGTAATGTTTTCCCTTGTTAAAGGATAAGGATATTTTTACGTTTTAAATATTGTCCATTGTTGAAACGGTATCAATATTTTTCAACGGAATTTTTTCCATTGTTGGAAGTACGGGAAAGTTGTCATTATAGGTAATTTCTAATATAATTATAAATAAATTTTTGATAATAACAATTGAAAAATGATGACTTAAAAACGATTTTTCCATTGTTGCCGGAAAAATTTCATATTTTAAGATTTCTTCATTGGTGAAAGCGTGGGAAAATTCGTCACTATAATTTTTTCCATTGTTAAAGGTCAGGGACATTTTTACGTTTTAAATATTGTTCATTGTTGAAACGGTATCAACATTTGTCAATGGAATTTTTTCCATTGTTGGAAGTGCGGGAAAGTTGTCATTATAGGTAATTTCCAATATAATTATAAATAAATTTTTCATAATAACAACTGAAAAATGATGACTTAAAGACGAATTTCTCATTGTTGCCGGAAAATTTTCATATTTTAAGGTTTCTTCATTGTTGAAAGGGTGGGAAATTTTGTCAGTATATTGTTTACCATTGTTAAAGGATAGTGACATTTTCACGTTGTTTATATTGTACATTGTTGAAACGGTATCAAAACTGGTCAATGGAATTTTTTCCATTGTTGGAAGTGCCAGAAAGTTGTCATTATATATAACTTCTAATATAATTATAAATAAATTTTTCATAATAACAACTGAAAAATGATGACTTAAAGACGAATTTTCCATTGTTGCCGGAAAAATTTCATATTTTAAGATTTCTTCATTGTTGAAAGCGTGGGAAAATTTGTCACTGTAATGTTTTCCCTTGTTAAAGGATAAGGACATTTTTACGTTTTAAATATTGTCCATTGTTGAAACGGTATCAATATTTTTCGACGGAATTTTTTCCATTGTTGGAAGTGCGGGAAAGTTGTCATTATAGATAATTTCTAATATAATTATAAATAAATTTTTGATAATAACAATTGAAAAATGATGACTTAAAAACGATTTTTCCATTGTTGCCGGAAAAATTTCATATTTTAAGATTTCTTCATTGGTGAAAGCGTGGGAAAATTCGTCACTATAATTTTTTCCATTGTTAAAGGTCAGGGACATTTTTACGTTTTAAATATTGTTCATTGTTGAAACGGTATCAACATTTGTCAATGGAATTTTTTCCATTGTTGGAAGTGCGGGAAAGTTGTCATTATAGATAATTTCTAATATAATTATAAATAAATTTTTCATGATAACAATTGAAAAATGATGACTTAAAGACGAATTTTCCATTGTTGCCGGAAAAATTTCATATTTTAAGATTTCTTCATTGTTGAAAGCGTGGGAAAATTTGTCACTGTAATGTTTTCCCTTGTTAAAGGATAAGGACATTTTTACGTTTTAAATATTGTCCATTGTTGAAACGGTATCAATATTTTTCAACGGAATTTTTTCCATTGTTGGAAGTGCGGGAAAGTTGTCATTATAGATAATTTCTAATATAATTATAAATAAATTTTTCATGATAACAATTGAAAAATGATGACTTAAAGAAGAATTTTCCATTGTTGCCAGAAAAATTTCATATTTTTAGATTTCTTCATTGTTGAAAACGTGGGAAAATTTGTCACTATATTATTTTCCATTGTTAAAGGATAGTGACATTTTCACGTTGTTTATATTGTACATTGTTGAAACGGTATCAAAACTGGTCAATGGAATTTTTTCCATTGTTGGAAGTGCCAGAAAGTTGTCATTATATATAACTTCTAAT
Source organism: Maratus michaelseni (assembly GCA_963931845.1). NCBI lineage: Eukaryota > Metazoa > Arthropoda > Arachnida > Araneae > Salticidae > Maratus > Maratus michaelseni. The sequence goes on along the minus strand of CAWVPG010000094.1, from coordinate 682,632 downwards.
ATAATTATAAATAAATTTTTCATAGTAACAATTGAAAAATGATGACTTAAAGACGAATTTTCCATTGTTGCCGGAAAAATTTCATATTTTAAGATTACTTCATTGTTGAAAGCGTGGCAAAATTTGTTACTATATTGTTTTCCATTGTTAAAGGATAGTGAAATTTTCACGTTTTAAATATTGTCCATTGTTGAAACGGTATCAAAATTGGTCAATGGAATTTTTTCTATTGTTGAAAGTGTCGGAAAGTTGTTATTATAGATAATTTCTAATATAATTATAAATAAATTTTTCATGATAACAATTGAAAAATGATGGCTTAAAGACGAATTTTCCATTGTTGCCGGAAAAATTTCATATTTTAAGATTTCTTCATTTTTGAAAGCGTGGGAAAATTTGTCACTATAATGTTTTCCAATGTTAAAGGATAGTGACATTTTCACGTTGTTAATATTGTCCATTGTTGAAACGGTATCAAAACTGGACAATGGAATTTTTTTCCATTGTTGAAAGTGCCGGAAAGTTGTCATTATAGATAATTTCTAATATAATTATAAATAAATTTGTCGTGATAACAATTGAAAAATGATGGCTTAAAGACGAATTTTCCATTGTTGCCGGAAAAATTTCATATTTTAAGATTTCTTCATTGTTGAAAGCGTGGGAAAATTCGTCACTATAATTTTTTCCATTGTTAAAGGTTAGGGACATTTTTACGTTTTAAATATTGTTCATTGTTGAAACGGTATCAACATTTGTCAATGGAATTTTTTCCATTGTTGGAAATGCGGGAATGTTGTCATTATAGATAATTTCTAATATAATTATAAATAAATTTTTCATGATAACAATTGAAAAATGATGACTTAAAGACGAATTTTCCATTGTTGCCAGAAAAATTTCATATTTTTAGATTTCTTCATTGTTGAAAACGTGGGAAAATTTATCACTATATTGTTTTCCATTGTTAAAGGATAGTGACATTTTCACGTTGTTTATATTGTCCATTGTTGAAAGGGTATCAAAACTGGTCAATGGAATTTTTTCCATTGTTGGAAGTGCCAGAAAGTTGTCATTATATATAACTTCTAATATAATTATAAATAAATTTTTCATAATAACAATTGAAAAATGATGACTTAAAGACGAATTTTCCATTGTTGCCGGAAAAATTTCATATTTTAAGATTTCTTCATTGTTGAAAGCGTGGCAAAATTTGTCACTATACTGTTTTCCATTGTTAAAGGATAGTGAAATTTTCACGTTTTAAATATTGTCCATTGTTGAAACGGTATCAAAATTGGTCAATGGAATTTTTTGCATTGTTGAAAGTGCCGGAAAGTTGTCATTATAGATAATTTCTAATATAATTATAAATAAATTTTTCATGATAACAATTGAAAAATGATGACTTAAAGACGAATTTTCCATTGTTGCCAGAAAAATTTCATATTTTTAGATTTCTTCATTGTTGAAAACGTGGGAAAATTTGTCACTATATTGTTTTCCATTGTTAAAGGATAGTGACATTTTCACGTTGTTTATATTGTACATTGTTGAAACGGTATCAAAACTGGTCAATGGAATTTTTTCCATTGTTGGAAGTGCCAGAAAGTTGTCATTGTATATAACTTCTAATATAATTATAAATAAATTTTTCATGATAACAATTGAAAAATGATGACTTAAAGACGAATTTTCCATTGTTGCCGGAAAAATTTCATATTTTAAGATTTCTTCATTGTTGAAAGCGTGGGAAAATTTGTCACTGTAATGATTTCCCTTGTTAAAGGATAAGGACATTTTTACGTTTTAAATATTGTCCATTGTTGAAACGGTATCAATATTTTTCAACGGAATTTTTTCCATTGTTGGAAGTGCCGGAAAGTTGTCATTATAGATAATTTCTAATATAATTATAAATAAATTTTTCATAATAACAATTGAAAAATGATGACTTAAAAACGATTTTTCCATTGTTGCCGGAAAAATTTCATATTTTAAGATTTCTTCATTGGTGAAAGCGTGGGAAAATTCGTCACTATAATTTTTTCCATTGTTAAAGGTCAGGGACATTTTTACGTTTTAAATATTGTTCATTGTTGAAACGGTATCAACATTTGTCAATGGAATTTTTTCCATTGTTGGAAGTGCGGGAAAGTTGTCATTATAGATAATTTCTAATATAATTATAAATAAATTTTTCATGATAACAATTGAAAAATGATGGTTTAAAAACGAATTTTCCATTGTTGCCGGAAAAATTTCATATTTTAAGATTTCTTCATTTTTGAAAGCGTGGGAAAATTTGTCACTATAATGTTTTCCATTGTTAAAGGATAAGGACGTTTTTACGTTTAAATATTGTCCATTGTTGAAACGGTATCAATATTTTTCAACGGATTTTTTTCCATTGTTGGAAGTGCGGGAAAGTTGTCATTATAGATAATTTCTAATATAATTATAAATAATTTTTTCATAATAACAACTGAAAAATGATGACTTAAAGACGAATTTTTCATTGTTGCCGGAAAAATTTCATATTTTAAGATTTCTTCATTGTTGAAAACGTGGGAAAATTTGTCACTATATTGTTTTCCATTGTTAAAGGATAGTGACATTTTCACGTTGTTAATATTGTCCATTGTTGAAACGGTATCAAAACTGGTCAATGGAATTTTTTTCCATTGTTGAAAGTGCCAGAAAGTTGTCATTATAGATAATTTCTAATATAATTATAAATAAATTTTTCATGATAACAATTGAAAAATGATGGCTTAAAGACGAATTTTCCATTGTTGCCGGAAAAATTTCATATTTTAAGATTTCTTCATTGTTGAAAGCGTGGGAAAATTCGTCACTATAATTTTTTCCATTGTTAAAGGTTAGGGACATTTTTACGTTTTAAATATTGTTCATTGTTGAAACGGTATCAACATTTGTCAATGGAATTTTTTCCATTGTTGGAAGTGCGGGAATGTTGTCATTATAGATAATTTCTAATATAATTATAAATAAATTTTTCATGATAACAATTGAAAAATGATGACTTAAAGACGAATTTTCCATTGTTGCCAGAAAAATTTCATATTTTTAGATTTCTTCATTGTTGAAAACGTGGGAAAATTTATCACTATATTGTTTTCCATTGTTAAAGGATAGTGACATTTTCACGTTGTTTATATTGTCCATTGTTGAAACGGTATCAAAACTGGTCAATGGAATTTTTTCCATTGTTGGAAGTGCCAGAAAGTTGTCATTATATATAACTTCTAATATAATTATAAATAAATTTTTCATAATAACAATTGAAAAATGATGACTTAAAGACGAATTTTCCATTGTTGCCGGAAAATTTTCATATTTTAAGATTTCTTCATTGTTGAAAGCGTGGCAAAATTTGTCACTATACTGTTTTCCATTGTTAAAGGATAGTGAAATTTTCACGTTTTAAATATTGTCCATTGTTGAAACGGTATCAAAATTTGTCAATGGAATTTTTTGCATTGTTGAAAGTGCCGGAAAGTTGTCATTATAGATAATTTCTAATATAATTATAAATAAATTTTTCATGATAACAATTGAAAAATGATGGCTTAAAGACGAATTTTCCATTGTTGCCGGAAAAATTTCATATTTTAAGATTTCTTCATTGTTGAAAGCGTGGGAAAATTTGTCACTATAATGTTTTCCATTGTTAAAGGATAGGGACATTTTTACGTTTTAAATATTGTCCATTGTTGAAACGGTATCAATATTTCTCAACGGAATTATTTCCATTGTTGGAAGTGCGGGAAAGTTGTCATTATAGATAATTTCTAATGCAATTATAAATAAATTTTTCATAATAACAACTGAAAAATGATGACTTAAAGACGAATTTTTCATTGTTGCCGGAAAATTTTCATATTTTAAGATTTCTTCATTGTTGAAAGCGTGCGAAAATTTGTCACTATAGTTTTTTCCTTTCTTAAAGGATAGTGAAATTTTCACGTTTTAAATATTGTCCATTGTTGAAACGGTATCAAAATTGGTCAATGGAATTTTTTCCACTGTTGGAAGTACGGGAAAGTTGTCATTATAGGTAATTTCTAATATAATTATAAATAAATTTTTGATAATAACAACTGAAAAATGATGACTTAAAGACGAATTTCTCATTGTTGCCGGAAAATTTTCATATTTTAAGGTTTCTTCATTGTTGAAAGGGTGGGAAAATTTGTCACTATATTGTTTTCCATTGTTAAAGGATAGTGACATTTTCACGTTGTTTATATTGTACATTGTTGAAACGGTATCAAAACTGGTCAATGGAATTGTTTCCATTGTTGGAAGTGCGGGAAAGTTGTCATTATAGATAATTTCTAATATAATTATAAATAAATTTTTCATAATAACAATTGAAAAATGATGACTTAAAAACGATTTTTCCATTGTTGCCGGAAAAATTTCATATTTTAAGATTTCTTCATTGGTGAAAGCATGGGAAAATTCGTCACTATAATTTTTTCCATTGTTAAAGGTTAGGGACATTTTTACGTTTTAAATATTGTTCGTTGTTGAAACGGTATCAACATTTGTCAATGAAATTTTTTCCATTGTTGGAAGTGCGGGAAAGTTGTCATTATAGATAATTTCTAATGCAATTATAAATAAATTTTTCATAATAACAACTGAAAAATGATGACTTAAAGACGAATTTTTCATTGTTGCCGGAAAAATTTCATATTTTAAGATTTCTTCATTTTTGAAAGCGTGGGAAAATTTGTCACTATAATGTTTTCCATTGTTAAAGGATAAGGACGTTTTTACGTTTTAAATATTGTCCATTGTTGAAACGGTATCAATATTTTTCAACGGATTTTTTTCCATTGTTGGAAGTGCGGGAAAGTTGTCATTATAGATAATTTCTAATATAATTATAAATATTTTTTTCATAATAACAACTGAAAAATGATGACATAAAGACGAATTTTTCATTGTTGCCGGAAAAATTTCATATTTTAAGATTTCTTCATTGTTGAAAACGTTGGAAAATATGTCACTATATTGTTTTCCATTGTTAAAGGATAGTGACATTTTCACGTTGTTAATATTGTCCATTGTTGAAACGGTATCAAAACTGGTCAATGGAATTTTTTCCATTGTTGAAAGTGCCGGAAAGTTGTCATTATAGATAATTTCTAATATAATTATAAATAAATTTTTCATGATAACAATTGAAAAATGATGGCTTAAAGACGAATTTTCCATTGTTGGCGGAAAAATTTCATATTTTAAGATTTCTTCATTGTTGAAAGCGTGGGAAAATTTGTCACTGTAATGTTTTCCCTTGTTAAAGGATAAGGACATTTTTACATTTTAAATATTGTCCATTGTTGAAACGGTATCAATATTTTTCAACGGAATTTTTTCCATTGTTGGAAGTGCGGGAAAGTTGTCATTATAGATAATTTCTAATATAATTATAAATAAATTTTTGATAATAACAATTGAAAAATGATGGCTTAAAGACGAATTTTCCATTGTTGCCGGAAAAATTTCATATTTTAAGATTTCTTCATTGTTGAAAGCGTGGGAAAATTCGTCACTATAATTTTTTCCATTGTTAAAGGTTAGGGACATTTTTACGTTTTAAATATTGTTCATTGTTGAAACGGTATCAACATTTGTCAATGGAATTTTTTCCATTGTTGGAAGTGCGGGAATGTTGTCATTATAGATAATTTCTAATATAGTTATAAATAAATTTTTCATGATAACAATTGAAAAATGATGACTTAAAGACGAATTTTCCATTGTTGCCAGAAAAATTTCATATTTTTAGATTTCTTCATTGTTGAAAGCGTGGGAAAATTTGTCACTGTAATGTTTTCCCTTGTTAAAGGATAAGGACATTTTTACGTTTTAAATATTGTCCATTGTTGAAACGGTATCAATATTTTTCAACGGAATTTTTTCCATTGTTGGAAGTACGGGAAAGTTGTCATTATAGGTAATTTCTAATATAATTATAAATAAATTTTTCATAATAACAACTGAAAAATGATGACTTAAAGACGAATTTCTCATTGTTGCCGGAAAATTTTCATATTTTAAGGTTTCTTCATTGTTGAAAGGGTGGGAAATTTTGTCAGTATATTGTTTACCATTGTTAAAGGATAAGGACATTTTTACGTTTTAAATATTGTCCATTGTTGAAACGGTATCAATATTTCTCAACGGAATTATTTCCATTGTTGGAAGTGCGGGAAAGTTGTCATTATAGATAATTTCTAATATAATTATAAATAAATTTTTCATAATAACAATTGAAAAATGATGACTTAAAAACGATTTTTCCATTGTTGCCGGAAAAATTTCATATTTTAAGATTTCTTCATTGGTGAAAGCGTGGGAAAATTCGTCACTATAATTTTTTCCATTGTTAAAGGATAAGGACGTTTTTACGTTTTAAATATTGTCCATTGTTGAAACGGTATCAATATTTTTCAACGGATTTTTTTCCATTGTTGGAAGTGCGGGAAAGTTGTCATTATAGATAATTTCTAATATAATTATAAATAATTTTTTCATAATAACAACTGAAAAATGATGACTTAAAGACGAATTTTTCATTGTTGCCGGAAAAATTTCATATTTTAAGATTTCTTCATTGTTGAAAACGTTGGAAAATTTGTCACTATATTGTTTTCCATTGTTAAAGGATAGTGACATTTTCACGTTGTTAATATTGTCCATTGTTGAAACGGTATCAAAACTGGTCAATGGAATTTTTTCCATTGTTGAAAGTGCCGGAAAGTTGTCATTATAGATAATTTCTAATATAATTATAAATCAATTTTTCATGATAACAATTGAAAAATGATGGCTTAAAGACGATTTTTCCATTGTTGCCGGAAAAATTTCATATTTTAAGATTTCTTCATTGGTGAAAGCGTGGAAAAATTCGTCACTATAATTTTTTCCATTGTTAACGGTCAGGGACATTTTTACGTTTTAAATATTGTTCATTGTTGAAACGGTATCAACATTTGTCAATGGAATTTTTTCCATTGTTGGAAGTGCGGGAAAGTTGTCATTATAGATAATTTCTAATATAATTATAAATAAATTTTTCATGATAACAATTGAAAAATGATGACTTAAAGACGAATTTTCCATTGTTGCCAGAAAAATTTCATATTTTTAGATTTCTTCATTGTTGAAAACGTGGGAAAATTTGTCACTATATTGTTTTCCATTGTTAAAGGATAGTGACATTTTCACGTTGTTTATATTGTACATTGTTGAAACGGTATCAAAACTGGTCAATGGAATTTTTTCCATTGTTGGAAGTGCCAGAAAGTTGTCATTATATATAACTTCTAATATAATTATAAATAAATTTTTCATAATAACAATTGAAAAATGATGACTTAAAGACGAATTTTCCATTGTTGCCGGAAAAATTTCATATTTTAAGATTTCTTCATTGTTGAAAGCGTGGCAAAATTTGTCACTATATTGTTTTCCATTGTTAAAGGATAGTGAAATTTTCACGTTTTAAATATTGTCCATTGTTGAAACGGTATCAAAATTGGTCAATGGAATTTTTTCTAGTGTTGAAAGTGTCGGAAAGTTGTTATTATAGATAATTTCTAATATAATTATAAATAAATTTTTCATGATAACAATTGAAAAATGATGGCTTAAAGACGAATTTTCCATTGTTGCCGGAAAAATTTCATATTTTAAGATTTCTTCATTTTTGAAAGCGTGGGAAAATTTGTCACTATAATGTTTTCCATTGTTAAAGGATAAGGACGTTTTTACGTTTTAAATATTGTCCATTGTTGAAACGGTATCAATATTTTTCAACGGATTTTTTTCCATTGTTGGAAGTGCGGGAAAGTTGTCATTATAGATAATTTCTAATATAATTATAAATAATTTTTTCATAATAACAACTGAAAAATGATGACTTAAAGACGAATTTTTCATTGTTGCCGGAAAAATTTCATATTTTAAGATTTCTTCATTGTTGAAAACGTGGGAAAATTTGTCACTATATTGTTTTCCATTGTTAAAGGATAGTGACATTTTCACGTTGTTAATATTGTATATTGTTGAAACGGTATCAAAACTGGTCAATGGAATTTTTTTCCATTGTTGAAAGTGCCGGAAAGTTGTCATTATAGATAATTTCTAATATAATTATAAATAAATTTTTCATGATAACAAATGAAAAATGATGGCTTAAAGACGAATTTTCCATTGTTGCAGGAAAAATTTCATATTTTAAGATTTCTTCATTGTTGAAAGCGTGGGAAAATTCGTCACTATAATTTTTTCCATTGTTAAAGGTTAGGGACATTTTTACGTTTTAAATATTGTTCATTGTTGAAACGGTATCAACATTTGTCAATGGAATTTTTTCCATTGTTGGAAGTGCGGGAATGTTGTCATTATAGATAATTTCTAATATAATTATAAATAAATTTTTCATGATAACAATTGAAAAATGATGACTTAAAGACGAATTTTCCACTGTTGCCAGAAAAATTTCATATTTTTAGATTTCTTCATTGTTGAAAGCGTGGGAAAATTTTTCACTGTAATGTTTTCCCTTGTTAAAGGATAAGGACATTTTTACGTTTTAAATATTGTCCATTGTTGAAACGGTATCAATATTTTTCAACGGAATTTTTTCCATTGTTGGAAGTACGGGAAAGTTGTCATTATAGGTAATTTCTAATATAATTATAAATAAATTTTTCATAATAACAACTGAAAAATGATGACTTAAAGACGAATTTCTCATTGTTGCCGGAAAATTTTCATATTTTAAGGTTTCTTCATTGTTGAAAGGGTGGGAAATTTTGTCAGTATATTGTTTACCATTGTTAAAGGATAAGGACATTTTTACGTTTTAAATATTGTCCATTGTTGAAACGGTATCAATATTTATCAACGGAATTATTTCCATTGTTGGAAGTGCGGGAAAGTTGTCATTATAGATAATTTCTAATATAATTATAAATAAATTTTTCATAATAACAATTGAAAAATGATGACTTAAAAACGATTTTTCCATTGTTGCCGGAAAAATTTCATATTTTAAGATTTCTTCATTGGTGAAAGCGTGGGAAAATTCGTCACTATAATTTTTTCCATTGTTAAAGGTTAGGGACATTTTTACGTTTTAAATATTGTTCGTTGTTGAAACGGTATCAACATTTGTCAATGGAATTTTTTCCATTGTTGGAAGTGCGGGAAAGTTGTCATTATAGATAATTTCTAATATAATTATAAATAAATTTTTCATGATAACAATTGAAAAATGATGACTTAAAGACGAATTTTCCATTGTTGCCGGAAAAATTTCATATTTTAAGATTTCTTCATTGTTGAAAGCGTGGGAAAATTTGTCACTGTAATGTTTTCCCTTGTTAAAGGATAAGGACATTTTTACGTTTTAAATATTGTCCATTGTTGAAACGGTATCAATATTTTTAAACGGAATTTTTTCCATTGTTGGAAGTGCGGGAAAGTTGTCATTATAGATAATTTCTAATATAATTATAAATAAATTTTTCATGATAACAATTGAAAAATGATGACTTAAAGACGAATTTTCCATTGTTGCCAGAAAAATTTCATATTTTTAGATTTCTTCATTGTTGAAAACGTGGGAAAATTTGTCACTATATTGTTTTCCATTGTTAAAGGATAGTGACATTTTCACGTTGTTTATATTGTACATTGTTGAAACGGTATCAAAACTGGTCAATGGAATTTTTTCCATTGTTGGAAGTGCCAGAAAGTTGTCATTATATATAACTTCTAATATAATTATAAATAAATTTTTCATAATAACAATTGAAAAATGATGACTTAAAGACGAATTTTCCATTGTTGCCGGAAAAATTTCATATTTTAAGATTTCTTCATTTTTGAAAGCGTGGCAAAATTTGTCACTATATTGTTTTCCATTGTTAAAGGATAGTGAAATTTTCACGTTGTAAATATTGTCCATTGTTGAAACGGTATCAAAATTGGTCAATGGAATTTTTTCTATTGTTGAAAGTGTCGGAAAGTTGTTATTATAGATAACTTCTAATATAATTATAAATAATATTTTCTTAATAACACTTGGAAAATAATGACTTAAAGTCGAACTTTTCATTGTTGCAGGAAAACTTCTTAATTAAGATTTCTTCATTGTTGAAAGCGTGCGAAAATTTTTCACTATATTTTTTTCCATTGTTAAAGGATAGTGACATTTTCACGTTGTTAATATTGTCCATTGTTGAAACGGTATCAAAACTGGTCAATGGAATTTTTTTCCATTGTTGAAAGTGCCGGAAAGTTGTCATTATAGATAATTTCTAATATAATTATAAATAAATTTTTCATGATAACAATTGAAAAATGATGGCTTAAAGACGAATTTTCCATTGTTGCCGGAAAATTTTCATATTTTAAGATTTCTTCATTGTTGAAAGCGTGGGAAAATTCGTCACTATAATTTTTTCCATTGTTAAAGGTTAGGGACATTTTTACGTTTTAAATATTGTTCATTGTTGAAACGGTATCAACATTTGTCAATGGAATTTTTTCCATTGTTGGAAGTGCGGGAATGTTGTCATTATAGATAATTTCTAATATAATTATAAATAAATTTTTCATGATAACAATTGAAAAATGATGACTTAAAGACGAATTTTCCATTGTTGCCAGAAAAATTTCATATTTTTAGATTTCTTCATTGTTGAAAGCGTGGGAAAATTTGTCACTGTAATGTTTTCCCTTGTTAAAGGATAAGGACATTTTTACGTTTTAAATATAGTCCATTGTTGAAACGGTATCAATATTTTTCAACGGAATTTTTTCCATTGTTGGAAGTACGGGAAAGGTGTCATTATAGGTAATTTCTAATATAATTATAAATAAATTTTTCATAATAACAATTGAAAAATGATGACTTAAAAACGATTTTTCCATTGTTGCCGGAAAAATTTCATATTTTAAGATTTCTTCATTGGTGAAAGCGTGGGAAAATTCGTCACTATAATTTTTTCCATTGTTAAAGGATAAGGACGTTTTTACGTTTTAAATATTGTCCATTGTTGAAACGGTATCAATATTTTTCAACGGATTTTTTTCCATTGTTGGAAGTGCGGGAAAGTTGTCATTATAGATAATTTCTAATATAATTATAAATAATTTTTTCATAATAACAACTGAAAAATGATGACTTAAAGACGAATTTTTCATTGTTGCCGGAAAAATTTCATATTTTAAGATTTCTTCATTGTTGAAAACGTGGGAAAATTTGTCACTATATTGTTTTCCATTGTTAAAGGATAGTGACATTTTCACGTTGTTTATATTGTACATTGTTGAAACGGTATCAAAACTGGTCAATGGAATTTTTTCCATTGTTGGAAGTGCCAGAAAGTTGTCATTATATATAACTTCTAATATAATTATAAATAAATTTTTCATGATAACAATTGAAAAATGATGACTTAAAGACGAATTTTCCATTGTTGCCGGAAAAATTTCATATTTTAAGATTTCTTCATTGTTGAAAGCGTGGCAAAATTTGTCACTATATTGTTTTCCATTGTTAAAGGATAGTGAAATTTTCACGTTTTAAATATTGTCCATTGTTGAAACGGTATCAAAATTGGTCAATGGAATTTTTTCTAGTGTTGAAAGTGTCGGAAAGTTGTTATTATAGATAATTTCTAATATAATTATAAATAAATTTTTCATGATAACAATTGAAAAATGATGGCTTAAAGACGAATTTTCCATTGTTGCCGGAAAAATTTCATATTTTAAGATTTCTTCATTTTTGAAAGCGTGGGAAAATTTTTCACTATAATGTTTTCCATTGTTAAAGGATAAGGACGTTTTTACGTTTTAAATATTGTCCATTGTTGAAACGGTATCAATATTTTTCAACGGATTTTTTTCCATTGTTGGAAGTGCGGGAAAGTTGTCATTATAGATAATTTCTAATATAATTATAAATAATTTTTTCATAATAACAACTGAAAAATGATGACTTAAAGACGAATTTTTCATTGTTGCCGGAAAAATTTCATATTTTAAGATTTCTTCATTGTTGAAAACGTGGGAAAATTTGTCACTATATTGTTTTCCATTGTTAAAGGATAGTGACATTTTCACGTTGTTAATATTGTATATTGTTGAAACGGTATCAAAACTGGTCAATGGAATTTTTTTCCATTGTTGAAAGTGCCGGAAAGTTGTCATTATAGATAATTTCTAATATAATTATAAATAAATCTTTCATGATAACAATTGAAAAATGATGGCTTAAAGACGAATTTTCCATTGTTGCCGGAAAAATTTCATATTTTAAGATTTCTTCATTGTTGAAAGCGTGGGAAAATTCGTCACTATAATTTTTTCCATTGTTAAAGGTTAGGGACATTTTTACGTTTTAAATATTGTTCATTGTTGAAACGGTATCAACATTTGTCAATGGAATTTTTTCCATTGTTGGAAGTGCGGGAATGTTGTCATTATAGATAATTTCTAATATAATTATAAATAAATTTTTGATAATAACAATTGAAAAATGATGGCTTAAAGACGAATTTTCCATTGTTGCCGGAAAAATTTCATATTTTAAGATTTCTTCATTGTTGAAAGCGTGGGAAAATTCGTCACTATAATTTTTTCCATTGTTAAAGGTTAGGGACATTTTTACGTTTTAAATATTGTTCATTGTTGAAACGGTATCAACATTTGTCAATGGAATTTTTTCCATTGTTGGAAGTGCGGGAATGTTGTCATTATAGATAATTTCTAATATAGTTATAAATAAATTTTTCATGATAACAATTGAAAAATGATGACTTAAAGACGAATTTTCCATTGTTGCCAGAAAAATTTCATATTTTTAGATTTCTTCATTGTTGAAAGCGTGGGAAAATTTGTCACTGTAATGTTTTCCCTTGTTAAAGGATAAGGACATTTTTACGTTTTAAATATTGTCCATTGTTGAAACGGTATCAATATTTTTCAACGGAATTTTTTCCATTGTTGGAAGTACGGGAAAGTTGTCATTATAGGTAATTTCTAATATAATTATAAATAAATTTTTCATAATAACAACTGAAAAATGATGACTTAAAGACGAATTTCTCATTGTTGCCGGAAAATTTTCATATTTTAAGGTTTCTTCATTGTTGAAAGGGTGGGAAATTTTGTCAGTATATTGTTTACCATTGTTAAAGGATAAGGACATTTTTACGTTTTAAATATTGTCCATTGTTGAAACGGTATCAATATTTCTCAACGGAATTATTTCCATTGTTGGAAGTGCGGGAAAGTTGTCATTATAGATAATTTCTAATATAATTATAAATAAATTTTTCATAATAACAATTGAAAAATGATGACTTAAAAACGATTTTTCCATTGTTGCCGGAAAAATTTCATATTTTAAGATTTCTTCATTGGTGAAAGCGTGGGAAAATTCGTCACTATAATTTTTTCCATTGTTAAAGGATAAGGACGTTTTTACGTTTTAAATATTGTCCATTGTTGAAACGGTATCAATATTTTTCAACGGATTTTTTTCCATTGTTGGAAGTGCGGGAAAGTTGTCATTATAGATAATTTCTAATATAATTATAAATAATTTTTTCATAATAACAACTGAAAAATGATGACTTAAAGACGAATTTTTCATTGTTGCCGGAAAAATTTCATATTTTAAGATTTCTTCATTGTTGAAAACGTTGGAAAATTTGTCACTATATTGTTTTCCATTGTTAAAGGATAGTGACATTTTCACGTTGTTAATATTGTCCATTGTTGAAACGGTATCAAAACTGGTCAATGGAATTTTTTCCATTGTTGAAAGTGCCGGAAAGTTGTCATTATAGATAATTTCTAATATAATTATAAATCAATTTTTCATGATAACAATTGAAAAATGATGGCTTAAAGACGATTTTTCCATTGTTGCCGGAAAAATTTCATATTTTAAGATTTCTTCATTGGTGAAAGCGTGGAAAAATTCGTCACTATAATTTTTTCCATTGTTAACGGTCAGGGACATTTTTACGTTTTAAATATTGTTCATTGTTGAAACGGTATCAACATTTGTCAATGGAATTTTTTCCATTGTTGGAAGTGCGGGAAAGTTGTCATTATAGATAATTTCTAATATAATTATAAATAAATTTTTCATGATAACAATTGAAAAATGATGACTTAAAGACGAATTTTCCATTGTTGCCAGAAAAATTTCATATTTTTAGATTTCTTCATTGTTGAAAACGTGGGAAAATTTGTCACTATATTGTTTTCCATTGTTAAAGGATAGTGACATTTTCACGTTGTTTATATTGTACATTGTTGAAACGGTATCAAAACTGGTCAATGGAATTTTTTCCATTGTTGGAAGTGCCAGAAAGTTGTCATTATATATAACTTCTAATATAATTATAAATAAATTTTTCATAATAACAATTGAAAAATGATGACTTAAAGACGAATTTTCCATTGTTGCCGGAAAAATTTCATATTTTAAGATTTCTTCATTGTTGAAAGCGTGGCAAAATTTGTCACTATATTGTTTTCCATTGTTAAAGGATAGTGAAATTTTCACGTTTTAAATATTGTCCATTGTTGAAACGGTATCAAAATTGGTCAATGGAATTTTTTCTAGTGTTGAAAGTGTCGGAAAGTTGTTATTATAGATAATTTCTAATATAATTATAAATAAATTTTTCATGATAACAATTGAAAAATGATGGCTTAAAGACGAATTTTCCATTGTTGCCGGAAAAATTTCATATTTTAAGATTTCTTCATTTTTGAAAGCGTGGGAAAATTTGTCACTATAATGTTTTCCATTGTTAAAGGATAAGGACGTTTTTACGTTTTAAATATTGTCCATTGTTGAAACGGTATCAATATTTTTCAACGGATTTTTTTCCATTGTTGGAAGTGCGGGAAAGTTGTCATTATAGATAATTTCTAATATAATTATAAATAATTTTTTCATAATAACAACTGAAAAATGATGACTTAAAGACGAATTTTTCATTGTTGCCGGAAAAATTTCATATTTTAAGATTTCTTCATTGTTGAAAACGTGGGAAAATTTGTCACTATATTGTTTTCCATTGTTAAAGGATAGTGACATTTTCACGTTGTTAATATTGTATATTGTTGAAACGGTATCAAAACTGGTCAATGGAATTTTTTTCCATTGTTGAAAGTGCCGGAAAGTTGTCATTATAGATAATTTCTAATATAATTATAAATAAATTTTTCATGATAACAAATGAAAATGATGGCTTAAAGACGAATTTTCCATTGTTGCAGGAAAAATTTCATATTTTAAGATTTCTTCATTGTTGAAAGCGTGGGAAAATTCGTCACTATAATTTTTTCCATTGTTAAAGGTTAGGGACATTTTTACGTTTTAAATATTGTTCATTGTTGAAACGGTATCAACATTTGTCAATGGAATTTTTTCCATTGTTGGAAGTGCGGGAATGTTGTCATTATAGATAATTTCTAATATAATTATAAATAAATTTTTCATGATAACAATTGAAAAATGATGACTTAAAGACGAATTTTCCACTGTTGCCAGAAAAATTTCATATTTTTAGATTTCTTCATTGTTGAAAGCGTGGGAAAATTTTTCACTGTAATGTTTTCCCTTGTTAAAGGATAAGGACATTTTTACGTTTTAAATATTGTCCATTGTTGAAACGGTATCAATATTTTTCAACGGAATTTTTTCCATTGTTGGAAGTACGGGAAAGTTGTCATTATAGGTAATTTCTAATATAATTATAAATAAATTTTTCATAATAACAACTGAAAAATGATGACTTAAAGACGAATTTCTCATTGTTGCCGGAAAATTTTCATATTTTAAGGTTTCTTCATTGTTGAAAGGGTGGGAAATTTTGTCAGTATATTGTTTACCATTGTTAAAGGATAAGGACATTTTTACGTTTTAAATATTGTCCATTGTTGAAACGGTATCAATATTTATCAACGGAATTATTTCCATTGTTGGAAGTGCGGGAAAGTTGTCATTATAGATAATTTCTAATATAATTATAAATAAATTTTTCATAATAACAATTGAAAAATGATGACTTAAAAACGATTTTTCCATTGTTGCCGGAAAAATTTCATATTTTAAGATTTCTTCATTGGTGAAAGCGTGGGAAAATTCGTCACTATAATTTTTTCCATTGTTAAAGGTTAGGGACATTTTTACGTTTTAAATATTGTTCGTTGTTGAAACGGTATCAACATTTGTCAATGGAATTTTTTCCATTGTTGGAAGTGCGGGAAATTTGTCATTATAGATAATTTCTAATATAATTATAAATAAATTTTTCATGATAACAATTGAAAAATGATGACTTAAAGACGAATTTTCCATTGTTGCCGGAAAAATTTCATATTTTAAGATTTCTTCATTGTTGAAAGCGTGGGAAAATTTGTCACTGTAATGTTTTCCCTTGTTAAAGGATAAGGACATTTTTACGTTTTAAATATTGTCCATTGTTGAAACGGTATCAATATTTTTCAACGGAATTTTTTCCATTGTTGGAAGTGCGGGAAAGTTGTCATTATAGATAATTTCTAATATAATTATAAATAAATTTTTCATGATAACAATTGAAAAATGATGACTTAAAGACGAATTTTCCATTGTTGCCAGAAAAATTTCATATTTTTAGATTTCTTCATTGTTGAAAACGTGGGAAAATTTGTCACTATATTGTTTTCCATTGTTAAAGGATAGTGACATTTTCACGTTGTTTATATTGTACATTGTTGAAACGGTATCAAAACTGGTCAATGGAATTTTTTCCATTGTTGGAAGTGCCAGAAAGTTGTCATTATATATAACTTCTAATATAATTATAAATAAATTTTTCATAATAACAATTGAAAAATGATGACTTAAAGACGAATTTTCCATTGTTGCCGGAAAAATTTCATATTTTAAGATTTCTTCATTTTTGAAAGCGTGGCAAAATTTGTCACTATATTGTTTTCCATTGTTAAAGGATAGTGAAATTTTCACGTTGTAAATATTGTCCATTGTTGAAACGGTATCAAAATTGGTCAATGGAATTTTTTCTATTGTTGAAAGTGTCGGAAAGTTGTTATTATAGATAACTTCTAATATAATTATAAATAATATTTTCTTAATAACACTTGGAAAATAATGACTTAAAGTCGAACTTTTCATTGTTGCAGGAAAACTTCTTAATTAAGATTTCTTCATTGTTGAAAGCGTGCGAAAATTTTTCACTATATTTTTTTCCATTGTTAAAGGATAGTGACATTTTCACGTTGTTAATATTGTCCATTGTTGAAACGGTATCAAAACTGGTCAATGGAATTTTTTTCCATTGTTGAAAGTGCCGGAAAGTTGTCATTATAGATAATTTCTAATATAATTATAAATAAATTTTTCATGATAACAATTGAAAAATGATGGCTTAAAGACGAATTTTCCATTGTTGCCGGAAAATTTTCATATTTTAAGATTTCTTCATTGTTGAAAGCGTGGGAAAATTCGTCACTATAATTTTTTCCATTGTTAAAGGTTAGGGACATTTTTACGTTTTAAATATTGTTCATTGTTGAAACGGTATCAACATTTGTCAATGGAATTTTTTCCATTGTTGGAAGTGCGGGAATGTTGTCATTATAGATAATTTCTAATATAATTATAAATAAATTTTTCATGATAACAATTGAAAAATGATGACTTAAAGACGAATTTTCCATTGTTGCCAGAAAAATTTCATATTTTTAGATTTCTTCATTGTTGAAAGCGTGGGAAAATTTGTCACTGTAATGTTTTCCCTTGTTAAAGGATAAGGACATTTTTACGTTTTAAATATAGTCCATTGTTGAAACGGTATCAATATTTTTCAACGGAATTTTTTCCATTGTTGGAAGTACGGGAAAGGTGTCATTATAGGTAATTTCTAATATAATTATAAATAAATTTTTCATAATAACAATTGAAAAATGATGACTTAAAAACGATTTTTCCATTGTTGCCGGAAAAATTTCATATTTTAAGATTTCTTCATTGGTGAAAGCGTGGGAAAATTCGTCACTATAATTTTTTCCATTGTTAAAGGATAAGGACGTTTTTACGTTTTAAATATTGTCCATTGTTGAAACGGTATCAATATTTTTCAACGGATTTTTTTCCATTGTTGGAAGTGCGGGAAAGTTGTCATTATAGATAATTTCTAATATAATTATAAATAATTTTTTCATAATAACAACTGAAAAATGATGACTTAAAGACGAATTTTTCATTGTTGCCGGAAAAATTTCATATTTTAAGATTTCTTCATTGTTGAAAACGTGGGAAAATTTGTCACTATATTGTTTTCCATTGTTAAAGGATAGTGACATTTTCACGTTGTTTATATTGTACATTGTTGAAACGGTATCAAAACTGGTCAATGGAATTTTTTCCATTGTTGGAAGTGCCAGAAAGTTGTCATTATATATAACTTCTAATATAATTATAAATAAATTTTTCATGATAACAATTGAAAAATGATGACTTAAAGACGAATTTTCCATTGTTGCCGGAAAAATTTCATATTTTAAGATTTCTTCATTGTTGAAAGCGTGGCAAAATTTGTCACTATATTGTTTTCCATTGTTAAAGGATAGTGAAATTTTCACGTTTTAAATATTGTCCATTGTTGAAACGGTATCAAAATTGGTCAATGGAATTTTTTCTAGTGTTGAAAGTGTCGGAAAGTTGTTATTATAGATAATTTCTAATATAATTATAAATAAATTTTTCATGATAACAATTGAAAAATGATGGCTTAAAGACGAATTTTCCATTGTTGCCGGAAAAATTTCATATTTTAAGATTTCTTCATTTTTGAAAGCGTGGGAAAATTTTTCACTATAATGTTTTCCATTGTTAAAGGATAAGGACGTTTTTACGTTTTAAATATTGTCCATTGTTGAAACGGTATCAATATTTTTCAACGGATTTTTTTCCATTGTTGGAAGTGCGGGAAAGTTGTCATTATAGATAATTTCTAATATAATTATAAATAATTTTTTCATAATAACAACTGAAAAATGATGACTTAAAGACGAATTTTTCATTGTTGCCGGAAAAATTTCATATTTTAAGATTTCTTCATTGTTGAAAACGTGGGAAAATTTGTCACTATATTGTTTTCCATTGTTAAAGGATAGTGACATTTTCACGTTGTTAATATTGTATATTGTTGAAACGGTATCAAAACTGGTCAATGGAATTTTTTTCCATTGTTGAAAGTGCCGGAAAGTTGTCATTATAGATAATTTCTAATATAATTATAAATAAATCTTTCATGATAACAATTGAAAAATGATGGCTTAAAGACGAATTTTCCATTGTTGCCGGAAAAATTTCATATTTTAAGATTTCTTCATTGTTGAAAGCGTGGGAAAATTCGTCACTATAATTTTTTCCATTGTTAAAGGTTAGGGACATTTTTACGTTTTAAATATTGTTCATTGTTGAAACGGTATCAACATTTGTCAATGGAATTTTTTCCATTGTTGGAAGTGCGGGAATGTTGTCATTATAGATAATTTCTAATATAATTATAAATAAATTTTTCATGATAACAATTGAAAAATGATGACTTAAAGACGAATTTTCCATTGTTGCCATAAAAATTTCATATTTTTAGATTTCTTCATTGTTGAAAGCGTGGGAAAATTTGTCACTGTAATGTTTTCCCTTGTTAAAGGATAAGGACATTTTTACGTTTTAAATATTGTCCATTGTTGAAACGGTATCAATATTTTTCAACGGAATTTTTTCCATTGTTGGAAGTACGGGAAAGTTGTCATTATAGGTAATTTCTAATATAATTATAAATAAATTTTTCATAATAACAACTGAAAAATGATGACTTAAAGACGAATTTCTCATTGTTGCCGGAAAATTTTCATATTTTAAGGTTTCTTCATTGTTGAAAGGGTGGGAAATTTTGTCAGTATATTGTTTACCATTGTTAAAGGATAAGGACATTTTTACGTTTTAAATATTGTCCATTGTTGAAACGGTATCAATATTTATCAACGGAATTATTTCCATTGTTGGAAGTGCGGGAAAGTTGTCATTATAGATAATTTCTAATATAATTATAAATAAATTTTTCATAATAACAATTGAAAAATGATGACTTAAAAACGATTTTTCCATTGTTGCCGGAAAAATTTCATATTTTAAGATTTCTTCATTGGTGAAAGCGTGGGAAAATTCGTCACTATAATTTTTTCCATTGTTAAAGGTTAGGGACATTTTTACGTTTTAAATATTGTTCGTTGTTGAAACGGTATCAACATTTGTCAATGGAATTTTTTCCATTGTTGGAAGTGCGGGAAAGTTGTCATTATAGATAATTTCTAATATAATTATAAATAAATTTTTCATGATAACAATTGAAAAATGATGACTTAAAGACGAATTTTCCATTGTTGCCGGAAAAATTTCATATTTTAAGATTTCTTCATTGTTGAAAGCGTGGGAAAATTTGTCACTGTAATGTTTTCCCTTGTTAAAGGATAAGGACATTTTTACGTTTTAAATATTGTCCATTGTTGAAACGGTATCAAAATTGGTCAATGGAATTTTTTCTATTGTTGAAAGTGTCGGAAAGTTGTTATTATAGATAACTTCTAATATAATTATAAATAATATTTTCTTAATAACACTAGGAAAATAATGACTTAAAGTCGAACTTTTCATTGTTGCAGGAAAACTTCTTAATTAAGATTTCTTCATTTTTGAAAGCGTGGGAAAATTTGTCACTATAATGTTTTCCATTGTTAAAGGATAAGGACGTTTTTACGTTTTAAATATTGTCCATTGTTGAAACGGTATCAATATTTTTCAACGGATTTTTTTCCATTGTTGGAAGTGCGGAAAAGTTGTCATTATAGATAATTTCTAATATAATTATAAATAATTTTTTCATAATAACAGCTGAAAAATGATGACTTAAAGACGAATTTTTCATTGTTGCCGGAAAAATTTCATATTTTAAGATTTCTTCATTGTTGAAAACGTGGGAAAATTTGTCACTATATTGTTTTCCATTGTTAAAGGATAGTGACATTTTCACGTTGTTAATATTGTCCATTGTTGAAACGGTATCAAAACTGGTCAATGGAATTTTTTTCCATTGTTGAAAGTGCCGGAAAGTTGTCATTATAGATAATTTCTAATATAATTATAAATAAATTTTTCATGATAACAATTGAAAAATGATAGCTTAAAGACGAATTTTCCATTGTTGCCGGAAAAATTTCATATTTTAAGATTTCTTCATTGTTGAAAGCGTGGGAAAATTCGTCACTATAATTTTTTCCATTGTTAAAGGTTAGGGACATTTTTACGTTTTAAATATTGTTCATTGTTGAAACGGTATCAACATTTGTCAATGGAATTTTTTCCATTGTTGGAAGTGCCAGAAAGTTGTCATTATATATAACTTCTAATATAATTATAAATAAATTTTTCATAATAACAATTGAAAAATGATGACTTAAAGACGAATTTTCCATTGTTGCCGGAAAAATTTCATATTTTAAGATTTCTTCATTGTTGAAAGCGTGCGAAAATTTGTCACTATAGTTTTTTCCTTTCTGAAAGGATAGTGAAATTTTCACGTTTTAAATATTGTCCATTGTTGAAACGGTATCAAAATTGGTCAATGGAAATTTTTCCATTGTTGAAAGTGCCGGAAAGTTGTCATTATAGTTAATTTCTAATATAATTATAAATAAATTTTTCATGATAACAATTGAAAAATGATGGCTTAAAGACGAATTTTCCATTGTTGCCGGAAAAATTTCATATTTTAAGATTTCTTCATTGTTGAAAGCGTGGGAAAATTTGTCACTGTAATGTTTTCCCTTGTTAAAGGATAAGGACATTTTTACGTTTTAAATATTGTCCATTGTTGAAACGGTATCAATATTTTTCAACGGAATTTTTTCCATTGTTGGAAGTACGGGAAAGTTGTCATTATAGGTAATTTCTAATATAATTATAAATAAATTTTTCATAATAACAACTGAAAAATGATGACTTAAAGACGAATTTCTCATTGTTGCCGGAAAATTTTCATATTTTAAGGTTTCTTCATTGTTGAAAGGGTGGGAAATTTTGTCAGTATATTGTTTACCATTGTTAAAGGATAAGGACATTTTTACGTTTTAAATATTGTCCATTGCTGAAACGGTATCAATATTTCTCAACGGAATTATTTCCATTGTTGGAAGTGCGGGAAAGTTGTCATTATAGATAATTTCTAATATAATTATAAATAAATTTTTCATAATAACAATTGAAAAATGATGACTTAAAAACTATTTTTCCATTGTTGCCGGAAAAATTTCATATTTTAAGATTTCTTCATTGGTGAAAGCGTGGGAAAATTCGTCACTATAATTTTTTCCATTGTTAAAGGATAAGGACATTTTTACGTTTTAAATATTGTCCATTGTTGAAACGGTATCAATATTTTTCAACGGAATTTTTTCCATTGTTGGAAGTGCGGGAAAGTTGTCATTATAGATAATTTCTAATATAATTATAAATAAATTTTTGATAATAACAATTGAAAAATGATGACTTAAAAACGATTTTTCCATTGTTGCCGGAAAAATTTCATATTTTAAGATTTCTTCATTGGTGAAAGCGTGGGAAAATTCGTCACTATAATTTTTTCCATTGTTAAAGGTCAGGGACATTTTTACGTTTTAAATATTGTTCATTGTTGAAACGGTATCAACATTTGTCAATGGAATTTTTTCCATTGTTGGAAGTGCGGGAAAGTTGTCATTATAGATAATTTCTAATATAATTATAAATAAATTTTTCATGATAACAATTGAAAAATGATGACTTAAAGACGAATTTTCCATTGTTGCCGGAAAAATTTCATATTTTAAGATTTCTTCATTGTTGAAAGCGTGGGAAAATTTGTCACTGTAATGTTTTCCCTTGTGAAATGATAAGGACATTTTTACGTTTTAAATATTGTCCATTGTTGAAACGGTATCAATATTTTTCAACGGAATTTTTTCCATTGTTGGAAGTGCGGGAAAGTTGTCATTATAGATAATTTCTAATATAATTATGAATAAATTTTTCATGATAACAATTGAAAAATGATGACTTAAAGACGAATTTTCCATTGTTGCCAGAAAAATTTCATATTTTTAGATTTCTTCATTGTTGAAAACGTGGGAAAATTTGTCACTATATTGTTTTCCATTGTTAAAGGATAGTGACATTTTCACGTTGTTTATATTGTACATTGTTGAAACGGTATCAAAACTGGTCAATGCAATTTTTTCCATTGTTGGAAGTGCCAGAAAGTTGTCATTCTATATAACTTCTAATATAATTATAAATACATTTTTCATAATAACAATTGAAAAATGATGACTTAAAGACGAATTTTCCATTGTTGCCGGAAAATTTTCATATTTTAAGATTTCTTCATTGTTGAAAGCGTGGCAAAATTTGTCACTATATTGTTTTCCATTGTTAAAGGATAGTGAAATTTTCACGTTTTAAATATTGTCCATTGTTGATACGGTATCAAAATTGGTCAATGGAATTTTTTCTATTGTTGAAAGTGTCGGAAAGTTGTTATTATAGATGATTTCTAATATAATTATAAATAAATTTTTCATGATAACAATTGAAAAATGATGGCTTAAAGACGAATTTTCCATTGTTGCCGGAAAAATTTCATATTTTAAGATTTCTTCATTGTTGAAAGCGTGGGAAAATTTGTCACTGTAATGTTTTCCCTTGTTAAAGGATAAGGACATTTTTACGTTTTAAATATTGTCCATTGTTGAAACGGTATCAATATTTTTCAACGGAATTTTTTCCATTGTTGGAAGTACGGGAAAGTTGTCATTATAGGTAATTTCTAATATAATTATAAATAAATTTTTCATAATAACAACTCAAAAATGATGACTTAAAGACGAATTTCTCATTGTTGCCGGAAAATTTTAATATTTTAAGGTTTCTTCATTGTTGAAAGGGTGGGAAATTTTGTCAGTATATTGTTTACCATTGTTAAAGGATAAGGACATTTTTACGTTTTAAATATTGTCCATTGTTGAAACGGTATCAATATTTCTCAACGGAATTTTTTCCATTGTTGGAAGTGCGGGAAAGT
The DNA here is from genome assembly GCA_963931845.1 of Maratus michaelseni. Classification (NCBI taxonomy): domain Eukaryota; kingdom Metazoa; phylum Arthropoda; class Arachnida; order Araneae; family Salticidae; genus Maratus; species Maratus michaelseni. The sequence goes on along the minus strand of CAWVPG010000094.1, from coordinate 658,357 downwards.
TGTCATTATAGATAATTTCTAATATAATTATAAATAATTTTTTCATAATAACAACTGAAAAATGATGACTTAAAGACGAATTTTTCATTGTTGCCGGAAAAATTTCATATTTTAAGATTTCTTCATTGTTGAAAACGTTGGAAAATTTGTCACTATATTGTTTTCCATTGTTAAAGGATAGTGACATTTTCACGTTGTTAATATTGTCCATTGTTGAAACGGTATCAAAACTGGTCAATGGAATTTTTTCCATTGTTGGAAGTGCGGGAAAGTTGTCATTATAGATAATTTCTAATATAATTATAAATAAATTTTTCATGATAACAATTGAAAAATGATGACTTAAAAAAGATTTTTCCATTGTTGCCGGAAAAATTTCATATTTTAAGATTTCTTCATTGGTGAAAGCGTGGGAAAATTCGTCACTATAATTTTTTCCATTGTTAAAGGTCAGGGACATTTTTACGTTTTAAATATTGTTCATTGTTGAAACGGTATCAACATTTGTCAATGGAATTTTTTCCATTGTTGGAAGTGCGGGAAAGTTGTCATTATAGATAATTTCTAATATAATTATAAATAAATTTTTCATGATAACAATTGAAAAATGATGACTTAAAGACGAATTTCCCATTGTTGCCGGAAAAATTTCATATTTTAAGATTTCTTCATTGTTGAAAGCGTGGGAAAATTTGTCACTGTAATGTTTTCCCTTGTTAAAGGATAAGGACATTTTTACGTTTTAAATATTGTCCATTGTTGAAACGGTATCAATATTTTTCAACGGAATTTTTTCCATTGTTGTAAGTGCGGGAAAGTTGTCATTATAGATAATTTCTAATATAATTATAAATAAATTTTTCATGATAACAATTGAAAAATGATGACTTAAAGACGAATTTTCCATTGTTGCCAGAAAAATTTCATATTTTTAGATTTCTTCATTGTTGAAAACGTGGGAAAATTTGTCACTATATTGTTTTCCATTGTTAAAGGATAGTGACATTTTCACGTTGTTTATATTGTACATTGTTGAAACGGTATCAAAACTGGTCAATGGAATTTTTTCCATTGTTGGAAGTGCCAGAAAGTTGTCATTATATATAACTTCTAATATAATTATAAATAAATTTTTCATAATAACAATTGAAAAATGATGACTTAAAGACGAATTTTCCATTGTTGCCGGAAAAATTTCATATTTTAAGATTTCTTCATTGTTGAAAGCGTGGCAAAATTTGTCACTATATTGTTTTCCATTGTTAAAGGATAGTGAAATTTTCAATTTTTAAATATTGTCCATTGTTGAAACGGTATCAAAATTGGTCAATGGAATTTTTTCTATTGTTGAAAGTGTCGGAAAGTTGTTATTATAGATAATTTCTAATATAATTATAAATAAATTTTTCATGATAACAATTGAAAAATGATGGCTTAAAGACGAATTTTCCATTGTTGCCGGAAAAATTTCATATTTTAAGATTTCTTCATTTTTGAAAGCGTGGGAAAATTTGTCACTATAATGTTTTCCATTGTTAAAGGATAACGACGTTTTTACGTATTAAATATTGTCCATTGTTGAAAAGGTATCAATATTTTTCAACGGATTTTTTTCCATTGTTGGAAGTGCGGGAAAGTTGTCATTATAGATAATTTCTAATATAATTATAAATAATTTTTTCATAATAACAACTGAAAAATGATGACTTAAAGACGAATTTTTCATTGTTGCCGGAAAAATTTCATATTTTAAGATTTCTTCATTGTTGAAAGCGTGGGAAAATTTGTCACTGTAATGTTTTCCCTTGTTAAAGGATAAGGACATTTTTACGTTTTAAATATTGTCCATTGTTGAAACGGTATCAATATTTTTCAACGGAATTTTTTCCATTGTTGGAAGTGCGGGAAAGTTGTCATTATAGATAATTTCTAATATAATTATAAATAAATTTTTGATAATAACAATTGAAAAATGATGACTTAAAAACGATTTTTCCATTGTTGCCGGAAAAATTTCATATTTTAAGATTTCTTCATTGGTGAAAGCGTGGGAAAATTCGTCACTATAATTTTTTCCATTGTTAAAGGTCAGGGACATTTTTACGTTTTAAATATTGTTCATTGTTGAAACGGTATCAACATTTGTCAATGGAATTTTTTCCATTGTTGGAAGTGCGGGAAAGTTGTCATTATAGATAATTTCTAATATAATTATAAATAAATTTTTCATGATAACAATTGAAAAATGATGACTTAAAGACGAATTTTCCATTGTTGCCGGAAAAATTTCATATTTTAAGATTTCTTCATTGTTGAAAGCGTGGGAAAATTTGTCACTGTAATGTTTTCCCTTGTTAAAGGATAAGGACATTTTTACGTTTTAAATATTGTCCATTGTTGAAACGGTATCAATATTTTTCAACGGAATTTTTTCCATTGTTGGAAGTGCGGGAATGTTGTCATTATAGATAATTTCTAATATAATTATAAATAAATTTTTCATGATAACAATTGAAAAATGATGACTTAAAGACGAATTTTCCATTGTTGCCAGAAAAATTTCATATTTTTAGATTTCTTCATTGTTGAAAGCGTGGCAAAATTTGTCACTATATTGTTTTCCATTGTTAAAGGATAGTGAAATTTTCACGTTTTAAATATTGTCCATTGTTGAAACGGTATCAAAATTGGTCAATGGAATTTTTTCTATTGTTGAAAGTGTCGGAAAGTTGTTATTATAGGTAATTTCTAATATAATTATAAATAAATTTTTTATGATAACAATTGAAAAATGATGGCTTAAAGACGAATTTTCCATTGTTGCCTGAAAAATTTCATATTTTAAGATTTCTTCATTTTTGAAAGCGTGGGAAAATTTGTCACTATAATGTTTTCCATTGTTAAAGGATAAGGACGTTTTTACGTTTTAAATATTGTCCCTTGTTGAAACGGTATCAATATTTTTCAACGGATTTTCTTCCATTGTCGGAAGTGCGGGAAAGTTGTCATTATAGATAATTTCTAATATAATTATAAATAAATTTTTCATAATAACAACTGAAAAATGATGACTTAAAGACGAATTTTTCATTGTTGCCGGAAAAATTTCATATTTTAAGATTTTTTCATTGTTGAAAACGTTGGAAAATTTGTCACTATATTGTTTTCCATTGTTAAAGGATAGTGACATTTTCACGTTGTTAATATTGTCCATTGTTGAAACGGTATCAAAACTGGTCAATGGAATTTTTTCCATTGTTGAAAGTGCCGGAAAGTTGTCATTATAGATAATTTCTAATATAATTATAAATAAAATTTTCATGATAACAATTGAAAAATGATGGCTTAAAGACGAATTTTCCATTGTTGCCGGAAAAATTTCATATTTTAAGATTTCTTCATTGTTGAAAGCGTGGGAAAATTCGTCACTATAATTTTTTCCATTGTTAAAGGTTAGGGACATTTTTACGTTTTAAATATTGTTCATTGTTGAAACGGTATCAACATTTGTCAATGGAATTTTTTCCATTGTTGGAAGTGCGGGAATGTTGTCATTATAGATAATTTCTAATATAATTATAAATAAATTTTTGATAATAACAATTGAAAAATGATGACTTAAAAACGATTTTTCCATTGTTGCCGGAAAAATTTCATATTTTAAGATTTCTTCATTGGTGAAAGCGTGGGAAAATTCGTCACTATAATTTTTTCCATTGTTAAAGGTCAGGGACATTTTTACGTTTTAAATATTGTTCATTGTTGAAACGGTATCAACATTTGTCAATGGAATTTTTTCCATTGTTGGAAGTGCGGGAAAGTTGTCATTATAGATAATTTCTAATATAATTATAAATAAATTTTTCATGATAACAATTGAAAAATGATGACTTAAAGACGAATTTTCCATTGTTGCCGGTAAAATTTCATATTTTAAGATTTCTTCATTGTTGAAAACGTGGGAAAATTTGTCACTATATTGTTTTCCATTGTTAAAGGATAGTGACATTTTCACGTTTTAAATATTGTTCATTGTTGAAACGGTATCAACATTTGTCAATGGAATTTTTTCCATTGTTGGAAGTGCGGGAAAGTTGTCATTATAGATAATTTCTAATATAATTATAAATAAATTTTTCATGATAACAATTGAAAAATGATGACTTAAAGACGAATTTTCCATTGTTGCCGGAAAAATTTCATATTTTAAGATTTCTTCATTGTTGAAAGCGTGGGAAAATTTGTCACTGTAATGTTTTCCCTTGTTAAAGGATAAGGACATTTTTACGTTTTAAATATTGTCCATTGTTGAAACGGTATCAATATTTTTCAACGGAATTTTTTCCAATGTTGGAAGTGCGGGAAAGTTGTCATTATAGATAATTTCTAATATAATTATAAATAAATTTTTGATAATAACAATTGAAAAATGATGACTTAAAAACGATTTTTCCATTGTTGCCGGAAAAATTTCATATTTTAAGATTTCTTCATTGTTGAAAGGGTGGCAAAATTTGTCACTATAATGTTTTCCATTGTTAAAGGATAGTGAAATTTTCACGTTTTAAATATTGTCCATTGTTGAAACGGTATCAAAATTGGTCAGTGGAATTTTTTCCATTGTTGGAAGTGCGGGAAAGTTGTCATTATAGATAATTTCTAATATAATTATAAATAAATTTTTCATGATAACAATTGAAAAATGATGACTTAAAGACGAATTTTCCATTGTTGCCGGTAAAATTTCATATTTTAAGATTTCTTCATTGTTGAAAACGTGGGAAAATTTCTCACTATATTGTTTTCCATTGTTAAAGGATAGTGACATTTTCACGTTTTAAATATTGTTCATTGTTGAAACGGTATCAACATTTGTAAATGGAATTTTTTCCATTGTTGGAAGTGCGGGAAAGTTGTCATTATAGATAATTTCTAATATAATTATAAATAAATTTTTCATGATAACAATTGAAAAATGATGACTTAAAGACGAATTTTCCATTGTTGCCGGAAAAATTTCATATTTTAAGATTTCTTCATTGTTGAAAGCGTGGGAAAATTTGTCACTGTAATGTTTTCCCTTGTTAAAGGATAAGGACATTTTTACGTTTTAAATATTGTCCATTGTTGAAACGGTATCAATATTTTTCAACGGAATTTTTTCCATTGTTGGAAGTGCGGGAATGTTGTCATTATAGATAATTTCTAATATAATTATAAATAAATTTTTCATGATAACAATTGAAAAATGATGACTTAAAGACGAATTTTCCATTGTTGCCAGAAAAATTTCATATTTTTAGATTTCTTCATTGTTGAAAGCGTGGCAAAATTTGTCACTATATTGTTTTCCATTGTTAAAGGATAGTGAAATTTTCACGTTTTAAATATTGTCCATTGTTGAAACGGTATCAAAATTGGTCAATGGAATTTTTTCTATTGTTGAAAGTGTCGGAAAGTTGTTATTATAGGTAATTTCTAATATAATTATAAATAAATTTTTTATGATAACAATTGAAAAATGATGGCTTAAAGACGAATTTTCCATTGTTGCCTGAAAAATTTCATATTTTAAGATTTCTTCATTTTTGAAAGCGTGGGAAAATTTGTCACTATAATGTTTTCCATTGTTAAAGGATAAGGACGTTTTTACGTTTTAAATATTGTCCCTTGTTGAAACGGTATCAATATTTTTCAACGGATTTTCTTCCATTGTCGGAAGTGCGGGAAAGTTGTCATTATAGATAATTTCTAATATAATTATAAATAAGTTTTTCATAATAACAACTGAAAAATGATGACTTAAAGACGAATTTTTCATTGTTGCCGGAAAAATTTCATATTTTAAGATTTCTTCATTGTTGAAAACGTTGGAAAATTTGTCACTATATATTGTTTTCCATTGTTAAAGGATAGTGACATTTTCACGTTGTTAATATTGTCCATTGTTGAAACGGTATCAAAACTGGTCAATGGAATTTTTTCCATTGTTGAAAGTGCCGGAAAGTTGTCATTATAGATAATTTCTAATATAATTATAAATAAATTTTTCATGATAACAATTGAAAAATGATGGCTTAAAGACGAATTTTCCATTGTTGGCGGAAAAATTTCATATTTTAAGATTTCTTCATTGTTGAAAGCGTGGGAAAATTTGTCACTGTAATGTTTTCCCTTGTTAAAGGATAAGGACATTTTTACGTTTTAAATATTGTCCATTGTTGAAACGGTATCAATATTTTTCAACGGAATTTTTTCGATTGTTGGAAGTGCGGGAAAGTTGTCATTATAGATAATTTCTAATATAATTATAAATAAATTTTTGATAATAACAATTGAAAAATGATGACTTAAAAACGATTTTTCCATTGTTGCCGGAAAAATTTCATATTTTAAGATTTCTTCATTGGTAAAAGCGTGGGAAAATTCGTCACTATAATTTTTTCCATTGTTAAAGGTCAGGGACATTTTTACGTTTTAAATATTGTTCATTGTTGAAACGGTATCAACATTTGTCAATGGAATTTTTTCCATTGTTGGAAGTGCGGGAAAGTTGTCATTATAGATAATTTCTAATATAATTATAAATAAATTTTTCATGATAACAATTGAAAAATGATGACTTAAAGACGAATTTTCCATTGTTGCCGGAAAAAATTCATATTTTAAGATTTCTTCATTGTTGAAAGCGTGGGAAAATTTGTCACTGTAATGTTTTCCCTTGTTAAAGGATAAGGACATTTTTACGTTTTAAATATTGTCCATTGTTGAAACGGTATCAATATTTTTCAACGGAATTTTTTCCAATGTTGGAAGTGCGGGAAAGTTGTCATTATAGATAATTTCTAATATAATTATAAATAAATTTTTCATGATAACAATTGAAAAATGATGACTTAAAGACGAATTTTCCATTGTTGCCAGAAAAATTTCATATTTTTAGATTTCTTCATTGTTGAAAATGTGGGAAAATTTGTCACTATATTGTTTTCCATTGTTAAAGGATAGTGACATTTTCACGTTGTTTATATTGTACATTGTTGAAACGGTATCAAAACTGGTCAATGGAATTTTTTCCATTGTTGGAAGTGCCAGAAAGTTGTCATTATATATAACTTCTAATATAATTATAAATAAATTTTTCATAATAACAATTGAAAAATGATGACTTAAAGACGAATTTTCCATTGTTGCCGGAAAATTTTCATATTTTAAGATTTCTTCATTGTTGAAAGCGTGGCAAAATTTGTCACTATATTGTTTTCCATTGTTAAAGGATAGTGAAATTTTCACGTTTTAAATATTGTCCATTGTTGAAACGGTATCAAAATTGGTCAATGGAATTTTTTCTATTGTTGAAAGTGTCGGAAAGTTGTTATTATAGATAATTTCTAATATAATTATAAATAAATTTTTCATGATAACAATTGAAAAATGATGGCTTAAAGACGAATTTTCCATTGTTGCCGGAAAAATTTCATATTTTAAGATTTCTTCATTTTTGAAAGCGTGGGAAAATTTGTCACTATAATGTTTTCCATTGTTAAAGGATAAGGACGTTTTTACGTTTTAAATATTGTCCATTGTTGAAACGGTATCAATATTTTTCAACGGATTTTTTTCCATTGTTGGAAGTGCGGGAAAGTTGTCATTATAGATAATTTCTAATATAATTATAAATAATTTTTTCATAATAACAACTGAAAAATGATGACTTAAAGACGAATTTTTCATTGTTGCCGGAAAAATTTCATATTTTAAGATTTCTTCATTGTTGAAAACGTGGGAAAATTCGTCACTATAATTTTTTCCATTGTTAAAGGTCAGGGACATTTTTACGTTTTAAATATTGTTCATTGTTGAAACGGTATCAACATTTGTCAATGGAATTTTTTCCATTGTTGGAAGTGCGGGAAAGTTGTCATTATAGATAATTTCTAATATAATTATAAATAAATTTTTCATGATAACAATTGAAAAATGATGATTTAAAGACGAATTTTCCATTGTTGCCGGTAAAATTTCATATTTTAAGATTTCTTCATTGTTGAAAACGTGGGAAAATTTGTCACTATATTGTTTTCCATTGTTAAAGGATAGTGACATTTTCACGTTTTAAATATTGTTCATTGTTGAAACGGTATCAACATTTGTCAATGGAATTTTTTCCATTGTTGGAAGTGCGGGAAAGTTGTCATTATAGATAATTTCTAATATAATTATAAATAAATTTTTCATGATAACAATTGAAAAATGATGACTTAAAGACGAATTTTCCATTGTTGCCGGAAAAATTTCATATTTTAAGATTTCTTCATTGTTGAAAGCGTGGGAAAATTTGTCACTGTAATGTTTTCCCTTGTTAAAGGATAAGGACATTTTTACGTTTTAAATATTGTCCATTGTTGAAACGGTATCAATATTTTTCAACGGAATTTTTTCCAATGTTGGAAGTGCGGGAAAGTTGTCATTATAGATAATTTCTAATATAATTATAAATAAATTTTTGATAATAACAATTGAAAAATGATGACTTAAAAACGATTTTTCCATTGTTGCCGGAAAAATTTCATATTTTAAGATTTCTTCATTGTTGAAAGGGTGGCAAAATTTGTCACTATAATGTTTTCCATTGTTAAAGGATAGTGAAATTTTCACGTTTTAAATATTGTCCATTGTTGAAACGGTATCAAAATTGGTCAGTGGAATTTTTTCCATTGTTGGAAGTGCGGGAAAGTTGTCATTATAGATAATTTCTAATATAATTATAAATAAATTTTTCATGATAACAATTGAAAAATGATGGCTTAAAGACGAATTTTCCATTGTTGCCGGAAAAATTTCATATTTTAAGATTTCTTCATTTTTGAAAGCGTGGGAAAATTTGTCACTATAATGTTTTCCATTGTTAAAGGATAAGGACGTTTTTACGTTTTAAATATTGTCCATTGTTGAAACGGTATCAATATTTTTCAACGGATTTTTTTCCATTGTTGGAAGTGCGGGAAAGTTGTCATTATAGATAATTTCTAATATAATTATAAATAATTTTTTCATAATAACAACTGAAAAATGATGACTTAAAGACGAATTTTTCATTGTTGCCGGAAAAATTTCATATTTTAAGATTTCTTCATTGTTGAAAACGTGGGAAAATTCGTCACTATAATTTTTTCCATTGTTAAAGGTCAGGGACATTTTTACGTTTTAAATATTGTTCATTGTTGAAACGGTATCAACATTTGTCAATGGAATTTTTTCCATTGTTGGAAGTGCGGGAAAGTTGTCATTATAGATAATTTCTAATATAATTATAAATAAATTTTTCATGATAACAATTGAAAAATGATGACTTAAAGACGAATTTTCCATTGTTGCCGGTAAAATTTCATATTTTAAGATTTCTTCATTGTTGAAAACGTGGGAAAATTTGTCACTATATTGTTTTCCATTGTTAAAGGATAGTGACATTTTCACGTTTTAAATATTGTTCATTGTTGAAACGGTATCAACATTTGTCAATGGAATTTTTTCCATTGTTGGAAGTGCGGGAAAGTTGTCATTATAGATAATTTCTAATATAATTATAAATAAATTTTTCATGATAACAATTGAAAAATGATGACTTAAAGACGAATTTTCCATTGTTGCCGGAAAAATTTCATATTTTAAGATTTCTTCATTGTTGAAAGCGTGGGAAAATTTGTCACTGTAATGTTTTCCCTTGTTAAAGGATAAGGACATTTTTACGTTTTAAATATTGTCCATTGTTGAAACGGTATCAATATTTTTCAACGGAATTTTTTCCAATGTTGGAAGTGCGGGAAAGTTGTCATTATAGATAATTTCTAATATAATTATAAATAAATTTTTGATAATAACAATTGAAAAATGATGACTTAAAAACGATTTTTCCATTGTTGCCGGAAAAATTTCATATTTTAAGATTTCTTCATTGTTGAAAGGGTGGCAAAATTTGTCACTATAATGTTTTCCATTGTTAAAGGATAGTGAAATTTTCACGTTTTAAATATTGTCCATTGTTGAAACGGTATCAAAATTGGTCAGTGGAATTTTTTCCATTGTTGGAAGTGCGGGAAAGTTGTCATTATAGATAATTTCTAATATAATTATAAATAAATTTTTCATGATAACAATTGAAAAATGATGACTTAAAGACGAATTTTCCATTGTTGCCGGTAAAATTTCATATTTTAAGATTTCTTCATTGTTGAAAACGTGGGAAAATTTCTCACTATATTGTTTTCCATTGTTAAAGGATAGTGACATTTTCACGTTTTAAATATTGTTCATTGTTGAAACGGTATCAACATTTGTAAATGGAATTTTTTCCATTGTTGGAAGTGCGGGAAAGTTGTCATTATAGATAATTTCTAATATAATTATAAATAAATTTTTCATGATAACAATTGAAAAATGATGACTTAAAGACGAATTTTCCATTGTTGCCGGAAAAATTTCATATTTTAAGATTTCTTCATTGTTGAAAGCGTGGGAAAATTTGTCACTGTAATGTTTTCCCTTGTTAAAGGATAAGGACATTTTTACGTTTTAAATATTGTCCATTGTTGAAACGGTATCAATATTTTTCAACGGAATTTTTTCCATTGTTGGAAGTGCGGGAATGTTGTCATTATAGATAATTTCTAATATAATTATAAATAAATTTTTCATGATAACAATTGAAAAATGATGACTTAAAGACGAATTTTCCATTGTTGCCAGAAAAATTTCATATTTTTAGATTTCTTCATTGTTGAAAGCGTGGCAAAATTTGTCACTATATTGTTTTCCATTGTTAAAGGATAGTGAAATTTTCACGTTTTAAATATTGTCCATTGTTGAAACGGTATCAAAATTGGTCAATGGAATTTTTTCTATTGTTGAAAGTGTCGGAAAGTTGTTATTATAGGTAATTTCTAATATAATTATAAATAAATTTTTTATGATAACAATTGAAAAATGATGGCTTAAAGACGAATTTTCCATTGTTGCCTGAAAAATTTCATATTTTAAGATTTCTTCATTTTTGAAAGCGTGGGAAAATTTGTCACTATAATGTTTTCCATTGTTAAAGGATAAGGACGTTTTTACGTTTTAAATATTGTCCCTTGTTGAAACGGTATCAATATTTTTCAACGGATTTTCTTCCATTGTCGGAAGTGCGGGAAAGTTGTCATTATAGATAATTTCTAATATAATTATAAATAAGTTTTTCATAATAACAACTGAAAAATGATGACTTAAAGACGAATTTTTCATTGTTGCCGGAAAAATTTCATATTTTAAGATTTCTTCATTGTTGAAAACGTTGGAAAATTTGTCACTATATATTGTTTTCCATTGTTAAAGGATAGTGACATTTTCACGTTGTTAATATTGTCCATTGTTGAAACGGTATCAAAACTGGTCAATGGAATTTTTTCCATTGTTGAAAGTGCCGGAAAGTTGTCATTATAGATAATTTCTAATATAATTATAAATAAATTTTTCATGATAACAATTGAAAAATGATGGCTTAAAGACGAATTTTCCATTGTTGGCGGAAAAATTTCATATTTTAAGATTTCTTCATTGTTGAAAGCGTGGGAAAATTTGTCACTGTAATGTTTTCCCTTGTTAAAGGATAAGGACATTTTTACGTTTTAAATATTGTCCATTGTTGAAACGGTATCAATATTTTTCAACGGAATTTTTTCGATTGTTGGAAGTGCGGGAAAGTTGTCATTATAGATAATTTCTAATATAATTATAAATAAATTTTTGATAATAACAATTGAAAAATGATGACTTAAAAACGATTTTTCCATTGTTGCCGGAAAAATTTCATATTTTAAGATTTCTTCATTGGTAAAAGCGTGGGAAAATTCGTCACTATAATTTTTTCCATTGTTAAAGGTCAGGGACATTTTTACGTTTTAAATATTGTTCATTGTTGAAACGGTATCAACATTTGTCAATGGAATTTTTTCCATTGTTGGAAGTGCGGGAAAGTTGTCATTATAGATAATTTCTAATATAATTATAAATAAATTTTTCATGATAACAATTGAAAAATGATGACTTAAAGACGAATTTTCCATTGTTGCCGGAAAAAATTCATATTTTAAGATTTCTTCATTGTTGAAAGCGTGGGAAAATTTGTCACTGTAATGTTTTCCCTTGTTAAAGGATAAGGACATTTTTACGTTTTAAATATTGTCCATTGTTGAAACGGTATCAATATTTTTCAACGGAATTTTTTCCAATGTTGGAAGTGCGGGAAAGTTGTCATTATAGATAATTTCTAATATAATTATAAATAAATTTTTCATGATAACAATTGAAAAATGATGACTTAAAGACGAATTTTCCATTGTTGCCAGAAAAATTTCATATTTTTAGATTTCTTCATTGTTGAAAATGTGGGAAAATTTGTCACTATATTGTTTTCCATTGTTAAAGGATAGTGACATTTTCACGTTGTTTATATTGTACATTGTTGAAACGGTATCAAAACTGGTCAATGGAATTTTTTCCATTGTTGGAAGTGCCAGAAAGTTGTCATTATATATAACTTCTAATATAATTATAAATAAATTTTTCATAATAACAATTGAAAAATGATGACTTAAAGACGAATTTTCCATTGTTGCCGGAAAATTTTCATATTTTAAGATTTCTTCATTGTTGAAAGCGTGGCAAAATTTGTCACTATATTGTTTTCCATTGTTAAAGGATAGTGAAATTTTCACGTTTTAAATATTGTCCATTGTTGAAACGGTATCAAAATTGGTCAATGGAATTTTTTCTATTGTTGAAAGTGTCGGAAAGTTGTTATTATAGATAATTTCTAATATAATTATAAATAAATTTTTCATGATAACAATTGAAAAATGATGGCTTAAAGACGAATTTTCCATTGTTGCCGGAAAAATTTCATATTTTAAGATTTCTTCATTTTTGAAAGCGTGGGAAAATTTGTCACTATAATGTTTTCCATTGTTAAAGGATAAGGACGTTTTTACGTTTTAAATATTGTCCATTGTTGAAACGGTATCAATATTTTTCAACGGATTTTTTTCCATTGTTGGAAGTGCGGGAAAGTTGTCATTATAGATAATTTCTAATATAATTATAAATAATTTTTTCATAATAACAACTGAAAAATGATGACTTAAAGACGAATTTTTCATTGTTGCCGGAAAAATTTCATATTTTAAGATTTCTTCATTGTTGAAAACGTTGGAAAATTTGTCACTATATTGTTTTCCATTGTTAAAGGATAGTGACATTTTCACGTTGTTAATATTGTCCATTGTTGAAACGGTATCAAAACTGGTCAATGGAATTTTTTCCATTGTTGAAAGTGCCGGAAAGTTGTCATTATAGATAATTTCTAATATAATTATAAATAAATTTTTCATGATAACAATTGAAAGATGATGGCTTAAAGACGAATTTTCCATTGTTGCCGGAAAAATTTCATATTTTAAGATTTCTTCATTGTTGAAAGCGTGGGAAAATTCGTCACTATAATTTTTTCCATTGTTAAAGGTTAGGGACATTTTTACGTTTTAAATATTGTTCATTGTTGAAACAGTATCAACATTTGTCAATGGAATTTTTTCCATTGTTGGAAGTGCGGGAATGTTGTCATTATAGATAATTTCTAATATAATTATAAATAAATTTTTCATGATAACAATTGAAAAATGATGGCTTAAAGACGAATTTTCCATTGTTGGCGGAAAAATTTCATATTTTAAGATTTCTTCATTGTTGAAAGCGTGGGAAAATTTGTCACTGTAATGTTTTCCCTTGTTAAAGGATAAGGACATTTTTACGTTTTAAATATTGTCCATTGTTGAAACGGTATCAATATTTTTCAACGGAATTTTTTCGATTGTTGGAAGTGCGGGAAAGTTGTCATTATAGATAATTTCTAATATAATTATAAATAAATTTTTGATAATAACAATTGAAAAATGATGACTTAAAAACGATTTTTCCATTGTTGCCGGAAAAATTTCATATTTTAAGATTTCTTCATTGGTAAAAGCGTGGGAAAATTCGTCACTATAATTTTTTCCATTGTTAAAGGTCAGGGACATTTTTACGTTTTAAATATTGTTCATTGTTGAAACGGTATCAACATTTGTCAATGGAATTTTTTCCATTGTTGGAAGTGCGGGAAAGTTGTCATTATAGATAATTTCTAATATAATTATAAATAAATTTTTCATGATAACAATTGAAAAATGATGACTTAAAGACGAATTTTCCATTGTTGCCGGAAAAAATTCATATTTTAAGATTTCTTCATTGTTGAAAGCGTGGGAAAATTTGTCACTGTAATGTTTTCCCTTGTTAAAGGATAAGGACATTTTTACGTTTTAAATATTGTCCATTGTTGAAACGGTATCAATATTTTTCAACGGAATTTTTTCCAATGTTGGAAGTGCGGGAAAGTTGTCATTATAGATAATTTCTAATATAATTATAAATAAATTTTTCATGATAACAATTGAAAAATGATGACTTAAAGACGAATTTTCCATTGTTGCCAGAAAAATTTCATATTTTTAGATTTCTTCATTGTTGAAAATGTGGGAAAATTTGTCACTATATTGTTTTCCATTGTTAAAGGATAGTGACATTTTCACGTTGTTTATATTGTACATTGTTGAAACGGTATCAAAACTGGTCAATGGAATTTTTTCCATTGTTGGAAGTGCCAGAAAGTTGTCATTATATATAACTTCTAATATAATTATAAATAAATTTTTCATAATAACAATTGAAAAATGATGACTTAAAGACGAATTTTCCATTGTTGCCGGAAAATTTTCATATTTTAAGATTTCTTCATTGTTGAAAGCGTGGCAAAATTTGTCACTATATTGTTTTCCATTGTTAAAGGATAGTGAAATTTTCACGTTTTAAATATTGTCCATTGTTGAAACGGTATCAAAATTGGTCAATGGAATTTTTTCTATTGTTGAAAGTGTCGGAAAGTTGTTATTATAGATAATTTCTAATATAATTATAAATAAATTTTTCATGATAACAATTGAAAAATGATGGCTTAAAGACGAATTTTCCATTGTTGCCGGAAAAATTTCATATTTTAAGATTTCTTCATTTTTGAAAGCGTGGGAAAATTTGTCACTATAATGTTTTCCATTGTTAAAGGATAAGGACGTTTTTACGTTTTAAATATTGTCCATTGTTGAAACGGTATCAATATTTTTCAACGGATTTTTTTCCATTGTTGGAAGTGCGGGAAAGTTGTCATTATAGATAATTTCTAATATAATTATAAATAATTTTTTCATAATAACAACTGAAAAATGATGACTTAAAGACGAATTTTTCATTGTTGCCGGAAAAATTTCATATTTTAAGATTTCTTCATTGTTGAAAACGTTGGAAAATTTGTCACTATATTGTTTTCCATTGTTAAAGGATAGTGACATTTTCACGTTGTTAATATTGTCCATTGTTGAAACGGTATCAAAACTGGTCAATGGAATTTTTTCCATTGTTGAAAGTGCCGGAAAGTTGTCATTATAGATAATTTCTAATATAATTATAAATAAATTTTTCATGATAACAATTGAAAGATGATGGCTTAAAGACGAATTTTCCATTGTTGCCGGAAAAATTTCATATTTTAAGATTTCTTCATTGTTGAAAGCGTGGGAAAATTCGTCACTATAATTTTTTCCATTGTTAAAGGTTAGGGACATTTTTACGTTTTAAATATTGTTCATTGTTGAAACAGTATCAACATTTGTCAATGGAATTTTTTCCATTGTTGGAAGTGCGGGAATGTTGTCATTATAGATAATTTCTAATATAATTATAAATAAATTTTTCATGATAACAATTGAAAAATGATGACTTAAAGACGAATTTTCCATTGTTGCCAGAAAAATTTCATATTTTTAGATTTCTTCATTGTTGAAAACGTGGGAAAATTTGTCACTATATTGTTTTCCATTGTTAAAGGATAGTGACATTTTCACGTTGTTTATATTGTACATTGTTGAAACGGTATCAAAACTGGTCAATGGAATTTTTTCCATTGTTGGAAGTGCCAGAAAGTTGTCATTATATATAACTTCTAATATAATTATAAATAAATTTTTCATAATAACAATTGAAAAATGATGACTTAAAGACGAATTTTCCATTGTTGCCGGAAAAATTTCATATTTTAAGATTTCTTCATTGTTGAAAGCGTGGCAAAATTCGTCCCTATATTGTTTTCCATTGTTAAAGGATAGTGAAATTTTCACGTTTTAAATATTGTCCATTGTTGAAACGGTATCAAAATTGGTCAATGGAATTTTTGCCATTGTTGGAAGTGCCAGAAAGTTGTCATTATATATAATTTCTAATATAATTATAAATAAATTTTTCATGATAACAATTGAAAAATGATGGCTTAAAGACGAATTTTCCATTGTTGCCGGAAAAATTTCATATTTTAAGATTTCTTCATTTTTGAAAGAGTGGGAAAATTTGTCACTATAATGTTTTCCATTGTTAAAGGATAAGGACGTTTTTACGTTTTAAATATTGTCCATTGTTGAAACGGTATCAATATTTTTCAACGGATTTTTTTCCATTGTTGGAAGTGCGGGAAAGTTGTCATTATAGATAATTTCTAATATAATTATAAATAATTTTTTCATAATAACAACTGAAAAATGATGACTTAAAGACGAATTTTTCATTGTTGCCGGAAAAATTTCATATTTTAAGATTTCTTCATTGTTGAAAACGTGGGAAAATTTGTCACTATATTGTTTTCCATTGTTAAAGGATAGTGACATTTTCACGTTGTTAATATTGTCCATTGTTGAAACGGTATCAAAACTGGTCAATGGAATTTTTTTCCATTATTGAAAGTGCCGGAAAGTTGTCATTATAGATAATTTCTAATATAATTATAAATAAATTTTTCATGATAACAATTGAAAAATGATGACTTAAAGACGAATATTCCATTGTTGCCGGAAAATTTCATATTTTAAGATTTCTTCATTGGTGAAAGCGTGGGAAAATTCGTCACTATAATTTTTTCCATTGTTAAAGGTCAGGGACATTTTTACGTTTTAAATATTGTTCATTGTTGAAACGGTATCATTATTTGTCAATGGAATTTTTTCCATTGTTGGAAGTGCGGGAAAGTTGTCATTATAGATAATTTCTGATATAATTATAAATAAATTTTTCATGATAACAATTGAAAAATGATGACTTAAAGACGAATTTTCCATTGTTGCCGGAATAATTTCATATTTTAAGATTTCTTCATTGTTGAAAGCGTGGGAAAATTTGTCACTGTAATGTTTTCCCTTGTTAAAGGATAAGGACATTTTTACGTTTTAAATATTGTCCATTGTTGAAACGGTATCAATATTTTTCAACGGAATTTTTTCCATTGTTGGAAGTGCGGGAAAGTTGTCATTATAGATAATTTCTAATATAATTATAAATAAATTTTTCATGATAACAATTGAAAAATGATGACTTAAAGACGAATTTTCCATTGTTGCCAGAAAAATTTCATATTTTTAGATTTCTTCATTGTTGAAAACGTGGGAAAATTTGTCACTATATTGTTTTCCATTGTTAAAGGATAGTGACATTTTCACGTTGTTAATATTGTCCATTGTTGAAACGGTATCAAAACTGGCCAATGGAATTTTTTTCCATTATTGAAAGTGCCGGAAAGTTGTCATTATAGATAATTTCTAATATAATTATAAATAAATTTTTCATGATAACAATTGAAAAATGATGGCTTAAAGACGAATTTTCCATTGTTGCCGGAAAAATTTCATATTTTAAGATTTCTTCATTGTTGAAAGCGTGGGAAAATTTGTCACTGTAATGTTTTCCCTTGTTAAAGGATAAGGACATTTTTACGTTTTAAATATTGTCCATTGTTGAAACGGTATCAATATTTTTCAACGGAATTTTTTCCATTGTTGGAAGTGCGGGAAAGTTGTCATTATAGATAATTTCTAATATAATTATAAATAAATTTTTCATGATAACAATTGAAAAATGATGACTTAAAGACGAATTTTCCATTGTTGCCGGAATAATTTCATATTTTAAGATTTCTTCATTCTTGAAAGCGTGGGAAAATTTGTCACTGTAATGTTTTCCCTTGTTAAAGGATAAGGACATTTTTACGTTTTAAATATTGTCCATTGTTGAAACGGTATCAATATTTTTCAACGGAATTTTTTCCATTGTTGGAAGTGCGGGAAAGTTGTCATTATAGATAATTTCTAATATAATTATAAATAAATTTTTCATGATAACAATTGAAAAATGATGACTTAAAGACGAATTTTCCATTGTTGCCAGAAAAATTTCATATTTTTAGATTTCTTCATTGTTGAAAGCGTGGGAAAATTCGTCACTATATTGTTTTCCATTGTTAAAGGATAGTGACATTTTCACGTTGTTTATATTGTCCATTGTTGAAACGGTATCAAAACTGGTCAATGGAATTTTTTCCATTGTTGGAAGTGCCAGAAAGTTGTCATTATATATAACTTCTAATATAATTATAAATAAATTTTTCATAATAACAATTGAAAAATGATGACTTAAAGATGAATTTTCCATTGTTGCCGGAAAAATTTCATATTTTAAGATTTCTTCATTGTTGAAAACGTGGGAAAATTTGTCACTATATTGTTTTCCATTGTTAAAGGATAGTGACATTTTCACGTTGTTAATATTGTCCATTGTTGAAACGGTATCAAAACTGGTCAATGGAATTTTTTTCCATTATTGAAAGTGCCGGAAAGTTGTCATTATAGATAATTTCTAATATAATTATAAATAAATTTTTCATGATAACAATTGAAAAATGATGACTTAAAGACGAATATTCCATTGTTGCCGGAAAATTTCATATTTTAAGATTTCTTCATTGGTGAAAGCGTGGGAAAATTCGTCACTATAATTTTTTCCATTGTTAAAGGTCAGGGACATTTTTACGTTTTAAATATTGTTCATTGTTGAAACGGTATCATTATTTGTCAATGGAATTTTTTCCATTGTTGGAAGTGCGGGAAAGTTGTCATTATAGATAATTTCTGATATAATTATAAATAAATTTTTCATGATAACAATTGAAAAATGATGACTTAAAGACGAATTTTCCATTGTTGCCGGAATAATTTCATATTTTAAGATTTCTTCATTGTTGAAAGCGTGGGAAAATTTGTCACTGTAATGTTTTCCCTTGTTAAAGGATAAGGACATTTTTACGTTTTAAATATTGTCCATTGTTGAAACGGTATCAATATTTTTCAACGGAATTTTTTCCATTGTTGGAAGTGCGGGAAAGTTGTCATTATAGATAATTTCTAATATAATTATAAATAAATTTTTCATGATAACAATTGAAAAATGATGACTTAAAGACGAATTTTCCATTGTTGCCAGAAAAATTTCATATTTTTAGATTTCTTCATTGTTGAAAACGTGGGAAAATTTGTCACTATATTGTTTTCCATTGTTAAAGGATAGTGACATTTTCACGTTGTTAATATTGTCCATTGTTGAAACGGTATCAAAACTGGCCAATGGAATTTTTTTCCATTATTGAAAGTGCCGGAAAGTTGTCATTATAGATAATTTCTAATATAATTATAAATAAATTTTTCATGATAACAATTGAAAAATGATGGCTTAAAGACGAATTTTCCATTGTTGCCGGAAAAATTTCATATTTTAAGATTTCTTCATTGTTGAAAGCGTGGGAAAATTTGTCACTGTAATGTTTTCCCTTGTTAAAGGATAAGGACATTTTTACGTTTTAAATATTGTCCATTGTTGAAACGGTATCAATATTTTTCAACGGAATTTTTTCCATTGTTGGAAGTGCGGGAAAGTTGTCATTATAGATAATTTCTAATATAATTATAAATAAATTTTTCATGATAACAATTGAAAAATGATGACTTAAAGACGAATTTTCCATTGTTGCCGGAATAATTTCATATTTTAAGATTTCTTCATTCTTGAAAGCGTGGGAAAATTTGTCACTGTAATGTTTTCCCTTGTTAAAGGATAAGGACATTTTTACGTTTTAAATATTGTCCATTGTTGAAACGGTATCAATATTTTTCAACGGAATTTTTTCCATTGTTGGAAGTGCGGGAAAGTTGTCATTATAGATAATTTCTAATATAATTATAAATAAATTTTTCATGATAACAATTGAAAAATGATGACTTAAAGACGAATTTTCCATTGTTGCCAGAAAAATTTCATATTTTTAGATTTCTTCATTGTTGAAAGCGTGGGAAAATTCGTCACTATATTGTTTTCCATTGTTAAAGGATAGTGACATTTTCACGTTGTTTATATTGTCCATTGTTGAAACGGTATCAAAACTGGTCAATGGAATTTTTTCCATTGTTGGAAGTGCCAGAAAGTTGTCATTATATATAACTTCTAATATAATTATAAATAAATTTTTCATAATAACAATTGAAAAATGATGACTTAAAGATGAATTTTCCATTGTTGCCGGAAAAATTTCATATTTTAAGATTTCTTCATTGTTGAAAGCGTGGCAAAATTTGTCACTATATTGTTTTCCATTGTTAAAGGATAGTGAAATTTTCACGTTTTAAATATTGTCCATTGTTGAAACGGTATCAAAATTGGTCAATGGAATTTTTTCCATTGTTGAAAGTGTCGGAAAGTTGTTATTATAGATAATTTCTAATATAATTATAAATAAATTTTTCATGATAACAATTGAAAAATGATGACTTAAAGACGAATATTCCATTGTTGCCGGAAAATTTCATATTTTAAGATTTCTTCATTGGTGAAAGCGTGGGAAAATTCGTCACTATAATTTTTTCCATTGTTAAAGGTCAGGGACATTTTTACGTTTTAAATATTGTTCATTGTTGAAACGGTATCATTATTTGTCAATGGAATTTTTTCCATTGTTGGAAGTGCGGGAAAGTTGTCATTATAGATAATTTCTGATATAATTATAAATAAATTTTTCATGATAACAATTGAAAAATGATGACTTAAAGACGAATTTTCCATTGTTGCCGGAATAATTTCATATTTTAAGATTTCTTCATTGTTGAAAGCGTGGGAAAATTTGTCACTGTAATGTTTTCCCTTGTTAAAGGATAAGGACATTTTTACGTTTTAAATATTGTCCATTGTTGAAACGGTATCAATATTTTTCAACGGAATTTTTTCCATTGTTGGAAGTGCGGGAAAGTTGTCTATAGATAATTTCTAATATAATTATAAATAAATTTTTCATGATAACAATTGAAAAATGATGACTTAAAGACGAATTTTCCATTGTTGCCAGAAAAATTTCATATTTTTAGATTTCTTCATTGTTGAAAACGTGGGAAAATTTGTCACTATATTGTTTTCCATTGTTAAAGGATAGTGACATTTTCACGTTGTTAATATTGTCCATTGTTGAAACGGTATCAAAACTGGCCAATGGAATTTTTTTCCATTATTGAAAGTGCCGGAAAGTTGTCATTATAGATAATTTCTAATATAATTATAAATAAATTTTTCATGATAACAATTGAAAAATGATGGCTTAAAGACGAATTTTCCATTGTTGCCGGAAAAATTTCATATTTTAAGATTTCTTCATTGTTGAAAGCGTGGGAAAATTTGTCACTGTAATGTTTTCCCTTGTTAAAGGATAAGGACATTTTTACGTTTTAAATATTGTCCATTGTTGAAACGGTATCAATATTTTTCAACGGAATTTTTTCCATTGTTGGAAGTGCGGGAAAGTTGTCATTATAGATAATTTCTAATATAATTATAAATAAATTTTTCATGATAACAATTGAAAAATGATGACTTAAAGACGAATTTTCCATTGTTGCCGGAATAATTTCATATTTTAAGATTTCTTCATTGTTGAAAGCGTGGGAAAATTTGTCACTGTAATGTTTTCCCTTGTTAAAGGATAAGGACATTTTTACGTTTTAAATATTGTCCATTGTTGAAACGGTATCAATATTTTTCAACGGAATTTTTTCCATTGTTGGAAGTGCGGGAAAGTTGTCATTATAGATAATTTCTAATATAATTATAAATAAATTTTTCATGATAACAATTGAAAAATGATGACTTAAAGACGAATTTTCCATTGTTGCCAGAAAAATTTCATATTTTTAGATTTCTTCATTGTTGAAAGCGTGGGAAAATTCGTCACTATATTGTTTTCCATTGTTAAAGGATAGTGACATTTTCACGTTGTTTATATTGTCCATTGTTGAAACGGTATCAAAACTGGTCAATGGAATTTTTTCCATTGTTGGAAGTGCCAGAAAGTTGTCATTATATATAACTTCTAATATAATTATAAATAAATTTTTCATAATAACAATTGAAAAATGATGACTTAAAGATGAATTTTCCATTGTTGCCGGAAAAATTTCATATTTTAAGATTTCTTCATTGTTGAAAGCGTGGCAAAATTTGTCACTATATTGTTTTCCATTGTTAAAGGATAGTGAAATTTTCACGTTTTAAATATTGTCCATTGTTGAAACGGTATCAAAATTGGTCAATGGAATTTTTTCTATTGTTGAAAGTGTCGGAAAGTTGTTATTATAGATAATTTCTAATATAATTATAAATAAATTTTTCATGATAACAATTGAAAAATGATGGCTTAAAGACGAATTTTCCATTGTTGCCGGAAAAATTTCATATTTTAAGATTTCTTCATTTTTGAAAGAGTGGGAAAATTTGTCACTATAATGTTTTCCATTGTTAAAGGATAAGGACGTTTTTACGTTTTAAATATTGTCCATTGTTGAAACGGTATCAATATTTTTCAACGGATTTTTTTCCATTGTTGGAAGTGCGGGAAAGTTGTCATTATAGATAATTTCTAATATAATTATAAATAATTTTTTCATAATAACAACTGAAAAATGATGACTTAAAGACGAATTTTTCATTGTTGCCGGAAAAATTTCATATTTTAAGATTTCTTCATTGTTGAAAACGTGGGAAAATTTGTCACTATATTGTTTTCCATTGTTAAAGGATAGTGACATTTTCACGTTGTTAATATTGTCCATTGTTGAAACGGTATCAAAACTGGTCAATGGAATTTTTTTCCATTATTGAAAGTGCCGGAAAGTTGTCATTATAGATAATTTCTAATATAATTATAAATAAATTTTTCATGATAACAATTGAAAAATGATGGCTTAAAGACGAATTTTCCATTGTTGCCGGAAAAATTTCATATTTTTAGATTTCTTCATTGTTGAAAACGTGGGAAAATTTGTCACTATATTGTTTTCCATTGTTAAAGGATAGTGACATTTTCACGTTGTTTATATTGTCCATTGTTGAAACGGTATCAAAACTGGTCAATGGAATTTTTTCCATTGTTGGAAGTGCCAGAAAGTTGTCATTATATATAACTTCTAATATAATTATAAATAAATTTTTCATAATAACAATTGAAAAATGATGACTTAAAGACGAATTTTCCATTGTTGCCGGAAAATTTCATATTTTAAGATTTCTTCATTGTTGAAAGCGTGGCAAAATTTGTCACTATACTGTTTTCCATTGTTAAATGATAGTGAAATTTTCACGTTTTAAATATTGTCCATTGTTGAAACGGTATCAAAATTGGTCAATGGAATTTTTTCCATTGTTGAAAGTGCCGGAAAGTTGTCATTATAGATAATTTCTAATATAATTATAAATAAATTTTTCATGATAACAATTGAAAAATGATGGCTTAAAGACGAATTTTCCATTGTTGCCGGAAAAATTTCATATTTTAAGATTTCTTCATTGTTGAAAGCGTGGGAAAATTTGTCACTGTAATGTTTTCCCTTGTTAAAGGATAAGGACATTTTTACGTTTTAAATATTGTCCATTGTTGAAACGGTATCAATATTTTTCAACGGAATTTTTTCCATTGTTGGAAGTGCGGGAAAGTTGTCATTATAGATAATTTCTAATATAATTATAAATAAATTTTTGATAATAACAATTGAAAAATGATGACTTAAAAACGATTTTTCCATTGTTGCCGGAAAAATTTCATATTTTAAGATTTCTTCATTGGTGAAAGCGTGGGAAAATTCGTCACTATAATTTTTTCCATTGTTAAAGGTCAGGGACATTTTTACGTTTTAAATATTGTTCATTGTTGAAACGGTATCAACATTTGTCAATGGAATTTTTTCCATTGTTGGAAGTGCGGGAAAGTTGTCATTATAGATAATTTCTAATATAATTATAAATAAATTTTTCATGATAACAATTGAAAAATGATGACTTAAAGACGAATTTTCCATTGTTGCCGGAAAAATTTCATATTTTAAGATTTCTTCATTGTTGAAAGCGTGGGAAAATTTGTCACTGTAATGTTTTCCCTTGTTAAAGGATAAGGACATTTTTACGTTTTAAATATTGTCCATTGTTGAAACGGTATCAATATTTTTCAACGGAATTTTTTCCACTGTTGGAAGTGCGGGAATGTTGTCATTATAGATAATTTCTAATATAATTATAAATAAATTTTTCATGATAACAATTGAAAAATGATGG
The DNA here is from genome assembly GCA_963931845.1 of Maratus michaelseni. Classification (NCBI taxonomy): domain Eukaryota; kingdom Metazoa; phylum Arthropoda; class Arachnida; order Araneae; family Salticidae; genus Maratus; species Maratus michaelseni. The sequence goes on along the minus strand of CAWVPG010000094.1, from coordinate 633,715 downwards.
CTTAAAGACGAATTTTCCATTGTTGCCGAAAAAATTTCATATTTTAAGATTTCTTCATTGTTGAAAGCGTGGGAAAATTCGTCACTATATTGTTTTCCATTGTTAAAGGATAGTGACATTTTCACGTTGTTTATATTGTCCATTGTTGAAACGGTATCAAAACTGGTCAATGGAATTTTTTCCATTGTTGGAAGTGCCAGAAAGTTGTCATTATATATAACTTCTAATATAATTATAAATAAATTTTTCATAATAACAATTCAAAAATGATGACTTAAAGACGAATTTTCCATTGTTGCCGGAAAAATTTCATATTTTAAGATTTCTTCATTGTTGAAAGCGTGGCAAAATTTGTCACTATATTGTTTTCCATTGTTAAAGGATAGTGAAATTTTCACGTTTTAAATATTGTCCATTGTTGAAACGGTATCAAAATTGGTCAATGGAATTTTTTCTATTGTTGAAAGTGTCGGAAAGTTGTTATTATAGATAATTTCTAATATAATTATAAATAAATTTTTCATGATAACAATTGAAAAATGATGGCTTAAAGACGAATTTTCCATTGTTGCCGGAAAAATTTCATATTTTAAGATTTCTTCATTTTTGAAAGAGTGGGAAAATTTGTCACTATAATGTTTTCCATTGTTAAAGGATAAGGACGTTTTTACGTTTTAAATATTGTCCATTGTTGAAACGGTATCAATATTTTTCAACGGATTTTTTTCCATTGTTGGAAGTGCGGGAAAGTTGTCATTATAGATAATTTCTAATATAATTATAAATAATGTTTTCATAATAACAACTGAAAAATGATGACTTAAAGACGAATTTTTCATTGTTGCCGGAAAAATTTCATATTTTAAGATTTCTTCATTGTTGAAAACGTGGGAAAATTTGTCACTATATTGTTTTCCATTGTTAAAGGATAGTGACATTTTCACGTTGTTAATATTGTCCATTGTTGAAACGGTATCAAAACTGGTCAATGGAATTTTTTTCCATTATTGAAAGTGCCGGAAAGTTGTCATTATAGATAATTTCTAATATAATTATAAATAAATTTTTCATGATAACAATTGAAAAATGATGACTTAAAGACGAATTTTCCATTGTTGCCGGAAAATTTCATATTTTAAGATTTCTTCATTGGTGAAAGCGTGGGAAAATTCGTCACTATAATTTTTTCCATTGTTAAAGGTCAGGGACATTTTTACGTTTTAAATATTGTTCATTGTTGAAACGGTATCATTATTTGTCAATGGAATTTTTTCCATTGTTGGAAGTGCGGGAAAGTTGTCATTATAGATAATTTCTGATATAATTATAAATAAATTTTTCATGATAACAATTGAAAAATGATGACTTAAAGACGAATTTTCCATTGTTGCCGGAATAATTTCATATTTTAATATTTCTTCATTGTTGAAAGCGTGGGAAAATTTGTCACTGTAATGTTTTCCCTTGTTAAAGGATAAGGACATTTTTACGTTTTAAATATTGTCCATTGTTGAGACGGTATCAATATTTTTCAACGGAATTTTTTCCATTGTTGGAAGTGCGGGAAAGTTGTCATTATAGATAATTTCTAATATAATTATAAATAAATTTTTCATGATAACAATTGAAAAATGATGACTTAAAGACGAATTTTCCATTGTTGCCAGAAAAATTTCATATTTTTAGATTTCTTCATTGTTGAAAACGTGGGAAAATTTGTCACTATATTGTTTTCCATTGTTAAAGGATAGTGACATTTTCACGTTGTTAATATTGTCCATTGTTGAAACGGTATCAAAACTGGCCAATGGAATTTTTTTCCATTATTGAAAGTGCCGGAAAGTTGTCATTATAGATAATTTCTAATATAATTATAAATAAATTTTTCATGATAACAATTGAAAAATGATGGCTTAAAGACGAATTTTCCATTGTTGCCGGAAAAATTTCATATTTTAAGATTTCTTCATTGTTGAAAGCGTGGGAAAATTTGTCACTGTAATGCTTTCCCTTGTTAAAGGATAAGGACATTTTTACGTTTTAAATATTGTCCATTGTTGAAACGGTATCAATATTTTTCAACGGAATTTTTTCCATTGTTGGAAGTGCGGGAAAGTTGTCATTATAGATAATTTCTAATATAATTATAAATAAATTTTTCATGATAACAATTGAAAAATGATGGCTTAAAGACGAATTTTCCATTGTTGGCGGAAAAATTTCATATTTTAAGATTTCTTCATTGTTGAAAGCGTGGGAAAATTTGTCACTGTAATGTTTTCCCTTGTTAAAGGATAAGGACATTTTTACGTTTTAAATATTGTCCATTGTTGAAACGGTATCAATATTTTTCAACGGAATTTTTTCGATTGTTGGAAGTGCGGGAAAGTTGTCATTATAGATAATTTCTAATATAATTATAAATAAATTTTTGATAATAACAATTGAAAAATGATGACTTAAAAACGATTTTTCCATTGTTGCCGGAAAAATTTCATATTTTAAGATTTCTTCATTGGTAAAAGCGTGGGAAAATTCGTCACTATAATTTTTTCCATTGTTAAAGGTCAGGGACATTTTTACGTTTTAAATATTGTTCATTGTTGAAACGGTATCAACATTTGTCAATGGAATTTTTTCCATTGTTGGAAGTGCGGGAAAGTTGTCATTATAGATAATTTCTAATATAATTATAAATAAATTTTTCATGATAACAATTGAAAAATGATGACTTAAAGACGAATTTTCCATTGTTGCCGGAAAAAATTCATATTTTAAGATTTCTTCATTGTTGAAAATGTGGGAAAATTTGTCACTATATTGTTTTCCATTGTTAAAGGATAGTGACATTTTCACGTTGTTTATATTGTACATTGTTGAAACGGTATCAAAACTGGTCAATGGAATTTTTTCCATTGTTGGAAGTGCCAGAAAGTTGTCATTATATATAACTTCTAATATAATTATAAATAAATTTTTCATAATAACAATTGAAAAATGATGACTTAAAGACGAATTTTCCATTGTTGCCGGAAAATTTTCATATTTTAAGATTTCTTCATTGTTGAAAGCGTGGCAAAATTTGTCACTATATTGTTTTCCATTGTTAAAGGATAGTGAAATTTTCACGTTTTAAATATTGTCCATTGTTGAAACGGTATCAAAATTGGTCAATGGAATTTTTTCTATTGTTGAAAGTGTCGGAAAGTTGTTATTATAGATAATTTCTAATATAATTATAAATAAATTTTTCATGATAACAATTGAAAAATGATGGCTTAAAGACGAATTTTCCATTGTTGCCGGAAAAATTTCATATTTTAAGATTTCTTCATTTTTGAAAGCGTGGGAAAATTTGTCACTATAATGTTTTCCATTGTTAAAGGATAAGGACGTTTTTACGTTTTAAATATTGTCCATTGTTGAAACGGTATCAATATTTTTCAACGGATTTTTTTCCATTGTTGGAAGTGCGGGAAAGTTGTCATTATAGATAATTTCTAATATAATTATAAATAATTTTTTCATAATAACAACTGAAAAATGATGACTTAAAGACGAATTTTTCATTGTTGCCGGAAAAATTTCATATTTTAAGATTTCTTCATTGTTGAAAACGTTGGAAAATTTGTCACTATATTGTTTTCCATTGTTAAAGGATAGTGACATTTTCACGTTGTTAATATTGTCCATTGTTGAAACGGTATCAAAACTGGTCAATGGAATTTTTTCCATTGTTGAAAGTGCCGGAAAGTTGTCATTATAGATAATTTCTAATATAATTATAAATAAATTTTTCATGATAACAATTGAAAGATGATGGCTTAAAGACGAATTTTCCATTGTTGCCGGAAAAATTTCATATTTTAAGATTTCTTCATTGTTGAAAGCGTGGGAAAATTCGTCACTATAATTTTTTCCATTGTTAAAGGTTAGGGACATTTTTACGTTTTAAATATTGTTCATTGTTGAAACAGTATCAACATTTGTCAATGGAATTTTTTCCATTGTTGGAAGTGCGGGAATGTTGTCATTATAGATAATTTCTAATATAATTATAAATAAATTTTTCATGATAACAATTGAAAAATGATGACTTAAAGACGAATTTTCCATTGTTGCCAGAAAAATTTCATATTTTTAGATTTCTTCATTGTTGAAAACGTGGGAAAATTTGTCACTATATTGTTTTCCATTGTTAAAGGATAGTGACATTTTCACGTTGTTTATATTGTACATTGTTGAAACAGTATCAAAACTGGTCAATGGAATTTTTTCCATTGTTGGAAGTGCCAGAAAGTTGTCATTATATATAACTTCTAATATAATTATAAATAAATTTTTCATAATAACAATTGAAAAATGATGACTTAAAGAGGAATTTTCCATTGTTGCCGGAAAAATTTCATATTTTAAGATTTCTTCATTGTTGAAAGCGTGGCAAAATTCGTCCCTATATTGTTTTCCATTGTTAAAGGATAGTGAAATTTTCACGTTTTAAATATTGTCCATTGTTGAAACGGTATCAAAATTGGTCAATGGAATTTTTGCCATTGTTGGAAGTGCCAGAAAGTTGTCATTATATATAATTTCTAATATAATTATAAATAAATTTTTCATGATAACAATTGAAAAATGATGGCTTAAAGACGAATTTTCCATTGTTGCCGGAAAAATTTCATATTTTAAGATTTCTTCATTTTTGAAAGAGTGGGAAAATTTGTCACTATAATGTTTTCCATTGTTAAAGGATAAGGACGTTTTTACGTTTTAAATATTGTCCATTGTTGAAACGGTATCAATATTTTTCAACGGATTTTTTTCCATTGTTGGAAGTGCGGGAAAGTTGTCATTATAGATAATTTCTAATATAATTATAAATAATTTTTTCATAATAACAACTGAAAAATGATGACTTAAAGACGAATTTTTCATTGTTGCCGGAAAAATTTCATATTTTAAGATTTCTTCATTGTTGAAAACGTGGGAAAATTTGTCACTATATTGTTTTCCATTGTTAAAGGATAGTGACATTTTCACGTTGTTAATATTGTCCATTGTTGAAACGGTATCAAAACTGGTCAATGGAATTTTTTTCCATTATTGAAAGTGCCGGAAAGTTGTCATTATAGATAATTTCTAATATAATTATAAATAAATTTTTCATGATAACAATTGAAAAATGATGACTTAAAGACGAATATTCCATTGTTGCCGGAAAATTTCATATTTTAAGATTTCTTCATTGGTGAAAGCGTGGGAAAATTCGTCACTATAATTTTTTCCATTGTTAAAGGTCAGGGACATTTTTACGTTTTAAATATTGTTCATTGTTGAAACGGTATCATTATTTGTCAATGGAATTTTTTCCATTGTTGGAAGTGCGGGAAAGTTGTCATTATAGATAATTTCTGATATAATTATAAATAAATTTTTCATGATAACAATTGAAAAATGATGACTTAAAGACGAATTTTCCATTGTTGCCGGAATAATTTCATATTTTAAGATTTCTTCATTGTTGAAAGCGTGGGAAAATTTGTCACTGTAATGTTTTCCCTTGTTAAAGGATAAGGACATTTTTACGTTTTAAATATTGTCCATTGTTGAAACGGTATCAATATTTTTCAACGGAATTTTTTCCATTGTTGGAAGTGCGGGAAAGTTGTCATTATAGATAATTTCTAATATAATTATAAATAAATTTTTCATGATAACAATTGAAAAATGATGACTTAAAGACGAATTTTCCATTGTTGCCAGAAAAATTTCATATTTTTAGATTTCTTCATTGTTGAAAACGTGGGAAAATTTGTCACTATATTGTTTTCCATTGTTAAAGGATAGTGACATTTTCACGTTGTTAATATTGTCCATTGTTGAAACGGTATCAAAACTGGCCAATGGAATTTTTTTCCATTATTGAAAGTGCCGGAAAGTTGTCATTATAGATAATTTCTAATATAATTATAAATAAATTTTTCATGATAACAATTGAAAAATGATGGCTTAAAGACGAATTTTCCATTGTTGCCGGAAAAATTTCATATTTTAAGATTTCTTCATTGTTGAAAGCGTGGGAAAATTTGTCACTGTAATGTTTTCCCTTGTTAAAGGATAAGGACATTTTTACGTTTTAAATATTGTCCATTGTTGAAACGGTATCAATATTTTTCAACGGAATTTTTTCCATTGTTGGAAGTGCGGGAAAGTTGTCATTATAGATAATTTCTAATATAATTATAAATAAATTTTTCATGATAACAATTGAAAAATGATGACTTAAAGACGAATTTTCCATTGTTGCCGGAATAATTTCATATTTTAAGATTTCTTCATTGTTGAAAGCGTGGGAAAATTTGTCACTGTAATGTTTTCCCTTGTTAAAGGATAAGGACATTTTTACGTTTTAAATATTGTCCATTGTTGAAACGGTATCAATATTTTTCAACGGAATTTTTTCCATTGTTGGAAGTGCGGGAAAGTTGTCATTATAGATAATTTCTAATATAATTATAAATAAATTTTTCATGATAACAATTGAAAAATGATGACTTAAAGACGAATTTTCCATTGTTGCCAGAAAAATTTCATATTTTTAGATTTCTTCATTGTTGAAAGCGTGGGAAAATTCGTCACTATATTGTTTTCCATTGTTAAAGGATAGTGACATTTTCACGTTGTTTATATTGTCCATTGTTGAAACGGTATCAAAACTGGTCAATGGAATTTTTTCCATTGTTGGAAGTGCCAGAAAGTTGTCATTATAGATAATTTCTAATATAATTATAAATAATTTTTTCATAATAACAACTGAAAAATGATGACTTAAAGACGAATTTTTCATTGTTGCCGGAAAAATTTCATATTTTAAGATTTATTCATTGTTGAAAACGTGGGAAAATTTGTCACTATATTGTTTTCCATTGTTAAAGGATAGTGACATTTTCACGTTGTTAATATTGTCCATTGTTGAAACGGTATCAAAACTGGTCAATGGAATTTTTTTCCATTATTGAAAGTGCCGGAAAGTTGTCATTATAGATAATTTCTAATATAATTATAAATAAATTTTTCATGATAACAATTGAAAAATGATGGCTTAAAGACGAATTTTCCATTGTTGCCGGAATAATTTCATATTTTAAGATTTCTTCATTGTTGAAAGCGTGGGAAAATTTGTCACTGTAATGTTTTCCCTTGTTAAAGGATAAGGACATTTTTACGTTTTAAATATTGTCCATTGTTGAAACGGTATCAATATTTTTCAACGGAATTTTTTCCATTGTTGGAAGTGCGGGAAAGTTGTCATTATAGATAATTTCTAATATAATTATAAATAAATTTTTCATGATAACAATTGAAAAATGATGACTTAAAGACGAATTTTCCATTGTTGCCAGAAAAATTTCATATTTTTAGATTTCTTCATTGTTGAAAGCGTGGGAAAATTCGTCACTATATTGTTTTCCATTGTTAAAGGATAGTGACATTTTCACGTTGTTTATATTGTCCATTGTTGAAACGGTATCAAAACTGGTCAATGGAATTTTTTCCATTGTTGGAAGTGCGGGAAAGTTGTCATTATAGATAATTTCTAATATAATTATAAATAATTTTTTCATAATAACAACTGAAAAATGATGACTTAAAGACGAATTTTTCATTGTTGCCGGAAAAATTTCATATTTTAAGATTTATTCATTGTTGAAAACGTGGGAAAATTTGTCACTATATTGTTTTCCATTGTTAAAGGATAGTGACATTTTCACGTTGTTAATATTGTCCATTGTTGAAACGGTATCAAAACTGGTCAATGGAATTTTTTTCCATTATTGAAAGTGCCGGAAAGTTGTCATTATAGATAATTTCTAATATAATTATAAATAAATTTTTCATGATAACAATTGAAAAATGATGGCTTAAAGACGAATTTTCCATTGTTGCCGGAAAAATTTCATATTTTTAGATTTCTTCATTGTTGAAAACGTGGGAAAATTTGTCACTATATTGTTTTCCATTGTTAAAGAATAGTGACATTTTCACGTTGTTTATATTGTCCATTGTTGAAACGGTATCAAAACTGGTCAATGGAATTTTTTCCATTGTTGGAAGTGCCAGAAAGTTGTCATTATATATAACTTCTAATATAATTATAAATAAATTTTTCATAATAACAATTGAAAAATGATGACTTAAAGACGAATTTTCCATTGTTGCCGGAAAATTTCATATTTTAAGATTTCTTCATTGTTGAAAGCGTGGCAAAATTTGTCACTATACTGTTTTCCATTGTTAAATGATAGTGAAATTTTCACGTTTTAAATATTGTCCATTGTTGAAACGGTATCAAAATTGGTCAATGGAATTTTTTCCATTGTTGAAAGTGCCGGAAAGTTGTCATTATAGATAATTTCTAATATAATTATAAATAAATTTTTCATGATAACAATTGAAAAATGATGGCTTAAAGACGAATTTTCCATTGTTGCCGGAAAAATTTCATATTTTAAGATTTCTTCATTTTTGAAAGCGTGGGAAAATTTGTCACTATAATGTTTTCCATTGTTAAAGGATAAGGACGTTTTACGTTTTAAATATTGTCCATTGTTGAAACGGTATCAATATTTTTCAACGGATTTTTTTCCATTGTTGGAAGTGCGGGAAAGTTGTCGTTATAGATAATTTCTAATATAATTATAAATAATTTTTTCATAATAACAACTGAAAAATGATGACTTAAAGACGAATTTTTCATTGTTGCCGGAAAAATTTCATATTTTAAGATTTCTTCATTGTTGAAAGCGTGGGAAAATTTGTCACTGTAATGTTTTACCTTGTTAAAGGATAAGGACATTTTTACGTTTTAAATATTGTCCATTGTTGAAACGGTATCAATATTTTTCAACGGAATTTTTTCCATTGTTGGAAGTGCGGGAAAGTTGTCATTATAGATAATTTCTAATATAATTATAAATAAATTTTTGATAATAACAATTGAAAAATGATGACTTAAAAACGATTTTTCCATTGTTGCCGGAAAAATTTCATATTTTAAGATTTCTTCATTGGTGAAAGCGTGGGAAAATTCGTCACTATAATTTTTTCCATTGTTAAAGGTCAGGGACATTTTTACGTTTTAAATATTGTTCATTGTTGAAACGGTATCAACATTTGTCAATGGAATTTTTTCCATTGTTGGAAGTGCGGGAAAGTTGTCATTATAGATAATTTCTAATATAATTATAAATAAATTTTTCATGATAACAATTGAAAAATGATGACTTAAAGACGAATTTTCCATTGTTGCCGGAAAAATTTCATATTTTAAGATTTCTTCATTGTTGAAAGCGTGGGAAAATTTGTCACTGTAATGTTTTCCCTTGTTAAAGGATAAGGACATTTTTACGTTTTAAATATTGTCCATTGTTGAAACGGTATCAATATTTTTCAACGGAATTTTTTCCACTGTTGGAAGTGCGGGAATGTTGTCATTATAGATAATTTCTAATATAATTATAAATAAATTTTTCATGATAACAATTGAAAAATGATGGCTTAAAGACGAATTTTCCATTGTTGCCGAAAAAATTTCATATTTTAAGATTTCTTCATTGTTGAAAGCGTGGGAAAATTCGTCACTATATTGTTTTCCATTGTTAAAGGATAGTGACATTTTCACGTTGTTTATATTGTCCATTGTTGAAACGGTATCAAAACTGGTCAATGGAATTTTTTCTATTGTTGAAAGTGTCGGAAAGTTGTTATTATAGATAATTTCTAATATAATTATAAATAAATTTTTCATGATAACAATTGAAAAATGATGGCTTAAAGACGAATTTTTCATTGTTGCCGGAAAAATTTCATATTTTAAGATTTCTTCATTTTTGAAAGAGTGGGAAAATTTGTCACTATAATGTTTTCCATTGTTAAAGGATAAGGACGTTTTTACGTTTTAAATATTGTCCATTGTTGAAACGGTATCAATATTTTTCAACGGATTTTTTTCCATTGTTGGAAGTGCGGGAAAGTTGTCATTATAGATAATTTCTAATATAATTATAAATAATTTTTTCATAATAACAACTGAAAAATGATGACTTAAAGACGAATTTTTCATTGTTGCCGGAAAAATTTCATATTTTAAGATTTCTTCATTGTTGAAAACGTGGGAAAATTTGTCACTATATTGTTTTCCATTGTTAAAGGATAGTGACATTTTCACGTTGTTAATATTGTCCATTGTTGAAACGGTATCAAAACTGGTCAATGGAATTTTTTTCCATTATTGAAAGTGCCGGAAAGTTGTCATTATAGATAATTTCTAATATAATTATAAATAAATTTTTCATGATAACAATTGAAAAATGATGACTTAAAGACGAATTTTCCATTGTTGCCGGAAAATTTCATATTTTAAGATTTCTTCATTGGTGAAAGCGTGGGAAAATTCGTCACTATAATTTTTTCCATTGTTAAAGGTCAGGGACATTTTTACGTTTTAAATATTGTTCATTGTTGAAACGGTATCATTATTTGTCAATGGAATTTTTTCCATTGTTGGAAGTGCGGGAAAGTTGTCATTATAGATAATTTCTGATATAATTATAAATAAATTTTTCATGATAACAATTGAAAAATGATGACTTAAAGACGAATTTTCCATTGTTGCCGGAATAATTTCATATTTTAAGATTTCTTCATTGTTGAAAGCGTGGGAAAATTTGTCACTGTAATGTTTTCCCTTGTTAAAGGATAAGGACATTTTTACGTTTTAAATATTGTCCATTGTTGAGACGGTATCAATATTTTTCAACGGAATTTTTTCCATTGTTGGAAGTGCGGGAAAGTTGTCATTATAGATAATTTCTAATATAATTATAAATAAATTTTTCATGATAACAATTGAAAAATGATGACTTAAAGACGAATTTTCCATTGTTGCCAGAAAAATTTCATATTTTTAGATTTCTTCATTGTTGAAAACGTGGGAAAATTTGTCACTATATTGTTTTCCATTGTTAAAGGATAGTGACATTTTCACGTTGTTAATATTGTCCATTGTTGAAACGGTATCAAAACTGGCCAATGGAATTTTTTTCCATTATTGAAAGTGCCGGAAAGTTGTCATTATAGATAATTTCTAATATAATTATAAATAAATTTTTCATGATAACAATTGAAAAATGATGGCTTAAAGACGAATTTTCCATTGTTGCCGGAAAAATTTCATATTTTAAGATTTCTTCATTGTTGAAAGCGTGGGAAAATTTGTCACTGTAATGCTTTCCCTTGTTAAAGGATAAGGACATTTTTACGTTTTAAATATTGTCCATTGTTGAAACGGTATCAATATTTTTCAACGGAATTTTTTCCATTGTTGGAAGTGCGGGAAAGTTGTCATTATAGATAATTTCTAATATAATTATAAATAAATTTTTCATGATAACAATTGAAAAATGATGGCTTAAAGACGAATTTTCCATTGTTGGCGGAAAAATTTCATATTTTAAGATTTCTTCATTGTTGAAAGCGTGGGAAAATTTGTCACTGTAATGTTTTCCCTTGTTAAAGGATAAGGACATTTTTACGTTTTAAATATTGTCCATTGTTGAAACGGTATCAATATTTTTCAACGGAATTTTTTCGATTGTTGGAAGTGCGGGAAAGTTGTCATTATAGATAATTTCTAATATAATTATAAATAAATTTTTGATAATAACAATTGAAAAATGATGACTTAAAAACGATTTTTCCATTGTTGCCGGAAAAATTTCATATTTTAAGATTTCTTCATTGGTAAAAGCGTGGGAAAATTCGTCACTATAATTTTTTCCATTGTTAAAGGTCAGGGACATTTTTACGTTTTAAATATTGTTCATTGTTGAAACGGTATCAACATTTCTCAATGGAATTTTTTCCATTGTTGGAAGTGCGGGAAAGTTGTCATTATAGATAATTTCTAATATAATTATAAATAAATTTTTCATGATAACAATTGAAAAATGATGACTTAAAGACGAATTTTCCATTGTTGCCGGAAAAAATTCATATTTTAAGATTTCTTCATTGTTGAAAGCGTGGGAAAATTTGTCACTGTAATGTTTTCCCTTGTTAAAGGATAAGGACATTTTTACGTTTTAAATATTGTCCATTGTTGAAACGGTATCAATATTTTTCAACGGAATTTTTTCCAATGTTGGAAGTGCGGGAAAGTTGTCATTATAGATAATTTCTAATATAATTATAAATAAATTTTTCATGATAACAATTGAAAAATGATGACTTAAAGACGAATTTTCCATTGTTGCCAGAAAAATTTCATATTTTTAGATTTCTTCATTGTTGAAAATGTGGGAAAATTTGTCACTATATTGTTTTCCATTGTTAAAGGATAGTGACATTTTCACGTTGTTTATATTGTACATTGTTGAAACGGTATCAAAACTGGTCAATGGAATTTTTTCCATTGTTGGAAGTGCCAGAAAGTTGTCATTATATATAACTTCTAATATAATTATAAATAAATTTTTCATAATAACAATTGAAAAATGATGACTTAAAGACGAATTTTCCATTGTTGCCGGAAAATTTTCATATTTTAAGATTTCTTCATTGTTGAAAGCGTGGCAAAATTTGTCACTATATTGTTTTCCATTGTTAAAGGATAGTGAAATTTTCACGTTTTAAATATTGTCCATTGTTGAAACGGTATCAAAATTGGTCAATGGAATTTTTTCTATTGTTGAAAGTGTCGGAAAGTTGTTATTATAGATAATTTCTAATATAATTATAAATAAATTTTTCATGATAACAATTGAAAAATGATGGCTTAAAGACGAATTTTCCATTGTTGCCGGAAAAATTTCATATTTTAAGATTTCTTCATTTTTGAAAGCGTGGGAAAATTTGTCACTATAATGTTTTCCATTGTTAAAGGATAAGGACGTTTTTACGTTTTAAATATTGTCCATTGTTGAAACGGTATCAATATTTTTCAACGGATTTTTTTCCATTGTTGGAAGTGCGGGAAAGTTGTCATTATAGATAATTTCTAATATAATTATAAATAATTTTTTCATAATAACAACTGAAAAATGATGACTTAAAGACGAATTTTTCATTGTTGCCGGAAAAATTTCATATTTTAAGATTTCTTCATTGTTGAAAACGTTGGAAAATTTGTCACTATATTGTTTTCCATTGTTAAAGGATAGTGACATTTTCACGTTGTTAATATTGTCCATTGTTGAAACGGTATCAAAACTGGTCAATGGAATTTTTTCCATTGTTGAAAGTGCCGGAAAGTTGTCATTATAGATAATTTCTAATATAATTATAAATAAATTTTCAAGATAACAATTGAATAATGATGGCTTAAAGACGAATTTTCCATTGTTGCCGGAAAAATTTCATATTTTAAGATTTCTTCATTGTTGAAAGCGTGGGAAAAGTCGTCACTATAATTTTTTCCATTGTTAAAGGTTAGGGACATTTTTACGTTTTAAATATTGTTCATTGTTGAAACAGTATCAACATTTGTCAATGGAATTTTTTCCATTGTTGGAAGTGCGGGAATGTTGTCATTATAGATAATTTCTAATATAATTATAAATAAATTTTTCATGATAACAATTGAAAAATGATGACTTAAAGACGAATTTTCCATTGTTGCCAGAAAAATTTCATATTTTTAGATTTCTTCATTGTTGAAAACGTGGGAAAATTTGTCACTATATTGTTTTCCATTGTTAAAGGATAGTGACATTTTCACGTTGTTTATATTGTACATTGTTGAAACGGTATCAAAACTGGTCAATGGAATTTTTTCCATTGTTGGAAGTGCCAGAAAGTTGTCATTATATATAACTTCTAATATAATTATAAATAAATTTTTCATAATAACAATTGAAGAATGATGACTTAAAGACGAATTTTCCATTGTTGCCGGAAAAATTTCATATTTTAAGATTTCTTCATTGTTGAAAGCGTGGCAAAATTCGTCCCTATATTGTTTTCCATTGTTAAAGGATAGTGAAATTTTCACGTTTTAAATATTGTCCATTGTTGAAACGGTATCAAAATTGGTCAATGGAATTTTTGCCATTGTTGGAAGTGCCAGAAAGTTGTCATTATATATAATTTCTAATATAATTATAAATAAATTTTTCATGATAACAATTGAAAAATGATGGCTTAAAGACGAATTTTCCATTGTTGCCGGAAAAATTTCATATTTTAAGATTTCTTCATTTTTGAAAGAGTGGGAAAATTTGTCACTATAATGTTTTCCATTGTTAAAGGATAAGGACGTTTTTACGTTTTAAATATTGTCCATTGTTGAAACGGTATCAATATTTTTCAACGGATTTTTTTCCATTGTTGGAAGTGCGGGAAAGTTGTCATTATAGATAATTTCTAATATAATTATAAATAATTTTTTCATAATAACAACTGAAAAATGATGACTTAAAGACGAATTTTTCATTGTTGCCGGAAAAATTTCATATTTTAAGATTTCTTCATTGTTGAAAACGTGGGAAAATTTGTCACTATATTGTTTTCCATTGTTAAAGGATAGTGACATTTTCACGTTGTTAATATTGTCCATTGTTGAAACGGTATCAAAACTGGTCAATGGAATTTTTTTCCATTATTGAAAGTGCCGGAAAGTTGTCATTATAGATAATTTCTAATATAATTATAAATAAATTTTTCATGATAACAATTGAAAAATGATGACTTAAAGACGAATATTCCATTGTTGCCGGAAAATTTCATATTTTAAGATTTCTTCATTGGTGAAAGCGTGGGAAAATTCGTCACTATAATTTTTTCCATTGTTAAAGGTCAGGGACATTTTTACGTTTTAAATATTGTTCATTGTTGAAACGGTATCATTATTTGTCAATGGAATTTTTTCCATTGTTGGAAGTGCGGGAAAGTTGTCATTATAGATAATTTCTGATATAATTATAAATAAATTTTTCATGATAACAATTGAAAAATGATGACTTAAAGACGAATTTTCCATTGTTGCCGGAATAATTTCATATTTTAAGATTTCTTCATTGTTGAAAGCGTGGGAAAATTTGTCACTGTAATGTTTTCCCTTGTTAAATTATAAGGACATTTTTACGTTTTAAATATTGTCCATTGTTGAAACGGTATCAATATTTTTCAACGGAATTTTTTCCATTGTTGGAAGTGCGGGAAAGTTGTCATTATAGATAATTTCTAATATAATTATAAATAAATTTTTCATGATAACAATTGAAAAATGATGACTTAAAGACGAATTTTCCATTGTTGCCAGAAAAATTTCATATTTTTAGATTTCTTCATTGTTGAAAACGTGGGAAAATTTGTCACTATATTGTTTTCCATTGTTAAAGGATAGTGACATTTTCACGTTGTTAATATTGTCCATTGTTGAAACGGTATCAAAACTGGCCAATGGAATTTTTTTCCATTATTGAAAGTGCCGGAAAGTTGTCACTATAGATAATTTCTAATATAATTATAAATAAATTTTTCATGATAACAATTGAAAAATGATGACTTAAAGACGAATTTTCCATTGTTGCCAGAAAAATTTCATATTTTTAGATTTCTTCATTGTTGAAAACGTGGGAAAATTTGTCACTATATTGTTTTCCATTGTTAAAGGATAGTGACATTTTCACGTTGTTAATATTGTCCATTGTTGAAACGGTATCAAAACTGGCCAATGGAATTTTTTTCCATTATTGAAAGTGCCGGAAAGTTGTCACTATAGATAATTTCTAATATAATTATAAATAAATTTTTCATGATAACAATTGAAAAATGATGGCTTAAAGACGAATTTTCCATTGTTGCCGGAAAAATTTCATATTTTAAGATTTCTTCATTTTTGAAAGAGTGGGAAAATTTGTCACTATAATGTTTTCCATTGTTAAAGGATAAGGACGTTTTTACGTTTTAAATATTGTCCATTGTTGAAACGGTATCAATATTTTTCAACGGATTTTTTTCCATTGTTGGAAGTGCGGGAAAGTTGTCATTATAGATAATTTCTAATATAATTATAAATAATTTTTTCATAATAACAACTGAAAAATGATGACTTAAAGACGAATTTTTCATTGTTGCCGGAAAAATTTCATATTTTAAGATTTCTTCATTGTTGAAAACGTGGGAAAATTTGTCACTATATTGTTTTCCATTGTTAAAGGATAGTGACATTTTCACGTTGTTAATATTGTCCATTGTTGAAACGGTATCAAAACTGGTCAATGGAATTTTTTTCCATTATTGAAAGTGCCGGAAAGTTGTCATTATAGATAATTTCTAATATAATTATAAATAAATTTTTCATGATAACAATTGAAAAATGATGACTTAAAGACGAATATTCCATTGTTGCCGGAAAATTTCATATTTTAAGATTTCTTCATTGGTGAAAGCGTGGGAAAATTCGTCACTATAATTTTTTCCATTGTTAAAGGTCAGGGACATTTTTACGTTTTAAATATTGTTCATTGTTGAAACGGTATCATTATTTGTCAATGGAATTTTTTCCATTGTTGGAAGTGCGGGAAAGTTGTCATTATAGATAATTTCTGATATAATTATAAATAAATTTTTCATGATAACAATTGAAAAATGATGACTTAAAGACGAATTTTCCATTGTTGCCGGAATAATTTCATATTTTAAGATTTCTTCATTGTTGAAAGCGTGGGAAAATTTGTCACTGTAATGTTTTCCCTTGTTAAAGGATAAGGACATTTTTACGTTTTAAATATTGTCCATTGTTGAAACGGTATCAATATTTTTCAACGGAATTTTTTCCATTGTTGGAAGTGCGGGAAAGTTGTCATTATAGATAATTTCTAATATAATTATAAATAAATTTTTCATGATAACAATTGAAAAATGATGACTTAAAGACGAATTTTCCATTGTTGCCAGAAAAATTTCATATTTTTAGATTTCTTCATTGTTGAAAACGTGGGAAAATTTGTCACTATATTGTTTTCCATTGTTAAAGGATAGTGACATTTTCACGTTGTTAATATTGTCCATTGTTGAAACGGTATCAAAACTGGCCAATGGAATTTTTTTCCATTATTGAAAGTGCCGGAAAGTTGTCACTATAGATAATTTCTAATATAATTATAAATAAATTTTTCATGATAACAATTGAAAAATGATGGCTTAAAGACGAATTTTCCATTGTTGCCGGAAAAATTTCATATTTTAAGATTTCTTCATTGTTGAAAGCGTGGGAAAATTTGTCACTGTAATGTTTTCCCTTGTTAAAGGATAAGGACATTTTTACGTTTTAAATATTGTCCATTGTTGAAACGGTATCAATATTTTTCAACGGAATTTTTTCCATTGTTGGAAGTGCGGGAAAGTTGTCATTATAGATAATTTCTAATATAATTATAAATAAATTTTTCATGATAACAATTGAAAAATGATGACTTAAAGACGAATTTTCCATTGTTGCCGGAATAATTTCATATTTTAAGATTTCTTCATTGTTGAAAGCGTGGGAAAATTTGTCACTGTAATGTTTTCCCTTGTTAAAGGATAAGGACATTTTTACGTTTTAAATATTGTCCATTGTTGAAACGGTATCAATATTTTTCAACGGAATTTTTTCCATTGTTGGAAGTGCGGGAAAGTTGTCATTATAGATAATTTCTAATATAATTATAAATAAATTTTTCATGATAACAATTGAAAAATGATGACTTAAAGACGAATTTTCCATTGTTGCCAGAAAAATTTCATATTTTTAGATTTCTTCATTGTTGAAAGCGTGGGAAAATTCGTCACTATATTGTTTTCCATTGTTAAAGGATAGTGACATTTTCACGTTGTTTATATTGTCCATTGTTGAAACGGTATCAAAACTGGTCAATGGAATTTTTTCCATTGTTGGAAGTGCCAGAAAGTTGTCATTATATATAACTTCTAATATAATTATAAATAAATTTTTCATAATAACAATTGAAAAATGATGACTTAAAGATGAATTTTCCATTGTTGCCGGAAAAATTTCATATTTTAAGATTTCTTCATTGTTGAAAGCGTGGCAAAATTTGTCACTATATTGTTTTCCATTGTTAAAGGATAGTGAAATTTTCACGTTTTAAATATTGTCCATTGTTGAAACGGTATCAAAATTGGTCAATGGAATTTTTTCTATTGTTGAAAGTGTCGGAAAGTTGTTATTATAGATAATTTCTAATATAATTATAAATAAATTTTTCATGATAACAATTGAAAAATGATGGCTTAAAGACGAATTTTCCATTGTTGCCGGAAAAATTTCATATTTTAAGATTTCTTCATTTTTGAAAGAGTGGGAAAATTTGTCACTATAATGTTTTCCATTGTTAAAGGATAAGGACGTTTTTACGTTTTAAATATTGTCCATTGTTGAAACGGTATCAATATTTTTCAACGGATTTTTTTCCATTGTTGGAAGTGCGGGAAAGTTGTCATTATAGATAATTTCTAGTATAATTATAAATAATTTTTTCATAATAACAACTGAAAAATGATGACTTAAAGACGAATTTTTCATTGTTGCCGGAAAAATTTCATATTTTAAGATTTCTTCATTGTTGAAAACGTGGGAAAATTTGTCACTATATTGTTTTCCATTGTTAAAGGATAGTGACATTTTCACGTTGTTAATATTGTCCATTGTTGAAACGGTATCAAAACTGGTCAATGGAATTTTTTTCCATTATTGAAAGTGCCGGAAAGTTGTCATTATAGATAATTTCTAATATAATTATAAATAAATTTTTCATGATAACAATTGAAAAATGATGGCTTAAAGACGAATTTTCCATTGTTGCCGGAAAAATTTCATATTTTTAGATTTCTTCATTGTTGAAAACGTGGGAAAATTTGTCACTATATTGTTTTCCATTGTTAAAGGATAGTGACATTTTCACGTTGTTTATATTGTCCATTGTTGAAACGGTATCAAAACTGGTCAATGGAATTTTTTCCATTGTTGGAAGTGCCAGAAAGTTGTCATTATATATAACTTCTAATATAATTATAAATAAATTTTTCATAATAACAATTGAAAAATGATGACTTAAAGACGAATTTTCCATTGTTGCCGGAAAATTTCATATTTTAAGATTTCTTCATTGTTGAAAGCGTGGCAAAATTTGTCACTATACTGTTTTCCATTGTTAAATGATAGTGAAATTTTCACGTTTTAAATATTGTCCATTGTTGAAACGGTATCAAAATTGGTCAATGGAATTTTTTCCATTGTTGAAAGTGCCGGAAAGTTGTCATTATAGATAATTTCTAATATAATTATAAATAAATTTTTCATGATAACAATTGAAAAATGATAGCTTAAAGACGAATTTTCCATTGTTGCCGGAAAAATTTCATATTTTAAGATTTCTTCATTTTTGAAAGCGTGGGAAAATTTGTCACTATAATGTTTTCCATTGTTAAAGGATAAGGACGTTTTACGTTTTAAATATTGTCCATTGTTGAAACGGTATCAATATTTTTCAACGGATTTTTTTCCATTGTTGGAAGTGCGGGAAAGTTGTCGTTATAGATAATTTCTAATATAATTATAAATAATTTTTTCATAATAACAACTGAAAAATGATGACTTAAAGACGAATTTTTCATTGTTGCCGGAAAAATTTCATATTTTAAGATTTCTTCATTGTTGAAAGCGTGGGAAAATTTGTCACTGTAATGTTTTACCTTGTTAAAGGATAAGGACATTTTTACGTTTTAAATATTGTCCATTGTTGAAACGGTATCAATATTTTTCAACGGAATTTTTTCCATTGTTGGAAGTGCGGGAAAGTTGTCATTATAGATAATTTCTAATATAATTATAAATAAATTTTTGATAATAACAATTGAAAAATGATGACTTAAAAACGATTTTTCCATTGTTGCCGGAAAAATTTCATATTTTAAGATTTCTTCATTGGTGAAAGCGTGGGAAAATTCGTCACTATAATTTTTTCCATTGTTAAAGGTCAGGGACATTTTTACGTTTTAAATATTGTTCATTGTTGAAACGGTATCAACATTTGTCAATGGAATTTTTTCCATTGTTGGAAGTGCGGGAAAGTTGTCATTATAGATAATTTCTAATATAATTATAAATAAATTTTTCATGATAACAATTGAAAAATGATGGCTTAAAGACGAATTTTCCATTGTTGCCGGAAAAATTTCATATTTTAAGATTTCTTCATTTTTGAAAGAGTGGGAAAATTTGTCACTATAATGTTTTCCATTGTTAATGGATAAGGACGTTTTTACGTTTTAAATATTGTCCATTGTTGAAACGGTATCAATATTTTTCAACGGATTTTTTTCCATTGTTGGAAGTGCGGGAAAGTTGTCATTATAGATAATTTCTAATATAATTATAAATAATTTTTTCATAATAACAACTGAAAAATGATGACTTAAAGACGAATTTTTCATTGTTGCCGGAAAAATTTCATATTTTAAGATTTCTTCATTGTTGAAAACGTGGGAAAATTTGTCACTATATTGTTTTCCATTGTTAAAGGATAGTGACATTTTCACGTTGTTAATATTGTCCATTGTTGAAACGGTATCAAAACTGGTCAATGGAATTTTTTTCCATTATTGAAAGTGCCGGAAAGTTGTCATTATAGATAATTTCTAATATAATTATAAATAAATTTTTCATGATAACAATTGAAAAATGATGACTTAAAGACGAATTTTCCATTGTTGCCGGAAAATTTCATATTTTAAGATTTCTTCATTGGTGAAAGCGTGGGAAAATTCGTCACTATAATTTTTTCCATTGTTAAAGGTCAGGGACATTTTTACGTTTTAAATATTGTTCATTGTTGAAACGGTATCATTATTTGTCAATGGAATTTTTTCCATTGTTGGAAGTGCGGGAAAGTTGTCATTATAGATAATTTCTGATATAATTATAAATAAATTTTTCATGATAACAATTGAAAAATGATGACTTAAAGACGAATTTTCCATTGTTGCCGGAATAATTTCATATTTTAAGATTTCTTCATTGTTGAAAGCGTGGGAAAATTTGTCACTGTAATGTTTTCCCTTGTTAAAGGATAAGGACATTTTTACGTTTTAAATATTGTCCATTGTTGAGACGGTATCAATATTTTTCAACGGAATTTTTTCCATTGTTGGAAGTGCGGGAAAGTTGTCATTATAGATAATTTCTAATATAATTATAAATAAATTTTTCATGATAACAATTGAAAAATGATGACTTAAAGACGAATTTTCCATTGTTGCCAGAAAAATTTCATATTTTTAGATTTCTTCATTGTTGAAAACGTGGGAAAATTTGTCACTATATTGTTTTCCATTGTTAAAGGATAGTGACATTTTCACGTTGTTAATATTGTCCATTGTTGAAACGGTATCAAAACTGGCCAATGGAATATTTTTCATGATAACAATTGAAAAATGATGGCTTAAAGACGAATTTTCCATTGTTGCCGGAAAAATTTCATATTTTAAGATTTCTTCATTGTTGAAAGCGTGGGAAAATTTGTCACTGTAATGCTTTCCCTTGTTAAAGGTTAAGGACATTTTTACGTTTTAAATATTGTCCATTGTTGAAACGGTATCAATATTTTTCAACGGAATTTTTTCCATTGTTGGAAGTGCGGGAAAGTTGTCATTATAGATAATTTCTAATATAATTATAAATAAATTTTTCATGATAACAATTGAAAAATGATGACTTAAAGACGAATTTTCCATTGTTGCCGGAATAATTTCATATTTTAAGATTTCTTCATTGTTGAAAGCGTGGGAAAATTTGTCACTGTAATGTTTTCCCTTGTTAAAGGATAAGGACATTTTTACGTTTTAAATATTGTCCATTGTTGAAACGGTATCAATATTTTTCAACGGAATTTTTTCCATTGTTGGAAGTGCGGGAAAGTTGTCATTATAGATAATTTCTAATATAATTATAAATAAATTTTTCATGATAACAATTGAAAAATGATGACTTAAAGACGAATTTTCCATTGTTGCCAGAAAAATTTCATATTTTTAGATTTCTTCATTGTTGAAAGCGTGGGAAAATTCGTCACTATATTGTTTTCCATTGTTAAAGGATAGTGACATTTTCACGTTGTTTATATTGTCCATTGTTGAAACGGTATCAAAACTGGTCAATGGAATTTTTTCCATTGTTGGAAGTGCCAGAAAGTTGTCATTATATATAACTTCTAATATAATTATAAATAAATTTTTCATAATAACAATTGAAAAATGATGACTTAAAGACGAATTTTCCATTGTTGCCGGAAAAATTTCATATTTTAAGATTTCTTCATTGTTGAAAGCGTGGCAAAATTTGTCACTATATTGTTTTCCATTGTTAAAGGATAGTGAAATTTTCACGTTTTAAATATTGTCCATTGTTGAAACGGTATCAAAATTGGTCAATGGAATTTTTTCTATTGTTGAAAGTGTCGGAAAGTTTTTATTATAGATAATTTCTAATATAATTATAAATAAATTTTTCATGATAACAATTGAAAAATGATGGCTTAAAGACGAATTTTCCATTGTTGCCGGAAAAATTTCATATTTTAAGATTTCTTCATTTTTGAAAGAGTGGGAAAATTTTTCACTATAATGTTTTCCATTGTTAAAGGATAAGGACGTTTTTACGTTTTAAATATTGTCCATTGTTGAAACGGTATCAATATTTTTCAACGGATTTTTTTCCATTGTTGGAAGTGCGGGAAAGTTGTCATTATAGATAATTTCTAATATAATTATAAATAATTTTTTCATAATAACAACTGAAAAATGATGACTTAAAGACGAATTTTTCATTGTTGCCGGAAAAATTTCATATTTTAAGATTTCTTCATTGTTGAAAACGTGGGAAAATTTGTCACTATATTGTTTTCCATTGTTAAAGGATAGTGACATTTTCACGTTGTTAGTATTGTCCATTGTTGAAACGGTATCAAAACTGGTCAATGGAATTTTTTTCCATTATTGAAAGTGCCGGAAAGTTGTCATTATAGATAATTTCTAATATAATTATAAATAAATTTTTCATGATAACAATTGAAAAATGATGGCTTAAAGACGAATTTTCCATTGTTGCCGGAAAAATTTCATATTTTTAGATTTCTTCATTGTTGAAAACGTGGGAAAATTTGTCACTATATTGTTTTCCATTGTTAAAGGATAGTGACATTTTCACGTTGTTTATATTGTCCATTGTTGAAACGGTATCAAAACTGGTCAATGGAATTTTTTCCATTGTTGGAAGTGCCAGAAAGTTGTCATTATATATAACTTCTAATATAATTATAAATAAATTTTTCATAATAACAATTGAAAAATGATGACTTAAAGACGAATTTTCCATTGTTGCCGGAAAATTTCATATTTTAAGATTTCTTCATTGTTGAAAGCGTGGCAAAATTTGTCACTATACTGTTTTCCATTGTTAAATGATAGTGAAATTTTCACGTTTTAAATATTGTCCATTGTTGAAACGGTATCAAAATTGGTCAATGGAATTTTTTCCATTGTTGAAAGTGCCGGAAAGTTGTCATTATAGATAATTTCTAATATAATTATAAATAAATTTTTCATGATAACAATTGAAAAATGATGGCTTAAAGACGAATTTTCCATTGTTGCCGGAAAAATTTCATATTTTAAGATTTCTTCATTTTTGAAAGCGTGGGAAAATTTGTCACTATAATGTTTTCCATTGTTAAAGGATAAGGACGTTTTACGTTTTAAATATTGTCCATTGTTGAAACGGTATCAATATTTTTCAACGGATTTTTTTCCATTGTTGGAAGTGCGGGAAAGTTGTCGTTATAGATAATTTCTAATATAATTATAAATAATTTTTTCATAATAACAACTGAAAAATGATGACTTAAAGACGAATTTTTCATTGTTGCCGGAAAAATTTCATATTTTAAGATTTCTTCATTGTTGAAAGCGTGGGAAAATTTGTCACTGTAATGTTTTACCTTGTTAAAGGATAAGGACATTTTTACGTTTTAAATATTGTCCATTGTTGAAACGGTATCAATATTTTTCAACGGAATTTTTTCCATTGTTGGAAGTGCGGGAAAGTTGTCATTATAGATAATTTCTAATATAATTATAAATAAATTTTTGATAATAACAATTGAAAAATGATGACTTAAAAACGATTTTTCCATTGTTGCCGGAAAAATTTCATATTTTAAGATTTCTTCATTGTTGAAAGCGTGGGAAAATTCGTCACTATAATTTTTTCCATTGTTAAAGGTTAGGGACATTTTTACGTTTTAAATATTGTTCATTGTTGAAACGGTATCAACATTTGTCAATGGAATTTTTTCCATTGTTGGAAGTGCGGGAATGTTGTCATTATAGATAATTTCTAATATAATTATAAATAATTTTTTCATAATAACAACTGAAAAATGATGACTTAAAGACGAATTTTTCATTGTTGCCGGAAAAATTTCATATTTTAAGATTTCTTCATTGTTGAAAACGTTGGAAAATTTGTCACTATATATTGTTTTCCATTGTTAAAGGATAGTGACATTTTCACGTTGTTAATATTGTCCATTGTTGAAACGGTATCAAAACTGGTCAATGGAATTTTTTCCATTGTTGAAAGTGCCGGAAAGTTGTCATTATAGATAATTTCTAATATAATTATAAATAAATTTTTCATGATAACAATTGAAAAATGATGGCTTAAAGACGAATTTTCCATTGTTGGCGGAAAAATTTCATATTTTAAGATTTCTTCATTTTTGAAAGCGTGGGAAAATTTGTCACTATAATGTTTTCCATTGTTAAAGGATAAGGACGTTTTTACGTTTTAAATATTGTCCCTTGTTGAAACGGTATCAATATTTTTCAACGGATTTTTTTCCATTGTCGGAAGTGCGGGAAAGTTGTCATTATAGATAATTTCTAATATAATTATAAATAATTTTTTCATAATAACAACTGAAAAATGATGACTTAAAGACGAATTTTTCATTGTTGCCGGAAAAATTTCATATTTTAAGATTTCTTCATTGTTGAAAACGTTGGAAAATTTGTCACTATATTGTTTTCCATTGTTAAAGGATAGTGACATTTTCACGTTGTTAATATTGTCCATTGTTGAAACGGTATCAAAACTGGTCAATGGAATTTTTTCCATTGTTGAAAGTGCCGGAAAGTTGTCATTATAGATAATTTCTAATATAACTATAAATAAAATTTTCATGATAACAATTGAAAAATGATGGCTTAAAGACGAATTTTCCATTGTTGCCGGAAAAATTTTATATTTTAAGATTTCTTCATTGTTGAAAGCGTGGGAAAATTCGTCACTATAATTTTTTCCATTGTTAAAGGTTAGGGACATTTTTACGTTTTAAATATTGTTCATTGTTGAAACGGTATCAACATTTGTCAATGGAATTTTTTCCATTGTTGGAAGTGCGGGAATGTTGTCATTATAGATAATTTCTAATATAATTATAAATAATTTTTTCATAATAACAACTGAAAAATGATGACTTAAAGACGAATTTTTCATTGTTGCCGGAAAAATTTCATATTTTAAGATTTCTTCATTGTTGAAAACGTTGGAAAATTTGTCACTATATATTGTTTTCCATTGTTAAAGGATAGTGACATTTTCACGTTGTTAATATTGTCCATTGTTGAAACGGTATCAAAACTGGTCAATGGAATTTTTTCCATTGTTGAAAGTGCCGGAAAGTTGTCATTATAGATAATTTCTAATATAATTATAAATAAATTTTTCATGATAACAATTGAAAAATGATGGCTTAAAGACCAATTTTCCATTGTTGGCGGAAAAATTTCATATTTTAAGATTTCTTCATTGTTGAAAGCGTGGGAAAATTTGTCACTGTAATGTTTTCCCTTGTTAAAGGATAAGGACATTTTTACGTTTTAAATATTGTCCATTGTTGAAACGGTATCAATATTTTTCAACGGAATTTTTTCGATTGTTGGAAGTGCGGGAAAGTTGTCATTATAGATAATTTCTAATATAATTATAAATAAATTTTTGATAATAACAATTGAAAAATGATGACTTAAAGACGAATTTTCCATTGTTGCCGGAAAAATTTCATATTTTATGATTTCTTCATTGTTGAAAGCGTGGGAAAATTTGTCACTGTAATGTTTTCCCTTGTTAAAGGATAAGGACATTTTTACGTTTTAAATATTGTCCATTGTTGAAACGGTATCAATATTTTTCAACGGAATTTTTTCCATTGTTGGAAGTACGGGAAAGTTGTCATTATAGATAATTTCTAATATAATTATAAATAAATTTTTCATGATAACAATTGAAAAATGATGACTTAAAGACGAATTTTCCATTGTTGCCAGAAAAATTTCATATTTTTAGATTTCTTCATTGTTGAAAACGTGGGAAAATTTGTCACTATATTGTTTTCCATTGTTAAAGGATAGTGACATTTTCACGTTGTTTATATTGTACATTGTTGAAACGGTATCAAAACTGGTCAATGGAATTTTTTCCATTGTTGGAAGTGCCAGAAAGTTGTCATTATATATAACTTCTAATATAATTATAAATAAATTTTTCATAATAACAATTGAAAAATGATGACTTAAAGACGAATTTTCCATTGTTGCCGGAAAATTTTCATATTTTAAGATTTCTTCATTGTTGAAAGCGTGGCAAAATTTGTTACTATATTGTTTTCCATTGTTAAAGGATAGTGAAATTTTCACGTTTTAAATATTGTCCATTGTTGAAACGGTATCAAAATTGGTCAATGGAATTTTTTCTATTGTTGAAAGTGTCGGAAAGTTGTTATTATAGATAATTTCTAATATAATTATAAATAAATTTTTCATGATAACAATTGAAAAATGATGGCTTAAAGACGAATTTTCCATTGTTGCCGGAAAAATTTCATATTTTAAGATTTCTTCATTTTTGAAAGCGTGGGAAAATTTGTCACTATAATGTTTTCCATTGTTAAAGGATAAGGACGTTTTTACGTTTTAAATATTGTCCATTGTTGAAACGGTATCAATATTTTTCAACGGATTTTTTTCCATTGTTGGAAGTGCGGGAAAGTTGTCATTATAGATAATTTCTAATATAATTATAAATAATTTTTTCATAATAACAACTGAAAAATGATGACTTAAAGACGAATTTTTCAATGTTGCCGGAAAAATTTCATATTTTAAGATTTCTTCATTGTTGAAAACGTTGGAAAATTTGTCACTATATTGTTTTCCATTGTTAAAGGATAGTGACATTTTCACGTTGTTAATATTGTCCATTGTTGAAACGGTATCAAAACTGGTCAATGGAATTTTTTCCATTGTTGAAAGTGCCGGAAAGTTCTCATTATAGATAATTTCTAATATAATTATAAATAAATTTTTCATGATAACAATTGAAAGATGATGGCTTAAAGACGAATTTTCCATTGTTGCCGGAAAAATTTCATATTTTAAGATTTCTTCATTGTTGAAAGCGTGGGAAAATTCGTCACTATAATTTTTTCCATTGTTAAAGGTTAGGGACATTTTTACGTTTTAAATATTGTTCATTGTTGAAACGGTATCAACATTTGTCAATGGAATTTTTTCCATTGTTGGAAGTGCGGGAATGTTGTCATTATAGATAATTTCTAATATAATTATAAATAAATTTTTCATGATAACAATTGAAAAATGATGACTTAAAGACGAATTTTCCATTGTTGCCAGAAAAATTTCATATTTTAAGATTTCTTCATTGTTGAAAGCGTGGCAAAATTTGTCACTATATTGTTTTCCATTGTTAAAGGATAGTGAAATTTTCACGTTTTAAATATTGTCCATTGTTGAAACGGTATCAAAATTGGTCAATGGAATTTTTTCTATTGTTGAAAGTGTCGGAAAGTTGTTATTATAGATAATTTCTAATATAATTATAAATAAATTTTTCATGATAACAATTGAAAAATGATGGCTTAAAGACGAATTTTCCATTGTTGCCGGAAAAATTTCATATTTTAAGATTTCTTCATTTTTGAAAGAGTGGGAAAATTTTTCACTATAATGTTTTCCATTGTTAAAGGATAAGGACGTTTTTACGTTTTAAATATTGTCCATTGTTGAAACGGTATCAATATTTTTCAACGGATTTTTTTCCATTGTTGGAAGTGCGGGAAAGTTGTCATTATAGATAATTTCTAATATAATTATAAATAATTTTTTCATAATAAATACTGAAAAATGATGACTTAAAGACGAATTTTTCATTGTTGCCGGAAAAATTTCATATTTTAAGATTTCTTCATTGTTGAAAACGTGGGAAAATTTGTCACTATATTGTTTTCCATTGTTAAAGGATAGTGACATTTTCACGTTGTTAGTATTGTCCATTGTTGAAACGGTATCAAAACTGGTCAATGGAATTTTTTTCCATTATTGAAAGTGCCGGAAAGTTGTCATTATAGATAATTTCTAATATAATTATAAATAAATTTTTCATGATAACAATTGAAAAATGATGGCTTAAAGACGAATTTTCCATTGTTGCCGGAAAAATTTCATATTTTTAGATTTCTTCATTGTTGAAAACGTGGGAAAATTTGTCACTATATTGTTTTCCATTGTTAAAGGATAGTGACATTTTCACGTTGTTTATATTGTCCATTGTTGAAACGGTATCAAAACTGGTCAATGGAATTTTTTCCATTGTTGGAAGTGCCAGAAAGTTGTCATTATATATAACTTCTAATATAATTATAAATAAATTTTTCATAATAACAATTGAAAAATGATGACTTAAAGACGAATTTTCCATTGTTGCCGGAAAATTTCATATTTTAAGATTTCTTCATTGTTGAAAGCGTGGCAAAATTTGTCACTATACTGTTTTCCATTGTTAAATGATAGTGAAATTTTCACGTTTTAAATATTGTCCATTGTTGAAACGGTATCAAAATTGGTCAATGGAATTTTTTCCATTGTTGAAAGTGCCGGAAAGTTGTCATTATAGATAATTTCTAATATAATTATAAATAAATTTTTCATGATAACAATTGAAAAATGATGGCTTAAAGACGAATTTTCCATTGTTGCCGGAAAAATTTCATATTTTAAGATTTCTTCATTTTTGAAAGCGTGGGAAAATTTGTCACTATAATGTTTTCCATTGTTAAAGGATAAGGACGTTTTACGTTTTAAATATTGTCCATTGTTGAAACGGTATCAATATTTTTCAACGGATTTTTTTCCATTGTTGGAAGTGCGGGAAAGTTGTCGTTATAGATAATTTCTAATATAATTATAAATAATTTTTTCATAATAACAACTGAAAAATGATGACTTAAAGACGAATTTTTCATAGTTGCCGGAAAAATTTCATATTTTAAGATTTCTTCATTGTTGAAAGCGTGGGAAAATTTGTCACTGTAATGTTTTACCTTGTTAAAGGATAAGGACATTTTTACGTTTTAAATATTGTCCATTGTTGAAACGGTATCAATATTTTTCAACGGAATTTTTTCGATTGTTGGAAGTGCGGGAAAGTTGTCATTATAGATAATTTCTAATATAATTATAAATAAATTTTTGATAATAACAATTGAAAAATGATGACTTAAAAACGATTTTTCCATTGTTGCCGGAAAAATTTCATATTTTAAGATTTCTTCATTGGTAAAAGCGTGGGAAAATTCGTCACTATAATTTTTTCCATTGTTAAAGGTCAGGGACATTTTTACGTTTTAAATATTGTTCATTGTTGAAACGGTATCAACATTTGTCAATGGAATTTTTTCCATTGTTGGAAGTGCGGGAAAGTTGTCATTATAGATAATTTCTAATATAATTATAAATAAATTTTTCATGATAACAATTGAAAAATGATGACTTAAAGACGAATTTTCCATTGTTGCCAGAAAAATTTCATATTTTTAGATTTCTTCATTGTTGAAAACGTGGGAAAATTTGTCACTATATTGTTTTCCATTGTTAAAGGATAGTGACATTTTCACGTTGTTTATATTGTACATTGTTGAAACGGTATCAAAACTGGTCAATGGAATTTTTTCCATTGTTGGAAGTGCCAGAAAGTGGTCATTATATATAACTTCTAATATAATTATAAATAAATTTTTCATAATAACAATTGAAAAATGATGACTTAAAGACGAATTTTCCATTGTTGCCGGAAAATTTTCATATTTTAAGATTTCTTCATTGTTGAAAGCGTGGCAAAATTTGTTACTATATTGTTTTCCATTGTTAAAGGATAGTGAAATTTTCACGTTTTAAATATTGTCCATTGTTGAAACGGTATCAAAATTGGTCAATGGAATTTTTTCTATTGTTGAAAGTGTCGGAAAGTTGTTATTATAGATAATTTCTAATATAATTATAAATAAATTTTTCATGATAACAATTGAAAAATGATGGCTTAAAGACGAATTTTCCATTGTTGCCGGAAAAATTTCATATTTTAAGATTTCTTCATTTTTGAAAGCGTGGGAAAATTTGTCACTATAATGTTTTCCATTGTTAAAGGATAAGGACGTTTTTACGTTTTAAATATTGTCCATTGTTGAAACGGTATCAATATTTTTCAACGGATTTTTTTCCATTGTTGGAAGTGCGGGAAAGTTGTCATTATAGATAATTTCTAATATAATTATAAATAATTTTTTCATAATAACAACTGAAAAATGATGACTTAAAGACGAATTTTTCAATGTTGCCGGAAAAATTTCATATTTTAAGATTTCTTCATTGTTGAAAACGTTGGAAAATTTGTCACTATATTGTTTTCCATTGTTAAAGGATAGTGACATTTTCACGTTGTTAATATTGTCCATTGTTGAAACGGTATCAAAACTGGTCAATGGAATTTTTTCCATTGTTGAAAGTGCCGGAAAGTTCTCATTATAGATAATTTCTAATATAATTATAAATAAATTTTTCATGATAACAATTGAAAGATGATGGCTTAAAGACGAATTTTCCATTGTTGCCGGAAAAATTTCATATTTTAAGATTTCTTCATTGTTGAAAGCGTGGGAAAATTCGTCACTATAATTTTTTCCATTGTTAAAGGTTAGGGACATTTTTACGTTTTAAATATTGTTCATTGTTGAAACGGTATCAACATTTGTCAATGGAATTTTTTCCATTGTTGGAAGTGCGGGAATGTTGTCATTATAGATAATTTCTAATATAATTATAAATAAATTTTTCATGATAACAATTGAAAAATGATGACTTAAAGACGAATTTTCCATTGTTGCCAGAAAAATTTCATATTTTTAGATTTCTTCATTGTTGAAAACGTGGGAAAATTTGTCACTATATTGTTTTCCATTGTTAAAGGATAGTGACATTTTCACGTTGTTTATATTGTACATTGTTGAAACGGTATCAAAACTGGTCAATGGAATTTTTTCCATTGTTGGAAGTGCCAGAAAGTTGTCATTATATATAACTTCTAATATAATTATAAATAAATTTTTCATAATAACAATTGAAAAATGATGACTTAAAGACGAATTTTCCATTGTTGCCGGAAAAATTTCATATTTTAAGATTTCTTCATTGTTGAAAGCGTGGCAAAATTTGTCACTATATTGTTTTCCATTGTTAAAGGATAGAGAAATTTTCACGTTTTAAATATTGTCCATTGTTGAAACGGTATCAAAATTGGTCAATGGAATTTTTGCCATTGTTGGAAGTGCCAGAAAGTTGTCATTATATATAACTTCTAATATAATTATAAATAAATTTTTCATAATAACAATTGAAAAATGATGACTTAAAGACGAATTTTCCATTGTTGCCGGAAAATTTCATATTTTAAGATTTCTTCATTGGTGAAAGCGTGGGAAAATTCGTCACTATAATTTTTTCCATTGTTAAAGGTCAGGGACATTTTTACGTTTTAAATATTGTTCATTGTTGAAACGGTATCATTATTTGTCAATGGAATTTTTTCCATTGTTGGAAGTGCGGGAAAGTTGTCATTATAGATAATTTCTAATATAATTATAAATAAATTTTTCATGATAACAATTGAAAAATGATGACTTAAAGACGAATTTTCCATTGTTGCCGGAATAATTTCATATTTTAAGATTTCTTCATTGTTGAAAGCGTGGGAAAATTTGTCACTGTAATGTTTTCCATTGTTAAAGGATAAGGACGTTTTTACGTTTTAAATATTGTCCATTGTTGAAACGGTATCAATATTTTTCAACGGATTTTTTTCCATTGTTGGAAGTGCGGGAAAGTTGTCATTATAGATAATTTCTAATATAATTATAAATAATTTTTTCATAATAACAACTGAAAAATGATGACTTAAAGACGAATTTTTCATTGTTGCCGGAAAAATTTCATATTTTAAGATTTCTTCATTGTTGAAAACGTTGGAAAATTTGTCACTATATTGTTTTCCATTGTTAAAGGATAGTGACATTTTCACGTTGTTAATATTGTCCATTGTTGAAACGGTATCAAAACTGGTCAATGGAATTTTTTCCATTGTTGAAAGTGCCGGAAAGTTCTCATTATAGATAATTTCTAATATAATTATAAATAAATTTTTCATGATAACAATTGAAAGATGATGGCTTAAAGACGAATTTTCCATTGTTGCCGGAAAAATTTCATATTTTAAGATTTCTTCATTGTTGAAAGCGTGGGAAAATTCGTCACTATAATTTTTTCCATTGTTAAAGGTTAGGGACATTTTTACGTTTTAAATATTGTTCATTGTTGAAACGGTATCAACATTTGTCAATGGAATTTTTTCCATTGTTGGAAATGCGGGAATGTTGTCATTATAGATAATTTCTAATATAATTATAAATAAATTTTTCATGATAACAATTGAAAAATGATGACTTAAAGACGAATTTTCCATTGTTGCCAGAAAAATTTCATATTTTTAGATTTCTTCATTGTTGAAAACGTGGGAAAATTTGTCACTATATTGTTTTCCATTGTTAAAGGATAGTGACATTTTCACGTTGTTTATATTGTACATTGTTGAAACGGTATCAAAACTGGTCAATGGAATTTTTTCCATTGTTGGAAGTGCCAGAAAGTTGTCATTATATATAACTTCTAATATAATTATAAATAAATTTTTCATAATAACAATTGAAAAATGATGACTTAAAGACGAATTTTCCATTGTTGCCGGAAAAATTTCATATTTTAAGATTTCTTCATTGTTGAAAGCGTGGCAAAATTTGTCACTATATTGTTTTCCATTGTTAAAGGATAGTGAAATTTTCACGTTTTAAATATTGTCCATTGTTGAAACGGTATCAAAATTGGTCAATGGAATTTTTGCCATTGTTGGAAGTGCCAGAAAGTTGTCATTATATATAACTTCTAATATAATTATAAATAAATTTTTCATAATAACAATTGAAAAATGATGACTTAAAGACGAATTTTCCATTGTTGCCGGAAAATTTCATATTTTAAGATTTCTTCATTGGTGAAAGCGTGGGAAAATTCGTCACTATAATTTTTTCCATTGTTAAAGGTCAGGGACATTTTTACGTTTTAAATATTGTTCATTGTTGAAACGGTATCATTATTTGTCAATGGAATTTTTTCCATTGTTGGAAGTGCGGGAAAGTTGTCATTATAGATAATTTCTAATATAATTATAAATAAATTTTTCATGATAACAATTGAAAAATGATGACTTAAAGACGAATTTTCCATTGTTGCCGGAATAATTTCATATTTTAAGATTTCTTCATTGTTGAAAGCGTGGGAAAATTTGTCACTGTAATGTTTTCCCTTGTTAAAGGATAAGGACATTTTTACGTTTTAAATATTGTCCATTGTTGAAACGGTATCAATATTTTTCAACGGAATTTTTTCCATTGTTGGAAGTGCGGGAAAGTTGTCATTATAGATAATTTCTAATATAATTATAAATAAATTTTTCATGATAACAATTGAAAAATGATGACTTAAAGACGAATTTTCCATTGTTGCCAGAAAAATTTCATATTTTTAGATTTCTTCATTGTTGAAAACGTGGGAAAATTTGTCACTATATTGTTTTCCATTGTTAAAGGATAGTGACATTTTCACGCTGTTAATATTGTCCATTGTTGAAACGGTATCAAAACTGGTCAATGGAATTTTTTTCCATTATTGAAAGTACCGGAAAGTTGTCATTATACATAATTTCTAATATAATTATAAATAAATTTTTCATGATAACAATTGAAAAATGATGGCTTAAAGACGAATTTTCCATTGTTGCCGGAAAAATTTCATATTTTAAGATTTCTTCATTGTTGAAAGCGTGGGAAAATTCGTCACTATAATTTTTTCCATTGTTAAAGGTTAGGGACATTTTTACGTTTTACATATTGTTCATTGTTGAAACGGTATCAACATTTGTCAATGGAATTTTTTCCATTGTTGGAAGTGCGGGAATGTTGTCATTATAGATAATTTCTAATATAATTATAAATAAATTTTTCATGATAACAATTGAAAAATGATGACTTAAAGACGAATTTTCCATTGTTGCCAGAAAAATTTCATATTTTTAGATTTCTTCATTGTTGAAAACGTGGGAAAATTTGTCACTATATTGTTTTCCATTGTTAAAGGATAGTGACATTTTCACGTTGTTTATATTGTCCATTGTTGAAACGGTATCAAAACTGGTCAATGGAATTTTTTCCATTGTTGGAAGTGCCAGAAAGTTGTCATTATATATAACTTCTAATATAATTATAAATAAATTTTTCATAATAACAATTGAAAAATGATGACTTAAAGACGAATTTTCCATTGTTGCCGGAAAAATTTCATATTTTAAGATTTCTTCATTGTTGAAAGCGTGGCAAAATTTGTCACTATATTGTTTTCCATTGTTAAAGGATAGTGAAATTTTCACGTTTTAAATATTGTCCATTGTTGAAACGGTATCAAAATTGGTCAATGGAATTTTTTCTATTGTTGAAAGTGTCGGAAAGTTGTTATTATAGATAATTTCTAATATAATTATAAATAAATTTTTCATGATAACAATTGAAAAATGATGGCTTAAAGACGAATTTTCCATTGTTGCCGGAAAAATTTCATATTTTAAGATTTCTTCATTTTTGAAAGAGTGGGAAAATTTGTCACTATAATGTTTTCCATTGTTAAAGGATAAGGACGTTTTTACGTTTTAAATATTGTCCATTGTTGAAACGGTATCAATATTTTTCAACGGATTTTTTTCCATTGTTGGAAGTGCGGGAAAGTTGTCATTATAGATAATTTCTAATATAATTATAAATAATTTTTTCATAATAACAACTGAAAAATGATGACTTAAAGACGAATTTTTCATTGTTGCCGGAAAAATTTCATATTTTAAGATTTCTTCATTGTTGAAAACGTGGGAAAATTTGTCACTATATTGTTTTCCATTGTTAAAGGATAGTGACATTTTCACGTTGTTAATATTGTCCATTGTTGAAACGGTATCAAAACTGGTCAATGGAATTTTTTTCCATTATTGAAAGTGCCGGAAAGTTGTCATTATAGATAATTTCTAATATAATTATAAATAAATTTTTCATGATAACAATTGAAAAATGATGGCTTAAAGACGAATTTTCCATTGTTGCCGGAAAAATTTCATATTTTAAGATTTCTTCATTGTTGAAAGCGTGGGAAAATTCGTCACTATAATTTTTTCCATTGTTAAAGGTTAGGGACATTTTTACGTTTTAAATATTGTTCATTGTTGAAACGGTATCAACATTTGTCAATGGAATTTTTTCCATTGTTGGAAGTGCGAGAATGTTGTCATTATAGATAATTTCTAATATAATTATAAATAAATTTTTCATGATAACAATTGAAAAATGATGACTTAAAGACGAATTTTCCATTGTTGCCAGAAAAATTTCATATTTTTAGATTTCTTCATTGTTGAAAACGTGGGAAAATTTGTCACTATATTGTTTTCCATTGTTAAAGGATAGTGACATTTTCACGTTGTTTATATTGTCCATTGTTGAAACGGTATCAAAACTGGTCAATGGAATTTTTTCCATTGTTGGAAGTGCCAGAAAGTTGTCATTATATATAACTTCTAATATAATTATAAATAAATTTTTCATAATAACAATTGAAAAATGATGACTTAAAGACGAATTTTCCATTGTTGCCGGAAAATTTCATATTTTAAGATTTCTTCATTGTTGAAAGCGTGGCAAAATTTGTCACTATACTGTTTTCCATTGTTAAATGATAGTGAAATTTTCACGTTTTAAATATTGTCCATTGTTGAAACGGTATCAAAATTGGTCAATGGAATTTTTTCCATTGTTGAAAGTGCCGGAAAGTTGTCATTATAGATAATTTCTAATATAATTATAAATAAATTTTTCATGATAACAATTGAAAAATGATGGCTTAAAGACGAATTTTCCATTGTTGCCGGAAAAATTTCATATTTTAAGATTTCTTCATTGTTGAAAGCGTGGGAAAATTTGTCACTATAATGTTTTCCATTGTTAAAGGTTAGGGACATTTTTACGTTTTAAATATTGTCCATTGTTGAAACGGTATCAATATTTCTCAACGGAATTATTTCCATTGTTGGAAGTGCGGGAAAGTTGTCATTATAGATAATTTCTAATGCAATTATAAATAAATTTTTCATAATAACAACTGAAAAATGATGACTTAAAGACGAATTTTTCATTGTTGCCGGAAAATTTTCATATTTTAAGATTTCTTCATTGTTGAAAGCGTGCGAAAATTTGTCACTATAGTTTTTTCCTTTCTTAAAGGATAGTGAAATTTTCACGTTTTAAATATTGTCCATTGTTGAAACGGTATCAAAATTGGTCAATTGAATTCTTTCCATTGTTGAAAGTGTCGGAAAGTTGTCATTATAGTTAATTTCTAATATAATTATAAATAAATTTTTCATGATAACAATTGAAAAATAATGGCTTAAAGACGAATTTTCCATTGTTGCCGGAAAAATTTCATATATTAAGATTTCTTCATTGTTGAAAGCGTGGGAAAATTTGTCACTGCAATGTTTTCCCTTGTTAAAGGATAAGGACATTTTTACGTTTTAAATATTGTCCATTGTTGAAACGGTATCATATTTTTCAACGGAATTTTTTCCATTGTTGGAAGTGCGGGAAAATTGTCATTATAGATAATTTCTAATATAATTATAAATAAATTTTTCATAATAACAATTGAAAAATGATGACTTAAAAACGATTTTTCCATTGTTGCCGGAAAAATTTCATATTTAAGATTTCTTCATTGGTGAAAGCGTGGGAAAATTCGTCACTATAATTTTTTCCATTGTTAAAGGTTAGGGACATTTTTACGTTTTAAATATTGTTCATTGTTGAAACGGTATCAACATTTGTCAATAGAATTTTTTCCATTGTTGGAAGTGCGGGAAAGTTGTCATTATAGATAATTTCTAATATAATTATAAATAAATTTTTCATGATAACAATTGAAAAATGATGACTCAAAGACGAATTTTCCATTGTTGCCGGAAAAATTTCATATTTTAAGATTTCTTCATTGTTGAAAGCGTGGGAAAATTTGTCACTGTAATGTTTTCCCTTGTTAAAGGATAAGGACATTTTTACGTTTTAAATATTGTCCATAGTTGAAACGGTATCAATATTTTTCAGCGGAATTTTTTCCATTGTTTGAAGTGCGGGAAAGTTGTCATTATAGATAATTTCTAATATAATTATAAATAAATTTTTGAGAATAACAATTGAAAAATGATGACTTAAAAACGATTTTTCCATTGTTGCCGGAAAAATTTCATATTTTAAG
This sequence comes from Maratus michaelseni, assembly GCA_963931845.1. Lineage (NCBI taxonomy): Eukaryota > Metazoa > Arthropoda > Arachnida > Araneae > Salticidae > Maratus > Maratus michaelseni. Next base: position 595,783 of record CAWVPG010000094.1, on the reverse strand, counting down.
ATTTCTTCATTGTTGAAAGCGTGGGAAAATTCGTCACTATATTGTTTTCCATTGTTAAAGGATAGTGACATTTTCACGTTGTTTATATTGTACATTGTTGAAACGGTATCAAAACTGGTCAATGGAATTTTTTCCATTGTTGGAAGTGCCATAAAGTTGTCATTATATATAACTTCTAATATAATTATAAATAATTTTTTCATAATAACAATTGAAAAATGATGACTTAAAGACGAATTTTTCATTGTTGCCGGAAAAATTTCATATTTTAAGATTTCTTCATTGTTGAAAGCGTGGCAAAATTTGTCACTATATTGTTTTCCATTGTTAAAGGATAGTGAAATTTTCACGTTTTAAATATTGTCCATTGTTGAAACGGTATAAAAATTGGTCAATGGAATTTTTTCTATTGTTGAAAGTGCCGGAAAGTTGTCATTATAGATAATTTCTAATATAATTATAAATAAATTTTTCATGATAACAATTGAAAAATGATGGCTTAAAGACGAATTTTCCATTGTTGCCGGAAAAATTTCATATTTTAAGATTTCTTCATTGTTGAAAGCGTGGGAAAATTCGTCACTATAATTTTTTCCATTGTTAAAGGTTAGGGACATTTTTACGTTTTAAATATTGTTCATTGTTGAAACGGTATCAACATTTGTCAATGGAATTTTTTGCATTGTTGGAAGTGCGGGAATGTTGTCATAGATAATTACTAATATAATTATAAATAAATTTTTCATGATAACAATTGAAAAATGATGACTTAAAGACGAATTTTCCATTGTTGCCAGAAAAATTTCATATTTTTAGATTTCTTCATTGTTGAAAACGTGGGAAAATTTGTCACTATATTGTTTTCCATTGTTAAAGGATAGTGACATTTTCACGTTGTTTATATTGTACATTGTTGAAACGGTATCAAAACTGGTCAATGGAATTTTTTCCATTGTTGGAAGTGCCAGAAAGTTGTCATTATATATAACTTCTAATATAATTATAAATAAATTTTTCATAATAACAATTGAAAAATGATGACTTAAAGACGAATTTTCCATTGTTGCCGGAAAATTTCATATTTTAAGATTTCTTCATTGGTGAAAGCGTGGGAAAATTCGTCACTATAATTTTTTCCATTGTTAAAGGTCAGGGACATTTTTACGTTTTAAATATTGTTCATTGTTGAAACGGTATCATTATTTGTCAATGGAATTTTTTCCATTGTTGGAAGTGCGGGAAAGTTGTCATTATAGATAATTTCTAATATAATTATAAATAAATTTTTCATGATAACAATTGAAAAATGATGACTTAAAGACGAATTTTCCATTGTTGCCGGAAAAATTTCATATTTTAAGATTTCTTCATTGTTGAAAGCGTGGGAAAATTTGTCACTGTAATGTTTTCCCTTGTTAAAGGATAAGGACATTTTTACGTTTTAAATATTGTCCATTGTTGAAACGGTATCAATATTTATCAACGGAATTTTTTCCATTGTTGGAAGTGCGGGAAAGTTGTCATTATAGATAATTTCTAATATAATTATAAAAAAAATTTTCATGATAACAATTGAAAAATGATGACTTAAAGACGAATTTTCCATTGTTGCCAGAAAAATTTCATATTTTTAGATTTCTTCATTGTTGAAAACGTGGGAAAATTTGTCACTATATTGTTTTCCATTGTTAAAGGATAGTGACATTTTCACGTTGTTTATATTGTCCATTGTTGAAACGGTATCAAAACTGGTCAATGGAATTTTTTCCATTGTTGAAAGTTCCGGAAAGTTGTCATTATAGATAATTTCTAATATAATTATAAATAAATTTTTCATGATAACAATTGAAAGATGATGGCTTAAAGACGAATTTTCCATTGTTGCCGGAAAAATTTCATATTTTAAGATTTCTTCATTGTTGAAAGCGTGGGAAATTTCGTCACTATAATTTTTTCCATTGTTAAAGGTTAGGGACATTTTTACGTTTTAAATATTGTTCATTGTTGAAACGGTATCAACATTTGTCAATGGAATTTTTTCCATTGTTGGAAGTGCGGGAATGTTGTCATTTTAGATAATTTCTAATATAATTATAAATAAATTTTTCATGATAACAATTGAAAAATGATGACTTAAAGACGAATTTTCCATTGTTGCCAGAAAAATTTCATATTTTTAGATTTCTTCATTGTTGAAAACGTGGGAAAATTTGTCACTATATTGTTTTCCATTGTTAAAGGATAGTGACATTTTCACGTTGTTTATATTGTCCATTGTTGAAACGGTATCAAAACTGGTCAGTGGAATTTTTTCCATTGTTGGAAGTGCCAGAAAGTTGTCATTATATATAACTTCTAATATAATTATAAATAAATTTTTCATAATAACAATTGAAAAATGATGACTTAAAGACGAATTTTCCATTGTTGCCGGAAAATTTCATATTTTAAGATTTCTTCATTGTTGAAAGCGTGGCAAAATTTGTCACTATACTGTTTTCCATTGTTAAAGGATAGTGAAATTTTCACGTTTTAAATATTGTCCATTGTTGAAACTGTATCAAAATTGGTCAATGGAATTTTTTCCATTGTTGAAAGTGCCGGAAAGTTGTCATTATAGATAATTTCTAATATAATTATAAATAAATTTTTCATGATAACAATTGAAAAATGATGGCTTAAAGACGAATTTTCTATTGTTGCCGGAAAATTTTCATATTTTAAGATTTCTTCATTGTTGAAAACGTGGGAAAATTTGTCACTATATTGTTTTCCATTGTTAAAGGATAGTGACATTTTCACGTTGTTTATATTGTCCATTGTTGAAACGGTATCAAAACTGGTCAATGGAATTTTTTCCATTGTTGAAAGTTCCGGAAAGTTGTCATTATAGATAATTTCTAATATAATTATAAATAAATTTTTCATGATAACAATTGAAAGATGATGGCTTAAAGACGAATTTTCCATTGTTGCCGGAAAAATTTCATATTTTAAGATTTCTTCATTGTTGAAAGCGTGGGAAATTTCGTCACTATAATTTTTTCCATTGTTAAAGGTTAGGGACATTTTTACGTTTTAAATATTGTTCATTGTTGAAACGGTATCAACATTTGTCAATGGAATTTTTTCCATTGTTGGAAGTGCGGGAATGTTGTAATTTTAGATAATTTCTAATATAATTATAAATAAATTTTTCATGATAACAATTGAAAAATGATGACTTAAAGACGAATTTTCCATTGTTGCCAGAAAAATTTCATATTTTTAGATTTCTTCATTGTTGAAAACGTGGGAAAATTTGTCACTATATTGTTTTCCATTGTTAAAGGATAGTGACATTTTCACGTTGTTTATATTGTCCATTGTTGAAACGGTATCAAAACTGGTCAATGGAATTTTTTCCATTGTTGGAAGTGCCAGAAAGTTGTCATTATATATAACTTCTAATATAATTATAAATAAATTTTTCATAATAACAATTGAAAAATGATGACTTAAAGACGAATTTTCCATTGTTGCCGGAAAATTTCATATTTTAAGATTTCTTCATTGTTGAAAGCGTGGCAAAATTTGTCACTATACTGTTTTCCATTGTTAAAGGATAGTGAAATTTTCACGTTTTAAATATTGTCCATTGTTGAAACTGTATCAAAATTGGTCAATGGAATTTTTTCCATTGTTGAAAGTGCCGGAAAGTTGTCATTATAGATAATTTCTAATATAATTATAAATAAATTTTCAAGATAACAATTGAATAATGATGGCTTAAAGACGAATTTTCTATTGTTGCCGGAAAATTTTCATATTTTAAGATTTCTTCATTGTTGAAAGCGTGGGAAAATTCGTCACTATAATTTTTTCCATTGTTAAAAGTTAGGGACATTTTTACGTTTTAAATATTGTTCATTGTTGAAACGGTATCAACATTTGTCAATGGAATTTTTTGCATTGTTGGAAGTGCGGGAATGTTGTCATAGATAATTACTAATATAATTATAAATAAATTTTTCATGATAACAATTGAAAAATGATGACTTAAAGACGAATTTTCCATTGTTGCCAGAAAAATTTCATATTTTTAGATTTCTTCATTGTTGAAAACGTGGGAAAATTTGTCACTATATTGTTTTCCATTGTTAAAGGATAGTGACATTTTCACGTTGTTTATATTGTACATTGTTGAAACGGTATCAAAACTGGTCAATGGAATTTTTTCCATTGTTGGAAGTGCCAGAAAGTTGTCATTATATATAACTTCTAATATAATTATAAATAAATTTTTCATAATAACAATTGAAAAATGATGACTTAAAGACGAATTTTCCATTGTTGCCGGAAAATTTCATATTTTAAGATTTCTTCATTGGTGAAAGCGTGGGAAAATTCGTCACTATAATTTTTTCCATTGTTAAAGGTCAGGGACATTTTTACGTTTTAAATATTGTTCATTGTTGAAACGGTATCATTATTTGTCAATGGAATTTTTTCCATTGTTGGAAGTGCGGGAAAGTTGTCATTATAGATAATTTCTAATATAATTATAAATAAATTTTTCATGATAACAATTGAAAAATGATGACTTAAAGACGAATTTTCCATTGTTGCCGGAAAAATTTCATATTTTAAGATTTCTTCATTGTTGAAAGCGTGGGAAAATTTGTCACTGTAATGTTTTCCCTTGTTAAAGGATAAGGACATTTTTACGTTTTAAATATTGTCCATTGTTGAAACGGTATCAATATTTATCAACGGAATTTTTTCCATTGTTGGAAGTGCGGGAAAGTTGTCATTATAGATAATTTCTAATATAATTATAAAAAAAATTTTCATGATAACAATTGAAAAATGATGACTTAAAGACGAATTTTCCATTGTTGCCAGAAAAATTTCATATTTTTAGATTTCTTCATTGTTGAAAACGTGGGAAAATTTGTCACTATATTGTTTTCCATTGTTAAAGGATAGTGACATTTTCACGTTGTTTATATTGTCCATTGTTGAAACGGTATCAAAACTGGTCAATGGAATTTTTTCCATTGTTGAAAGTTCCGGAAAGTTGTCATTATAGATAATTTCTAATATAATTATAAATAAATTTTTCATGATAACAATTGAAAGATGATGGCTTAAAGACGAATTTTCCATTGTTGCCGGAAAAATTTCATATTTTAAGATTTCTTCATTGTTGAAAGCGTGGGAAATTTCGTCACTATAATTTTTTCCATTGTTAAAGGTTAGGGACATTTTTACGTTTTAAATATTGTTCATTGTTGAAACGGTATCAACATTTGTCAATGGAATTTTTTCCATTGTTGGAAGTGTGGGAATGTTGTCATTTTAGATAATTTCTAATATAATTATAAATAAATTTTTCATGATAACAATTGAAAAATGATGACTTAAAGACGAATTTTCCATTGTTGCCAGAAAAATTTCATATTTTTAGATTTCTTCATTGTTGAAAACGTGGGAAAATTTGTCACTATATTGTTTTCCATTGTTAAAGGATAGTGACATTTTCACGTTGTTTATATTGTCCATTGTTGAAACGGTATCAAAACTGGTCAGTGGAATTTTTTCCATTGTTGGAAGTGCCAGAAAGTTGTCATTATATATAACTTCTAATATAATTATAAATAAATTTTTCATAATAACAATTGAAAAATGATGACTTAAAGACGAATTTTCCATTGTTGCCGGAAAATTTCATATTTTAAGATTTCTTCATTGTTGAAAGCGTGGCAAAATTTGTCACTATACTGTTTTCCATTGTTAAAGGATAGTGAAATTTTCACGTTTTAAATATTGTCCATTGTTGAAACTGTATCAAAATTGGTCAATGGAATTTTTTCCATTGTTGAAAGTGCCGGAAAGTTGTCATTATAGATAATTTCTAATATAATTATAAATAAATTTTTCATGATAACAATTGAAAAATGATGGCTTAAAGACGAATTTTCTATTGTTGCCGGAAAATTTTCATATTTTAAGATTTCTTCATTGTTGAAAACGTGGGAAAATTTGTCACTATATTGTTTTCCATTGTTAAAGGATAGTGACATTTTCACGTTGTTTATATTGTCCATTGTTGAAACGGTATCAAAACTGGTCAATGGAATTTTTTCCATTGTTGAAAGTTCCGGAAAGTTGTCATTATAGATAATTTCTAATATAATTATAAATAAATTTTTCATGATAACAATTGAAAGATGATGGCTTAAAGACGAATTTTCCATTGTTGCCGGAAAAATTTCATATTTTAAGATTTCTTCATTGTTGAAAGCGTGGGAAATTTCGTCACTATAATTTTTTCCATTGTTAAAGGTTAGGGACATTTTTACGTTTTAAATATTGTTCATTGTTGAAACGGTATCAACATTTGTCAATGGAATTTTTTCCATTGTTGGAAGTGCGGGAATGTTGTAATTTTAGATAATTTCTAATATAATTATAAATAAATTTTTCATGACAACAATTGAAAAATGATGACTTAAAGACGAATTTTCCATTGTTGCCAGAAAAATTTCATATTTTTAGATTTCTTCATTGTTGAAAACGTGGGAAAATTTGTCACTATATTGTTTTCCATTGTTAAAGGATAGTGACATTTTCACGTTGTTTATATTGTCCATTGTTGAAACGGTATCAAAACTGGTCAATGGAATTTTTTCCATTGTTGAAAGTTCCGGAAAGTTGTCATTATAGATAATTTCTAATATAATTATAAATAAATTTTTCATGATAACAATTGAAAGATGATGGCTTAAAGACGAATTTTCCATTGTTGCCGGAAAAATTTCATATTTTAAGATTTCTTCATTGTTGAAAGCGTGGGAAATTTCGTCACTATAATTTTTTCCATTGTTAAAGGTTAGGGACATTTTTACGTTTTAAATATTGTTCATTGTTGAAACGGTATCAACATTTGTCAATGGAATTTTTTCCATTGTTGGAAGTGCGGGAATGTTGTCATTTTAGATAATTTCTAATATAATTTTAAATAAATTTTTCATGATAACAATTGAATAATGATGGCTTAAAGACGAATTTTCCATTGTTGCCGGAAAATTTCATATTTTAAGATTTCTTCATTGTTGAAAGCGTGGCAAAATTTGTCACTATACTGTTTTCCATTGTTAAAGGATAGTGAAATTTTCACGTTTTAAATATTGTCCATTGTTGAAACTGTATCAAAATTGGTCAATGGAATTTTTTCCATTGTTGAAAGTGCCGGAAAGTTGTCATTATAGATAATTTCTAATATAATTATAAATAAATTTTCAAGATAACAATTGAATAATGATGGCTTAAAGACGAATTTTCTATTGTTGCCGGAAAATTTTCATATTTTAAGATTTCTTCATTGTTGAAAGCGTGGGAAAATTCGTCACTATAATTTTTTCCATTGTTAAAAGTTAGGGACATTTTTACGTTTTAAATATTGTTCATTGTTGAAACGGTATCAACATTTGTCAATGGAATTTTTTGCATTGTTGGAAGTGCGGGAATGTTGTCATAGATAATTACTAATATAATTATAAATAAATTTTTCATGATAACAATTGAAAAATGATGACTTAAAGACGAATTTTCCATTGTTGCCAGAAAAATTTCATATTTTTAGATTTCTTCATTGTTGAAAACGTGGGAAAATTTGTCACTATATTGTTTTCCATTGTTAAAGGATAGTGACATTTTCACGTTGTTTATATTGTACATTGTTGAAACGGTATCAAAACTGGTCAATGGAATTTTTTCCATTGTTGGAAGTGCCAGAAAGTTGTCATTATATATAACTTCTAATATAATTATAAATAAATTTTTCATAATAACAATTGAAAAATGATGACTTAAAGACGAATTTTCCATTGTTGCCGGAAAATTTCATATTTTAAGATTTCTTCATTGGTGAAAGCGTGGGAAAATTCGTCACTATAATTTTTTCCATTGTTAAAGGTCAGGGACATTTTTACGTTTTAAATATTGTTCATTGTTGAAACGGTATCATTATTTGTCAATGGAATTTTTTCCATTGTTGGAAGTGCGGGAAAGTTGTCATTATAGATAATTTCTAATATAATTATAAATAAATTTTTCATGATAACAAGTGAAAAATGATGACTTAAAGACGAATTTTCCATTGTTGCCGGAAAAATTTCATATTTTAAGATTTCTTCATTGTTGAAAGCGTGGGAAAATTTGTCACTGTAATGTTTTCCCTTGTTAAAGGATAAGGACATTTTTACGTTTTAAATATTGTCCATTGTTGAAACGGTATCAATATTTATCAACGGAATTTTTTCCATTGTTGGAAGTGCGGGAAAGTTGTCATTATAGATAATTTCTAATATAATTATAAAAAAAATTTTCATGATAACAATTGAAAAATGATGACTTAAAGACGAATTTTCCATTGTTGCCAGAAAAATTTCATATTTTTAGATTTCTTCATTGTTGAAAACGTGGGAAAATTTGTCACTATATTGTTTTCCATTGTTAAAGGATAGTGACATTTTCACGTTGTTTATATTGTCCATTGTTGAAACGGTATCAAAACTGGTCAGTGGAATTTTTTCCATTGTTGGAAGTGCCAGAAAGTTGTCATTATATATAACTTCTAATATAATTATAAATAAATTTTTCATAATAACAATTGAAAAATGATGACTTAAAGACGAATTTTCCATTGTTGCCGGAAAATTTCATATTTTAAGATTTCTTCATTGTTGAAAGCGTGGCAAAATTTGTCACTATACTGTTTTCCATTGTTAAAGGATAGTGAAATTTTCACGTTTTAAATATTGTCCATTGTTGAAACTGTATCAAAATTGGTCAATGGAATTTTTTCCATTGTTGAAAGTGCCGGAAAGTTGTCATTATAGATAATTTCTAATATAATTATAAATAAATTTTTCATGATAACAATTGAAAAATGATGGCTTAAAGACGAATTTTCTATTGTTGCCGGAAAATTTTCATATTTTAAGATTTCTTCATTGTTGAAAACGTGGGAAAATTTGTCACTATATTGTTTTCCATTGTTAAAGGATAGTGACATTTTCACGTTTTTTATATTGTCCATTGTTGAAACGGTATCAAAACTGGTCAATGGAATTTTTTCCATTGTTGAAAGTTCCGGAAAGTTGTCATTATAGATAATTTCTAATATAATTATAAATAAATTTTTCATGATAACAATTGAAAGATGATGGCTTAAAGACGAATTTTCCATTGTTGCCGGAAAAATTTCATATTTTAAGATTTCTTCATTGTTGAAAGCGTGGGAAATTTCGTCACTATAATTTTTTCCATTGTTAAAGGTTAGGGACATTTTTACGTTTTAAATATTGTTCATTGTTGAAACGGTATCAACATTTGTCAATGGAATTTTTTCCATTGTTGGAAGTGCGGGAATGTTGTAATTTTAGATAATTTCTAATATAATTATAAATAAATTTTTCATGACAACAATTGAAAAATGATGACTTAAAGACGAATTTTCCATTGTTGCCAGAAAAATTTCATATTTTTAGATTTCTTCATTGTTGAAAACGTGGGAAAATTTGTCACTATATTGTTTTCCATTGTTAAAGGATAGTGACATTTTCACGTTGTTTATATTGTCCATTGTTGAAACGGTATCAAAACTGGTCAATGGAATTTTTTCCATTGTTGAAAGTTCCGGAAAGTTGTCATTATAGATAATTTCTAATATAATTATAAATAAATTTTTCATGATAACAATTGAAAGATGATGGCTTAAAGACGAATTTTCCATTGTTGCCGGAAAAATTTCATATTTTAAGATTTCTTCATTGTTGAAAGCGTGGGAAATTTCGTCACTATAATTTTTTCCATTGTTAAAGGTTAGGGACATTTTTACGTTTTAAATATTGTTCATTGTTGAAACGGTATCAACATTTGTCAATGGAATTTTTTCCATTGTTGGAAGTGCGGGAATGTTGTCATTTTAGATAATTTCTAATATAATTATAAATAAATTTTTCATGATAACAATTGAAAAATGATGACTTAAAGACGAATTTTCCATTGTTGCCAGAAAAATTTCATATTTTTAGATTTCTTCATTGTTGAAAACGTGGGAAAATTTGTCACTATATTGTTTTCCATTGTTAAAGGATAGTGACATTTTCACGTTGTTTATATTGTCCATTGTTGAAACGGTATCAAAACTGGTCAGTGGAATTTTTTCCATTGTTGGAAGTGCCAGAAAGTTGTCATTATATATAACTTCTAATATAATTATAAATAAATTTTTCATAATAACAATTGAAAAATGATGACTTAAAGACGAATTTTCCATTGTTGCCGGAAAATTTCATATTTTAAGATTTCTTCATTGTTGAAAGCGTGGCAAAATTTGTCACTATACTGTTTTCCATTGTTAAAGGATAGTGAAATTTTCACGTTTTAAATATTGTCCATTGTTGAAACTGTATCAAAATTGGTCAATGGAATTTTTTCCATTGTTGAAAGTGCCGGAAAGTTGTCATTATAGATAATTTCTAATATAATTATAAATAAATTTTTCATGATAACAATTGAAAAATGATGGCTTAAAGACGAATTTTCTATTGTTGCCGGAAAATTTTCATATTTTAAGATTTCTTCATTGTTGAAAACGTGGGAAAATTTGTCACTATATTGTTTTCCATTGTTAAAGGATAGTGACATTTTCACGTTGTTTATATTGTCCATTGTTGAAACGGTATCAAAACTGGTCAATGGAATTTTTTCCATTGTTGAAAGTTCCGGAAAGTTGTCATTATAGATAATTTCTAATATAATTATAAATAAATTTTTCATGATAACAATTGAAAGATGATGGCTTAAAGACGAATTTTCCATTGTTGCCGGAAAAATTTCATATTTTAAGATTTCTTCATTGTTGAAAGCGTGGGAAATTTCGTCACTATAATTTTTTCCATTGTTAAAGGTTAGGGACATTTTTACGTTTTAAATATTGTTCATTGTTGAAACGGTATCAACATTTGTCAATGGAATTTTTTCCATTGTTGGAAGTGCGGGAATGTTGTAATTTTAGATAATTTCTAATATAATTATAAATAAATTTTTCATGATAACAATTGAAAAATGATGACTTAAAGACGAATTTTCCATTGTTGCCAGAAAAATTTCATATTTTTAGATTTCTTCATTGTTGAAAACGTGGGAAAATTTGTCACTATATTGTTTTCCATTGTTAAAGGATAGTGACATTTTCACGTTGTTTATATTGTCCATTGTTGAAACGGTATCAAAACTGGTCAATGGAATTTTTTCCATTGTTGGAAGTGCCAGAAAGTTGTCATTATATATAACTTCTAATATAATTATAAATAAATTTTTCATAATAACAATTGAAAAATGATGACTTAAAGACGAATTTTCCATTGTTGCCGGAAAATTTCATATTTTAAGATTTCTTCATTGTTGAAAGCGTGGCAAAATTTGTCACTATACTGTTTTCCATTGTTAAAGGATAGTGAAATTTTCACGTTTTAAATATTGTCCATTGTTGAAACTGTATCAAAATTGGTCAATGGAATTTTTTCCATTGTTGAAAGTGCCGGAAAGTTGTCATTATAGATAATTTCTAATATAATTATAAATAAATTTTCAAGATAACAATTGAAAAATGATGGCTTAAAGACGAATTTTCTATTGTTGCCGGAAAATTTTCATATTTTAAGATTTTTTCATTGTTGAAAGCGTGGGAAAATTCGTCACTATAATTTTTTCCATTGTTAAAAGTTAGGGACATTTTTACGTTTTAAATATTGTTCATTGTTGAAACGGTATCAACATTTGTCAATGGAATTTTTTCCATTGTTGGAAGTGCGGGAATGTTGTCATTATAGATAATTTCTAATATAATTATAAATAAATTTTTCATGATAACAATTGAAAAATGATGACTTAAAGACGAATTTTCCATTGTTGCCAGAAAAATTTCATATTTTTAGATTTCTTCATTGTTGAAAACGTGGGAAAATTTGTCACTATATTGTTTTCCATTGTTAAAGGATAGTGACATTTTCACGTTGTTTATATTGTACATTGTTGAAACGGTATCAAAACTGGTCAATGGAATTTTTTCCATTGTTGGAAGTGCCAGAAAGTTGTCATTATATATAACTTCTAATATAATTATAAATAAATTTTTCATAATAACAATTGAAAAATGATGACTTAAAGACGAATTTTCCATTGTTGCCGGAAAAATTTCATATTTTAAGATTTCTTCATTGTTGAAAGCGTGGCAAAATTTGTCACTATACTGTTTTCCATTGTTAAAGGATAGTGAAATTTTCACGTTTTTAATATTGTCCATTGTTGAAACGGTATCAAAATTGGTCAATGGAATTTTTTCCATTGTTGAAAGTGCCGGAAAGTTGTCATTATAGTTAATTTCTAATATAATTATAAATAAATTTTTCATGATAACAATTGAAAAATGATGGCTTAAAGACGAATTTTCCATTGTTGCCGGAAAAATTTCATATTTTAAGATTTCTTCATTGTTGAAAGCGTGGGAAAATTTGTCACTGTAATGTTTTCCCTTGTTAAAGGATAAGGACATTTTTACGTTTTAAATATTGTCCATTGTTGAAACGGTATCATATTTTTCAACGGAATTTTTTCCATTGTTGGAAGTGCGGGAAAGTTGTCATTATAGATAATTTCTAATATAATTATAAAAAAAATTTTCATGATAACAATTGAAAAATGATGACTTAAAGACGAATTTTCCATTGTTCCCAGAAAAATTTCATATTTTTAGATTTCTTCATTGTTGAAAACGTGGGAAAATTTGTCACTATATTGTTTTCCATTGTTAAAGGATAGTGACATTTTCACGTTGTTTATATTGTCCATTGTTGAAACGGTATCAAAACTGGTCAATGGAATTTTTTCCATTGTTGAAAGTTCCGGAAAGTTGTCATTATAGATAATTTCTAATATAATTATAAATAAATTTTTCATGATAACAATTGAAAGATGATGGCTTAAAGACGAATTTTCCATTGTTGCCGGAAAAATTTCATATTTTAAGATTTCTTCATTGTTGAAAGCGTGGGAAATTTCGTCACTATAATTTTTTCCATTGTTAAAGGTTAGGGACATTTTTACGTTTTAAATATTGTTCATTGTTGAAACGGTATCAACATTTGTCAATGGAATTTTTTCCATTGTTGGAAGTGCGGGAATGTTGTCATTTTAGATAATTTCTAATATAATTATAAATAAATTTTTCATGATAACAATTGAAAAATGATGACTTAAAGACGAATTTTCCATTGTTGCCAGAAAAATTTCATATTTTTAGATTTCTTCATTGTTGAAAACGTGGGAAAATTTGTCACTATATTGTTTTCCATTGTTAAAGGATAGTGACATTTTCACGTTGTTTATATTGTCCATTGTTGAAACGGTATCAAAACTGGTCAGTGGAATTTTTTCCATTGTTGGAAGTGCCAGAAAGTTGTCATTATATATAACTTCTAATATAATTATAAATAAATTTTTCATAATAACAATTGAAAAATGATGACTTAAAGACGAATTTTCCATTGTTGCCGGAAAATTTCATATTTTAAGATTTCTTCATTGTTGAAAGCGTGGCAAAATTTGTCACTATACTGTTTTCCATTGTTAAAGGATAGTGAAATTTTCACGTTTTAAATATTGTCCATTGTTGAAACTGTATCAAAATTGGTCAATGGAATTTTTTCCATTGTTGAAAGTGCCGGAAAGTTGTCATTATAGATAATTTCTAATATAATTATAAATAAATTTTTCATGATAACAATTGAAAAATGATGGCTTAAAGACGAATTTTCTATTGTTGCCGGAAAATTTTCATATTTTAAGATTTCTTCATTGTTGAAAACGTGGGAAATTTTGTCACTATATTGTTTTCCATTGTTAAAGGATAGTGACATTTTCACGTTGTTTATATTGTCCATTGTTGAAACGGTATCAAAACTGGTCAATGGAATTTTTTCCATTGTTGAAAGTTCCGGAAAGTTGTCATTATAGATAATTTCTAATATAATTATAAATAAATTTTTCATGATAACAATTGAAAGATGATGGCTTAAAGACGAATTTTCCATTGTTGCCGGAAAAATTTCATATTTTAAGATTTCTTCATTGTTGAAAGCGTGGGAAATTTCGTCACTATAATTTTTTCCATTGTTAAAGGTTAGGGACATTTTTACGTTTTAAATATTGTTCATTGTTGAAACGGTATCAACATTTGTCAATGGAATTTTTTCCATTGTTGGAAGTGCGGGAATGTTGTAATTTTAGATAATTTCTAATATAATTATAAATAAATTTTTCATGATAACAATTGAAAAATGATGACTTAAAGACGAATTTTCCATTGTTGCCAGAAAAATTTCATATTTTTAGATTTCTTCATTGTTGAAAACGTGGGAAAATTTGTCACTATATTGTTTTCCATTGTTAAAGGATAGTGACATTTTCACGTTGTTTATATTGTCCATTGTTGAAACGGTATCAAAACTGGTCAATGGAATTTTTTCCATTGTTGGAAGTGCCAGAAAGTTGTCATTATATATAACTTCTAATATAATTATAAATAAATTTTTCATAATAACAATTGAAAAATGATGACTTAAAGACGAATTTTCCATTGTTGCCGGAAAATTTCATATTTTAAGATTTCTTCATTGTTGAAAGCGTGGCAAAATTTGTCACTATACTGTTTTCCATTGTTAAAGGATAGTGAAATTTTCACGTTTTAAATATTGTCCATTGTTGAAACTGTATCAAAATTGGTCAATGGAATTTTTTCCATTGTTGAAAGTGCCGGAAAGTTGTCATTATAGATAATTTCTAATATAATTATAAATAAATTTTCAAGATAACAATTGAAAAATGATGGCTTAAAGACGAATTTTCTATTGTTGCCGGAAAATTTTCATATTTTAAGATTTCTTCATTGTTGAAAGCGTGGGAAAATTCGTCACTATAATTTTTTCCATTGTTAAAAGTTAGGGACATTTTTACGTTTTAAATATTGTTCATTGTTGAAACGGTATCAACATTTGTCAATGGAATTTTTTCCATTGTTGGAAGTGCGGGAATGTTGTCATTATAGATAATTTCTAATATAATTATAAATAAATTTTTCATGATAACAATTGAAAAATGATGACTTAAAGACGAATTTTCCATTGTTGCCAGAAAAATTTCATATTTTTAGATTTCTTCATTGTTGAAAACGTGGGAAAATTTGTCACTATATTGTTTTCCATTGTTAAAGGATAGTGACATTTTCACGTTGTTTATATTGTACATTGTTGAAACGGTATCAAAACTGGTCAATGGAATTTTTTCCATTGTTGGAAGTGCCAGAAAGTTGTCATTATATATAACTTCTAATATAATTATAAAGAAATTTTTCATAATAACAATTGAAAAATGATGACTTAAAGACGAATTTTCCATTGTTGCCGGAAAAATTTCATATTTTAAGATTTCTTCATTGTTGAAAGCGTGGCAAAATTTGTCACTATACTGTTTTCCATTGTTAAAGGATAGTGAAATTTTCACGTTTTTAATATTGTCCATTGTTGAAACGGTATCAAAATTGGTCAATGGAATTTTTTCCATTGTTGAAAGTGCCGGAAAGTTGTCATTATAGTTAATTTCTAATATAATTATAAATAAATTTTTCATGATAACAATTGAAAAATGATGGCTTAAAGACGAATTTTCCATTGTTGCCGGAAAAATTTCATATTTTAAGATTTCTTCATTGTTGAAAGCGTGGGAAAATTTGTCACTGTAATGTTTTCCCTTGTTAAAGGATAAGGACATTTTTACGTTTTAAATATTGTCCATTGTTGAAACGGTATCATATTTTTCAACGGAATTTTTTCCATTGTTGGAAGTGCGGGAAAATTGTCATTATAGATAATTTCTAATATAATTATAAATAAATTTTTCATAATAACAATTGAAAAATGATGACTTAAAAACGATTTTTCCATTGTTGCCGGAAAAATTTCATATTTAAGATTTCTTCATTGGTGAAAGCGTGGGAAAATTCGTCACTATAATTTTTTCCATTGTTAAAGGTTAGGGACATTTTTACGTTTTAAATATTGTTCATTGTTGAAACGGTATCAACATTTGTCAATAGAATTTTTTCCATTGTTGGAAGTGCGGGAAAGTTGTCATTATAGATAATTTCTAATATAATTATAAATAAATTTTTCATGATAACAATTGAAAAATGATGACTCAAAGACGAATTTTCCATTGTTGCCGGAAAAATTTCATATTTTAAGATTTCTTCATTGTTGAAAGCGTGGGAAATTTCGTCACTATAATTTTTTCCATTGTTAAAGGTTAGGGACATTTTTACGTTTTAAATATTGTCCATTGTTGAAACTGTATCAAAATTGGTCAATGGAATTTTTTCCATTGTTGAAAGTGCCGGAAAGTTGTCATTATAGATAATTTCTAATATAATTATAAATAAATTTTTCATGATAACAATTGAAAAATGATGGCTTAAAGACGAATTTTCTATTGTTGCCGGAAAATTTTCATATTTTAAGATTTCTTCATTGTTGAAAACGTGGGAAAATTTGTCACTATATTGTTTTCCATTGTTAAAGGATAGTGACATTTTCACGTTGTTTATATTGTCCATTGTTGAAACGGTATCAAAACTGGTCAATGGAATTTTTTCCATTGTTGAAAGTTCCGGAAAGTTGTCATTATAGATAATTTCTAATATAATTATAAATAAATTTTTCATTATAACAATTGAAAGATGATGGCTTAAAGACGAATTTTCCATTGTTGCCGGAAAAATTTCATATTTTAAGATTTCTTCATTGTTGAAAGCGTGGGAAATTTCGTCACTATAATTTTTTCCATTGTTAAAGGTTAGGGACATTTTTACGTTTTAAATATTGTTCATTGTTGAAACGGTATCAACATTTGTCAATGGAATTTTTTCCATTGTTGGAAGTGCGGGAATGTTGTAATTTTAGATAATTTCTAATATAATTATAAATAAATTTTTCATGATAACAATTGAAAAATGATGACTTAAAGACGAATTTTCCATTGTTGCCAGAAAAATTTCATATTTTTAGATTTCTTCATTGTTGAAAACGTGGGAAAATTTGTCACTATATTGTTTTCCATTGTTAAAGGATAGTGACATTTTCACGTTGTTTATATTGTCCATTGTTGAAACGGTATCAAAACTGGTCAATGGAATTTTTTCCATTGTTGGAAGTGCCAGAAAGTTGTCATTATATATAACTTCTAATATAATTATAAATAAATTTTTCATAATAACAATTGAAAAATGATGACTTAAAGACGAATTTTCCATTGTTGCCGGAAAATTTCATATTTTAAGATTTCTTCATTGTTGAAAGCGTGGCAAAATTTGTCACTATACTGTTTTCCATTGTTAAAGGATAGTGAAATTTTCACGTTTTAAATATTGTCCATTGTTGAAACTGTATCAAAATTGGTCAATGGAATTTTTTCCATTGTTGAAAGTGCCGGAAAGTTGTCATTATAGATAATTTCTAATATAATTATAAATAAATTTTCAAGATAACAATTGAAAAATGATGGCTTAAAGACGAATTTTCTATTGTTGCCGGAAAATTTTCATATTTTAAGATTTTTTCATTGTTGAAAGCGTGGGAAAATTCGTCACTATAATTTTTTCCATTGTTAAAAGTTAGGGACATTTTTACGTTTTAAATATTGTTCATTGTTGAAACGGTATCAACATTTGTCAATGGAATTTTTTCCATTGTTGGAAGTGCGGGAATGTTGTCATTATAGATAATTTCTAATATAATTATAAATAAATTTTTCATGATAACAATTGAAAAATGATGACTTAAAGACGAATTTTCCATTGTTGCCAGAAAAATTTCATATTTTTAGATTTCTTCATTGTTGAAAACGTGGGAAAATTTGTCACTATATTGTTTTCCATTGTTAAAGGATAGTGACATTTTCACGTTGTTTATATTGTACATTGTTGAAACGGTATCAAAACTGGTCAATGGAATTTTTTCCATTGTTGGAAGTGCCAGAAAGTTGTCATTATATATAACTTCTAATATAATTATAAATAAATTTTTCATAATAACAATTGAAAAATGATGACTTAAAGACGAATTTTCCATTGTTGCCGGAAAAATTTCATATTTTAAGATTTCTTCATTGTTGAAAGCGTGGCAAAATTTGTCACTATACTGTTTTCCATTGTTAAAGGATAGTGAAATTTTCACGTTTTTAATATTGTCCATTGTTGAAACGGTATCAAAATTGGTCAATGGAATTTTTTCCATTGTTGAAAGTGCCGGAAAGTTGTCATTATAGTTAATTTCTAATATAATTATAAATAAATTTTTCATGATAACAATTGACAAATGATGGCTTAAAGACGAATTTTCCATTGTTGCCGGAAAAATTTCATATTTTAAGATTTCTTCATTGTTGAAAGCGTGGGAAAATTTGTCACTGTAATGTTTTCCCTTGTTAAAGGATAAGGACATTTTTACGTTTTAAATATTGTCCATTGTTGAAACGGTATCATATTTTTCAACGGAATTTTTTCCATTGTTGGAAGTGCGGGAAAGTTGTCATTATAGATAATTTCTAATATAATTATAAAAAAAATTTTCATGATAACAATTGAAAAATGATGACTTAAAGACGAATTTTCCATTGTTGCCAGAAAAATTTCATATTTTTAGATTTCTTCATTGTTGAAAACGTGGGAAAATTTGTCACTATATTGTTTTCCATTGTTAAAGGATAGTGACATTTTCACGTTGTTTATATTGTCCATTGTTGAAACGGTATCAAAACTGGTCAATGGAATTTTTTCCATTGTTGAAAGTTCCGGAAAGTTGTCATTATAGATAATTTCTAATATAATTATAAATAAATTTTTCATGATAACAATTGAAAGATGATGGCTTAAAGACGAATTTTCCATTGTTGCCGGAAAAATTTCATATTTTAAGATTTCTTCATTGTTGAAAGCGTGGGAAATTTCGTCACTATAATTTTTTCCATTGTTAAAGGTTAGGGACATTTTTACGTTTTAAATATTGTTCATTGTTGAAACGGTATCAACATTTGTCAATGGAATTTTTTCCATTGTTGGAAGTGCGGGAATGTTGTCATTTTAGATAATTTCTAATATAATTATAAATAAATTTTTCATGATAACAATTGAAAAATGATGACTTAAAGACGAATTTTCCATTGTTGCCAGAAAAATTTCATATTTTTAGATTTCTTCATTGTTGAAAACGTGGGAAAATTTGTCACTATATTGTTTTCCATTGTTAAAGGATAGTGACATTTTCACGTTGTTTATATTGTCCATTGTTGAAACGGTATCAAAACTGGTCAGTGGAATTTTTTCCATTGTTGGAAGTGCCAGAAAGTTGTCATTATATATAACTTCTAATATAATTATAAATAAATTTTTCATAATAACAATTGAAAAATGATGACTTAAAGACGAATTTTCCATTGTTGCCGGAAAATTTCATATTTTAAGATTTCTTCATTGTTGAAAGCGTGGCAAAATTTGTCACTATACTGTTTTCCATTGTTAAAGGATAGTGAAATTTTCACGTTTTAAATATTGTCCATTGTTGAAACTGTATCAAAATTGGTCAATGGAATTTTTTCCATTGTTGAAAGTGCCGGAAAGTTGTCATTATAGATAATTTCTAATATAATTATAAATAAATTTTTCATGATAACAATTGAAAAATGATGGCTTAAAGACGAATTTTCTATTGTTGCCGGAAAATTTTCATATTTTAAGATTTCTTCATTGTTGAAAACGTGGGAAATTTTGTCACTATATTGTTTTCCATTGTTAAAGGATAGTGACATTTTCACGTTGTTTATATTGTCCATTGTTGAAACGGTATCAAAACTGGTCAATGGAATTTTTTCCATTGTTGAAAGTTCCGGAAAGTTGTCATTATAGATAATTTCTAATATAATTATAAATAAATTTTTCATGATAACAATTGAAAGATGATGGCTTAAAGACGAATTTTCCATTGTTGCCGGAAAAATTTCATATTTTAAGATTTCTTCATTGTTGAAAGCGTGGGAAATTTCGTCACTATAATTTTTTCCATTGTTAAAGGTTAGGGACATTTTTACGTTTTAAATATTGTTCATTGTTGAAACGGTATCAACATTTGTCAATGGAATTTTTTCCATTGTTGGAAGTGCGGGAATGTTGTAATTTTAGATAATTTCTAATATAATTATAAATAAATTTTTCATGATAACAATTGAAAAATGATGACTTAAAGACGAATTTTCCATTGTTGCCAGAAAAATTTCATATTTTTAGATTTCTTCATTGTTGAAAACGTGGGAAAATTTGTCACTATATTGTTTTCCATTGTTAAAGGATAGTGACATTTTCACGTTGTTTATATTGTCCATTGTTGAAACGGTATCAAAACTGGTCAATGGAATTTTTTCCATTGTTGGAAGTGCCAGAAAGTTGTCATTATATATAACTTCTAATATAATTATAAATAAATTTTTCATAATAACAATTGAAAAATGATGACTTAAAGACGAATTTTCCATTGTTGCCGGAAAATTTCATATTTTAAGATTTCTTCATTGTTGAAAGCGTGGCAAAATTTGTCACTATACTGTTTTCCATTGTTAAAGGATAGTGAAATTTTCACGTTTTAAATATTGTCCATTGTTGAAACTGTATCAAAATTGGTCAATGGAATTTTTTCCATTGTTGAAAGTGCCGGAAAGTTGTCATTATAGATAATTTCTAATATAATTATAAATAAATTTTCAAGATAACAATTGAAAAATGATGGCTTAAAGACGAATTTTCTATTGTTGCCGGAAAATTTTCATATTTTAAGATTTCTTCATTGTTGAAAGCGTGGGAAAATTCGTCACTATAATTTTTTCCATTGTTAAAAGTTAGGGACATTTTTACGTTTTAAATATTGTTCATTGTTGAAACGGTATCAACATTTGTCAATGGAATTTTTTCCATTGTTGGAAGTGCGGGAATGTTGTCATTATAGATAATTTCTAATATAATTATAAATAAATTTTTCATGATAACAATTGAAAAATGATGACTTAAAGACGAATTTTCCATTGTTGCCAGAAAAATTTCATATTTTTAGATTTCTTCATTGTTGAAAACGTGGGAAAATTTGTCACTATATTGTTTTCCATTGTTAAAGGATAGTGACATTTTCACGTTGTTTATATTGTACATTGTTGAAACGGTATCAAAACTGGTCAATGGAATTTTTTCCATTGTTGGAAGTGCCAGAAAGTTGTCATTATATATAACTTCTAATATAATTATAAAGAAATTTTTCATAATAACAATTGAAAAATGATGACTTAAAGACGAATTTTCCATTGTTGCCGGAAAAATTTCATATTTTAAGATTTCTTCATTGTTGAAAGCGTGGCAAAATTTGTCACTATACTGTTTTCCATTGTTAAAGGATAGTGAAATTTTCACGTTTTTAATATTGTCCATTGTTGAAACGGTATCAAAATTGGTCAATGGAATTTTTTCCATTGTTGAAAGTGCCGGAAAGTTGTCATTATAGTTAATTTCTAATATAATTATAAATAAATTTTTCATGATAACAATTGAAAAATGATGGCTTAAAGACGAATTTTCCATTGTTGCCGGAAAAATTTCATATTTTAAGATTTCTTCATTGTTGAAAGCGTGGGAAAATTTGTCACTGTAATGTTTTCCCTTGTTAAAGGATAAGGACATTTTTACGTTTTAAATATTGTCCATTGTTGAAACGGTATCATATTTTTCAACGGAATTTTTTCCATTGTTGGAAGTGCGGGAAAATTGTCATTATAGATAATTTCTAATATAATTATAAATAAATTTTTCATAATAACAATTGAAAAATGATGACTTAAAAACGATTTTTCCATTGTTGCCGGAAAAATTTCATATTTAAGATTTCTTCATTGGTGAAAGCGTGGGAAAATTCGTCACTATAATTTTTTCCATTGTTAAAGGTTAGGGACATTTTTACGTTTTAAATATTGTTCATTGTTGAAACGGTATCAACATTTGTCAATAGAATTTTTTCCATTGTTGGAAGTGCGGGAAAGTTGTCATTATAGATAATTTCTAATATAATTATAAATAAATTTTTCATGATAACAATTGAAAAATGATGACTCAAAGACGAATTTTCCATTGTTGCCGGAAAAATTTCATATTTTAAGATTTCTTCATTGTTGAAAGCGTGGGAAAATTTGTCACTGTAATGTTTTCCCTTGTTAAAGGATAAGGACATTTTTACGTTTTAAATATTGTCCATAGTTGAAACGGTATCAATATTTTTCAGCGGAATTTTTTCCATTGTTTGAAGTGCGGGAAAGTTGTCATTATAGATAATTTCTAATATAATTATAAATAAATTTTTGAGAATAACAATTGAAAAATGATGACTTAAAAACGATTTTTCCATTGTTGCCGGAAAAATTTCATATTTAAGATTTCTTCATTGGTGAAAGCGTGGGAAAATTCGTCACTATAATTTTTTCCATTGTTAAAGGTTAGGGACATTTTTACGTTTTAAATATTGTTCATTGTTGAAACGGTATCAAAACTGGTCAATGGAATTTTTTCCATTGTTGGAAGTGCCAGAAAGTTGTCATTATATATAACTTCTAATATAATTATAAATAATTTTTTCATAATAACAATTGAAAAATGATGACTTAAAGACGAATTTTCCATTGTTGCCGGAAAAATTTCATATTTTAAGATTTCTTCATTGTTGAAAGCGTGGCAAAATTTGTCACTATATTGTTTTCCATTGTTAAAGGATAGTGAAATTTTCACGTTTTAAATATTGTCCATTGTTGAAACGGTATAAAAATTGGTCAATGGAATTTTTTCTATTGTTGAAAGTGCCGGAAAGTTGTCATTATAGATAATTTCTAATATAATTATAAATAAATTTTTCATGATAACAATTGAAAAATGATGGCTTAAAGACGAATTTTCCATTGTTGCCGGAAAAATTTCATATTTTAAGATTTCTTCATTGTTGAAAGCGTGGGAAAATTCGTCACTATAATTTTTTCCATTGTTAAAGGTTAGGGACATTTTTACGTTTTAAATATTGTTCATTGTTGAAACGGTATCAACATTTGTCAATGGAATTTTTTGCATTGTTGGAAGTGCGGGAATGTTGTCATAGATAATTACTAATATAATTATAAATAAATTTTTCATGATAACAATTGAAAAATGATGACTTAAAGACGAATTTTCCATTGTTGCCAGAAAAATTTCATATTTTTAGATTTCTTCATTGTTGAAAACGTGGGAAAATTTGTCACTATATTGTTTTCCATTGTTAAAGGATAGTGACATTTTCACGTTGTTTATATTGTACATTGTTGAAACGGTATCAAAACTGGTCAATGGAATTTTTTCCATTGTTGGAAGTGCCAGAAAGTTGTCATTATATATAACTTCTAATATAATTATAAATAAATTTTTCATAATAACAATTGAAAAATGATGACTTAAAGACGAATTTTCCATTGTTGCCGGAAAATTTCATATTTTAAGATTTCTTCATTGGTGAAAGCGTGGGAAAATTCGTCACTATAATTTTTTCCATTGTTAAAGGTCAGGGACATTTTTACGTTTTAAATATTGTTCATTGTTGAAACGGTATCATTATTTGTCAATGGAATTTTTTCCATTGTTGGAAGTGCGGGAAAGTTGTCATTATAGATAATTTCTAATATAATTATAAATAAATTTTTCATGATAACAATTGAAAAATGATGACTTAAAGACGAATTTTCCATTGTTGCCGGAAAAATTTCATATTTTAAGATTTCTTCATTGTTGAAAGCGTGGGAAAATTTGTCACTGTAATGTTTTCCCTTGTTAAAGGATAAGGACATTTTTACGTTTTAAATATTGTCCATTGTTGAAACGGTATCAATATTTATCAACGGAATTTTTTCCATTGTTGGAAGTGCGGGAAAGTTGTCATTATAGATAATTTCTAATATAATTATAAAAAAAATTTTCATGATAACAATTGAAAAATGATGACTTAAAGACGAATTTTCCATTGTTGCCAGAAAAATTTCATATTTTTAGATTTCTTCATTGTTGAAAACGTGGGAAAATTTGTCACTATATTGTTTTCCATTGTTAAAGGATAGTGACATTTTCACATTGTTTATATTGTCCATTGTTGAAACGGTATCAAAACTGGTCAATGGAATTTTTTCCATTGTTGAAAGTTCCGGAAAGTTGTCATTATAGATAATTTCTAATGTAATTATAAATAAATTTTTCATGATAACAATTGAAAGATGATGGCTTAAAGACGAATTTTCCATTGTTGCCGGAAAAATTTCATATTTTAAGATTTCTTCATTGTTGAAAGCGTGGGAAATTTCGTCACTATAATTTTTTCCATTGTTAAAGGTTAGGGACATTTTTACGTTTTAAATATTGTTCATTGTTGAAACGGTATCAACATTTGTCAATGGAATTTTTTCCATTGTTGGAAGTGCGGGAATGTTGTCATTTTAGATAATTTCTAATATAATTATAAATAAATTTTTCATGATAACAATTGAAAAATGATGACTTAAAGACGAATTTTCCATTGTTGCCAGAAAAATTTCATATTTTTAGATTTCTTCATTGTTGAAAACGTGGGAAAATGTGTCACTATATTGTTTTCCATTGTTAAAGGATAGTGACATTTTCACGTTGTTTATATTGTCCATTGTTGAAACGGTATCAAAACTGGTCAGTGGAATTTTTTCCATTGTTGGAAGTGCCAGAAAGTTGTCATTATATATAACTTCTAATATAATTATAAATAAATTTTTCATAATAACAATTGAAAAATGATGACTTAAAGACGAATTTTCCATTGTTGCCGGAAAATTTCATATTTTAAGATTTCTTCATTGTTGAAAGCGTGGCAAAATTTGTCACTATACTGTTTTCCATTGTTAAAGGATAGTGAAATTTTCACGTTTTAAATATTGTCCATTGTTGAAACTGTATCAAAATTGGTCAATGGAATTTTTTCCATTGTTGAAAGTGCCGGAAAGTTGTCATTATAGATAATTTCTAATATAATTATAAATAAATTTTTCATGATAACAATTGAAAAATGATGGCTTAAAGACGAATTTTCTATTGTTGCCGGAAAATTTTCATATTTTAAGATTTCTTCATTGTTGAAAACGTGGGAAAATTTGTCACTATATTGTTTTCCATTGTTAAAGGATAGTGACATTTTCACGTTGTTTATATTGTCCATTGTTGAAACGGTATCAAAACTGGTCAATGGAATTTTTTCCATTGTTGAAAGTTCCGGAAAGTTGTCATTATAGATAATTTCTAATATAATTATAAATAAATTTTTCATGATAACAATTGAAAGATGATGGCTTAAAGACGAATTTTCCATTGTTGCCGGAAAAATTTCATATTTTAAGATTTCTTCATTGTTGAAAGCGTGGGAAATTTCGTCACTATAATTTTTTCCATTGTTAAAGGTTAGGGACATTTTTACGTTTTAAATATTGTTCATTGTTGAAACGGTATCAACATTTGTCAATGGAATTTTTTCCATTGTTGGAAGTGCGGGAATGTTGTAATTTTAGATAATTTCTAATATAATTATAAATAAATTTTTCATGATAACAATTGAAAAATGATGACTTAAAGACGAATTTTCCATTGTTGCCAGAAAAATTTCATATTTTTAGATTTCTTCATTGTTGAAAACGTGGGAAAATTTGTCACTATATTGTTTTCCATTGTTAAAGGATAGTGACATTTTCACGTTGTTTATATTGTCCATTGTTGAAACGGTATCAAAACTGGTCAATGGAATTTTTTCCATTGTTGGAAGTGCCAGAAAGTTGTCATTATATATAACTTCTAATATAATTATAAATAAATTTTTCATAATAACAATTGAAAAATGATGACTTAAAGACGAATTTTCCATTGTTGCCGGAAAATTTCATATTTTAAGATTTCTTCATTGTTGAAAGCGTGGCAAAATTTGTCACTATACTGTTTTCCATTGTTAAAGGATAGTGAAATTTTCACGTTTTAAATATTGTCCATTGTTGAAACTGTATCAAAATTGGTCAATGGAATTTTTTCCATTGTTGAAAGTGCCGGAAAGTTGTCATTATAGATAATTTCTAATATAATTATAAATAAATTTTCATGATAACAATTGAAAAATGATGGCTTAAAGACGAATTTTCTATTGTTGCCGGAAAATTTTCATATTTTAAGATTTCTTCATTGTTGAAAGCGTGGGAAAATTCGTCACTATAATTTTTTCCATTGTTAAAAGTTAGGGACATTTTTACGTTTTAAATATTGTTCATTGTTGAAACGGTATCAACATTTGTCAATGGAATTTTTTCCATTGTTGGAAGTGCGGGAATGTTGTCATTATAGATAATTTCTAATATAATTATAAATAAATTTTTCATGATAACAATTGAAAAATGATGACTTAAAGACGAATTTTCCATTGTTGCCAGAAAAATTTCATATTTTTAGATTTCTTCATTGTTGAAAACGTGGGAAAATTTGTCACTATATTGTTTTCCATTGTTAAAGGATAGTGACATTTTCACGTTGTTTATATTGTACATTGTTGAAACGGTATCAAAACTGGTCAATGGAATTTTTTCCATTGTTGGAAGTGCCAGAAAGTTGTCATTATATATAACTTCTAATATAATTATAAATAAATTTTTCATAATAACAATTGAAAAATGATGACTTAAAGACGAATTTTCCATTGTTGCCGGAAAAATTTCATATTTTAAGATTTCTTCATTGTTGAAAGCGTGGCAAAATTTGTCACTATACTCTTTTCCATTGTTAAAGGATAGTGAAATTTTCACGTTTTTAATATTGTCCATTGTTGAAACGGTATCAAAATTGGTCAATGGAATTTTTTCCATTGTTGAAAGTGCCGGAAAGTTGTCATTATAGTTAATTTCTAATATAATTATAAATAAATTTTTCATGATAACAATTGAAAAATGATGGCTTAAAGACGAATTTTCCATTGTTGCCGGAAAAATTTCATATTTTAAGATTTCTTCATTGTTGAAAGCGTGGGAAAATTTGTCACTGTAATGTTTTCCCTTGTTAAAGGATAAGGACATTTTTACGTTTTAAATATTGTCCATTGTTGAAACGGTATCAATATTTTTCAACGGAATTTTTTCCATTGTTGGAAGTACGGGAAAGTTGTCATTATAGGTAATTTCTAATATAATTATAAATAAATTTTTCATAATAACAACTGAAAAATGATGACTTAAAGACGAATTTCTCATTGTTGCCGGAAAATTTTCATATTTTAAGGTTTCTTCATTGTTGAAAGGGTGGGAAATTTTGTCAGTATATTGTTTACCATTGTTAAAGGATAGTGACATTTTGACGTTTTCAATATTGTACATTGTTGAAACGGTATCAAAATTGGTCAATGGAATTTTTTCCATTGTTGGAAGTGCGGGAAAGTTGTCATTATAGATAATTTCTAATATAATTATAAATAAATTTTTCATAATAACAATTGAAAAATGATGACTTAAAAACGATTTTTCCATTGTTGCCGGAAAAATTCCATATTTTAAGATTTCTTCATTGGTGAAAGCGTGGGAAAATTCGTCACTATAATTTTTTCCATTGTTAAAGGTCAGGGACATTTTTACGTTTTAAATATTGTTCATTGTTGAAACGGTATCATTATTTTTCAATGGAATTTTTTCCATTGTTAGAAGTGCGGGAAAGTTGTCATTATAGATAATTTCTAATATAATTGTAAATAAATTTTTCATGATAACAATTGAAAAATGATGACTTAAAGACGAATTTTCCATTGTTGCCGGAAAAATTTCATATTTTAAGATTTCTTCATTGTTGAAAGCGTGGGAAAATTTGTCACTGTAATGTTTTCCCTTGTTAAAGGATAAGGACATTTTCACGTTGTTAATATTGTCCATTGTTGAAACGGTATCAAAACTGGTCAATGGAATTTTTTTCCATTGTTGAAAGTGCCGGAAAGTTGTCATTATAGATAATTTCTAATATAATTATAAATAAATTTTTCATGATAACAATTGAAAAATGATGGCTTAAAGACGAATTTTCCATTGTTGCCGGAAAAATTTTCATATTTTAAGATTTCTTCATTGTTGAAAGCGTGGGAAAATTCGTCACTATAATTTTTGCCATTGTTAAAGGTTAGGGACATTTTTACGTTTTAAATATTGTTCATTGTTGAAACGGTATCAACATTTGTCAATGGAATTTTTTCCATTGTTGGAAGTGCGGGAATGTTGTCATTATAGATAATTTCTAATATAATTATAAATAAATTTTTCATGATAACAATTGAAAAATGATGACTTAAAGACGAATTTTCCATTGTTGCCGGAAAATTTCATATTTTAAGATTTCTTCATTGTTGAAAGCGTGGCAAAATTTGTCATTATACTGTTTTCCATTGTTAAAGGATAGTGAAATTTTCACGTTGTTTATATTGTCCATTGTTGAAACGGTATCAAAATTGGTCAATGGAATTTTTTCCATTGTTGAAAGTGCCGGAAATTTGTCATTA
The DNA here is from genome assembly GCA_963931845.1 of Maratus michaelseni. Taxonomy (NCBI): domain Eukaryota; kingdom Metazoa; phylum Arthropoda; class Arachnida; order Araneae; family Salticidae; genus Maratus; species Maratus michaelseni. The sequence goes on along the minus strand of CAWVPG010000094.1, from coordinate 566,996 downwards.
TAGATAATTTCTAATATAATTATAAATAAATTTTTCATGATAACAATTGAAAAATGATGGCTTAAAGACGAATTTTCCATTGTTGCCGGAAAAATTTCATATTTTAAGATTTCTTCATTGTTGAAAGCGTGGAAAAATTTGTCACTATAATGTTTTCCATTGTTAAAGGATAGGGACATTTTTACGTTTTAAATATTGTCCATTGTTGAAACGGTATCAATATTTCTCAGCGGAATTATTTCCATTGTTGGAAGTGCGGGAAAGTTGTCATTATAGATAATTTCTAATGCAATTATAAATAAATTTTTCATAATAACAACTGAAAAATGATGACTTAAAGACGAATTTTTCATTGTTGCCGGAAAATTTTCATATTTTAAGATTTCTTCATTGGTGAAAGCGTGGAAAATTTCGTCACTATAATTTTTTCCATTGTTAAAGGTTAGGGACATTTTTACGTTTTAAATATTGTCCATTGTTGAAACGGTATCAACATTTGTCAATAGAATTTTTTCCATTGTTGGAAGTGCGGGAAAGTTGTCATTATAGATAATTTCTAATATAATTATAAATAAATTTTTCATGATAACAATTGAAAAATGATGACTCAAAGACGAATTTTCCATTGTTGCCGGAAAAATTTCATATTTTAAGATTTCTTCATTGTTGAAAGCGTGGGAAAAATTGTCACTGTAATGTTTTCCCTTGTTAAAGGATAAGGATATTTTTACGCTTTAAATATTGTCCATTGTTGAAACGGTATCAATATTTTTCAGCGGAATTTTTTCCATTGTTGGAAGTGCGGGAAAGTTGTCATTATAGATAATTTCTAATATAATTATAAATAAATTTTTGATAATAACAATTGAAAAATGATGACTTAAAAACGATTTTTCCATTGTTGCCGGAAAAATTTTATATTTTAAGATTTCTTCATTGGTGAAAGCGTGGGAAAATTCGTCACTATAATTTTTTCCATTGTTAAAGGTCAGGGACATTTTTACGTTTTAAATATTGTTCATTGTTGAAACGGTATCATTATTTGTCAATGGAATTTTTTCCATTGTTGGAAGTGCGGGAAAGTTGTCATTATAGATAATTTCTAATATAATTATAAATAAATTTTCCATGATAACAATTGAAAAATGATGACTTAAAGACGAATTTTCAGTTGTTGCCGGAAAAATTTCATATTTTAAGATTTCTTCATTGTTGAAAGCGTGGGAAAATTTGTCACTGTAATGTTTTCCCTTGTTAAAGGATAAGGACATTTTTACGTTTTAAATAATGTCCATTGTTGAAACGGTATCAATATTTTTCAACGGAATTTTTTCCATTGTTGGAAGTGCGGGAAAGTTGTCATTATAGATAATTTCTAATATAATTATAAATAAATTTTTCATGATAACAATTGAAAAATGATGGCTTAAAGACGAATTTTCCATTGTTGCCGGAAAATTTTCATATTTTAAGATTTCTTCTTTGTTGAAAGCGTGGGAAAATTCGTCACTATATTGTTTTCCATTGTTAAAGGATAGTGACATTTTCACGTTGTTTATATTGTACATTGTTGAAACGGTATCAAAACTGGTCAATGGAATTTTTTCCATTGTTGGAAGTGCCAGAAAGTTGTCATTATATATAACTTCTAATATAATTATAAATAAATTTTTCATAATAACAATTGAAAAATGATGACTTAAAGACGAATTTTCCATTGTTGCCGGAAAAATTTCATATTTTAAGATTTCTTCATTGTTGAAAGCGTGGCAAAATTTGTCACTATATTGTTTTCCATTGTTAAAGGATAGTGAAATTTTCACGTTTTAAATATTGTCCATTGTTGAAACGGTATCAAAATTGGTCAATGGAATTTTTTCTATTGTTGAAAGTGCCGGAAAGTTGTCATTATAGATAATTTCTAATATAATTATAAATAAATTTTTCATGATAACAATTGAAAAATGATGGCTTAAAGACGAATTTTCCATTGTTGCCGGAAAAATTTCATATTTTAAGATTTCTTCATTGTTGAAAGCGTGGGAAAATTCGTCACTATAATTTTTTCCATTGTTAAAGGTTAGGGACATTTTTACGTTTTAAATATTGTTCATTGTTGAAACGGTATCAACATTTGTCAATGGAATTTTTTGCATTGTTGGAAGTGCGGGAATGTTGTCATTATAGATAATTTCTAATATAATTGTAAATAAATTTTTCATGATAACAATTGAAAAATGATGACTTAAAACGAATTTTCCATTGTTGCCAGAAAAATTTCATATTTTTAGATTTCTTCATTGTTGAAAACGTGGGGAAATTTGTCACTATATTGTTTTCCATTGTTAAAGGATAGTGACATTTTCACGTTGTTTATATTGTCCATTGTTGAAACGGTATCAAAACTGGTCAATGGAATTTTTTCCATTGTTGGAAGTGCCAGAATGTTGTCATTATATATAACTTCTAATATAATTATAAATAAATTTTTCATAATAACAACTGAAAAATGATGACTTAAAGACGAATTTCTCATTGTTGCCGGAAAATTTTCATATTTTAAGGTTTCTTCATTGTTGAAAGGGTGGGAAATTTTGTCAGTATATTGTTTACCATTGTTAAAGGATAGTGACATTTTGACGTTTTCAATATTGTACATTGTTGAAACGGTATCAAAATTGGTCAATGGAATTTTTTCCATTGTTGGAAGTGCGGGAAAGTTGTCATTATAGATAATTTCTAATATAATTATAAATAAATTTTTCATAATAACAATTGAAAAATGATGACTTAAAAACGATTTTTCCATTGTTGCCGGAAAAATTCCATATTTTAAGATTTCTTCATTGGTGAAAGCGTGGGAAAATTCGTCACTATAATTTTTTCCATTGTTAAAGGTCAGGGACATTTTTACGTTTTAAATATTGTTCATTGTTGAAACGGTATCATTATTTTTCAATGGAATTTTTTCCATTGTTAGAAGTGCGGGAAAGTTGTCATTATAGATAATTTCTAATATAATTGTAAATAAATTTTTCATGATAACAATTGAAAAATGATGACTTAAAGACGAATTTTCCATTGTTGCCGGAAAAATTTCATATTTTAAGATTTCTTCATTGTTGAAAGCGTGGGAAAATTTGTCACTGTAATGTTTTCCCTTGTTAAAGGATAAGGACATTTTCACGTTGTTAATATTGTCCATTGTTGAAACGGTATCAAAACTGGTCAATGGAATTTTTTTCCATTGTTGAAAGTGCCGGAAAGTTGTCATTATAGATAATTTCTAATATAATTATAAATAAATTTTTCATGATAACAATTGAAAAATGATGGCTTAAAGACGAATTTTCCATTGTTGCCGGAAAAATTTTCATATTTTAAGATTTCTTCATTGTTGAAAGCGTGGGAAAATTCGTCACTATAATTTTTGCCATTGTTAAAGGTTAGGGACATTTTTACGTTTTAAATATTGTTCATTGTTGAAACGGTATCAACATTTGTCAATGGAATTTTTTCCATTGTTGGAAGTGCGGGAATGTTGTCATTATAGATAATTTCTAATATAATTATAAATAAATTTTTCATGATAACAATTGAAAAATGATGACTTAAAGACGAATTTTCCATTGTTGCCGGAAAATTTCATATTTTAAGATTTCTTCATTGTTGAAAGCGTGGCAAAATTTGTCATTATACTGTTTTCCATTGTTAAAGGATAGTGAAATTTTCACGTTGTTTATATTGTCCATTGTTGAAACGGTATCAAAATTGGTCAATGGAATTTTTTCCATTGTTGAAAGTGCCGGAAATTTGTCATTATAGATAATTTCTAATATAATTATAAATAAATTTTTCATGATAACAATTGAAAAATGATGGCTTAAAGACGAATTTTCCATTGTTGCCGGAAAAATTTCATATTTTAAGATTTCTTCATTGTTGAAAGCGTGGAAAAATTTGTCACTATAATGTTTTCCATTGTTAAAGGATAGGGACATTTTTACGTTTTAAATATTGTCCATTGTTGAAACGGTATCAATATTTCTCAGCGGAATTATTTCCATTGTTGGAAGTGCGGGAAAGTTGTCATTATAGATAATTTCTAATGCAATTATAAATAAATTTTTCATAATAACAACTGAAAAATGATGACTTAAAGACGAATTTTTCATTGTTGCCGGAAAATTTTCATATTTTAAGATTTCTTCATTGGTGAAAGCGTGGGAAATTTCGTCACTATAATTTTTTCCATTGTTAAAGGTTAGGGACATTTTTACGTTTTAAATATTGTCCATTGTTGAAACGGTATCAACATTTGTCAATAGAATTTTTTCCATTGTTGGAAGTGCGGGAAAGTTGTCATTATAGATAATTTCTAATATAATTATAAATAAATTTTTCATGATAACAATTGAAAAATGATGACTCAAAGACGAATTTTCCATTGTTGCCGGAAAAATTTCATATTTTAAGATTTCTTCATTGTTGAAAGCGTGGGAAAAATTGTCACTGTAATGTTTTCCCTTGTTAAAGGATAAGGATATTTTTACGCTTTAAATATTGTCCATTGTTGAAACGGTATCAATATTTTTCAGCGGAATTTTTTCCATTGTTGGAAGTGCGGGAAAGTTGTCATTATAGATAATTTCTAATATAATTATAAATAAATTTTTGATAATAACAATTGAAAAATGATGACTTAAAAACGATTTTTCCATTGTTGCCGGAAAAATTTTATATTTTAAGATTTCTTCATTGGTGAAAGCGTGGGAAAATTCGTCACTATAATTTTTTCCATTGTTAAAGGTCAGGGACATTTTTACGTTTTAAATATTGTTCATTGTTGAAACGGTATCATTATTTGTCAATGGAATTTTTTCCATTGTTGGAAGTGCGGGAAAGTTGTCATTATAGATAATTTCTAATATAATTATAAATAAATTTTCCATGATAACAATTGAAAAATGATGACTTAAAGACGAATTTTCAGTTGTTGCCGGAAAAATTTCATATTTTAAGATTTCTTCATTGTTGAAAGCGTGGGAAAATTTGTCACTGTAATGTTTTCCCTTGTTAAAGGATAAGGACATTTTTACGTTTTAAATAATGTCCATTGTTGAAACGGTATCAATATTTTTCAACGGAATTTTTTCCATTGTTGGAAGTGCGGGAAAGTTGTCATTATAGATAATTTCTAATATAATTATAAATAAATTTTTCATGATAACAATTGAAAAATGATGGCTTAAAGACGAATTTTCCATTGTTGCCGGAAAATTTTCATATTTTAAGATTTCTTCTTTGTTGAAAGCGTGGGAAAATTCGTCACTATATTGTTTTCCATTGTTAAAGGATAGTGACATTTTCACGTTGTTTATATTGTACATTGTTGAAACGGTATCAAAACTGGTCAATGGAATTTTTTCCATTGTTGGAAGTGCCAGAAAGTTGTCATTATATATAACTTCTAATATAATTATAAATAAATTTTTCATAATAACAATTGAAAAATGATGACTTAAAGACGAATTTTCCATTGTTGCCGGAAAAATTTCATATTTTAAGATTTCTTCATTGTTGAAAGCGTGGCAAAATTTGTCACTATATTGTTTTCCATTGTTAAAGGATAGTGAAATTTTCACGTTTTAAATATTGTCCATTGTTGAAACGGTATCAAAATTGGTCAATGGAATTTTTTCTATTGTTGAAAGTGCCGGAAAGTTGTCATTATAGATAATTTCTAATATAATTATAAATAAATTTTTCATGATAACAATTGAAAAATGATGGCTTAAAGACGAATTTTCCATTGTTGCCGGAAAAATTTCATATTTTAAGATTTCTTCATTGTTGAAAGCGTGGGAAAATTCGTCACTATATTGTTTTCCATTGTTAAAGGATAGTGACATTTTCACGTTGTTTATATTGTACATTGTTGAAACGGTATCAAAACTGGTCAATGGAATTTTTTCCATTGTTGGAAGTGCAAGAAAGTTGTCATTATATATAACTTCTAATATAATTATAAATAAACTTTCATAATAACAATTGAAAAATGATGACTTAAAGACGAATTTTCCATTGTTGCCGGAAAAATTTCATATTTTAAGATTTCTTCATTGTTGAAAGCGTGGCAAAATTTGTCACTATATTGTTTTCCATTGTTAAAGGATAGTGAAATTTTCACGTTTTAAATATTGTCCATTGTTTAAACGGTATCAAAATTGGTCAATGGAATTTTTTCTATTGTTGAAAGTGCCGGAAAGTTGTCATTATAGATAATTTCTAATATAATTATAAATAAATTTTTCATGATAACAATTGAAAAATGATGGCTTAAAGACGAATTTTCCATTGTTGCCGGAAAAATTTCATATTTTAAGATTTCTTCATTGTTGAAAGCGTGGGAAAATTCGTCACTATAATTTTTTCCATTGTTAAAGGTTAGGGACATTTTTACGTTTTAAATATTGTTCATTGTTGAAACGGTATCAACATTTGTCAATGGAATTTTTTGCATTGTTGGAAGTGCGGGAATGTTGTCATTATAGATAATTTCTAATATAATTGTAAATAAATTTTTCATGATAACAATTGAAAAATGATGACTTAAAACGAATTTTCCATTGTTGCCAGAAAAATTTCATATTTTTAGATTTCTTCATTGTTGAAAACGTGGGGAAATTTGTCACTATATTGTTTTCCATTGTTAAAGGATAGTGACATTTTCACGTTGTTTATATTGTCCATTGTTGAAACGGTATCAAAACTGGTCAATGGAATTTTTTCCATTGTTGGAAGTGCCAGAATGTTGTCATTATATATAACTTCTAATATAATTATAAATAATTTTTTCATAATAACAATTGAAAAATGATGACTTAAAGACGAATTTTCCATTGTTGCCGGAAAATTTCATATTTTAAGATTTCTTCATTGTTGAAAGCGTGGCAAAATTTGTCACTATACTGTTTTCCATTGTTAAAGGATAGTGAAATTTTCACGTTTTAAATATTGTCCATTGTTGAAACGGTATCAAAATTGGTCAATGGAATTTTTTCCATTGTTGAAAGTGCCGGAAAGTTGTCATTATAGATAATTTCTAATATAATTATAAATAAATTTTTCATGATAACAATTGAAAAATGATGGCTTAAAGACGAATTTTCCATTGTTGCCGGAAAAATTTCATATTTTAAGATTTCTTCATTGTTGAAAGCGTGGGAAAATTCGTCACTATAATTTTTTCCATTGTTAAAGGTTAGGGACATTTTTACGTTTTAAATATTGTTCATTGTTGAAACGGTATCAACATTTGTCAATGGAATTTTTTGCATTGTTGGAAGTGCGGGAATGTTGTCATAGATAATTACTAATATAATTATAAATAAATTTTTCAAGATAACAATTGAAAAATGATGACTTAAAGACGAATTTTCCATTGTTGCCAGAAAAATTTCATATTTTTAGATTTCTTCATTGTTGAAAACGTGGGAAAATTTGTCACTATATTGTTTTCCATTGTTAAAGGATAGTGACATTTTCACGTTGTTTATATTGTATATTGTTGAAACGGTATCAAAACTGGTCAATGGAATTTTTTCCATTGTTGGAAGTGCCAGAAAGTTGTCATTTAATATAAAACCTCTATTATAATTATAAATAAATTTTTCATTATAACAATTGAAAAATGATGACTTAAAGACGAATTTTCCATTGTTGCCGGAAAAATTTCATATTTTAAGATTTCTTCATTGTTGAAAGCGTGGGAAAATTCGTCACTATAATTTTTTCCATTGTTAAAGGTTAGGGACATTTTTACGTTTTAAATATTGTTCATTGTTGAAACGGTATCAACATTTGTCAATGGAATTTTTTGCATTGTTGGAAGTGCGGGAATGTTGTCATTATAGATAATTTCTAATATAATTGTAAATAAATTTTTCATGATAACAATTGAAAAATGATGACTTAAAACGAATTTTCCATTGTTGCCAGAAAAATTTCATATTTTTAGATTTCTTCATTGTTGAAAACGTGGGAAAATTTGTCACTATATTGTTTTCCATTGTTAAAGGATAGTGACATTTTCACGTTGTTTATATTGTCCATTGTTGAAACGGTATCAAAACTGGTCAATTGAATTTTTTCCATTGTTGGAAGTGCCAGAATGTTGTCATTATATATAACTTCTAATATAATTATAAATAATTTTTTCATAATAACAATTGAAAAATGATGACTTAAAGACGAATTTTCCATTGTTGCCGGAAAATTTCATATTTTAAGATTTCTTCATTGTTGAAAGCGTGGCAAAATTTGTCACTATACTGTTTTCCATTGTTAAAGGATAGTGAAATTTTCACGTTTTAAATATTGTCCATTGTTGAAACGGTATCAAAATTGGTCAATGGAATTTTTTCCATTGTTGAAAGTGCCGGAAAGTTGTCATTATAGATAATTTCTAATATAATTATAAATAAATTTTTCATGATAACAATTGAAAAATGATGGCTTAAAGACGAATTTTCCATTGTTGCCGGAAAAATTTCATATTTTAAGATTTCTTCATTGTTGAAAGCGTGGCAAAATTTGTCAGTATATTGTTTTCCATTGTTAAAGGATAGTGAAATTTTCACGTTTTAAATATTGTCCAATGTTGAAACGGTATCAAAATTGGTCAATGGAATTTTTTCTATTGTTGAAAGTGCCGGAAAGTTGTCATTATAGATAATTTCTAATATAATTATAAATAAATTTTTCATGATAACAATTGAAAAATGATGGCTTAAAGACGAATTTTCCATTGTTGCCGGAAAAATTTCATTTTTTAAGATTTCTTCATTGTTGAAAGCGTGGGAAAATTCGTCACTATAATTTTTTCCATTGTTAAAGGTTAGGGACATTTTTACGTTTTAAATATTGTTCATTGTTGAAACGGTATCAACATTTGTCAATGGAATTTTTTGCATTGTTGGAAGTGCGGGAATGTTGTCATAGATAATTACTAATATAATTATAAATAAATTTTTCAAGATAACAATTGAAAAATGATGACTTAAAGACGAATTTTCCATTGTTGCCAGAAAAATTTCATATTTATAGATTTCTTCATTGTTGAAAACGTGGGAAAATTTGTCACTATATTGTTTTCCATTGTTAAAGGATAGTGACATTTTCACGTTGTTTATATTGTACATTGTTGAAACGGTATCAAAACTGGTCAATGGAATTTTTTCCATTGTTGGAAGTGCCAGAAAGTTGTCATTATAGATAATTTCTAATATAATTATAAATAAATTTTTCATGATAACAATTGAAAAATGATGGCTTAAAGACGAATTTTCCATTGTTGCCGGAAAAATTTCATATTTTAAGATTTCTTCATTGTTGAAAACGTGGGAAAATTTGTCACTGTAATGTTTTCCCTTGTTAAAGGATAAGGACATTTTTACGTTTTAAATATTGTCCATTGTTGAAACGGTATCAATATTTTTCAACGGAATTTTTTCCATTGTTGGAAGTGCGGGAAAGTTGTCATTATAGATAATTTCTAATATAATTATAAATAAATTTTTCATGATAACAATTGAAAAATGATGACTTAAAGACGAATTTTCCATTGTTGCCAGAAAAATTTCATATTTTTAGATTTCTTCATTGTTGAAAACGTGGGAAAATTTGTCACTATATTGTTTTCCATTGTTAAAGGATAGTGACATTTTCACGTTGTTTATATTGTATATTGTTGAAACGGTATCAAAACTGGTCAATGGAATTTTTTCCATTGTTGGAAGTGCCAGAAAGTTGTCATTTAATATAAAACCTCTAATATAATTATAAATAAATTTTTCATTATAACAATTGAAAAATGATGACTTAAAGACGAATTTTCCATTGTTGCCGGAAAAATTTCATATTTTAAGATTTCTTCATTGTTGAAAGCGTGGGAAAATTCGTCACTATAATTTTTTCCATTGTTAAAGGTTAGGGACATTTTTACGTTTTAAATATTGTTCATTGTTGAAACGGTATCAACATTTGTCAATGGAATTTTTTGCATTGTTGGAAGTGCGGGAATGTTGTCATTATAGATAATTTCTAATATAATTGTAAATAAATTTTTCATGATAACAATTGAAAAATGATGACTTAAAACGAATTTTCCATTGTTGCCAGAAAAATTTCATATTTTTAGATTTCTTCATTGTTGAAAACGTGGGAAAATTTGTCACTATATTGTTTTCCATTGTTAAAGGATAGTGACATTTTCACGTTGTTTATATTGTCCATTGTTGAAACGGTATCAAAACTGGTCAATTGAATTTTTTCCATTGTTGGAAGTGCCAGAATGTTGTCATTATATATAACTTCTAATATAATTATAAATAATTTTTTCATAATAACAATTGAAAAATGATGACTTAAAGACGAATTTTCCATTGTTGCCGGAAAATTTCATATTTTAAGATTTCTTCATTGTTGAAAGCGTGGCAAAATTTGTCACTATACTGTTTTCCATTGTTAAAGGATAGTGAAATTTTCACGTTTTAAATATTGTCCATTGTTGAAACGGTATCAAAATTGGTCAATGGAATTTTTTCCATTGTTGAAAGTGCCGGAAAGTTGTCATTATAGATAATTTCTAATATAATTATAAATAAATTTTTCATGATAACAATTGAAAAATGATGGCTTAAAGACGAATTTTCCATTGTTGCCGGAAAAATTTCATATTTTAAGATTTCTTCATTGTTGAAAGCGTGGCAAAATTTGTCACTATATTGTTTTCCATTGTTAAAGGATAGTGAAATTTTCACGTTTTAAATATTGTCCAATGTTGAAACGGTATCAAAATTGGTCAATGGAATTTTTTCTATTGTTGAAAGTGCCGGAAAGTTGTCATTATAGATAATTTCTAATATAATTATAAATAAATTTTTCATGATAACAATTGAAAAATGATGGCTTAAAGACGAATTTTCCATTGTTGCCGGAAAAATTTCATTTTTTAAGATTTCTTCATTGTTGAAAGCGTGGGAAAATTCGTCACTATAATTTTTTCCATTGTTAAAGGTTAGGGACATTTTTACGTTTTAAATATTGTTCATTGTTGAAACGGTATCAACATTTGTCAATGGAATTTTTTGCATTGTTGGAAGTGCGGGAATGTTGTCATAGATAATTACTAATATAATTATAAATAAATTTTTCAAGATAACAATTGAAAAATGATGACTTAAAGACGAATTTTCCATTGTTGCCAGAAAAATTTCATATTTTTAGATTTCTTCATTGTTGAAAACGTGGGAAAATTTGTCACTATATTGTTTTCCATTGTTAAAGGATAGTGACATTTTCACGTTGTTTATATTGTACATTGTTGAAACGGTATCAAAACTGGTCAATGGAATTTTTTCCATTGTTGGAAGTGCCAGAAAGTTGTCATTATATATAACTTCTAATATAATTATAAATAAATTTTTCATGATAACAATTGAAAAATGATGACTTAAAAACGATTTTTCCATTGTTGCCGGAAAAATTTCATATTTTAAGATTTCTTCATTGGTGAAAGCGTGGGAAAATTCGTCACTATAATTTTTTCCATTGTTAAAGGTCAGGGACATTTTTACGTTTTAAATATTGTTCATTGTTGAAACGGTATCATTATTTGTCAACGGAATTATTTCCATTGTTGGAAGTGCGGGAAAGTTGTCATTATAGATAATTTCTAATGCAATTATAAATAAATTTTTCATAATAACAACTGAAAAATGATGACTTAAAGACGAATTTTTCATTGTTGCCGGAAAATTTTCATATTTTAAGATTTCTTCATTGTTGAAAGCGTGGCAAAATTTGTCACTATACTCTTTTCCATTGTTAAAGGATAGTGAAATTTTCACGTTTTAAATATTGTCCATTGTTGAAACGGTATCAAAATTGGTCAATGGAATTTTTTCCATTGTTGGAAGTGCGGGAAAGTTGTCATCATAGATAATTTCTAATATAATTATAAATAAATTTTTCATGATAACAATTGAAAAATGATGACTCAAAGACGAATTTTCCATTGTTGCCGGAAAAATTTCATATTTTAAGATTTCTTCATTGTTGAAAGCGTGGGAAAATTTGTCACTGTAATGTTTTCCCTTGTTAAAGGATAAGGACATTTTTACGTTTTAAATATTGTCCATTGTTGAAACGGTATCAATATTTTTCAGCGGAATTTTTTCCATTGTTGGAAGTGCGGGAAAGTTGTCATTATAGATAATTTCTAATATAATTATAAATAAATTTTTGATAATAAGAATTGAAAAATGATGACTTAAAAACGATTTTTCCATTGTTGCCGGAAAAATTTCATATTTTAAGATTTCTTCATTGGTGAAAGCGTGGGAAAATTCGTCACTATAATTTTTTCCATTGTTAAAGGTTAGGGACATTTTTACGTTTTAAATATTGTCCATTGTTGAAACGGTATCAATATTTTTCAACGGAATTTTTTCCATTGTTGGAAGTGCGGGAAAGTTGTCATTATAGATAATTTCTAATATAATTATAAATAAATTTTTCATGATAACAATTGAAAAATGATGACTTAAAGACGAATTTTCCATTGTTGCCAGAAAAATTTCATATTTTTAGATTTCTTCATTGTTGAAAACGTGGGAAAATTTGTCACTATATTGTTTTCCATTGTTAAAGGATAGTGACATTTTCACGTTGTTTATATTGTCCATTGCTGAAACGGTATCAAAACTGGTCAATGGAATTTTTTCCATTGTTGGAAGTGCGGGAAAGTTGTCATTATAGATAATTTCTAATATAATTATAAATAAATTTTTCATAATAACAATTGAAAAATTATGACTTAAAAACGATTTTTCCATTGTTGCCGGAAAAATTTCATATTTTAAGATTTCTTCATTGGTGAAAGCGTGGGAAAATTCGTCACTATAATTTTTTCCATTGTTAAAGGTTAGGGACAGTTTTACGTTTTAAATATTGTTCATTGTTGAAACGGTATCAATATTTGTCAATAGAATTTTTTCCATTGTTGGAAGTGCGGGAAAGTTGTCATTATAGATAATTTCTAATATAATTATAAATAAATTTTTCATGATAACAATTGAAAAATGATGTCTCAAAGACGAATTTTCCATTGTTGCCGGAAAAATTTCATATTTTAAGATTTCTTCATTGTTGAAAGCGTGGGAAAATTTGTCACTGTAATGTTTTCCCTTGTTAAAGGATAAGGACATTTTTACGTTTTAAATATTGTCCATTGTTGAAACGGTATCATATTTTTCAACGGAATTTTTTCCATTGTTGGAAGTGCGGGAAAGTTGTCATTATAGATAATTTCTAATATAATTATAAATAAATTTTTCATAATAACAATTGAAAAATTATGACTTAAAAACGATTTTTCCATTGTTGGCGGAAAAATTTCATATTTTAAGATTTCTTCATTGGTGAAAGCGTGGGAAAATTCGTCACTATAATTTTTTCCATTGTTAAAGGTTAGGGACATTTTTACGTTTTAAATATTGTTCATTGTTGAAACGGTATCAATATTTGTCAATAGAATTTTTTCCATTGTTGGAAGTGCGGGAAAGTTGTCATTATAGATAATTTCTAATATAATTATAAATAAATTTTTCATGATAACAATTGAAAAATGATGACTCAAAGACGAATTTTCCATTGTTGCCGGAAAAATTTCATATTTTAAGATTTCTTCATTGTTGAAAGCGTGGGAAAATTTGTCACTGTAATGTTTTCCCTTGTTAAAGGATAAGGACATTTTTACGTTTTAAATATTGTCCATTGTTGAAACGGTATCAATATTTTTCAGCGGAATTTTTTCCATTGTTGGAAGTGCGGGAAAGTTGTCATTATAGATAGTTTCTAATATAATTATAAATAAATTTTTGATAATAAGAATTGAAAAATGATGACTTAAAAACGATTTTTCCATTGTTGCCGGAAAAATTTCATATTTTAAGATTTCTTCATTGGTGAAAGCGTGGGAAAATTCGTCACTATAATTTTTTCCATTGTTAAAGGTCAGGGACATTTTTACGTTTTAAATATTGTTCATTGTTGAAACGGTATCATTATTTGTCAATGGAATTTTTTCCGTTGTTGGAAGTGCGGGAAAGTTGTCATTATAGATAATTTCTAATATAATTATAAATAAATTTTTCATAATAACAATTGAAAAATGATGACTTAAAGACGAATTTTCCATTGTTGCCGGAAAAATTTCATATTTTAAGATTTCTTCATTGTTGAAAGCGTGGGAAAATTTGTCACTGTAATGTTTTCCCTTGTTAAAGGATAAGGACATTTTTACGTTTTAAATATTGTCCATTGTTGAAACGGTATCAATATTTTTCAACGGAATTTTTTCCATTGTTGGAAGTGCGGGAAAGTTGTCATTATAGATAATTTCTAATATAATTATAAATAAATTTTTCATGATAACAATTGAAAAATGATGACTTAAAGACGAATTTTCCATTGTTGCCAGAAAATTTTCATATTTTTAGATTTCTTCATTGTTGAAAACGTGGGAAAATTTGTCACTATATTGTTTTCCATTGTTAAAGGATAGTGACATTTTCACGTTGTTTATATTGTCCATTGTTGAAACGGTATCAAAACTGGTCAATGGAATTTTTTCCATTGTTGGAAGTGCCAGAATGTTGTCATTATATATAACTTCTAATATAATTATAAATAAATTTTTCATAATAACAATTGAAAAATGATGACTTAAAGACGAATTTTCCATTGTTGCCGGAAAATTTCATATTTTAAGATTTCTTCATTGTTGAAAGCGTGGCAAAATTTGTCACTATACTGTTTTCCATTGTTAAAGGATAGTGAAATTTTCACGTTTTAAATATTGTCCATTGTTGAAACGGTATCAAAATTGGTCAATGGAATTTTTTCCATTGTTGAAAGTGCCGGAAAGTTGTCATTATAGATAATTTCTAATATAATTATAAATAAATTTTTCATGATAACAATTGAAAAATGATGGCTTAAAGACGAATTTTCCATTGTTGCCGGAAAAATTTCATATTTTAAGATTTCTTCATTGTTGAAAGCGTGGCAAAATTTGTCACTATATTGTTTTCCATTGTTAAAGGATAGTGAAATTTTCACGTTTTAAATATTGTCCAATGTTGAAACGGTATCAAAATTGGTCAATGGAATTTTTTGCATTGTTGGAAGTGCGGGAAAGTTGTCATAGATAATTACTAATATAATTATAAATAAATTTTTCAAGATAACAATTGAAAAATGATGACTTAAAGACGAATTTTCCATTGTTGCCAGAAAAATTTCATATTTTTAGATTTCTTCATTGTTGAAAACGTGGGAAAATTTGTCACTATATTGTTTTCCATTGTTAAAGGATAGTGACATTTTCACGTTGTTTATATTGTACATTGTTGAAACGGTATCAAAACTGGTCAATGGAATTTTTTCCATTGTTGGAAGTGCCAGAAAGTTGTCATTATATATAACTTCTAATATAATTATAAATAAATTTTTCATGATAACAATTGAAAAATGATGGCTTAAAGACGAATTTTCCATTGTTGCCGGAAAAATTTCATATTTTAAGATTTCTTCATTGTTGAAAGCGTGGGAAAATTTGTCACTGTAATGTTTTCCCTTGTTAAAGGATAAGGACATTTTTACGTTTTAAATATTGTCCATTGTTGAAACGGTATCAAAATTTTTCAGCGGAATTTTTTCCATTGTTGGAAGTGCGGGAAAGTTGTCATTATAGATAATTTCTAATATAATTATAAATAAATTTTTGATAATAACAATTGAAAAATGATGACTTAAAAACGATTTTTCCATTGTTGCCGGAAAAATTTCATATTTTAAGATTTCTTCATTGGTGAAAGCGTGGGAAAATTCGTCACTATAATTTTTTCCATTGTTAAAGGTCAGGGACATTTTTACGTTTTAAATATTGTTCATTGTTGAAACGGTATCAATATTTTTCAACGGAATTTTTTCCATTGTTGGAAGTGCGGGAAAGTTGTCATTATAGATAATTTCTAATATAATTATAAATAAATTTTTCATGATAACAATTGAAAAATGATGACTTAAAGACGAATTTTCCATTGTTGCCAGAAAAATTTCATATTTTTAGATTTCTTCATTGTTGAAAACGTGGGAAAATTTGTCACTATATTGTTTTCCATTGTTAAAGGATAGTGACATTTTCACGTTGTTTATATTGTATATTGTTGAAACGGTATCAAAACTGGTCAATGGAATTTTTTCCATTGTTGGAAGTGCCAGAAAGTTGTCATTTAATATAAAACTTCTAATATAATTATAAATAAATTTTTCATTATAACAATTGAAAAATGATGACTTAAAGACGAATTTTCCATTGTTGCCGGAAAAATTTCATATTTTAAGATTTCTTCATTGTTGAAAGCGTGGCAAAATTTGTCACTATATTGTTTTCCATTGTTAAAGGATAGTGAAATTTTCACGTTTTAAATATTGTCCATTGTTGAAACGGTATCAAAATTGGTCAATGGAATTTTTTCTATTGTTGAAAGTGTCGGAAAGTTGTTATTATAGATAATTTCTAATATAATTATAAATAAATTTTTCATGATAACAATTGAAAAATGATGACTTAAAGACGAATTTTCCATTGTTGCCGGAAAAATTTCATATTTTAAGATTTCTTCATTGTTGAAAGCGTGGGAAAATTTGTCACTGTAATGTTTTCCCTTGTTAAAGGATAAGGACATTTTTACGTTTTAAATATTGTCCATTGTTGAAACGGTATCAATATTTTTCAACGGAATTTTTTCCATTGTTGGAAGTGCGGGAAAGTTGTCATTATAGATAATTTCTAATATAATTATAAATAAATTTTTCATGATAACAATTGAAAAATGATGACTTAAAGACGAATTTTCCATTGTTGCCAGAAAAATTTCATAGTTTTAGATTTCTTCATTGTTGAAAACGTGGGAAAATTTGTCACTATATTGTTTTCCATTGTTAAAGGATAGTGACATTTTCACGTTGTTTATATTGTCCATTGCTGAAACGGTATCAAAACTGGTCAATGGAATTTTTTCCATTGTTGGAAGTGCCAGAAAGTTGTCATTATATATAACTTCTAATATAATTATAAATAAATTTTTCATAATAACAATTGAAAAATGATGACTTAAAGACGAATTTTCCATTGTTGCCGGAAAATTTCATATTTTAAGATTTCTTCATTGTTGAAAGCGTGGCAAAATTTGTCACTATACTGTTTTCCATTGTTAAAGGATAGTGAAATTTTCACGTTTTCAATATTGTCCATTGTTGAAACGGTATCAAAATTGGTCAATGGAATTTTTTCCATTGTTGAAAGTGCCGGAAAGTTGTCATTATAGATAATTTCTAATATAATTATAAATAAATTTTTCATGATGACAATTGAAAAATGATGGCTTAAAGACGAATTTTCCATTGTTGCCGGAAAAAATGCATATTTTAAGATTTCTTCATTGTTGAAAGCGTGGGAAAATTTGTCACTGTAATGTTTTCCCTTGTTAAAGGATAAGGACATTTTTACGTTTTAAATATTGTCCATTGTTGAAACGGTATCATATTTTTCAACGGAATTTTTTCCATTGTTGGAAGTGCGGGAAAGTTGTCATTATAGATAATTTCTAATATAATTATAAATAAATTTTTCATAATAACAATTGAAAAATTATGACTTAAAAACGATTTTTCCATTGTTGCCGGAAAAATTTCATATTTTAAGATTTCTTCATTGGTGAAAGCGTGGGAAAATTCGTCACTATAATTTTTTCCATTGTTAAAGGTTAGGGACATTTTTACGTTTTAAATATTGTTCATTGTTGAAACGGTATCAATATTTGTCAATAGAATTTTTTAAATTGTTGGAAGTGCGGGAAAGTTGTCATTATAGATAATTTCTAATATAATTATAAATAAATTTTTCATGATAACAATTGAAAAATGATGACTCAAAGACGAATTTTCCATTGTTGCCGGAAAAATTTCATATTTTAAGATTTCTTCATTGTTGAAAGCGTGGGAAAATTTGTCACTGTAATGTTTTCCCTTGTTAAAGGATAAGGACATTTTTACGTTTTAATATTGTCCATTGTTGAAACGGTATCAATATTTTTCAGCGGAATTTTTTCCATTCTTGGAAGTGCGGGAAAGTTGTCATTATAGATAGTTTCTAATATAATTATAAATAAATTTTTGATAATAACAATTGAAAAATGATGACTTAAAAACGATTTTTCCATTGTTGCCGGAAAAATTTCATATTTTAAGATTTCTTCATTGGTGAAAGCGTGGGAAAATTCGTCACTATAATTTTTTCCATTGTTAAAGGTCAGGGACATTTTTACGTTTTAAATATTGTTCATTGTTGAAACGGTATCATTATTTGTCAATGGAATTTTTTCCGTTGTTGGAAGTGCGGGAAAGTTGTCATTATAGATAATTTCTAATATAATTATAAATAAATTTTACATAATAACAATTGAAAAATGATGACTTAAAGACGAATTTTCCATTGTTGCCGGAAAAATTTCATATTTTAAGATTTCTTCATTGTTGAAAGCGTGGGAAAATTTGTCACTGTAATGTTTTCCCTTGTTAAAGGATAAGGACATTTTTACGTTTTAAATATTGTCCATTGTTGAAACGGTATCAATATTTTTCAACGGAATTTTTTCCATTGTTGGAAGTGCGGGAAAGTTGTCATTATAGATAATTTCTAATATAATTATAAATAAATTTTTCATGATAACAATTGAAAAATGATGACTTAAAGACGAATTTTCCATTGTTGCCAGAAAAATTTCATATTTTTAGATTTCTTCATTGTTGAAAACGTGGGAAAATTTGTCACTATATTGTTTTCCATTGTTAAAGGATAGTGACATTTTCACGTTGTTTATATTGTCCATTGCTGAAACGGTATCAAAACTGGTCAATGGAATTTTTTCCATTGTTGGAAGTGCCAGAAAGTTGTCATTATATATAACTTCTAATATAATTATAAATAAATTTTTCATAATAACAATTGAAAAATGATGACTTAAAGACGAATTTTCCATTGTTGCCGGAAAATTTCATATTTTAAGATTTCTTCATTGTTGAAAGCGTGGCAAAATTTGTCACTATACTGTTTTCCATTGTTAAAGGATAGTGAAATTTTCACGTTTTCAATATTGTCCATTGTTGAAACGGTATCAAAATTGGTCAATGGAATTTTTTCCATTGTTGAAAGTGCCGGAAAGTTGTCATTATAGATAATTTCTAATATCATTATAAATAAATTTTTCATGATGACAATTGAAAAATGATGGCTTAAAGACGAATTTTCCATTGTTGCCGGAAAAAATGCATATTTTAAGATTTCTTCATTGTTGAAAGCGTGGGAAAATTTGTCACTGTAATGTTTTCCCTTGTTAAAGGATAAGGACATTTTTACGTTTTAAATATTGTCCATTGTTGAAACGGTATCAATATTTTTCAGCGGAATTTTTTCCATTGTTGGAAGTGCGGGAAAGTTGTCATTATAGATAATTTCTAATATAATTATAAATAAATTTTTGATAATAACAATTGAAAAATGATGACTTAAAAACGATTTTTCCATTGTTGCCGGAAAAATTTCATATTTTAAGATTTCTTCATTGGTGAAAGCGTGGGAAAATTCGTCACTATAATTTTTTCCATTGTTAAAGGTCAGGGACATTTTTACGTTTTAAATATTGTTCATTGTTGAAACGGTATCATTATTTGTCAATGGAATTTTTTCCATTGTTGGAAGTGCGGGAAAGTTGTCATTATAGATAATTTCTAATATAATTATAAATAAATTTTTCATGATAACAATTGAAAAATGATGTCTCAAAGACGAATTTTCCATTGTTGCCGGAAAAAATTTCATATTTTAAGATTTCTTCATTGTTGAAAGCGTGGGAAAATTTGTCACTGTAATGTTTTCCCTTGTTAAAGGATAAGGACATTTTTACGTTTTAAATATTGTCCATTGTTGAAACGGTATCAATATTTGTCAATAGAATTTTTTCCATTGTTGGCAGTGCATGAAAGTTGTCATTATAGATAATTTCTAATATAATTATAAATAAATTTTTCATGATAACAATTGAAAAATGATGACTCAAAGACGAATTTTCCATTGTTGCCGGAAAAATTTCATATTTTAAGATTTCTTCATTGTTGAAAGCGTGGGAAAATTTGTCACTGTAATGTTTTCCCTTGTTAAAGGATAAGGACATTTTTACGTTTTAAATATTGTCCATTGTTGAAACGGTATCAATATTTTTCAGCGGAATTTTTTCCATTGTTGGAAGTGCGGGAAAGTTGTCATTATAGATAGTTTCTAATATAATTATAAATAAATTTTTGATAATAAGAATTGAAAAATGATGACTTAAAAACGATTTTTCCATTGTTGCCGGAAAAATTTCATATTTTAAGATTTCTTCATTGGTGAAAGCGTGGGAAAATTCGTCACTATAATTTTTTCCATTGTTAAAGGTCAGGGACATTTTTACGTTTTAAATATTGTTCATTGTTGAAACGGTATCATTATTTGTCAATGGAATTTTTTCCGTTGTTGGAAGTGCGGGAAAGTTGTCATTATAGATAATTTCTAATATAATTATAAATAAATTTTTCATAATAACAATTGAAAAATGATGACTTAAAGACGAATTTTCCATTGTTGCCGGAAAAATTTCATATTTTAAGATTTCTTCATTGTTGAAAGCGTGGGAAAATTTGTCACTGTAATGTTTTCCCTTGTTAAAGGATAAGGACATTTTTACGTTTTAAATATTGTCCATTGTTGAAACGGTATCAATATTTTTCAACGGAATTTTTTCCATTGTTGGAAGTGCGGGAAAGTTGTCATTATAGATAATTTCTAATATAATTATAAATAAATTTTTCATGATAACAATTGAAAAATGATGACTTAAAGACGAATTTTCCATTGTTGCCAGAAAAATTTCATATTTTTAGATTTCTTCATTGTTGAAAACGTGGGAAAATTTGTCACTATATTGTTTTCCATTGTTAAAGGATAGTGACATTTTCACGTTGTTTATATTGTCCATTGCTGAAACGGTATCAAAACTGGTCAATGGAATTTTTTCCATTGTTGGAAGTGCCAGAAAGTTGTCATTATATATAACTTCTAATATAATTATAAATAAATTTTTCATAATAACAATTGAAAAATGATGACTTAAAGACGAATTTTCCATTGTTGCCGGAAAATTTCATATTTTAAGATTTCTTCATTGTTGAAAGCGTGGCAAAATTTGTCACTATACTGTTTTCCATTGTTAAAGGATAGTGAAATTTTCACGTTTTCAATATTGTCCATTGTTGAAACGGTATCAAAATTGGTCAATGGAATTTTTTCCATTGTTGAAAGTGCCGGAAAGTTGTCATTATAGATAATTTCTAATATAATTATAAATAAATTTTTCATGATGACAATTGAAAAATGATGGCTTAAAGACGAATTTTCCATTGTTGCCGGAAAATTTCATATTTTAAGATTTCTTCATTGTTGAAAGCGTGGCAAAATTTGTCACTATACTGTTTTCCATTGTTAAAGGATAGTGAAATTTTCACGTTTTCAATATTGTCCATTGTTGAAACGGTATCAATATTTTTCAGCGGAATTTTTTCCATTGTTGAAAGTGCGGGAAAGTTGTCATTATAGATAATTTCTAATATAATTATAAATAAATTTTTGATAATAACAATTGAAAAATGATGACTTAAAAACGATTTTTCCATTGTTGCCGGAAAAATTTCATATTTTAAGATTTCTTCATTGGTGAAAGCGTGGGAAAATTCGTCACTATAATTTTTTCCATTGTTAAAGGTCAGGGACATTTTTACGTTTTAAATATTGTTCATTGTTGAAACGGTATCATTATTTGTCAATGGAATTTTTTCCATTGTTGGAAGTGCGGGAAAGTTGTCATTATAGATAATTTCTAATATAATTATAAATAAATTTTTCATGATAACAATTGAAAAATGATGTCTCAAAGACGAATTTTCCATTGTTGCCGGAAAAATTTCATATTTTAAGATTTCTTCATTGTTGAAAGCGTGGGAAAATTTGTCACTGTAATGTTTTCCCTTGTTAAAGGATAAGGACATTTTTACGTTTTAAATATTGTCCATTGTTGAAACGGTATCATATTTTTCAACGGAATTTTTTCCATTGTTGGAAGTGCGGGAAAGTTGTCATTATAGATAATTTCTAATATAATTATAAATAAATTTTTCATAATAACAATTGAAAAATTATGACTTAAAAACGATTTTTCCATTGTTGCCGGAAAAATTTCATATTTTAAGATTTCTTCATTGGTGAAAGCGTGGGAAAATTCGTCACTATAATTTTTTCCATTGTTAAAGGTCAGGGACATTTTTACGTTTTAAATATTGTTCATTGTTGAAACGGTATCATTATTTGTCAATGGAATTTTTTCCATTGTTGGAAGTGCGGGAAAGTTGTCATTATAGATAATTTCTAATATAATTATAAATAAATTTTTCATGATAACAATTGAAAAATGATGTCTCAAAGACGAATTTTCCATTGTTGCCGGAAAAAATTTCATATTTTAAGATTTCTTCATTGTTGAAAGCGTGGGAAAATTTGTCACTGTAATGTTTTCCCTTGTTAAAGGATAAGGACATTTTTACGTTTTAAATATTGTCCATTGTTGAAACGGTATCAATATTTGTCAATAGAATTTTTTCCATTGTTGGCAGGGCGGGAAAGTTGTCATTATAGATAATTTCTAATATAATTATAAATAAATTTTTCATGATAACAATTGAAAAATGATGACTCAAAGACGAATTTTCCATTGTTGCCGGAAAAATTTCATATTTTAAGATTTCTTCATTGTTGAAAGCGTGGGAAAATTTGTCACTGTAATGTTTTCCCTTGTTAAAGGATAAGGACATTTTTACGTTTTAAATATTGTCCATTGTTGAAACGGTATCAATATTTTTCAGCGGAATTTTTTCCATTGTTGGAAGTGCGGGAAAGTTGTCATTATAGATAGTTTCTAATATAATTATAAATAAATTTTTGATAATAAGAATTGAAAAATGATGACTTAAAAACGATTTTTCCATTGTTGCCGGAAAAATTTCATATTTTAAGATTTCTTCATTGGTGAAAGCGTGGGAAAATTCGTCACTATAATTTTTTCCATTGTTAAAGGTCAGGGACATTTTTACGTTTTAAATATTGTTCATTGTTGAAACGGTATCATTATTTGTCAATGGAATTTTTTCCGTTGTTGGAAGTGCGGGAAAGTTGTCATTATAGATAATTTCTAATATAATTATAAATAAATTTTTCATAATAACAATTGAAAAATGATGACTTAAAGACGAATTTTCCATTGTTGCCGGAAAAATTTCATATTTTAAGATCTCTTCATTGTTGAAAGCGTGGGAAAATTTGTCACTGTAATGTTTTCCCTTGTTAAAGGATAAGGACATTTTTACGTTTTAAATATTGTCCATTGTTGAAACGGTATCAATATTTTTCAACGGAATTTTTTCCATTGTTGGAAGTGCGGGAAAGTTGTCATTATAGATAATTTCTAATATAATTATAAATAAATTTTTCATGATAACAATTGAAAAATGATGACTTAAAGACGAATTTTCCATTGTTGCCGGAAAAATTTCATATTTTTAGATTTCTTCATTGTTGAAAACGTGGGAAATGTTGTCACTATATTGTTTTCCATTGTTAAAGGATAGTGACATTTTCACGTTGTTTATATTGTCCATTGCTGAAACGGTATCAAAACTGGTCAATGGAATTTTTTCCATTGTTGGAAGTGCCAGAAACTTGTCATTATATATAACTTCTAATATAATTATAAATAAATTTTTCATAATAACAATTGAAAAATGATGACTTAAAGACGAATTTTCCATTGTTGCCGGAAAATT
This sequence comes from Maratus michaelseni, assembly GCA_963931845.1. Taxonomy (NCBI): domain Eukaryota; kingdom Metazoa; phylum Arthropoda; class Arachnida; order Araneae; family Salticidae; genus Maratus; species Maratus michaelseni. The sequence goes on along the minus strand of CAWVPG010000094.1, from coordinate 542,897 downwards.
TCATATTTTAAGATTTCTTCATTGTTGAAAGCGTGGCAAAATTTGTCACTATACTGTTTTCCATTGTTAAAGGATAGTGAAATTTTCACGTTTTCAATATTGTCCATTGTTGAAACGGTATCAAAATTGGTCAATGGAATTTTTTCCATTGTTGGAAGTGCCAGAAACTTGTCATTATAGATAATTTCTAATATAATTATAAATAAATTTTTCATGATGACAATTGAAAAATGATGGCTTAAAGACGAATTTTCCATTGTTGCCGGAAAAAATGCATATTTTAAGATTTCTTCATTGTTGAAAGCGTGGGAAAATTTGTCACTGTAATGTTTTCCCTTGTTAAAGGATAAGGACATTTTTACGTTTTAAATATTGTCCATTGTTGAAACGGTATCAATATTTTTCAGCGGAATTTTTTCCATTGTTGGAAGTGCGGGAAAGTTGTCATTATAGATAATTTCTAATATAATTATAAATAAATTTTTGATAATAACAATTGAAAAATGATGACTTAAAAACGATTTTTCCATTGTTGCCGGAAAAATTTCATATTTTAAGATTTCTTCATTGGTGAAAGCGTGGGAAAATTCGTCACTATAATTTTTTCCATTGTTAAAGGTCAGGGACATTTTTACGTTTTAAATATTGTTCATTGTTGAAACGGTATCATTATTTGTCAATGGAATTTTTTCCATTGTTGGAAGTGCGGGAAAGTTGTCATTATAGATAATTTCTAATATAATTATAAATAAATTTTTCATGATAACAATTGAAAAATGATGTCTCAAAGACGAATTTTCCATTGTTGCCGGAAAAAATTTCATATTTTAAGATTTCTTCATTGTTGAAAGCGTGGGAAAATTTGTCACTGTAATGTTTTCCCTTGTTAAAGGATAAGGACATTTTTACGTTTTAAATATTGTCCATTGTTGAAACGGTATCATATTTTTCAACGGAATTTTTTCCGTTGTTGGAAGTGCGGGAAAGTTGTCATTATAGATAATTTCTAATATAATTATAAATAAATTTTTCATAATAACAATTGAAAAATTATGACTTAAAAACGATTTTTCCATTGTTGCCGGAAAAATTTCATATTTTAAGATTTCTTCATTGGTGAAAGCGTGGGAAAATTCGTCACTATAATTTTTTCCATTGTTAAAGGTTAGGGACATTTTTACGTTTTAAATATTGTTCATTGTTGAAACGGTATCAATATTTGTCAATAGAATTTTTTCCATTGTTGGAAGTGCGGGAAAGTTGTCATTATAGATAATTTCTAATATAATTATAAATAAATTTTTCATGATAACAATTGAAAAATGATGACTCAAAGACGAATTTTCCATTGTTGCCGGAAAAATTTCATATTTTAAGATTTCTTCATTGTTGAAAGCGTGGGAAAATTTGTCACTGTAATGTTTTCCCTTGTTAAAGGATAAGGACATTTTTACGTTTTAAATATTGTCCATTGTTGAAACGGTATCAATATTTTTCAGCGGAATTTTTTCCATTGTTGGAAGTGCGGGAAAGTTGTCATTATAGATAATTTCTAATATAATTATAAATAATTTTTTGATAATAAGAATTGAAAAATGATGACTTAAAAACGATTTTTCCATTGTTGCCGGAAAAATTTCATATTTTAAGATTTCTTCATTGGTGAAAGCGTGGGAAAATTCGTCACTATAATTTTTTCCATTGTTAAAGGTCAGGGACATTTTTACGTTTTAAATATTGTTCATTGTTGAAACGGTATCATAATTTGTCAATGGAATTTTTTCCGTTGTTGGAAGTGCGGGAAAGTTGTCATTATAGATAATTTCTAATATAATTATAAATAAATTTTTCATAATAACAATTGAAAAATGATGACTTAAAGACGAATTTTCCATTGTTGCCGGAAAATTTCATATTTTAAGATTTCTTCATTGGTGAAAGCGTGGGAAAATTCGTCACTATAATTTTTTCCATTGTTAAAGGTCAGGGACATTTTTACGTTTTAAATATTGTTCATTGTTGAAACGGTATCATTATTTGTCAATGGAATTTTTTCCATTGTTGGAAGTGCGGGAAAGTTGTCATTATAGATAATTTCTAATATAATTATAAATAAATTTTTCATGATAACAATTGAAAAATGATGACTTAAAGACGAATTTTCCATTGTTGCCGGAAAAATTTCATATTTTAAGATTTCTTCATTGTTGAAAGCGTGGGAAAATTTGTCACTGTAATGTTTTCCCTTGTTAAAGGATAAGGACATTTTTACATTTTAAATATTGTCCATTGTTGAAACGGTATCAATATTTTTCAACGGAATTTTTTCCATTGTTGGAAGTGCGGTAAAGTTGTCATTATAGATAATTTCTAATATAATTATAAATAAATTTTTCATGATAACAATTGAAAAATGATGACTTAAAGACGAATTTTCTATTGTTGCCAGAAAAATTTCATATTTTTAGATTTCTTCATTGTTGAAAACGTGGGAAAATTTGTCACTATATTGTTTTCCATTGTTAAAGGATAGTGACATTTTCAGGTTGTTTATATTGTCCATTGTTGAAACGGTATCAAAACTGGTCAATGGAATTTTTTCCATTGTTGGAAGTGCCAGAAAGTTATCATTATATATAACTTCTAATATAATTATAAATAAATTTTTCATAATAACAATTGAAAAATGATGACTTAAAGACGAATTTTCCATTGTTGCCGGAAAATTTCATATTTTAAGATTTCTTCATTGTTGAAAGCGTGGCAAAATTTGTCACTATACTGTTTTCCATTGTTAAAGGATAGTGAAATTTTCACGTTTTAAATATTGTCCATTGTTGAAACGGTATCAAAATTGGTCAATGGAATTTTTTCCATTGTTGAAAGTGCCGGAAAGTTGTCATTATAGATAATTTCTAATATAATTATAAATAAATTTTTCATGATAACAATTGAAAAATGATGGCTTAAAGACGAATTTTCCATTGTTGCCGGAAAAATTTCATATTTTAAGATTTCTTCATTTTTGAAAGCGTGGGAAAATTTGTCACTATAATGTTTTCCATTGTTAAAGGATAGGGACATTTTTACGTTTTAAATATTGTCCATTGTTGAAACGGTATCAATATTTCTCAACGGAATTATTTCCATTGTTGGAAGTGCGGGAAAGTTGTCATTATAGATAATTTCTAATGCAATTATAAATAAATTTTTCATAATAACAACTGAAAAATGATGACTTAAAGACGAATTTTTCATTGTTGCCGGAAAATTTTCATATTTTAAGATTTCTTCATTGTTGAAAGCGTGCGAAAATTTGTCACTATAGTTTTTTCTTTTCTTAAAGGATAGTGAAATTTTCACGTTTTAAATATTGTCCATTGTTGAAACGGTATCAATATTTTTCAGCGGAATTTTTTCCATTGTTGGAAGTGCGGGAAAGTTGTCATTAATTATAATTTCTAATATAATTATAAATAAATTTTTGATAATAACAATTGAAAAATGATGACTTAAAAACGATTTTTCCATTGTTGCCGGAAAAATTTCATATTTTAAGATTTCTTCATTGGTGAAAGCGTGGGAAAATTCGTCACTATAATTTTTTCCATTGTTAAAGGTCAGGGACATTTTTACGTTTTAAATATTGTTCATTGTTGAAACGGTATCATTATTTGTCAATGGAATTTTTTCCATTGTTGGAAGTGCGGGAAAGTTGTCATTATAGATAATTTCTAATATAATTATAAATAAATTTTTCATGATAACAATTGAAAAATGATGACTTAAAGACGAATTTTCCATTGTTGCTGGAAAAATTTCCTATTTTAAGATTTCTTCATTGTTGAAAGCGTGGGAAAATTTGTCACTGTAATGTTTTCCCTTGTTAAAGGATAAGGACATTTTACGTTTTAAATATTGTCCATTGTTGAAACGGTATCAATATTTTTCAACGGAATTTTTTCCATTGTTGGATGTGCGGGAAAGTTGTCATTATAGATAATTTCTAATATAATTATAAATAAATTTTTCATGATAACAATTGAAAAATGATGACTTAAAGACGAATTTTCCATTGTTGCCAGAAAAATTTCATATTTTTAGATTTCTTCATTGTTGAAAACGTGGGAAAATTTTTCACTATATTGTTTTCCATTGTTAAAGGATAGTGACATTTTCACGTTGTTTATATTGTACATTGTTGAAACGGTATCAAAACTGGTCAATGGAATTTTTTCCATTGTTGGAAGTGCCAGAAAGTTGTCATTATATATAACTTCTAATATAATTATAAATAAATTTTTCATAATAACAATTGAAAAATGATGACTTAAAGACGAATTTTCCATTGTTGCCGGAAAAATTTCATATTTTAAGATTTCTTCATTGTTGAAAGCGTGGCAAAATTTGTCACTATATTGTTTTCCATTGTTAAAGGATAGTGAAATTTTCACGTTTTAAATATTGTCCATTGTTGAAACGGTATCAAAATTGGTCAATGGAATTTTTTCTATTGTTGAAAGTGCCGGAAAGTTGTCATTATATATAATTACTAATATAATTATAAATAAATTTTTCATGATAACAATTGAAAAATGATGACTTAAAGACGAATTTTCCATTGTTGCCAGAAAAATTTCATATTTTTAGATTTCTTCATTGTTGAAAACGTGGGAAAATTTGTCACTATATTGTTTTCCATTGTTAAAGGATAGTGACATTTTCACGTTGTTTATATTGTCCATTGTTGAAACGGTATCAAAACTGGTCAATGGAATTTTTTCCATTGTTGGAAGTGCCAGAAAGTTGTCATTATATATAACTTCTAATATAATTATAAATAAATTTTTCATAATAACAATTGAAAAATGATGACTTAAAGACGAATTTTCCATTGTTGCCGGAAAATTTCATATTTTAAGATTTCTTCATTGGTGAAAGCGTGGGAAAATTCGTCACTATAATTTTTTCCATTGTTAAAGGTCAGGGACATTTTTACGTTTTAAATATTGTTCATTGTTGAAACGGTATCATTATTTGTCAATGGAATTTTTTCCATTGTTGGAAGTGCGGGAAAGTTGTCATTATAGATAATTTCTAATATAATTATAAATAAATTTTTCATGATAACAATTGAAAAATGATGTCTCAAAGACGAATTTTCCATTGTTGCCGGAAAAATTTCATATTTTAAGATTTCTTCATTGTTGAAAGCGTGGGAAAATTTGTCACTGTAATGTTTTCCCTTGTTAAAGGATAAGGACATTTTTACGTTTTAAATATTGTCCATTGTTGAAACGGTATCAAAACTGGTCAATGGAATTTTTTCCATTGTTGGAAGTGCCAGAAAGTTGTCATTATATAGAACTTCTAATATAATTATAAATAAATTTTTCATAATAACAATTGAAAAATGATGACTTAAAGACGAATTTTCCATTGTTGCCGGAAAATTTCATATTTTAAGATTTCTTCATTGGTGAAAGCGTGGGAAAATTCGTCACTATAATGTTTTCCATTGTTAAAGGATAGGGACATTTTTACGTTTTAAATATTGTCCATTGCTGAAACGGTATCAATATTTCTCAACGGAATTTTTTCCATTGTTGGAAGTGCGGTAAAGTTGTCATTATAGATAATTTCTAATATAATTATAAATAAATTTTTCATGATAACAAGTGAAAAATGATGACTTAAAGACGAATTTTCCATTGTTGCCAGAAAAATTTCATATTTTTAGATTTCTTCATTGTTGAAAACGTGGGAAAATTTGTCACTATATTGTTTTCCATTGTTAAAGGATAGTGACATTTTCAGGTTGTTTATATTGTCCATTGTTGAAACGGTATCAAAACTGGTCAATGGAATTTTTTCCATTGTTGGAAGTGCCAGAAAGTTATCATTATATATAACTTCTAATATAATTATAAATAAATTTTTCATAATAACAATTGAAAAATGATGACTTAAAGACGAATTTTCCATTGTTGCCGGAAAATTTCATATTTTAAGATTTCTTCATTGTTGAAAGCGTGGCAAAATTTGTCACTATACTGTTTTCCATTGTTAAAGGATAGTGAAATTTTCACGTTTTAAATATTGTCCATTGTTGAAACGGTATCAAAATTGGTCAATGGAATTTTTTCCATTGTTGAAAGTGCCGGAAAGTTGTCATTATAGATAATTTCTAATATAATTATAAATAAATTTTTCATGATAACAATTGAAAAATGATGGCTTAAAGACGAATTTTCCATTGTTGCCGGAAAAATTTCATATTTTAAGATTTCTTCATTGTTGAAAGCGTGGGAAAATTTGTCACTATAATGTTTTCCATTGTTAAAGGATAGGGACATTTTTACGTTTTAAATATTGTCCATTGCTGAAACGGTATCAATATTTCTCAACGGAATTATTTCCATTGTTGGAAGTGCGGGAAAGTTGTCATTATAGATAATTTCTAATGCAATTATAAATAAATTTTTCATAATAACAACTGAAAAATGATGACTTAAAGACGAATTTTTCATTGTTGCCGGAAAATTTTCATATTTTAAGATTTCTTCATTGTTGAAAGCGTGCGAAAATTTGTCACTATAGTTTTTTCTTTTCTTAAAGGATAGTGAAATTTTCACGTTTTAAATATTGTCCATTGTTGAAACGGTATCAATATTTTTCAGCGGAATTTTTTCCATTGTTGGAAGTGCGGGAAAGTTGTCATTAATTATAATTTCTAATATAATTATAAATAAATTTTTGATAATAACAATTGAAAAATGATGACTTAAAAACGATTTTTCCATTGTTGCCGGAAAAATTTCATATTTTAAGATTTCTTCATTGGTGAAAGCGTGGGAAAATTCGTCACTATAATTTTTTCCATTGTTAAAGGTCAGGGACATTTTTACGTTTTAAATATTGTTCATTGTTGAAACGGTATCATTATTTGTCAATGGAATTTTTTCCATTGTTCGAAGTGCGGGAAAGTTGTCATTATAGATAATTTCTAATATAATTATAAATAAATTTTTCATGATAACAATTGAAAAATGATGACTTAAAGACGAATTTTCCATTGTTGCAGGAAAAATTTCATATTTTAAGATTCCTTCATTGTTGAAAGCGTGGGAAAATTTGTCACTGTAATGTTTTCCCTTGTTAAAGGATAAGGACATTTTACGTTTTAAATATTGTCCATTGTTGAAACGGTATCAATATTTTTCAACGGAATTTTTTCCATTGTTGGATGTGCGGGAAAGTTGTCATTATAGATAATTTCTAATATAATTATAAATAAATTTTTCATGATAACAATTGAAAAATGATGACTTAAAGACGAATTTTCCATTGTTGCCAGAAAAATTTCATATTTTTAGATTTCTTCATTGTTGAAAACGTGGGAAAATTTGTCACTATATTGTTTTCCATTGTTAAAGGATAGTGACATTTTCACGTTGTTTATATTGTACATTGTTGAAACGGTATCAAAACTGGTCAATGGAATTTTTTCCATTGTTGGAAGTGCCAGAAAGTTGTCATTATATATAACTTCTAATATAATTATAAATAAATTTTTCATAATAACAATTGAAAAATGATGACTTAAAGACGAATTTTCCATTGTTGCCGGAAAAATTTCATATTTTAAGATTTCTTCATTGTTGAAAGCGTGGCAAAATTTGTCACTATATTGTTTTCCATTGTTAAAGGATAGTGAAATTTTCACGTTTTAAATATTGTCCATTGTTGAAACGGTATCAAAATTGGTCAATGGAATTTTTTCTATTGTTGAAAGTGCCGGAAAGTTGTCATTATATATAATTACTAATATAATTATAAATAAATTTTTCATGATAACAATTGAAAAATGATGACTTAAAGACGAATTTTCCATTGTTGCCAGAAAAATTTCATATTTTTAGATTTCTTCATTGTTGAAAACGTGGGAAAATTTGTCACTATATTGTTTTCCATTGTTAAAGGATAGTGACATTTTCACGTTGTTTATATTGTCCATTGTTGAAACGGTATCAAAACTGGTCAATGGAATTTTTTCCATTGTTGGAAGTGCCAGAAAGTTGTCATTATATATAACTTCTAATATAATTATAAATAAATTTTTCATAATAACAATTGAAAAATGATGACTTAAAGACGAATTTTCCATTGTTGCCGGAAAATTTCATATTTTAAGATTTCTTCATTGGTGAAAGCGTGGGAAAATTCGTCACTATAATTTTTTCCATTGTTAAAGGTCAGGGACATTTTTACGTTTTAAATATTGTTCATTGTTGAAACAATATCATTATTTGTCAATGGAATTTTTTCCATTGTTGGAAGTGCGGGAAAGTTGTCATTATAGATAATTTCTAATATAATTATAAATAAATTTTTCATGATAACAATTGAAAAATGATGTCTCAAAGACGAATTTTCCATTGTTGCCGGAAAAATTTCATATTTTAAGATTTCTTCATTGTTGAAAGCGTGGGAAAATTTGTCACTGTAATGTTTTCCCTTGTTAAAGGATAAGGACATTTTTACGTTTTAAATATTGTTCATTGTTGAAACGGTATCATTATTTGTCAATGGAATTTTTTCCATTGTTGGAAGTGCGGGAAAGTTGTCATTATAGATAATTTCTAATATAATTATAAATAAATTTTTCATGATAACAATTGAAAAATGATGACTTAAAGACGAATTTTCCATTGTTGCCAAAAAATTTCATATTTTAAGATTTCTTCATTGTTGAAAGCGTGGGAAAATTTGTCACTGTAATGTTTTCCCTTGTTAAAGGATAAGGACATTTTTACGTTTTAAATATTGTCCATTGTTGAAACGGTATCAATATTTTTCAACGGAATTTTTTCCATTGTTGGAAGTGCGGGAAAGTTGTCATTATAGATAATTTCTAATATAATTATAAATAAATTTTTCATGATAACAATTGAAAAATGATGACTTAAAGACGAATTTTCCATTGTTGCCAGAAAAATTTCATATTTTTAGATTTCTTCATTGTTGAAAACGTGGGAAAATTTGTCACTATATTGTTTTCCATTGTTAAAGGATAGTGACATTTTCACGTTGTTTATATTGTCCATTGTTGAAACGGTATCAAAACTGGTCAATGGAATTTTTTCCATTGTTGGAAGTGCCAGAAAGTTGTCTTTATATATAACTTCTAATATAATTATAAATAAATTTTTCATAATAACAATTGAAAAATGATGGCTTAAAGACGAATTTTCCATTGTTGCCGGAAAAATTTCATATTTTAAGATTTCTTCATTGTTGAAAGCGTGGGAAAATTTGTCACTATAATGTTTTCCATTGTTAAAGGATAGGGACATTTTTACGTTTTAAATATTGTCCATTGTTGAAACGGTATCAATATTTCTCAACGGAATTATTTCCATTGTTGGAAGTGCGGGAAAGTTGTCATTATAGATAATTTCTAATGGAATTATAAATAAATTTTTCATAATAACAACTGAAAAATGATGACTTAAAGACGAATTTTTCATTGTTGCCGGAAAATTTTCATATTTTAAGATTTCTTCATTGTTGAAAGCGTGCGAAAATTTGTCACTATAGTTTTTTCCTTTCTTAAAGGATAGTGAAATTTTCACGTTTTAAATATTGTCCATTGTTGAAACGGTATCAAAATTTGTCAATGGAATTTTTTCCATTGTTGAAAGTGTCGGAAAGTTGTCATTATAGTTAATTTCTAATATAATTATAAATAAATTTTTCATGATAACAATTGAAAAATGATGACTTAAAGACGAATTTTCCATTGTTGCCAGAAAAATTTCATATTTTTAGATTTCTTCATTGTTGAAAACGTGGGAAAATTTGTCACTATATTGTTTTCCATTGTTAAAGGATAGTGACATTTTCACGTTGTTTATATTGTACATTGTTGAATCGGTATCAAAACTGGTCAATGGAATTTTTTCCATTGTTGGAAGTGCCAGAAAGTTGTCATTATATATAACTTCTAATATAATTATAAATAAATTTTTCATAATAACAATTGAAAATAGATGACTTAAAGACGAATTTTCCATGGTTGCCGGAAAAATTTCATATTTTAAGATTTCTTCATTGTTGAAAGCCTGGCAAAATTTGTCACTATATTGTTTTCCATTGTTAAAGGATAGTGAAATTTTCACGTTTTAAATATTGTCCATTGTTGAAACGGATTCAAAATTGGTCAATGGAATTTTTTCTATTGTTGAAAGTGCCGGAAAGTTGTCATTATAGATAATTACTAATATAATTATAAATAAATTTTTCATGATAACAATTGAAAAATGATGACTTAAGGACGAATTTTCCATTGTTGTCAGAAAAATTTCATATTTTTAGATTTCTTCATTGTTGAAAACGTGGGAAAATTTGTCACTATATTGTTTTCCATTGTTAAAGGATAGTGACATTTTCACGTTGTTTATATTGTCCATTGTTGAAACGGTATCAAAACTGGTCAATGGAATTTTTTCCATTGTTGGAAGTGCTAGAAAGTTGTCATTATATATAACTTCTAATATAATTATAAATAAATTTTTCATAATAACAATTGAAAAATGATGACTTAAAGACGAATTTTCCATTGTTGCCGGAAAATTTCATATTTTAAGATTTCTTCATTGGTGAAAGCGTGGGAAAAATTCGTCACTATAATTTTTTCCATTGTTAAAGGTCAGGGACATTTTTACGTTTTAAATATTGTTCATTGTTGAAACGGTATCATTATTTGTCAATGGAATTTTATCCATTGTTGGAAGTGCGGGAAAGTTGTCATTATAGATAATTTCTAATATAATTATAAATAAATTTTTCATGATAACATTTGAAAAATGATGACTTAAAGACGAATTTTCCATTGTTGCCGGAAAAATTTCATATTTTAAGATTTCTTCATTGTTGAAAGCGTGGGAAAATTTGTCACTGTAATGTTTTCCCTTGTTAAAGGATAAGGACATTTTTACGTTTTAAATATTGTCCATTGTTGAAACGGTATCAATATTTTTCAACGGAATTTTTTCCATTGTTGGAAGTGCGGGAAAGTTGTCATTATAGATAATTTCTAATATAATTATAAATAAATTTTTCATGATAACAATTGAAAAATGATGACTTAAAGACGAATTTTCCATTTTTGCCAGAAAAATTTCATATTTTTAGATTTCTTCATTGTTGAAAACGTGGGAAAATTTGTCACTATATTGTTTTCCATTGTTAAAGGATAGTGACATTTTCACGTTGTTTATATTGTCCATTGTTGAAACGGTATCAAAACTGGTCAATGGAATTTTTTCCATTGTTGGAAGTGCCAGAAAGTTGTCATTATATATAACTTCTAATATAATTATAAATAAATTTTTCATAATAACAATTGAAAAATGATGACTTAAAGACGAATTTTCCATTGTTGCCGGAAAATTTCATATTTTAAGATTTCTTCATTGTTGAAAGCGTGGCAAAATTTGTCACTATACTGTTTTCCATTGTTAAAGGATAGTGAAATTTTCACGTTTTAAATATTGTCCATTGTTGAAACGGTATCAAAATTGGTCAATGGAATTTTTTCCATTGTTGAAAGTGCCGGAAAGTTGTCATTATAGATAATTTCTAATATAATTATAAATAAATTTTTCATGATAACAATTGAAAAATGATGGCTTAAAGACGAATTTTCCATTGTTGCCGGAAAAATTTCATATTTTAAGATTTCTTCATTGTTGAAAGCGTGGGAAAATTTGTCACTATAATGTTTTCCATTGTTAAAGGATAGGGACATTTTTACGTTTTAAATATTGTCCATTGTTGAAACGGTATCAATATTTCTCAACGGAATTATTTCCATTGTTGGAAGTGCGGGAAAGTTGTCATTATAGATAATTTCTAATGCAATTATAAATAAATTTTTCATAATAACAACTGAAAAATGATGACTTAAAGACGAATTTTTCATTGTTGCCGGAAAATTTTCATATTTTAAGATTTCTTCATTGTTGAAAGCGTGCGAAAATTTGTCACTATAGTTTTTTCCTTTCTTAAAGGATAGTGAAATTTTCACGTTTTAAATATTGTCCATTGTTGAAACGGTATCAAAATTGGTCAATGGAATTTTTTCCATTGTTGAAAGTGTCGGAAAGTTGTCATTATAGTTAATTTCTAATATAATTATAAATAAATTTTTCATGATAACAATTGAAAAAAGATGGCTTAAAGACGAATTTTCCATTGTTGCCGGAAAAATTTCATATTTTAAGATTTCTTCGTTGTTGAAAGCGTGGGAAAATTTGTCACTGTAATGTTTTCCCTTGTTAAAGGATAAGGACATTTTTACGTTTTAAATATTGTCCATTGTTGAAACGGTATCAAAATTTGTCAATGGAATTTTTTCTATTGTTGAAAGTGTCGGAAAGTTGTCATTATAGTTAATTTCTAATATAATTATAAATAAATTTTTCATGATAACAATTGAAAAATGATGACTTAAAGACGAATTTTCCATTGTTGCCAGAAAAATTTCATATTTTTATATTTCTTCATTGTTGAAAACGTGGGAAAATTTGTCACTATATTGTTTTCCATTGTTAAAGGATAGTGACATTTTCACGTTGTTTATATTGTACATTGTTGAATCGGTATCAAAACTGGTCAATGGAATTTTTTCCATTGTTGGAAGTGCCAGAAAGTTGTCATTATATATAACTTCTAATATAATTATAAATAAATTTTTCATAATAACAATTGAAAATAGATGACTTAAAGACGAATTTTCCATGGTTGCCGGAAAAATTTCAGATTTCTTCATTGTTGAAAGCGTGGCAAAATTTGTCACTATATTGTTTTCCATTGTTAAAGGATAGTGAAATTTTCACGTTTTAAATATTGTCCATTGTTGAAACGGATTCAAAATTGGTCAATGGAATTTTTTCTATTGTTGAAAGTGCCGGAAAGTTGTCATTATAGATAATTACTAATATAATTATAAATAAATTTTTCATGATAACAATTGAAAAATGATGACTTAAGGACGAATTTTCCATTGTTGTCAGAAAAATTTCATATTTTTAGATTTCTTCATTGTTGAAAACGTGGGAAAATTTGTCACTATATTGTTTTCCATTGTTAAAGGATAGTGACATTTTCACGTTGTTTATATTGTCCATTGTTGAAACGGTATCAAAACTGGTCAATGGAATTTTTTCCATTGTTGGAAGTGCCAGAAAGTTGTCATTATATATAACTTCTAATATAATTATAAATAAATTTTTCATAATAACAATTGAAAAATGATGACTTAAAGACGAATTTTCCATTGTTGCCGGAAAATTTCATATTTTAAGATTTCTTCATTGGTGAAAGCGTGGGAAAATTCGTCACTATAATTTTTTCCATTGTTAAAGGTCAGGGACATTTTTACGTTTTAAATATTGTTCATTGTTGAAACGGTATCATTATTTGTCAATGGAATTTTATCCATTGTTGGAAGTGCGGGAAAGTTGTCATTATAGATAATTTCTAATATAATTATAAATAAATTTTTCATGATAACAATTGAAAAATGATGACTTAAAGACGAATTTTCCATTGTTGCCGGAAAAATTTCATATTTTAAGATTTCTTCATTGTTGAAAGCGTGGGAAAATTTGTCACTGTAATGTTTTCCCTTGTTAAAGGATAAGGACATTTTTACGTTTTAAATATTGTCCATTGTTGAAACGGTATCAATATTTTTCAACGGAATTTTTTCCATTGTTGGAAGTGCGGGAAAGTTGTCATTATAGATAATTTCTAATATAATTATAAATAAATTTTTCATTATAACAATTGAAAAATGATGACTTAAAGACGAATTTTCCATTGTTGCCGGAAAATTTCATATTTTAAGATTTCTTCATTGTTGAAAGCGTGGCAAAATTTGTCACTATACTGTTTTCCATTGTTAAAGGATAGGGAAATTTTCACGTTTTAAATATTGTCCATTGTTGAAACGGTATCAAAATTGGTCAATGGAATTTTTTCCATTGTTGAAAGTGCCGGAAAGTTGTCATTATAGATAATTTCTAATATAATTATAAATAAATTTTTCATGATAACAATTGAAAAATGATGGCTTAAAGACGAATTTTCCATTGTTGCCGGAAAAATTTCATATTTTAAGATTTCTTCATTGTTGAAAGCGTGGGAAAATTTGTCACTATAATGTTTTCCATTGTTAAAGGATAGGGACATTTTTACGTTTTAAATATTGTCCATTGTTGAAACGGTATCAATATTTCTCAACGGAATTATTTCCATTGTTGGAAGTGCGGGAAAGTTGTCATTATAGATAATTTCTAATGCAATTATAAATAAATTTTTCATAATAACAACTGAAAAATGATGACTTAAAGACGAATTTTTCATTGTTGCCGGAAAATTTTCATATTTTAAGATTTCTTCATTGTTGAAAGCGTGCGAAAATTTGTCACTATAGTTTTTTCCTTTCTTAAAGGATAGTGAAATTTTCACGTTTTAAATATTGTCCATTGTTGAAACGGTATCAAAATTGGTCAATGGAATTTTTTCCATTGTTGAAAGTGTCGGAAAGTTGTCATTATAGTTAATTTCTAATATAATTATAAATAAATTTTTCATGATAACAATTGAAAAAAGATGGCTTAAAGACGAATTTTCCATTGTTGCCGGAAAAATTTCATATTTTAAGATTTCTTCGTTGTTGAAAGCGTGGGAAAATTTGTCACTGTAATGTTTTCCCTTGTTAAAGGATAAGGACATTTTTACGTTTTAAATATTGTCCATTGTTGAAACGGTATCATATTTTTCAACGGAATTTTTTCCATTGTTGGAAGTGCGGGAAAGTTGTCATTATAGGTAATTTCTAATATAATTATAAATAAATTTTTCATAATAACAATTGAAAAATGATGACTTAAAAACGATTTTTCCATTGTTGCCGGAAAAATTTCATATTTTAAGATTTCTTCATTGGTGAAAGCGTGGGAAAATTCGTCACTATAATTTTTTCCATTGTTAAAGGTTAGGGACATTTTTACGTTTTAAATATTGTTCATTGTTGAAACGGTATCAACATTTGTCAATAGAATTTTTTCCATTGTTGGAAGTGCGGGAAAGTTGTCATTATAGATAATTTCTAATATAATTATAAATAAATTTTTCATGATAACAATTGGAAAATGATGACTCAAAGACGAATTTTCCATTGTTGCCAGAAAAATTTCATATTTTTAGATTTCTTCATTGTTGAAAACGTGGGAAAATTTGTCACTATATTGTTTTCCATTGTTAAAGGATAGTGAAATTTTCACGTTTTAAATATTGTCCATTGTTGAAACGGTATCAAAATTGGTCAATGGAATTTTTTCTATTGTTGAAAGTGTCGGAAAGTTGTTATTATAGATAATTTCTAATATAATTATAAATAAATTTTTCATGATAACAATTGAAAAATGATGGCTTAAAGACGAATTTTCCATTGTTGCCGGAAAAATTTCATATTTTAAGATTTCTTCATTTTTGAAAGCGTGGGAAAATTTGTCACTATAATGTTTTCCATTGTTAAAGGATAAGGACGTTTTTACGTTTTAAATATTGTCCATTGTTGAAACGGTATCAATATTTTTCAACGGATTTTTTTCCATTGTTGGAAGTGCGGGAAAGTTGTCATTATAGATAATTTCTAATATAATTATAAATAATTTTTTCATCATAACAACTGAAAAATGATGACTTAAAGACGAATTTTTCATTGTTGCCGGAAAAATTTCATATTTTAAGATTTCTTCATTGTTGAAAACGTGGGAAAATTTGTCAATATATTGTTTTCCATTGTTAAAGGATAGTGACATTTTCACGTTGTTAATATTGTATATTGTTGAAACGGTATCAAAACTGGTCAATGGAATTTTTTCCATTGTTGAAAGTGCCGGAAAGTTGTCATTATAGATAATTTCTAATATAATTATAAATAAATTTTTCATGATAACAATTGAAAAATGATGGCTTAAAGACGAATTTTCCATTGTTGCCGGAAAATTTTCATATTTTAAGATTTCTTCATTGTTGAAAGCGTGGGAAAATTCGTCACTATAATTTTTTCCATTGTTAAAGGTTAGGGACATTTTTACGTTTTAAATATTGTTCATTGTTGAAACGGTATCAACATTTGTCAATGGAATTTTTTCCATTGTTGGAAATGCGGGAATGTTGTCATTATAGATAATTTCTAATATAATTATAAATAAATTTTTCATGATAACAATTGAAAAATGATGACTTAAAGACGAATTTTCCATTGTTGCCAGAAAAATTTCATATTTTTAGATTTCATCATTGTTGAAAACGTAGGAAAATTTGTCACTATACTGTTTTCCATTGTTAAAGGATAGTGAAATTTTCACGTTTTAAATATTGTCCATTGTTGAAACGGTATCAAAATTGGTCAATTGAATTTTTTCCATTGTTGAAAGTGCCGGAAAGTTGTCATTATATATAATTTCTAATATAATTATAAATAAATTTTTCATGATAACAATTGAAAAATGATGGCTTAAAGACGAATTTTCCATTGTTGCCGGAAAATTTTCATATTTTAAGATTTCTTCATTGTTGAAAGCGTGCGAAAATTTGTCACTATAGTTTTTTCCTTTCTTAAAGGATAGTGAAATTTTCACGTTTTAAATATTGTCCATTGTTGAAACGGTATCAAAATTGGTCAATGGAAATTTTTCCATTGTTGAAAGTGCCGGAAATTTGTCATTATAGATTATTTCTAATATAATTATAAAGAAATTTTTCATGATAACAATTGAAAAATGATGGCTTAAAGACGAATTTTCCATTGTTGCCGGAAAAATTTCATATTTTAAGATTTTTTCATTGTTGAAAGCGAGGGAAAATTTGTCAATGTAATGTTTTCCCTTGTTAAAGGATAAGGACATTTTTACGTTTTAAATATTGTCCATTGTTGAAACGGTATCAATATTTTTCAACGGAATTTTTTCCATTATTGGAAGTACGGGAAAGTTGTCATTATAGATAATTTCTAATATAATTATAAATAAATTTTTCATAATAACAACTGAAAAATGATGACTTAAAGACGAATTTCTCATTGTTGCCGGAAAATGTTCATATTTTAAGGTTTCTTCATTGTTGAAAGGGTGGGAAAATTTGTCAGTATATTGTTTACCATTGTTAAAGGATAGTGACATTTTGACGTTTTCAATATTGTACATTGTTTAAACGGTATCAAAATTGGTCAATGGAATTTTTTCCATTGTTGGAAGTGCCAGAAAGTTGTCATTATAGAAAACTTCTTATATAATTATAAATAAATTTTTGATAATAACAATTGAAAAATGATGACTTAAAAACGATTTTTCCATTGTTGCCGGAAAAATTTCATATTTTAAGATTTCTTCATTGTTGAAAGCGTGGTAAAATTTGTCACTGTAATGTTTTCCCTTGTTAAAGGATAAGGACATTTTTACGTTTTAAATATTGTCCATTGTTGAAACTGTATCAATATTTGTCAACGGAATTTTTTCCATTGTTGGAAAGTGCGGGAAAGTTGTCATTATAGATAATTTCTAATATAATTATAAATAAATTTTTCATAATAACAACTGAAGAATGATGACTTAAAGACCAATTTTTCATTGTTGCCGGAAAATTTTGATATTTTCATATTTCTTCATTGTTGAAAGTTTCGAAAAATTTGTCACTATAAATTTTTCCATTGTTAAAGGAGAGGGATAATTTTGCGTTTTAACGATTGTTCATTGTTGAAAGCGTATCAATATTTGTCAATGGAAATTTTTCCATTGTTGGAGGTGCGGGAAAGTTGCAATTATAGTTAACTTCTAATATAATTATAAATAAATTTGTCATAATAAAACTTGGAAAATGATGACTTAAAGTCGAACTTTGATTGTTGCGGGTAAAATTTCTTATTTTAAGATTTCTTCATTCTTGAAAGCGTGGGAAAATTTGTCACTATAGTTTTTTCCATTGTTAAAGGATAGTGACATTTTCACGTCTAAAATATTGTCCATTGTTGAAACGGTATCAAAATTGGTCAATGGAACTTTTTCCATTGTTGAAAGTGCCGGAAAGTTGTCATTATAGATAATTTCTAATATAATTATAAATAAATTTTTCATGATAACAATTGAAAAATGATGGCTTAAAGACGAATTTTCCATTGTTGCCAGAAAAATTTCATAATTTTAGATTTCTTCATTGTTGAAAACGTGGGAAAATTTGTCACTATATTGTTTTCCATTGTTAAAGGATAGTGACATTTTCACGTTGTTTATATTGTCCATTGTTGAAACGGTATCAAAACTGGTCAATGGAATTTTTTCCATTGTTGGAAGTGCCAGAAAGTTGTCATTATATATAACTTCTAATATAATTATAAATAAATTTTTCATGATAACAATTGAAAAATGATGACTTAAAGACGAATTTTCCATTGTTGCCGGAAAAATTTCATATTTTAAGATTTCTTCATTGTTGAAAGCGTGGCAAAATTTGTCACTATACTGTTTTCCATTGTTAAAGGATAGTGACATTTTCACGTTGTTTATATTGTCCATTGTTGAAACGGTATCAAAATTGGTCAATGGAATTTTTTCCATTGTTGAAAGTGCCGGAAAGTTGTCATTATAGATAATTTCTAATATAATTATAAATAAATTTTTCATGATAACAATTGAAAAATGATGGCTTAAAGACGAATTTTCCATTGTTGCCGGAAAAATTTCATATTTTAAGATTTCTTCATTGTTGAAAGCGTGGGAAAATTTGTCACTATAATGTTTTCCATTGTTAAAGCATAAGGACGTTTTTACGTTTTAAATATTGTCCATTGTTGAAATGGTATCAATATTCTTCAGCGGAATTTTTTCCATTGTTGGAAGTGCTGGAAAGTTGTCATTATAGATAATTTCTAATATAATTATAAATAAATTTTTCATAATAACAACTGAAAAATGATGACTTAAAGACGAATTTTTCATTGTTGACAGAAAATTTTCATATTTTAAGATTTCTTCATTGTTGAAAGCGTGCGAAAATTTGTCACTATAGTTTTTTCCATTGTTAAAGGATAGTGAAATTTTCACGTTTTAAATATTGTCCATTGTTGAAACGGTATCAAAATTGGTCAATGGAATTTTTTCCATTGTTGAAAGTGCCGGAAAGTTGTCATTATAGATAATTTCTAATATAATTATAAATAAATTTTTCATGATAACAATTGAAAAATGCTGGCTTAAAGACGAATTTTCCATTGTTGCCGGAAAAATTTCATATTTTAAGATTTCTTCATTGTTGAAAACGTGGGAAAATTTGTCACTATATTGTTTTCTATTGTTAAAGGATAGTGACATTTTCACGTTGTTTATATTGTACATTGTTGAAACGGTATCAAAACTGGTCAATGGAATTTTTTCCATTGTTGGAAGTGCCAGAAAGTTGTCATTATATATAACTTCTAATATAATTATAAATAAATTTTTCATAATAACAATTGAAAAATGATGACTTAAAGACGAATTTTCCATTGTTGCCGGAAAAATTTCATATTTTAAGATTTCTTCATTGTTGAAAGCGTGGCAAAATTTGACACTATATTGTTTTCCATTGTTAAAGGATAGTGAAATTTTCACGTTTTAAATATTGTCCACTGTTGAAACGGTATCAAAATTGGTCAATGGAATTTTTTCTATTGTTGAAAGTGTCGGAAAGTTGTTATTATAAATAATTTCTAATATAATTATAAATAAATTTTTCATGATAACAATTGAAAAATGATGGCTTAAAGACGAATTTTCCATTGTTGCCGGAAAAATTTCATATTTTAAGATTTCTTCATTTTTGAAAGCGTGGGAAAATTTGTCACTATAATGTTTTCCATTGTTAAAGGATAAGGACGTTTTTACGTTTTAAATATTGTCTATTGTTGAAACGATATCAATATTTTTCAACGGATTTTTTTCCATTGTTGGAAGTGCGGGAAAGTTGTCATTATAGATAATTTCTAATATAATTATAAATAATTTTTTCATAATAACAACTGAAAAATGATGACTTAAAGACGAATTTTTCATTGTTGCCGGAAAAGTTTCATATTTTAAGATTTCTTCATTGTTGAAAACGTGGGAAAATTTGTCACTATATTGTTTTCCATTGTTAAAGAATAGTGACATTTTCACGTTGTTAATATTGTCCATTGTTGAAACGGTATCAAAACTGGTCAATGGAATTTTTTCCATTGTTGAAAGTGCCGGAAAGTTGTCATTATAGATAATTTCTAATATAATTATAAATAAATTTTTCATGATAACAATTGAAAAATGATGGCTTAAAGACGAATTTTCCATTGTTGCCGGAAAAATTTCATATTTTAAGATTTCTTCATTGTTGAAAGCGTGGGAAAATTCGTCACTATAATTTTTTCCATTGTTAAAGGTTAGGGACATTTTTACGTTTTAAATATTGTTCATTGTTGAAACGGTATCAACATTTGTAAATGGAATTTTTTCCATTGTTGGAAGTGCGGGAATGTTGTCATTATAGATAATTTCTAATATAATTATAAATAAATTTTTCATGATAACAACTGAAAAATGATGACTTAAAGACGAATTTTCCATTGTTGCCAGAAAAATTTCATATTTTTAGATTTCTTCATTGTTGAAAACGTGGGAAAATTTGTCACTATATTGTTTTCCATTGTTAAAGGTTAGTGACATTTTCACGTTGTTTATATTGTCCATTGTTGAAACGGTATCAAAACTGGTCAATGGAATTTTTTCCATTGTTGGAAGTGCCAGAAAGTTGTCATTATATATAACTTCTAATATAATTATAAATAAATTTTTCATGATAACAATTGAAAAATGATGACTTAAAGACGAATTTTCCATTGTTGCCGGAAAAATTTCATATTTTAAGATTTCTTCATTGTTGAAAGCGTGGCAAAATTTGTCACTATACTGTTTTCCATTGTTAAAGGATAGTGACATTTTCACGTTGTTTATATTGTCCATTGTTGAAACGGTATCAAAATTGGTCAATGGAATTTTTTCCATTGTTGAAAGTGCCGGAAAGTTGTCATTATAGATAATTTCTAATATAATTATAAATAAATTTTTCATGATAACAATTGAAAAATGATGGCTTAAAGACGAATTTTCCATTGTTGCCGGAAAAATTTCATATTTTAAGATTTCTTCATTGTTGAAAGCGTGGGAAAATTTGTCACTATAATGTTTTCCACTGTTAAAGCATAAGGACGTTTTTACGTTTTAAATATTGTCCATTGTTGAAATGGTATCAATATTCTTCAGCGGAATTTTTTCCATTGTTGGAAGTGCTGGAAAGTTGTCATTATAGATAATTTCTAATATAATTATAAATAAATTTTTCATAATAACAACTGAAAAATGATGACTTAAAGACGAATTTTTCATTGTTGACAGAAAATTTTCATATTTTAAGATTTCTTCATTGTTGAAAGCGTGCGAAAATTTGTCACTATAGTTTTTTCCATTGTTAAAGGATAGTGAAATTTTCACGTTTTAAATATTGTCCATTGTTGAAACGGTATCAAAATTGGTCAATGGAATTTTTTCCATTGTTGAAAGTGCCGGAAAGTTGTCATTATAGATAATTTCTAATATAATTATAAATAAATTTTTCATGATAACAATTGAAAAATGCTGGCTTAAAGACGAATTTTCCATTGTTGCCGGAAAAGTTTCATATTTTAAGATTTCTTCATTGTTGAAAACGTGGGAAAATTTGTCACTATATTGTTTTCCATTGTTAAAGAATAGTGACATTTTCACGTTGTTAATATTGTCCATTGTTGAAACGGTATCAAAACTGGTCAATGGAATTTTTTCCATTGTTGAAAGTGCCGGAAAGTTGTCATAGATAATTTCTAATATAATTATAAATAAATTTTTCATGATAACAATTGAAAAATGATGGCTTAAAGACGAATTTTCCATTGTTGCCGGAAAAATTTCATATTTTAAGATTTCTTCATTGTTGAAAGCGTGGGAAAATTCGTCACTATAATTTTTTCCATTGTTAAAGGTTAGGGACATTTTTACGTTTTAAATATTGTTCATTGTTGAAACGGTATCAACATTTGTAAATGGAATTTTTTCCATTGTTGGAAGTGCGGGAATGTTGTCATTATAGATAATTTCTAATATAATTATAAATAAATTTTTCATGATAACAACTGAAAAATGATGACTTAAAGACGAATTTTCCATTGTTGCCAGAAAAATTTCATATTTTTAGATTTCTTCATTGTTGAAAACGTGAGAAAATTTGTCACTATATTGTTTTCCATTGTTAAAGGTTAGTGACATTTTCACGTTGTTTATATTGTCCATTGTTGAAACGGTATCAAAACTGGTCAATGGAATTTTTTCCATTGTTGGAAGTACGGGAAAGTTGTCATTATAGATAATTTCTAATATAATTATAAATAAATTTTTCATAATAACAACTGAAAAAAGATGGCTTAAAGACGAATTTTCCATTGTTGCCGGAAAAATTTCATATTTTAAGATTTCTTCGTTGTTGAAAGCGTGGGAAAATTTGTCACTGTAATGTTTTCCCTTGTTAAAGGATAAGGACATTTTTACGTTTTAAATATTGTCCATTGTTGAAACGGTATCATATTTTTCAACGGAATTTTTTCCATTGTTGGAAGTGCGGGAAAGTTGTCATTATAGGTAATTTCTAATATAATTATAAATAAATTTTTCATAATAACAATTGAAAAATGATGACTTAAAAACGATTTTTCCATTTTTGCCGGAAAAATTTCATATTTTAAGATTTCTTCATTGTTGAAAACGTGGGAAAATTTGTCACTATAGTTTTTTCCATTGTTAAAGGATAGTGAAATTTTCACGTTTTAAATATTGTCCATTGTTGAAACGGTATCAAAATTGGTCAATGGAATTTTTTCCATTGTTGAAAGTGCCGGAAAGTTGTCATTATAGATAATTTCTAATATAATTATAAATAAATTTTTCATGATAACAATTGAAAAATGCTGGCTTAAAGACGAATTTTCCATTGTTGCCGGAAAAGTTTCATATTTTAAGATTTCTTCATTGTTGAAAACGTGGGAAAATTTGTCACTATATTGTTTTCCATTGTTAAAGAATAGTGACATTTTCACGTTGTTAATATTGTCCATTGTTGAAACGGTATCAAAACTGGTCAATGGAATTTTTTCCATTGTTGAAAGTGCCGGAAAGTTGTCATAGATAATTTCTAATATAATTATAAATAAATTTTTCATGATAACAATTGAAAAATGATGGCTTAAAGACGAATTTTCCATTGTTGCCGGAAAAATTTCATATTTTAAGATTTCTTCATTGGTGAAAGCGTGGGAAAATTCGTCATTATAATTTTTTCCATTGTTAAAGGTTAGGGACATTTTTACGTTTTAAATATTGTTCATTGTTGAAACGGTATCAACATTTGTCAATGGAATTTTTTCCATTGTTGGAAATGCGGGAATGTTGTCATTATAGATAATTTCTAATATAATTATAAATAAATTTTTCATGATAACAATTGAAAAATGATGACTTAAAGACGAATTTTCCATTGTTGCCAGAAAAATTTCATATTTTTAGATTTCATCATTGTTGAAAACGTAGGAAAATTTGTCACTATATTGTTTTCAATTGTTAAAGGATAGTGACATTTTCACGTTGTTTATATTGTCCATTGTTGAAACGGTATCAAAACTGGTCAATGGAATTTTTTCCATTGTTGGAAGTGCCAGAAAGTTGTCCTTATATATAACTTCTAATATAATTATAAATAAATTTTTCATAATAACAATTGAAAAATGATGACTTAAAGACGAATTTTCCATTGTTGCCGGAAAATTTCATATTTTAAGATTTCTTCATTGTTGAAAGCGTGGCAAAATTTGTCACTATACTGTTTTCCATTGTTAAAGGATAGTGAAATTTTCACGTTTTAAATATTGTCCATTGTTGAAACGGTATCAAAATTGGTCAATGGAATTTTTTCCATTGTTGAAAGTGCCGGAAAGTTGTCATTATATATAATTTCTAATATAATTATAAATAAATTTTTCATGATAACAATTGAAAAATGATGGCTTAAAGACGAATTTTCCATTGTTGCCGGAAAATTTTCATATTTTAAGATTTCTTCATTGTTGAAAGCGTGCGAAAATTTGTCACTATAGTTTTTTCCTTTCTTAAAGGATAGTGAAATTTTCACGTTTTAAATATTGTCCATTGTTGAAACGGTATCAATATTTTTCAACGGAATTTTTTCCATTATTGGAAGTACGGGAAAGTTGTCATTATAGATAATTTCTAATATAATTATAAATAAATTTTTCATAATAACAACTGAAAAATGATGACTTAAAGACGAATTTCTCATTGTTGCCGGAAAATGTTCATATTTTAAGGTTTCTTCATTGTTGAAAGGGTGGGAAAATTTGTCAGTATATTGTTTACCATTGTTAAAGGATAGTGACATTTTGACGTTTTCAATATTGTACATTGTTGAAACGGTATCAAAATTGGTCAATGGAATTTTTTCCATTGTTGAAAGTGCCAGAAAGTTGTCATTATAGAAAACTTCTTATATAATTATAAATAAATTTTTGATAATAACAATTGAAAAATGATGGCTTAAAGACGAATTTTCCATTGTTGCCGGAAAATTTTCATATTTTAAGATTTCTTCAATGTTGAAAGCGTGGTAAAATTTGTCACTGTAATGTTTTCCCTTGTTAAAGGATAAGGACATTTTTACGTTTTAAATATTGTCCATTGTTGAAACGGTATCAATATTTTTCAACGGAATTTTTTCCATTGTTGGAAGTTTGGGAAAGTTGTCATTATAGATAATTTCTAATATAATTATAAATAAATTTTTCATAATAACAACTGAAGAATGATGACTTAAAGACGAATTTCTCATTGTTGCCGGAAAATTTTCATATTTTAAGGTTTCTTCATTGTTGAAAGGGTGGGAAAATTTGTCAGTATATTGTTTACCATTGTTAAAGGATAGTGACATTTTGACGTTTTCAATATTGTACATTGTTTAAACGGTATCAAAATTGGTCAATGGAATTTTTTCCATTGTTGGAAGTGCCAGAAAGTTGTCATTATAGAAAACTTCTTATATAATTATAAATAAATTTTTGATAATAACAATTGAAAAATGATGACTTAAAAACGATTTTTCCATTGTTGCCGGAAAAATTTCATATTTTAAGATTTCTTCATTGTTGAAAGCGTGGTAAAATTTGTCACTGTAATGTTTTCCCTTGTTAAAGGATAAGGACATTTTTACGTTTTAAATATTGTCCATTGTTGAAACTGTATCAATATTTGTCAACGGAATTTTTTCCATTGTTGGAAAGTGCGGGAAAGTTGTCATTATAGATAATTTCTAATATAATTATAAATAAATTTTTCATAATTACAACTGAAGAATGATGACTTAAAGACCAATTTTTCATTGTTGCCGGAAAATTTTGATATTTTCATATTTCTTCATTGTTGAAAGTTTCGAAAAATTTGTCACTATAAATTTTTCCATTGTTAAAGGAGAGGGATAATTTTGCGTTTTAACGATTGTTCATTGTTGAAAGCGTATCAATATTTGTCAATGGAAATTTTTCCATTGTTGGAGGTGCGGGAAAGTTGCAATTATAGTTAACTTCTAATATAATTATAAATAAATTTGTCATAATAAAACTTGGAAAATGATGACTTAAAGTCGAACTTTGATTGTTGCGGGAAAAATTTCTTATTTTAAGATTTCTTCATTCTTGAAAGCGTGGGAAAATTTGTCACTATAGTTTTTTCCATTGTTAAAGGATAGTGACATTTTCACGTCTAAAATATTGTCCATTGTTGAAACGGTATCAAAATTGGTCAATGGAACTTTTTCCATTGTTGAAAGTGCCGGAAAGTTGTCATTATAGATAATTTCTAATATAATTATAAATAAATTTTTCATGATAACAATTGAAAAATGATGGCTTAAAGACGAATTTTCCATTGTTGCCAGAAAAATTTCATAATTTTAGATTTCTTCATTGTTGAAAACGTGGGAAAATTTGTCACTATATTGTTTTCCATTGTTAAAGGATAGTGACATTTTCACGTTGTTTATATTGTCCATTGTTGAAACGGTATCAAAACTGGTCAATGGAATTTTTTCCATTGTTGGAAGTGCCAGAAAGTTGTCATTATATATAACTTCTAATATAATTATAAATAAATTTTTCATGATAACAATTGAAAAATGATGACTTAAAGACGAATTTTCCATTGTTGCCGGAAAAATTTCATATTTTAAGATTTCTTCATTGTTGAAAGCGTGGCAAAATTTGTCACTATACTGTTTTCCATTGTTAAAGGATAGTGACATTTTCACGTTGTTTATATTGTCCATTGTTGAAACGGTATCAAAATTGGTCAATGGAATTTTTTCCATTGTTGAAAGTGCCGGAAAGTTGTCATTATAGATAATTTCTAATATAATTATAAATAAATTTTTCATGATAACAATTGAAAAATGATGGCTTAAAGACGAATTTTCCATTGTTGCCGGAAAAATTTCATATTTTAAGATTTCTTCATTGTTGAAAGCGTGGGAAAATTTGTCACTATAATGTTTTCCATTGTTAAAGCATAAGGACGTTTTTACGTTTTAAATATTGTCCATTGTTGAAATGGTATCAATATTCTTCAGCGGAATTTTTTCCATTGTTGGAAGTGCTGGAAAGTTGTCATTATAGATAATTTCTAATATAATTATAAATAAATTTTTCATAATAACAACTGAAAAATGATGACTTAAAGACGAATTTTTCATTGTTGACAGAAAATTTTCATATTTTAAGATTTCTTCATTGTTGAAAGCGTGCGAAAATTTGTCACTATAGTTTTTTCCATTGTTAAAGGATAGTGAAATTTTCACGTTTTAAATATTGTCCATTGTTGAAACGGTATCAAAATTGGTCAATGGAATTTTTTCCATTGTTGAAAGTGCCGGAAAGTTGTCATTATAGATAATTTCTAATATAATTATAAATAAATTTTTCATGATAACAATTGAAAAATGCTGGCTTAAAGACGAATTTTCCATTGT
Source organism: Maratus michaelseni (assembly GCA_963931845.1). Taxonomy (NCBI): domain Eukaryota; kingdom Metazoa; phylum Arthropoda; class Arachnida; order Araneae; family Salticidae; genus Maratus; species Maratus michaelseni. The sequence goes on along the minus strand of CAWVPG010000094.1, from coordinate 515,639 downwards.
TGCCGGAAAAATTTCATATTTTAAGATTTCTTCATTGTTGAAAACGTGGGAAAATTTGTCACTATATTGTTTTCTATTGTTAAAGGATAGTGACATTTTCACGTTGTTTATATTGTACATTGTTGAAACGGTATCAAAACTGGTCAATGGAATTTTTTCCATTGTTGGAAGTGCCAGAAAGTTGTCATTATATATAACTTCTAATATAATTATAAATAAATTTTTCATAATAACAATTGAAAAATGATGACTTAAAGACGAATTTTCCATTGTTGCCGGAAAAATTTCATATTTTAAGATTTCTTCATTGTTGAAAGCGTGGCAAAATTTGACACTATATTGTTTTCCATTGTTAAAGGATAGTGAAATTTTCACGTTTTAAATATTGTCCACTGTTGAAACGGTATCAAAATTGGTCAATGGAATTTTTTCTATTGTTGAAAGTGTCGGAAAGTTGTTATTATAAATAATTTCTAATATAATTATAAATAAATTTTTCATGATAACAATTGAAAAATGATGGCTTAAAGACGAATTTTCCATTGTTGCCGGAAAAATTTCATATTTTAAGATTTCTTCATTTTTGAAAGCGTGGGAAAATTTGTCACTATAATGTTTTCCATTGTTAAAGGATAAGGACGTTTTTACGTTTTAAATATTGTCCATTGTTGAAACGGTATCAATATTTTTCAACGGATTTTTTTCCATTGTTGGAAGTGCGGGAAAGTTGTCATTATAGATAATTTCTAATATAATTATAAATAATTTTTTCATAATAACAACTGAAAAATGATGACTTAAAGACGAATTTTTCATTGTTGCCGGAAAAGTTTCATATTTTAAGATTTCTTCATTGTTGAAAACGTGGGAAAATTTGTCACTATATTGTTTTCCATTGTTAAAGAATAGTGACATTTTCACGTTGTTAATATTGTCCATTGTTGAAACGGTATCAAAACTGGTCAATGGAATTTTTTCCATTGTTGAAAGTGCCGGAAAGTTGTCATTATAGATAATTTCTAATATAATTATAAATAAATTTTTCATGATAACAATTGAAAAATGATGGCTTAAAGACGAATTTTCCATTGTTGCCGGAAAAATTTCATATTTTAAGATTTCTCCATTGTTGAAAGCGTGGGAAAATTCGTCACTATAATTTTTTCCATTGTTAAAGGTTAGGGACATTTTTACGTTTTAAATATTGTTCATTGTTGAAACGGTATCAACATTTGTAAATGGAATTTTTTCCATTGTTGGAAGTGCGGGAATGTTGTCATTATAGATAATTTCTAATATAATTATAAATAAATTTTTCATAATAACAACTGAAAAATGATGACTTAAAGACGAATTTTTCATTGTTGACAGAAAATTTTCATATTTTAAGATTTCTTCATTGTTGAAAGCGTGCGAAAATTTGTCACTATAGTTTTTTCCATTGTTAAAGGATAGTGAAATTTTCACGTTTTAAATATTGTCCATTGTTGAAACGGTATCAAAATTGGTCAATGGAATTTTTTCCATTGTTGAAAGTGCCGGAAAGTTGTCATTATAGATAATTTCTAATATAATTATAAATAAATTTTTCATGATAACAATTGAAAAATGCTGGCTTAAAGACGAATTTTCCATTGTTGCCGGAAAAATTTCATATTTTAAGATTTCTTCATTGTTGAAAACGTGGGAAAATTTGTCACTATATTGTTTTCTATTGTTAAAGGATAGTGACATTTTCACGTTGTTTATATTGTACATTGTTGAAACGGTATCAAAACTGGTCAATGGAATTTTCTCCATTGTTGGAAGTGCCAGAAAGTTGTCATTATATATAACTTCTAATATAATTATAAATAAATTTTTCATAATAACAATTGAAAAATGATGACTTAAAGACGAATTTTCCATTGTTGCCGGAAAAATTTCATATTTTAAGATTTCTTCATTGTTGAAAGCGTGGCAAAATTTGACACTATATTGTTTTCCATTGTTAAAGGATAGTGAAATTTTCACGTTTTAAATATTGTCCACTGTTGAAACGGTATCAAAATTGGTCAATGGAATTTTTTCTATTGTTGAAAGTGTCGGAAAGTTGTTATTATAAATAATTTCTAATATAATTATAAATAAATTTTTCATGATAACAATTGAAAAATGATGGCTTAAAGACGAATTTTCCATTGTTGCCGGAAAAATTTCATATTTTAAGATTTCTTCATTTTTGAAAGCGTGGGAAAATTTGTCACTATAATGTTTTCCATTGTTAAAGGATAAGGACGTTTTTACGTTTTAAATATTGTCCATTGTTGAAACGGTATCAATATTTTTCAACGGATTTTTTTCCATTGTTGGAAGTGCGGGAAAGTTGTCATTATAGATAATTTCTAATATAATTATAAATAATTTTTTCATAATAACAACTGAAAAATGATGACTTAAAGACGAATTTTTCATTGTTGCCGGAAAAGTTTCATATTTTAAGATTTCTTCATTGTTGAAAACGTGGGAAAATTTGTCACTATATTGTTTTCCATTGTTAAAGAATAGTGACATTTTCACGTTGTTAATATTGTCCATTGTTGAAACGGTATCAAAACTGGTCAATGGAATTTTTTCCATTGTTGAAAGTGCCGGAAAGTTGTCATTATAGATAATTTCTAATATAATTATAAATAAATTTTTCATGATAACAATTGAAAAATGATGGCTTAAAGACGAATTTTCCATTGTTGCCGGAAAAATTTCATATTTTAAGATTTCTCCATTGTTGAAAGCGTGGGAAAATTCGTCACTATAATTTTTTCCATTGTTAAAGGTTAGGGACATTTTTACGTTTTAAATATTGTTCATTGTTGAAACGGTATCAACATTTGTAAATGGAATTTTTTCCATTGTTGGAAGTGCGGGAATGTTGTCATTATAGATAATTTCTAATATAATTATAAATAAATTTTTCATGATAACAACTGAAAAATGATGACTTAAAGACGAATTTTCCATTGTTGCCAGAAAAATTTCATATTTTTAGATTTCTTCATTGTTGAAAACGTGGGAAAATTTGTCACTATATTGTTTTCCATTGTTAAAGGTTAGTGACATTTTCACGTTGTTTATATTGTCCATTGTTGAAACGGTATCAAAACTGGTCAATGGAATTTTTTCCATTGTTGGAAGTGCCAGAAAGTTGTCATTATATATAACTTCTAATATAATTATAAATAAATTTTTCATGATAACAATTGAAAAATGATGACTTAAAGACGAATTTTCCATTGTTGCCGGAAAAATTTCATATTTTAAGATTTCTTCATTGTTGAAAGCGTGGCAAAATTTGTCACTATACTGTTTTCCATTGTTAAAGGATAGTGACATTTTCACGTTGTTTATATTGTCCATTGTTGAAACGGTATCAAAATTGGTCAATGGAATTTTTTCCATTGTTGAAAGTGCCGGAAAGTTGTCATTATAGATAATTTCTAATATAATTATAAATAAATTTTTCATGATAACAATTGAAAAATGATGGCTTAAAGACGAATTTTCCATTGTTGCCGGAAAAATTTCATATTTTAAGATTTCTTCATTGTTGAAAGCGTGGGAAAATTTGTCACTATAATGTTTTCCACTGTTAAAGCATAAGGACGTTTTTACGTTTTAAATATTGTCCATTGTTGAAATGGTATCAATATTCTTCAGCGGAATTTTTTCCATTGTTGGAAGTGCTGGAAAGTTGTCATTATAGATAATTTCTAATATAATTATAAATAAATTTTTCATAATAACAACTGAAAAATGATGACTTAAAGACGAATTTTTCATTGTTGACAGAAAATTTTCATATTTTAAGATTTCTTCATTGTTGAAAGCGTGCGAAAATTTGTCACTATAGTTTTTTCCATTGTTAAAGGATAGTGAAATTTTCACGTTTTAAATATTGTCCATTGTTGAAACGGTATCAAAATTGGTCAATGGAATTTTTTCCATTGTTGAAAGTGCCGGAAAGTTGTCATTATAGATAATTTCTAATATAATTATAAATAAATTTTTCATGATAACAATTGAAAAATGCTGGCTTAAAGACGAATTTTCCATTGTTGCCGGAAAAGTTTCATATTTTAAGATTTCTTCATTGTTGAAAACGTGGGAAAATTTGTCACTATATTGTTTTCCATTGTTAAAGAATAGTGACATTTTCACGTTGTTAATATTGTCCATTGTTGAAACGGTATCAAAACTGGTCAATGGAATTTTTTCCATTGTTGAAAGTGCCGGAAAGTTGTCATTATAGATAATTTCTAATATAATTATAAATAAATTTTTCATGATAACAATTGAAAAATGATGGCTTAAAGACGAATTTTCCATTGTTGCCGGAAAAATTTCATATTTTAAGATTTCTTCATTGTTGAAAGCGTGGGAAAATTCGTCACTATAATTTTTTCCATTGTTAAAGGTTAGGGACATATTTACGTTTTAAATATTGTTCATTGTTGAAACGGTATCAACATTTGTAAATGGAATTTTTTCCATTGTTGGAAGTGCGGGAATGTTGTCATTATAGATAATTTCTAATATAATTATAAATAAATTTTTCATGATAACAACTGAAAAATGATGACTTAAAGACGAATTTTCCATTGTTGCCAGAAAAATTTCATATTTTTAGATTTCTTCATTGTTGAAAACGTGGGAAAATTTGTCACTATATTGTTTTCCATTGTTAAAGGTTAGTGACATTTTCACGTTGTTTATATTGTCCATTGTTGAAACGGTATCAAAACTGGTCAATGGAATTTTTTCCATTGTTGGAAGTACGGGAAAGTTGTCATTATAGATAATTTCTAATATAATTATAAATAAATTTTTCATAATAACAACTGAAAAATGATGACTTAAAGACGAATTTCTCATTGTTGCCGGAAAATTTTCATATTTTAAGGTTTCTTCATTGTTGAAAGGGTGGGAAAATTTGTCAGTATATTGTTTACCATTGTTAAAGGATAGTGACATTTTGACGTTTTCAATATTGTACATTGTTGAAACGGTATCAAAATTGGTCAATGGAATTTTTTCCATTGTTGAAAGTGCCAGAAAGTTGTCATTATAGAAAACTTCTTATATAATTATAAATAAATTTTTGATAATAACATTTGAAAAATGATGGCTTAAAGACGAATTTTCCATTGTTGCCGGAAAAATTTCATATTTTAAGATTTCTTCATTGTTGAAAGCGTGCGAAAATTTGTCACTATAGTTTTTTGCATTGTTAAAGGATAGTGAAATTTTCACGTTTTAAATATTGTCCATTGTTGAAACGCTATCAATATTTTTCAACGGAATTTTTTCCATTGTTGGAAGTACGGGAAAGTTGTCATTATAGATAATTTCTAATATAATTATAAATAAATTTTTCATAATAACAACTGAAAAATGATGACTTAAAAACGATTTTTCCATTGTTGCCGGAAAAATTTCATATTTTCAGATTTCTTCATTGGTGAAAGCGTGGGAAAATTCGTCACTATAATTTTTTCCATTGTTAAAGATTAGGGGCATTTTTACGTTTTAAATATTGTTCATTGTTGAAACGGTATCAACATTTGTCAATGGAATTTTTTCCATTGTTGGAAGTGCGGGAAAGTTGTCATTATAGATAATTTCTAATATAATTATAAATAAATTTTTCATGATAACAATTGAAAAATGATGACTTAAAGACGAATTTTTCATTGTTGCCGGAAAAATTTCATATTTTAAGATTTCTTCATTGTTGAAAGCGTGGGAAAATTTGTCACTGTAATGTTTTCCCTTGTTAAAGGATAAGGACATTTTTACGTTTTAAATATTGTCCATTGTTGAAACGGTATCAATATTTTTCAACGGAATTTTTTCCATTGTTGGAAGTGCGGGAAAGTTGTCATTATAGATAATTTCTAATATAATTATAAATAAATTTTTCATGATAACAATTGAAAAATGATGACTTAAAGACGAATTTTCCATTGTTGCCGGAAAAATTTCATATTTTAAGATTTCTTCATTGTTGAAAGCGTGCGAAAATTTGTCACTATAGTTTTTTCCATTGTTAAAGGATAGTGAAATTTTCACGTTTTAAATATTGTCCATTGTTGAAACGCTATCAATATTTTTCAACGGAATTTTTTCCATTGTTGGAAGTGCCAGAAAGTTGTCATTACATATAACTTCTAATATAATTATAAATAAATTTTTCATGATAACAATTGAAAAATGATGACTTAAAGACGAATTTTCCATTGTTGCCGGAAAAATTTCATATTTTAAGATTTCTTCATTGTTGAAAGCGTGCGAAAATTTGTCACTATAGTTTTTTCCATTGTTAAAGGATAGTGAAATTTTCACGTTTTAAATATTGTCCATTGTTGAAACGGTATCAAAATTGGTCAATGGAATTTTTTCTATTGTTGAAAGTGTCGGAAAGTTGTCATTATAGATAATTTCTAATATAATTATAAATAATTTTTCATGATAACAATTGAAAAATGATGGCTTAAAGACGAATTTTCCATTGTTGCCGGAAAAATTTCATATTTTAAGATTTCTTCATTTTTGAAAGCGTGGGAAAATTTGTCATTATAATGTTTTCCATTGTTAAAGGATAAGGACGTTTTTACGTTTTAAATATTGTCCATTGTTGAAACGGTATCAATATTTTTCAACGGATTTTTTTCCATTGTTGGAAGTGCGGGAAAGTTGTCATTATAGATAATTTCTAATATAATTATAAATAATTTTTTCATAATAACAACTGAAAAATGATGACTTAAAGACGAATTTTCCATTGTTGCCGGAAAAATTTCATATTTTAAGATTTCTTCATTTTTGAAAGCGTGGGAAAATTTGTCATTATAATGTTTTCCATTGTTAAAGGATAAGGACGTTTTTACGTTTTAAATATTGTCCATTGTTGAAACGGTATCAATATTTTTCAACGGATTTTTTTCCATTGTTGGAAGTGCGGGAAAGTTGTCATTATAGATAATTTCTAATATAATTATAAATAATTTTTTCATAATAACAACTGAAAAATGATGACTTAAAGACGAATTTTTCATTGTTGCCGGAAAAATTTCATATTTTAAGATTTCTTCATTGTTGAAAACGTGGGAAAATTTGTCACTATATTGTTTTCCATTGTTAAAGGATAGTGACATTTTCACGTTGTTTATATTGTCCATTGTTGAAACGGTATCAAAACTGGTCAATGGAATTTTTTCCATTGTTGGAAGTACGGGAAAGTTGTCATTATATATAACTTCTAATATAATTATAAATAAATTTTTCATGATAACAATTGAAAAATGATGACTTAAAGACGAATTTTCCATTGTTGCCGGAAAAATTTCATATTTTAAGATTTCTTCATTGTTGAAAGCGTGCGAAAATTTGTCACTATAGTTTTTTCCATTGTTAAAGGATAGTGAAATTTTCACGTTTTAAATATTGTCCATTGTTGAAACGGTATCAATATTTTTCAACGGAATTTTTTCCATTGTTGGAAGTGCGGGAAAGTTGTCATTATAGATAATTTCTAATATAATTATAAATCAATTTTTCATGATAACAATTGAAAAATGATGGCTTAAAGACGAATTTTCCATTGTTGCCGGAAAAATTTCATATTTTAAGATTTCTTCATTGTTGAAAGCGAGGGAAAATTTGTCACTGTAATGTTTTCCCTTGTTAAAGGATAAGGACATTTTTACGTTTTAAATATTGTCCATTGTTGAAACGGTATCAATATTTTTCAACGGAATTTTTTCCATTGTTGGAAGTACGGGAAAGTTGTCATTATAGATAATTTCTAATATAATTATAAATAAATTTTTCATAATAACAACTGAAAAATGATGACTTAAAGACGAATTTCTCATTGTTGCCGGAAAATTTTCATATTTTAAGGTTTCTTCATTGTTGAAAGGGTGGGAAAATTTGTCAGTATATTGTTTACCATTGTTAAAGGATAGTGACATTTTGACGTTTTCAATATTGTACATTGTTGAAACGGTATCAAAATTGGTCAATGGAATTTTTTCCATTGTTGAAAGAGCCAGAAAGTTGTCATTATAGAAAACTTCTTATATAATTATAAATAAATTTTTGATAATAACAATTGAAAAATGATGGCTTAAAGACGAATTTTCCATTGTTGCCGGAAAAATTTCATATTTTAAGATTTCTTCATTGTTGAAAGCGTGGGAAAATTTGTCACTGTAATGTTTTCCCTTGTTAAAGGATAAGGACATTTTTACGTTTTAAATATTGTCCATTGTTGAAACGGTATCAATATTTGTCAACGGAATTTTTTCCATTGTTGGAAGTGCGGGAAAGTTGTCATTATAGATAATTTCTAATATAATTATAAATAAATTTTTCATGATAACAATTGAAAAATGATGACTTAAAAACGAATTTCTCATTGTTGCCGGAAAATTTTCATATTTTAAGGTTTCTTCATTGTTGAAAAGGTGGGAAAATTTGTCAGTATATTGTTTACCATTGTTAAAGGATAGTGACATTTTGACGTTTTCAATATTGTACATTGTTGAAACGGTATCAATATTTTTCAACGGAATTTTTTCCATTGTTGGAAGTACGGGAAAGTTGTCATTATAGATAATTTCTAATATAATTATAAATAAATTTTTGATAATAACAATTGAAAAATGATGACTTAAAAACGATTTTTCCATTGTTGCCGGAAAAATTTCATATTTTCAGATTTCTTCATTGGTGAAAGCGTGGGAAAATTCGTCACTATAATTTTTTCCATTGTTAAAGGTTAGGGGCATTTTTACGTTTTAAATATTGTTCATTGTTGAAACGGTATCAACATTTGTCAATGGAATTTTTTCCATTGTTGGAAGTGCGGGAAAGTTGTCATTATAGATAATTTCTAATATAATTATAAATAAATTTTTCATAATAACAACTGAAAAATGATGACTTAAAGACGAATTTCTCATTGTTGCCGGAAAATTTTCATATTTTAAGGTTTCTTCATTGTTGAAAGGGTGGGAAAATTTGTCAGTATATTGTTTACCATTGTTAAAGGATAGTGACATTTTGACGTTTTCAATATTGTACATTGTTGAAACGGTATCAAAATTGGTCAATGGAATTTTTTCCATTGTTGAAAGTGCCAGAAAGTTGTCATTATAGAAAACTTCTTATATAATTATAAATAAATTTTTGATAATAACAATTGAAAAATGATGGCTTAAAGACGAATTTTCCATTGTTGCCGGAAAAATTTCATATTTTAAGATTTCTTCATTGTTGAAAGCGTGGGAAAATTTGTCACTGTAATGTTTTCCCTTGTTAAAGGATAAGGACATTTTTACGTTTTAAATATTGTCCATTGTTGAAACGGTATCAATATTTGTCAACGGAATTTTTTCCATTGTTGGAAGTGCGGGAAAGTTGTCATTATAGATAATTTCTAATATAATTATAAATAAATTTTTCATGATAACAATTGAAAAATGATGACTTAAAAACGAATTTCTCATTGTTGCCGGAAAATTTTCATATTTTAAGGTTTCTTCATTGTTGAAAAGGTGGGAAAATTTGTCAGTATATTGTTTACCATTGTTAAAGGATAGTGACATTTTGACGTTTTCAATATTGTACATTGTTGAAACGGTATCAATATTTTTCAACGGAATTTTTTCCATTGTTGGAAGTACGGGAAAGTTGTCATTATAGATAATTTCTAATATAATTATAAATAAATTTTTGATAATAACAATTGAAAAATGATGACTTAAAAACGATTTTTCCATTGTTGCCGGAAAAATTTCATATTTTCAGATTTCTTCATTGGTGAAAGCGTGGGAAAATTCGTCACTATAATTTTTTCCATTGTTAAAGGTTAGGGGCATTTTTACGTTTTAAATATTGTTCATTGTTGAAACGGTATCAACATTTGTCAATGGAATTTTTTCCATTGTTGGAAGTGCGGGAAAGTTGTCATTATAGATAATTTCTAATATAATTATAAATAAATTTTTCATGATAACAATTGAAAAATGATGACTTAAAGACGAATTTTTCATTGTTGCCGGAAAAATTTCATATTTTAAGATTTCTTCATTGTTGAAAACGTGGGAAAATTTTTCACTATATTGTTTTCCATTGTTAAAGGATAGTGACATTTTCACGTTGTTTATATTGTCCATTGTTGAAACGGTATCAAAACTGGTCAATGGAATTTTTTCCATTGTTGGAAGTGCCAGAAAGTTGTCATTACATATAACTTCTAATATAATTATAAATAAATTTTTCATAATAACAATTGAAAAATGATGACTTAAAGACGAATTTTCCATTGTTGCCGGAAAAATTTCATATTTTAAAATTTCTTCATTGTTGAAAGCGTGGCAAAATTTGTCACTATATTGTTTTCCATTGTTAAAGGATAGTGAAATTTTCACGTTTTAAATATTGTCCATTGTTGAAACGGTATCAAAATTGGTCAATGGAATTTTTTCTATTGTTGAAAGTGTCGGAAAGTTGTCATTATAGATAATTTCTAATATAATTATAAATAATTTTTCATGATAACAATTGAAAAATGATGGCTTAAAGACGAATTTTCCATTGTTGCCGGAAAAATTTCATATTTTAAGATTTCTTCATTTTTGAAAGCGTGGGAAAATTTGTCACTATAATGTTTTCCATTGTTAAAGGATAAGGACGTTTTTACGTTTTAAATATTGTCCATTGTTGAAACGGTATCAATATTTTTCAACGGATTTTTTTCCATTGTTGGAAGTGCGGGAAAGTTGTCATTATAGATAATTTCTAATATAATTTTAAATAAATTTTTCATGATAACAATTGAAAAATGATGACTTAAAGACGAATTTTCCATTGTTGCCAGAATAATTTCATATTTTTAGATTTCTTCCTTGTTGAAAACGTGGGAAAATTTGTCACCATATTGTTTTCCATTGTTAAAGGATAGTGAGATTTTCACGTTGTTTATATTGTCCATTGTTGAAACGGTATCAAAACTGGTCAATGGAATTTTTTCCATTGTTGGAAGTGCCAGAAAGTTGTCATTATATATAACTTCTAATATAATTATAAATAAATTTTTCATAATAACAATTGAAAAATGATGACTTAAAGACGAATTTTTCATTGTTGCCGGAAAAATTTCATATTTTAAGATTTCTTCATTGTTGAAAGCGTGGGAAAATTTGTCACTGTAATGTTTTCCCTTGTTAAAGGATAAGGACATTTTTACGTTTTAAATATTGTCCATTGTTGAAACGGTATCAATATTTTTCAACGGAATTTTTTCCATTGTTGGAAGTGCGGGAAAGTTGTCATTATAGATAATTTCTAATATAATTATAAATAAATTTTTCATGATAACAATTGAAAAATGATGACTTAAAGACGAATTTTCCATTGTTGCCAGAAAAATTTCATATTTTTAGATTTCTTCATTGTTGAAAACGTGGGAAAATTTTTCAATATATTGTTTTCCATTGTTAAAGGATAGTGACATTTTCACGTTGTTTATATTGTCCATTGTTGAAACGGTATCAAAACTGGTCAATGGAATTTTTTCCATTGTTGGAAGTGCCAGAAAGTTGTCATTACATATAACTTCTAATATAATTATAAATAAATTTTTCATAATAACAATTGAAAAATGATGACTTAAAGACGAATTTTCCATTGTTGCCGGAAAAATTTCATATTTTAAAATTTCTTCATTGTTGAAAGCGTGGCAAAATTTGTCACTATATTGTTTTCCATTGTTAAAGGATAGTGAAATTTTCACGTTTTAAATATTGTCCATTGTTGAAACGGTATCAAAATTGGTCAATGGAATTTTTTCTATTGTTGAAAGTGTCGGAAAGTTGTCATTATAGATAATTTCTAATATAATTATAAATAATTTTTCATGATAACAATTGAAAAATGATGGCTTAAAGACGAATTTTCCATTGTTGCCGGAAAAATTTCATATTTTAAGATTTCTTCATTTTTGAAAGCGTGGGAAAATTTGTCACTATAATGTTTTCCATTGTTAAAGGATAAGGACGTTTTTACGTTTTAAATATTGTCCATTGTTGAAATGGTATCAATGTTTTTCAACGGATTTTTTTCCATTGTTGGAAGTGCGGGAAAGTTGTCATTATAGATAATTTCTAATATAATTATAAATAATTTTTTCATAATAACAACTGAAAAATGATGACTTAAAGACGAATTTTTCATTGTTGCCGGAAAAATTTCATATTTTAAGATTTCTTCATTGTTGAAAACGTGGGAAAATTTGTCACTATATTGTTTTCCATTGTTAAAGGATAGTGACATTTTCACGTTGTTTATATTGTCCATTGTTGAAACGGTATCAAAACTGGTCAATGGAATTTTTTCCATTGTTGGAAGTACGGGAAAGTTGTCATTATATATAACTTCTAATATAATTATAAATAAATTTTTCATGAGAACAATTGAAAAATGATGACTTAAAGACGAATTTTCCATTGTTGCCGGAAAAATTTCATATTTTAAGATTTCTACATTGTTGAAAGCGTGCGAAAATTTGTCACTATAGTTTTTTCCATTGTTAAAGGATAGTGAAATTTTCACGTTTTAAATATTGTCCATTGTTGAAACGCTATCAATATTTTTCAACGGAATTTTTTCCATTGTTGGAAGTACGGGAAAGTTGTCATTATATATAACTTCTAATATAATTATAAATAAATTTTTCAGGATAACAATTGAAAAATGATGGCTTAAAGACGAATTTTTCATTGTTGCCGGAAAAATTTCATTTTTTAAGATTTCTTCATTGTTGAAAGCTTGGGAAAATTCGTCACTATAATTTTTTCCCTTGTTAAAGGATAAGGACATTTTTACGTTTTAAATATTGTCCATTGTTGAAACGGTATCAATATTTTTCAACGGAATTTTTTCCATTGTTGGAAGTGCGGGAAAGTTGTCATTATAGATAATTTCTAATATAATTATAAATAAATTTTTCATGATAACAATTGAAAAATGATGACTTAAAGACGAATTTTCCATTGTTGCCAGAAAAATTTCATATTTTTAGATTTCTTCATTGTTGAAAACGTGGGAAAATTTTTCAATATATTGTTTTCCATTGTTAAAGGATAGTGACATTTTCACGTTGTTTATATTGTCCATTGTTGAAACGGTATCAAAACTGGTCAATGGAATTTTTTCCATTGTTGGAAGTGCCAGAAAGTTGTCATTACATATAACTTCTAATATAATTATAAATAAATTTTTCATAATAACAATTGAAAAATGATGACTTAAAGACGAATTTTCCATTGTTGCCGGAAAAATTTCATATTTTAAAATTTCTTCATTGTTGAAAGCGTGGCAAAATTTGTCACTATATTGTTTTCCATTGTTAAAGGATAGTGAAATTTTCACGTTTTAAATATTGTCCATTGTTGAAACGGTATCAAAATTGGTCAATGGAATTTTTTCTATTGTTGAAAGTGTCGGAAAGTTGTCATTATAGATAATTTCTAATATAATTATAAATAATTTTTCATGATAACAATTGAAAAATGATGGCTTAAAGACGAATTTTCCATTGTTGCCGGAAAAATTTCATATTTTAAGATTTCTTCATTTTTGAAAGCGTGGGAAAATTTGTCACTATAATGTTTTCCATTGTTAAAGGATAAGGACGTTTTTACGTTTTAAATATTGTCCATTGTTGAAATGGTATCAATGTTTTTCAACGGATTTTTTTCCATTGTTGGAAGTGCGGGAAAGTTGTCATTATAGATAACTTCTAATATAATTATAAATAATTTTTTCATAATAACAACTGAAAAATGATGACTTAAAGACGAATTTTTCATTGTTGCCGGAAAAATTTCATATTTTAAGATTTCTTCATTGTTGAAAACGTGGGAAAATTTGTCACTATATTGTTTTCCATTGTTAAAGGATAGTGACATTTTCACGTTGTTTATATTGTCCATTGTTGAAACGGTATCAAAACTGGTCAATGGAATTTTTTCCATTGTTGGAAGTACGGGAAAGTTGTCATTATATATAACTTCTAATATAATTATAAATAAATTTTTCATGAGAACAATTGAAAAATGATGACTTAAAGACGAATTTTCCATTGTTGCCGGAAAAATTTCATATTTTAAGATTTCTTCATTGTTGAAAGCGTGCGAAAATTTGTCACTATAGTTTTTTCCATTGTTAAAGGATAGTGAAATTTTCACGTTTTAAATATTGTCCATTGTTGAAACGCTATCAATATTTTTCAACGGAATTTTTTCCATTGTTTGAAGTACGGGAAAGTTGTCATTATATATAACTTCTAATATAATTATAAATAAATTTTTCAGGATAACAATTGAAAAATGATGGCTTAAAGACGAATTTTTCATTGTTGCCGGAAAAATTTCATATTTTAAGATTTCTTCATTGTTGAAAGCTTGGGAAAATTCGTCACTATAATTTTTTCCATTGTTAAAGGTTAGGGACATTTTTACATTTTAAATATTGTTCATTGTTGAAACGCTATCAATATTTTTCAACGGAATTTTTTCCATTGTTGGAAGTGCGGGAATGTTGTCATTATAGATAATTTCTAATATAATTTTAAATAAATTTTTCATGATAACAATTGAAAAATGATGACTTAAAGACGAATTTTCCATTGTTGCCAGAAAAATTTCATATTTTTAGATTTCTTCCTTGTTGAAAACGTGGGAAAATTTGTCACCATATTGTTTTCCATTGTTAAAGGATAGTGACATTTTCACGTTGTTTATATTGTCCATTGTTGAAACGGTATCAAAACTGGTCAATGGAATTTTTTCCATTGTTGGAAGTGCCAGAAAGTTGTCATTATATATAACTTCTAATATAATTATAAATAAATTTTTCATAATAACAATTGAAAAATGATGACTTAAAGACGAATTTTCCATTGTTGCCGGAAAAATTTCATATTTTAAGATTTCTTCATTGTTGAAAGCGTGGCAAAATTTGTCACTATACTGTTTTCCATTGTTAAAGGATAGTGAAATTTTCCCGTTTTAAATATTGTCCATTGTTGAAACGGTATCAGAATTGGTCAATGGAATTTTTTCCATTGTTGAAAGTGCCGGAAAGTTGTCATTATAGATAATTTCTAATATAATTATAAATAAATTTTTCATGATAACAATTGAAAAATGATGGCTTAAAGACGAATTTCTCATTGTTGCCGGAAAATTTTCATTTTTTAAGGTTTCTTCATTGTTGAAAAGGTGGGAAAATTTGTCAGTATATTGTTTACCATTTTTAAAGGATAGTGACATTTTGACGTTATCAATATTGTACATTGTTGAAACGGTATCAATATTTTTCAAAGGAATTTTTTCCATTGTTGGAAGTACGGGAAAGTTGTCATTATAGATAATTTCTAATATAATTATAAATAAATTTTTGATAATAACAATTGAAAAATGATGACTTAAAAACGATTTTTCCATTGTTGCCGGAAAATTTTCATATTTTAAGATTTCTTCATTGGTGAAAGCGTGGGAAAGTTTGTCACTATAATGTTTTCCATTGTTAAAGGATAGGGACATTTTCACGTTGTTTATATTGTCCATTGTTGAAACTGTATCAATATTTGTCAACGGAATTTTTTCCATTGTTGGAAAGTGCGGGAAAGTTGTCATTATAGATAATTTCTAATATAATTATAAATAAATTTTTCATAATAACAACTGAAGAATGATGACTTAAAGACCAATTTTTCATTGTTGCCGGAAAATTTTGATATTTTCATATTTCTTCATTGTTGAAAGTTTCGAAAAATTTGTCACTATAAATTTTTCCATTGTTAAAGGAGAGGGATAATTTTGCGTTTTAACGATTGTTCATTGTTGAAAGCGTATCAATATTTGTCAATGGAAATTTTTCCATTGTTGGAGGTGCGGGAAAGTTGCAATTATAGTTAACTTCTAATATAATTATAAATAAATTTGTCATAATAAAACTTGGAAAATGATGACTTAAAGTCGAACTTTGATTGTTGCGGGAAAAATTTCTTATTTTAAGATTTCTTCATTGTTGAAAGCGTGGGAAAATTTGTCACTATAGTTTTTTCCATTGTTAAAGGATAGTGACATTTTCACGTCTAAAATATTGTCCATTGTTGAAACGGTATCAAAATTGGTCAATGGAACTTTTTCCATTGTTGAAAGTGCCGGAAAGTTGTCATTATAGATAATTTCTAATATAATTATAAATAAATTTTTCATGATAACAATTGAAAAATGATGGCTTAAAGACGAATTTTCCATTGTTGCCAGAAAAATTTCATAATTTTAGATTTCTTCATTGTTGAAAACGTGGGAAAATTTGTCACTATATTGTTTTCCATTGTTAAAGGATAGTGACATTTTCACGTTGTTTATATTGTCCATTGTTGAAACGGTATCAAAACTGGTCAATGGAATTTTTTCCATTGTTGGAAGTGCCAGAAAGTTGTCATTATATATAACTTCTAATATAATTATAAATAAATTTTTCATGATAACAATTGAAAAATGATGACTTAAAGACGAATTTTCCATTGTTGCCGGAAAAATTTCATATTTTAAGATTTCTTCATTGTTGAAAGCGTGGCAAAATTTGTCACTATACTGTTTTCCATTGTTAAAGGATAGTGACATTTTCACGTGTTTTATATTGTCCATTGTTGAAACGGTATCAAAATTGGTCAATGGAATTTTTTCCATTGTTGAAAGTGCCGGAAAGTTGTCATTATAGATAATTTCTAATATAATTATAAATAAATTTTTCATGATAACAATTGAAAAATGATGGCTTAAAGACGAATTTTCCATTGTTGCCGGAAAAATTTCATATTTTAAGATTTCTTCATTGTTGAAAGCGTGGGAAAATTTGTCACTATAATGTTTTCCATTGTTAAAGCATAAGGACGTTTTTACGTTTTAAATATTGTCCATTGTTGAAATGGTATCAATATTTTTCAGCGGAATTTTTTCCATTGTTGGAAGTGCTGGAAAGTTGTCATTATAGATAATTTCTAATATAATTATAAATAAATTTTTCATAATAACAACTGAAAAATGATGACTTAAAGACGAATTTTTCATTGTTGCCGGAAAAATTTCATATTTTAAGATTTCTTCATTGTTGAAAACGTGGGAAAATTTGTCACTATATTGTTTTCCATTGTTAAAGGATAGTGACATTTTCACGTTGTTAATACTGTCCATTGTTGAAAGGGTATCAAAATTGGTCAATGGAATTTTTTCCATTGTTGAAAGTGCCAGAATGTTGTCATTATAGAAAACTTCTTATATAATTATAAATAAATTTTTGATAATAACAATTGAAAAATGATGGCTTAAAGACGAATTTTCCATTGTTGCCGGAAAAATTTCATATTTAAAGATTTCTTCATTGTTGAAAGCGTGGGAAAATTTGTCACTATAGTTTTTTGCATTGTTAAAGGATAGTGAAATTTTCACGTTTTAAATATTGTCCATTGTTGAAACGCTATCAATATTTTTCAACGGAATTTTTTCCATTGTTGGAAGTACGGGAAAGTTGTCATTATAGATAATTTCTAATATAATTATAAATAAATTTTTCATAATAACAATTGAAAAATGATGACTTAAAGACGAATTTTTCATTGTTGCCAGAAAATTTTCATATTTTAAGATTTCTTCATTGTTGAAAGCGTGCGAAAATTTGTCACTATAGTTTTTTGCATTGTTAAAGGATAGTGAAATTTTCACGTTTTAAATATTGTCCATTGTTGAAACGCTATCAATATTTTTCAACGGAATTTTTTCCATTGTTGGAAGTACGGGAAAGTTGTCATTATAGATAATTTCTAATATAATTATAAATAAATTTTTCATAATAACAACTGAAAAATGATGACTTAAAGACGAATTTCTCATTGTTGCCGGAAAATTTTCATATTTTAAGGTTTCTTCATTGTTGAAAAGGTGGGAAAATTTGTCAGTATATTGTTTACCATTGTTAAAGGATAGTGACATTTTGACGTTTTCAATATTGTACATTGTTGAAACGGTATCAATATTTTTCAACGGAATTTTTTCCATTGTTGGAAGTACGGGAAAGTTGTCATTATAGATAATTTCTAATATAATTATAAATAAATTTTTGATAATAACAATTGAAAAATGGTGACTTAAAAACGATTTTTCCATTGTTGCCGGAAAAATTTCATATTTTCAGATTTCTTCATTGGTGAAAGCGTGGGAAAATTCGTCACTATAATTTTTTCCATTGTTAAAGGTTAGGGGCATTTTTACGTTTTAAATATTGTTCATTGTTGAAACGGTATTAACATTTGTCAATGGAATTTTTTCCATTGTTGGAAGTGCGGGAAAGTTGTCATTATAGATAATTTCTAATATAATTATAAATAAATTTTTCATGATAACAATTGAAAAATGATGACTTAAAGACGAATTTTTCATTGTTGCCGGAAAAATTTCATATTTTAAGATTTCTTCATTGTTGAAAGCGTGGGAAAATTTGTCACTGTAATGTTTTCCCTTGTTAAAGGATAAGGACATTTTTACGTTTTAAATATTGTCCATTGTTGAAACGGTATCAATATTTTTCAACGGAATTTTTTCCATTGTTGGAAGTGCGGGAAAGTTGTCATTATAGATAATTTCTAATATAATTATAAATAAATTTTTCATGATAACAATTGAAAAATGATGACTTAAAGACGAATTTTCCATTGTTGCCAGAAAAATTTCATATTTTTAGATTTCTTCATTGTTGAAAACGTGGGAAAATTTTTCACTATATTGTTTTTCATTGTTAAAGGATAGTGACATTTTCACGTTGCTTATATTGTCCATTGTTGAAGCGGTATCAAAACTGGTCAATGGAATTTTTTCCATTGTTGGAAGTGCCAGAAAGTAGTCATTACATATAACTTCTAATATAATTATAAATAAATTTTTCATAATAACAATTGAAAAATGATGACTTAAAGACGAATTTTCCATTGTTGCCGGAAAAATTTCATATTTTAAAATTTCTTCATTGTTGAAAGCGTGGCAAAATTTGTCACTATATTGTTTTCCATTGTTAAAGGATAATGAAATTTTCACGTTTTAAATATTGTCCATTGTTGAAACGGTATCAAAATTGGTCAATGGAATTTTTTCTATTGTTGAAAGTGTCGGAAAGTTGTCATTATAGATAATTTCTAATATAATTATAAATAATTTTTCATGATAACAATTGAAAAATGATGGCTTAAAGACGAATTTTCCATTGTTGCCGGAAAAATTTCATATTTTAAGATTTCTTCATTTTTGAAAGCGTGGGAAAATTTGTCACTATAATGTTTTCCATTGTTAAAGGATAAGGACGTTTTTACGTTTTAAATATTGTCCATTGTTGAAACGGTATCAATATTTTTCAACGGATTTTTTTCCATTGTTGGAAGTGCGGGAAAGTTGTCATTATAGATAATTTCTAATATAATTATAAATAATTTTTTCATAATAACAACTGAAAAATGATGACTTAAAGACGAATTTTTCATTGTTGCCGGAAAAATTTCATATTTTAAGATTTCTTCATTGTTGAAAACGTGGGAAAATTTGTCACTATATTGTTTTCCCTTGTTAAAGGATAGTGACATTTTCACGTTTTTTATATTGTCCATTGTTGAAACGGTATCAAAACTGGTCAATGGAATTTTTTCCATTGTTGGAAGTACGGGAACGTTGTCATTATATATAACTTCTAATATAATTATAAATAAATTTTTCATGATAACAATTGAAAAATGATGACTTAAAGACGAATTTTCCATTGTTGCCGGAAAAATTTCATATTTTAAGATTTCTTCATTGTTGAAAGCGTGCGAAAATTTGTCACTATAGTTTTTTCCATTGTTAAAGGATAGTGAAATTTTCACGTTTTAAATATTGTCCATTGTTGAAACGCTATCAATATTTTTCAACGGAATTTTTTCCATTGTTGGAAGTACGGGAAAGTTGTCATTATAGATAATTTCTAATATAATTATAAATAAATTTTTCATGATAACAATTGAAAAATGATGACTTAAAGACGAATTTTCCATTGTTGCCGGAAAAATTTCATATTTTAAGATTTCTTCATTGTTGAAAGCGTGGGAAAATTTGTCACTGTAATGTTTTCCCTTGTTAAAGGATAAGGACATTTTTACGTTTTAAATATTGTCCATTGTTGAAACGGTATCAATATTTTTCAACGGAATTTTTTCCATTGTTGGAAGTGCGGGAAAGTTGTCATTATAGATAATTTCTAATATAATTATAAATAATTTTTTCATAAGAACAACTGAAAAATGATGACTTAAAGACGAATTTTTCATTGTTGCCGGAAAAATTTCATATTTTAAGATTTCTTCATTGTTGAAAACGTGGGAAAATTTGTCACTATATTGTTTTCCATTGTTAAAGGATAGTGACATTTTCACGTTGTTTATATTGTCCATTGTTGAAACGGTATCAAAACTGGTCAATGGAATTTTTTCCATTGTTGGAAGTGCCAGAAAGTTGTCATTATATATAACTTCTAATATAATTATAAATAAATTTTTCAGGATAACAATTGAAAAATGATGGCTTAAAGACGAATTTTTCATTGTTGCCGGAAAAATTTCATATTTTAAGATTTCTTCATTGTTGAAAGCTTGGGAAAATTCGTCACTATAATTTTTTCCATTGTTAAAGGTTAGGGACATTTTTACATTTTAAATATTGTTCATTGTTGAAACGGTAGCAACATTTGTCAATGGAATTTTTTCCATTGTTGGAAGTGCGGGAATGTTGTCATTATAGATAATTTCTAATATAATTTTAAATAAATTTTTCATGATAACAATTGAAAAATGATAACTTAAAGACGAATTTTCCATTGTTGCCAGAAAAATGTCATATTTTTAGATTTCTTCCTTGTTGAAAACGTGGGAAAATTTGTCACCATATTGTTTTCCATTGTTAAAGGATAGTGGCATTTTCACGTTGTTTATATTGTCCATTGTTGAAACGGTATCAAAACTGGTCAATGGAATTTTTTCCATTGTTGGAAGTGCCAGAAAGTTGTCATTATATATAACTTCTAATATAATTATAAATAAATTTTTCATAATAACAATTGCAAAATGATGACTTAAAGACGAATTTTCCATTGTTGCCGGAAAAATTTCATATTTTAAGATTTCTTCATTGTTGAAAGCGTGGCAAAATTTGTCACTATACTGTTTTCCATTGTTAAAGGATAGTGAAATTTTCCCGTTTTAAATATTGTCCATTGTTGAAACGGTATCAAAACTGGTCAATGGAATTTTTTCCATTGTTGGAAGTACGGGAACGTTGTCATTATATATAACTTCTAATATAATTATAAATAAATTTTTCATGATAACAATTGAAAAATGATGGCTTAAAGACGAATTTCTCATTGTTGCCGGAAAATTTTCATTTTTTAAGGTTTCTTCATTGTTGAAAAGGTGGGAAAATTTGTCAGTATATTGTTTACCATTTTTAAAGGATAGTGACATTTTGACGTTTTCAATATTGTACATTGTTGAAACGGTATCAATATTTTTCAACGGAATTTTTTCCATTGTTGGAAGTACGGGAAAGTTGTCATTATAGATAATTTCTAATATAATTATAAATAAATTTTTGATAATAACAATTGAAAAATGATGACTTAAAAACGATTTTTCCATTGTTGCCGGAAAAATTTCATATTTTAAGATTTCTTCATTGGTGAAAGCGTGGGGAAATTCGTCACTATAATTTTTTCCATTGTTAAAGGTTAGGGGCATTTTTACGTTTTAAATATTGTTCATTGTTGAAACGGTATCAACATTTGTCAATGGAATTTTTTCCATTGTTGGAAGTGCGGGAAAGTTGTCATTATAGATAATTTCTAATATAATTATAAATAAATTTTTCATGATAACAATTGAAAAATGATGACTTAAAGACGAATTTTCCATTGTTGCCGGAAAAATTTCATATTTTAAGATTTCTTCATTGTTGAAAACGTGGGAAAATTTGTCACTATATTGTTTTCCATTGTTAAAGGATAGTGACATTTTCACGTTGTTTATATTGTCCATTGTTCAAACGGTATCAAAACTGGTCAATGGAATTTTTTCCATTGTTGGAAGTGCCAGAAAGTTGTCATTATATATAACTTCTAATATAATTATAAATAAATTTTTCATAATAACAATCGAAAAATGATGACTTAAAGACGAATTTTCCATTGTTGCCGGAAAATTTCATATTTTAAGATTTCTTCATTGGTGAAAGCGTGGGAAAATTCGTCACTATAATTTTTTCCATTGGTAAAGGTCAGGGACATTTTTACGTTTTAAATATTGTTCATTGTTGAAACGGTATCATTATTTGTCAATGGAATTTTATCCATTGTTGGAAGTGCGGGAAAGTTGTCATTATAGATAATTTCTAATATAATTATAAATAAATTTTTCATGATAACAATTGAAAAATGATGACTTAAAGACGAATTTTCCATTGTTGCCGGAAAAATTTCATATTTTAAGATTTCTTCATTGTTGAAAGCGTGGGAAAATTTGTCACTGTAATGTTTTCCCTTGTTAAAGGATAAGGACATTTTTACGTTTTAAATATTGTCCATTGTTGAAACGGTATCAATATTTTTCAACGGAATTTTTTCCATTGTTGGAAGTGCGGGAAAGTTGTCATTATAGATAATTTCTAATATAATTATAAATAAATTTTTCATGATAACAATTGAAAAATGATGACTTAAAGACGAATTTTCCATTTTTGCCAGAAAAATTTCATATTTTTAGATTTCTTCATTGTTAAAAACGTGGGAAAATTTGTCACTATATTGTTTTCCATTGTTAAAGGATAGTGACATTTTCACGTTGTTTATATTGTCCATTGTTGAAACGGTATCAAAACTGGTCAATGGAATTTTTTCCATTGTTGGAAGTGCCAGAAAGTTGTCATTATATATAACTTCTAATATAATTATAAATAAATTTTTCATAATAACAATTGAAAAATGATGACTTAAAGACGAATTTTCCATTGTTGCCGGAAAATTTCATATTTTAAGATTTCTTCATTGTTGAAAGCGTGGCAAAATTTGTCACTATACTGTTTTCCATTGTTAAAGGATAGTGAAATTCTCACGTTTTAAATATTGTCCATTGTTGAAACGGTATCAAAATTGGTCAATGGAATTTTTTCCATTGTTGAAAGTGCCGGAAAGTTGTCATTATAGATAATTTCTAATATAATTATAAATAAATTTTTCATGATAACAATTGAAAAATGATGGCTTAAAGACGAATTTTCCATTGTTGCCGGAAAAATTTCATATTTTAAGATTTCTTCATTGTTGAAAGCGTGGGAAAATTTGTCACTATAATGTTTTCCATCGTTAAAGGATAGGGACATTTTTACGTTTTAAATATTGTCCATTGTTGAAACGGTATCAATATTTCTCAACGGAATTATTTCCATTGTTGGAAGTGCTGGAAAGTTGTCATTATAGATAATTTCTAATGCAATTATAAATAAATTTTTCATAATAACAACTGAAAAATGATGACTTAAAGACGAATTTTTCATTGTTGCCGGAAAATTTTCATATTTTAAGATTTCTTCATTGTTGAAAGCGTGCGAAAATTTGTCACTATAGTTTTTTCCTTTCTTAAAGGATAGTGAAATTTTCACGTTTTAAATATTGTCCATTGTTGAAACGGTATCAAAATTGGTCAATGGAATTTTTTCCATTGTTGGAAGTGCGGGAAAGTTGTCATTATAGATAATTTCTAATATAATTATAAATAAATTTTTCATGATAACAATTGAAAAATGATGACTCAAAGACGAATTTTCCATTGTTGCCGGAAAAATTTCATATTTTAAGATTTCTTCATTGTTGAAAGCGTGGGAAAATTTGTCACTGTAATGTTTTCCCTTGTTAAAGGATAAGGACATTTTTACGTTTTAAATATTGTCCATTGTTGAAACGGTATCAATATTTTTCAACGGAATTTTTTCCATTGTTGGAAGTGCGGGAAAGTTGTCATTATAGATAATTTCTAATATAATTATAAATAAATTTTTCATGATAACAATTGGAAAATGATGACTTAAAGACGAATTTTCCATTGTTGCCGGAAAAATTTCATATTTTAAGATTTCTTCATTGTTGAAAGCGTGGCAAAATTTGTCACTATATTGTTTTCCATTGTTAAAGGATAGTGAAATTTTCACGTTTTAAATATTGTCCATTGTTGAAACGGTATCAAAATTGGTCAATGGAATTTTTTCTATTGTTGAAAGTGCCGGAAAGTTGTCATTATAGATAATTTCTAATATAATTATAAATAAATTTTTCAGGATAACAATTGAAAAATGATGGCTTAAAGACGAATTTTTCATTGTTGCCGGAAAAATTTCATATTTTAAGATTTCTTCATTGTTGAAAGCTTGGGAAAATTCGTCACTATAATTTTTTCCATTGTTAAAGGTTAGGGACATTTTTACATTTTAAATATTGTTCATTGTTGAAACGGTAGCAACATTTGTCAATGGAATTTTTTCCATTGTTGGAAGTGCGGGAATGTTGTCATTATAGATAATTTCTAATATAATTTTAAATAAATTTTTCATGATAACAATTGAAAAATGATGACTTAAAGACGAATTTTCCATTGTTGCCAGAAAAATTTCATATTTTTAGATTTCTTCCTTGTTGAAAACGTGGGAAAATTTGTCACCATATTGTTTTCCATTGTTAAAGGATAGTGACATTTTCACGTTGTTTATATTGTCCATTGTTGAAACGGTATCAAAACTGGTCAATGGAATTTTTTCCATTGTTGGAAGTGCCAGAAAGTTGTCATTATATATAACTTCTAATATAATTATAAATAAATTTTTCATAATAACAATTGAAAAATGATGACTTAAAGACGAATTTTCCATTGTTGCCGGAAAAATTTCATATTTTAAGATTTCTTCATTGTTGAAAGCGTGGCAAAATTTGTCACTATACTGTTTTCCATTGTTAAAGGATAGTGAAATTTTCCCGTTTTAAATATTGTCCATTGTTGAAACGGTATCAAAATTGGTCAATGGAATTTTTTCCATTGTTGAAAGTGCTGGAAAGTTGTCATTATAGATAATTTCTAATATAATTATAAATAAATTTTTCATGATAACAATTGAAAAATGATGGCTTAAAGACGAATTTCTCATTGTTGCCGGAAAATTTTCATTTTTTAAGGTTTCTTCATTGTTGAAAAGGTGGGAAAATTTGTCAGTATATTGTTTACCATTTTTAAAGGATAGTGACATTTTGACGTTTTCAATATTGTACACTGTTGAAACGGTATCAATATTTTTCAACGGAATTTTTTCCATTGTTGGAAGTACGGGAAAGTTGTCATTATAGATAATTTCTAATATAATTATAAATAAATTTTTGATAATAACAATTGAAAAATGATGACTTAAAAACGATTTTTCCATTGTTGCCGGAAAAATTTCATATTTTAAGATTTCTTCATTGGTGAAAGCGTGGGGAAATTCGTCACTATAATTTTTTCCATTGTTAAAGGTTAGGGGCATTTTTACGTTTTAAATATTGTTCATTGTTGAAACGGTATCAACATTTGTCAATGGAATTTTTTCCATTGTTGGAAGTGCGGGAAAGTTGTCATTATAGATAATTTCTAATATAATTATAAATAAATTTTTCATGATAACAATTGAAAAATGATGACTTAAAGACGAATTTTCCATTGTTGCCGGAAAAATTTCATATTTTAAGATTTCTTCATTGTTGAAAACGTGGGAAAATTTGTCACTATATTGTTTTCCATTGTTAAAGGATAGTGACATTTTCACGTTGTTTATATTGTCCATTGTTGAAACGGTATCAAAACTGGTCAATGGAATTTTTTCCATTGTTGGAAGTGCCAGAAAGTTGTCATTATATATAACTTCTAATATAATTATAAATAAATTTTTCATAATAACAATTGAAAAATGATGACTTAAAGACGAATTTTCCATTGTTGCCGGAAAATTTCATATTTTAAGATTTCTTCATTGGTGAAAGCGTGGGAAAATTCGTCACTATAATTTTTTCCATTGTTAAAGGTCAGGGACATTTTTACGTTTTAAATATTGTTCATTGTTGAAACGGTATCATTATTTGTCAATGGAATTTTATCCATTGTTGGAAGTGCGGGAAAGTTGTCATTATAGATAATTTCTAATATAATTATAAATAAATTTTTCATGATAACAATTGAAAAATGATGACTTAAAGACGAATTTTCCATTGTTGCCGGAAAAATTTCATATTTTAAGATTTCTTCATTGTTGAAAGCGTGGGAAAATTTGTCACTGTAATGTTTTCCCTTGTTAAAGGATAAGGACATTTTTACGTTTTAAATATTGTCCATTGTTGAAACGGTATCAATATTTTTCAACGGAATTTTTTCCATTGTTGGAAGTGCGGGAAAGTTGTCATTATAGATAATTTCTAATATAATTATAAATAAATTTTTCATGATAACAATTGAAAAATGATGACTTAAAGACGAATTTTCCATTTTTGCCAGAAAAATTTCATATTTTTAGATTTCTTCATTGTTAAAAACGTGGGAAAATTTGTCACTATATTGTTTTCCATTGTTAAAGGATAGTGACATTTTCACGTTGTTTATATTGTCCATTGTTGAAACGGTATCAAAACTGGTCAATGGAATTTTTTCCATTGTTGGAAGTGCCAGAAAGTTCTCATTATATATAACTTCTAATATAATTATAAATAAATTTTTCATAATAACAATTGAAAAATGATGACTTAAAGACGAATTTTCCATTGTTGCCGGAAAATTTCATATTTTAAGATTTCTTCATTGTTGAAAGCGTGGCAAAATTTGTCACTATACTGTTTTCCATTGTTAAAGGATAGTGAAATTCTCACGTTTTAAATATTGTCCATTGTTGAAACGGTATCAAAATTGGTCAATGGAATTTTTTCCATTGTTGAAAGTGCCGGAAAGTTGTCATTATAGATAATTTCTAATATAATTGTAAATAAATTTTTCATGATAACAATTGAAAAATGATGGCTTAAAGACGAATTTTCCATTGTTGCCGGAAAAATTTCATATTTTAAGATTTCTTCATTGTTGAAAGCGTGGGAAAATTTGTCACTATAATGTTTTCCATTGTTAAAGGATAGGGACATTTTTACGTTTTAAATATTGTCCATTGTTGAAACGGTATCAATATTTCTCAACGGAATTATTTCCATTGTTGGAAGTGCGGGAAAGTTGTCATTATAGATAATTTCTAATGCAATTATAAATAAATTTTTCATAATAACAACTGAAAAATGATGACTTAAAGACGAATTTTTCATTGTTGCCGGAAAATTTTCATATTTTAAGATTTCTTCATTGTTGAAAGCGTGCGAAAATTTGTCACTATAGTTTTTTCCTTTCTTAAAGGATAGTGAAATTTTCACGTTTTAAATATTGTCCATTGTTGAAACGGTATCAAAATTGGTCAATGGAATTTTTTCCATTGTTGGAAGTGCGGGAAAGTTGTCATTATAGATAATTTCTAATATAATTATAAATAAATTTTTCATGATAACAATTGAAAAATGATGACTCAAAGACGAATTTTCCATTGTTGCCGGAAAAATTTCATATTTTAAGATTTCTTCATTGTTGAAAGCGTGGGAAAATTTGTCACTGTAATGTTTTCCCTTGTTAAAGGATAAGGACATTTTTACGTTTTAAATATTGTCCATTGTTGAAACGGTATCAATATTTTTCAACGGAATTTTTTCCATTGTTGGAAGTGCGGGAAAGTTGTCATTATAGATAATTTCTAATATAATTATAAATAAATTTTTCATGATAACAATTGGAAAATGATGACTTAAAGACGAATTTTCCATTGTTGCCGGAAAAATTTCATATTTTAAGATTTCTTCATTGTTGAAAGCGTGGCAAAATTTGTCACTATATTGTTTTCCATTGTTAAAGGATAGTGAAATTTTCACGTTTTAAATATTGTCCATTGTTGAAACGGTATCAAAATTGGTCAATGGAATTTTTTCTATTGTTGAAAGTGTCGGAAAGTTGTTATTATAGATAATTTCTAATATAATTATAAATAAATTTTTCATGATAACAATTGAAAAATGATGGCTTAAAGACGAATTTTCCATTGTTGCCGGAAAAATTTCATATTTTAAGATTTCTTCATTTTTGAAAGCGTGGGAAAATTTGTCACTATAATGTTTTCCATTGTTAAAGGATAAGGACGTTTTTACGTTTTAAATATTGTCCATTGTTGAAACGGTATCAATATTTTTCAACGGATTTTTTTCCATTGTTGGAAGTGCGGGAAAGTTGTCATTATAGATAATTTCTAATATAATTATAAATAATTTTTTTCATCATAACAACTGAAAAATGATGACTTAAAGACGAATTTTTCATTGTTGCCGGAAAAATTTCATATTTTAAGATTTCTTCATTGTTGAAAACGTGGGAAAATTTGTCACTATATTGTTTTCCATTGTTAAAGGATAGTGACATTTTCACGTTGTTAATATTGTATATTGTTGAAACGGTATCAAAACTTGTCAATGGAATTTTTTCCATTGTTGAAAGTGCCGGAAAGTTGTCATTATAGATAATTTCTAATATAATTATAAATAAATTTTTCATGATAACAATTGAAAAATGATGGCTTAAAGACGAATTTTCCATTGTTGCCGGAAAAATTTCATATTTTAAGATTTCTTCATTGTTGAAAGCGTGGGAAAATTCGTCACTATAATTTTTTCCATTGTTAAAGGTTAGGGACATTTTTACGTTTTAAATATTGTTCATTGTTGAAACGGTATCAACATTTGTCAATGGAATTTTTTCCATTGTTGGAAATGCGGGAATGTTGTCATTATAGATAATTTCTAATATAATTATAAATAAATTTTTCATGATAACAATTGAAAAATGATGACTTAAAGACGAATTTTCCATTGTTGCCAGAAAAATTTCATATTTTCAGATTTCTTCATTGTTGAAAACGTAGGAAAATTTGTCACTATATTGTTTTCAATTGTTAAAGGATAGTGACATTTTCACGTTGTTTATATTGTCCATTGTTGAAACGGTATCAAAACTGGTCAATGGAACTTTTTCCATTGTTGGAAGTGCCAGAAAGTTGTCCTTATATATAACTTCTAATATAATTATAAATAAATTTTTCATAAT
Source organism: Maratus michaelseni (assembly GCA_963931845.1). Taxonomy (NCBI): domain Eukaryota; kingdom Metazoa; phylum Arthropoda; class Arachnida; order Araneae; family Salticidae; genus Maratus; species Maratus michaelseni. Next base: position 486,205 of record CAWVPG010000094.1, on the reverse strand, counting down.
AACAATTGAAAAATGATGACTTAAAGACGAATTTTCCATTGTTGCCGGAAAATTTCATATTTTAAGATTTCTTCATTGTTGAAAGCGTGGGAAAATTTGTCACTATAATGTTTTCCATTGTTAAAGGATAGGGACATTTTTACGTTTTAAATATTGTCCATTGTTGAAACGGTATCAATATTTCTCAACGGAATTATTTCCATTGTTGGAAGTGCGGGAAAGTTGTCATTATAGATAATTTCTAATGCAATTATAAATAAATTTTTCATAATAACAACTGAAAAATGATGACTTAAAGACGAATTTTTCATTGTTGCCGGAAAATTTTCATATTTTAAGATTTCTTCATTGTTGAAAGCGTGCGAAAATTTGTCACTATAGTTTTTTCCTTTCTTAAAGGATAGTGAAATTTTCACGTTTTAAATATTGTCCATTGTTGAAACGGTATCAAAATTGGTCAATGGAATTTTTTCCATTGTTGGAAGTGCGGGAAAGTTGTCATTATAGATAATTTCTAATATAATTATAAATAAATTTTTCATGATAACAATTGAAAAATGATGACTCAAAGACGAATTTTCCATTGTTGCCGGAAAAATTTCATATTTTAAGATTTCTTCATTGTTGAAAGCGTGGGAAAATTTGTCACTGTAATGTTTTCCCTTGTTAAAGGATAAGGACATTTTTACGTTTTAAATATTGTCCATTGTTGAAACGGTATCAATATTTTTCAACGGAATTTTTTCCATTGTTGGAAGTGCGGGAAAGTTGTCATTATAGATAATTTCTAATATAATTATAAATAAATTTTTCATGATAACAATTGGAAAATGATGACTTAAAGACGAATTTTCCATTGTTGCCGGAAAAATTTCATATTTTAAGATTTCTTCATTGTTGAAAGCGTGGCAAAATTTGTCACTATATTGTTTTCCATTGTTAAAGGATAGTGAAATTTTCACGTTTTAAATATTGTCCATTGTTGAAACGGTATCAAAATTGGTCAATGGAATTTTTTCTATTGTTGAAAGTGTCGGAAAGTTGTTATTATAGATAATTTCTAATATAATTATAAATAAATTTTTCATGATAACAATTGAAAAATGATGGCTTAAAGACGAATTTTCCATTGTTGCCGGAAAAATTTCATATTTTAAGATTTCTTCATTTTTGAAAGCGTGGGAAAATTTGTCACTATAATGTTTTCCATTGTTAAAGGATAAGGACGTTTTTACGTTTTAAATATTGTCCATTGTTGAAACGGTATCAATATTTTTCAACGGATTTTTTTCCATTGTTGGAAGTGCGGGAAAGTTGTCATTATAGATAATTTCTAATATAATTATAAATAATTTTTTTCATCATAACAACTGAAAAATGATGACTTAAAGACGAATTTTTCATTGTTGCCGGAAAAATTTCATATTTTAAGATTTCTTCATTGTTGAAAACGTGGGAAAATTTGTCACTATATTGTTTTCCATTGTTAAAGGATAGTGACATTTTCACGTTGTTAATATTGTATATTGTTGAAACGGTATCAAAACTTGTCAATGGAATTTTTTCCATTGTTGAAAGTGCCGGAAAGTTGTCATTATAGATAATTTCTAATATAATTATAAATAAATTTTTCATGATAACAATTGAAAAATGATGGCTTAAAGACGAATTTTCCATTGTTGCCGGAAAAATTTCATATTTTAAGATTTCTTCATTGTTGAAAGCGTGGGAAAATTCGTCACTATAATTTTTTCCATTGTTAAAGGTTAGGGACATTTTTACGTTTTAAATATTGTTCATTGTTGAAACGGTATCAACATTTGTCAATGGAATTTTTTCCATTGTTGGAAATGCGGGAATGTTGTCTTTATAGATAATTTCTAATATAATTATAAATAAATTTTTCATGATAACAATTGAAAAATGATGACTTAAAGACGAATTTTCCATTGTTGCCAGAAAAATTTCATATTTTTAGATTTCTTCATTGTTGAAAACGTAGGAAAATTTGTCACTATATTGTTTTCAATTGTTAAAGGATAGTGACATTTTCACGTTGTTTATATTGTCCATTGTTGAAACGGTATCAAAACTGGTCAATGGAACTTTTTCCATTGTTGGAAGTGCCAGAAAGTTGTCCTTATATATAACTTCTAATATAATTATAAATAAATTTTTCATAATGACAATTGAAAAATGATGACTTAAAGACGAATTTTCCATTGTTGCCGGAAAATTTCATATTTTAAGATTTCTTCATTGTTGAAAGCGTGGCAAAATTTGTCACTATACTGTTTTCCATTGTTAAAGGATAGTGAAATTTTCACGTTTTAAATATTGTCCATTGTTGAAACGGTATCAAAATTGGTCAATGGAATTTTTTCCATTGTTGAAAGTGCCGGAAAGTTGTCATTATATATAATTTCTAATATAATTATAAATAAATTTTTCATGATAACAATTGAAAAATGATGGCTTAAAGACGAATTTTCCATTGTTGCCGGAAAATTTTCATATTTTAAGATTTCTTCATTGTTGAAAGCGTGCGAAAATTTTTCACTATAGTTTTTTCCTTTCTTAAAGGATAGTGAAATTTTCACGTTTTAAATATTGTCCATTGTTGAAACGGTATCAAAATTGGTCAATGGAAATTTTTCCATTGTTGAAAGTGCCGGAAAGTTGTCATTATAGATAATTTCTAATATAATTATAAATAAATTTTTCATGATAACAATTGAAAAATGATGGCTTAAAGACGAATTTTCCATTGTTGCCGGAAAAATTTCATATTTTAAGATTTTTTCATTGTTGAAAGCGAGGGAAAATTTGTCAATGTAATGTTTTCCCTTGTTAAAGGATAAGGACATTTTTACGTTTTAAATATTGTCCATTGTTGAAACGGTATCAATATTTTTCAACGGAATTTTTTCCATTATTGGAAGTACGGGAAAGTTGTCATTATAGATAATTTCTAATATAATTATAAATAAATTTTTCATAATAACAACTGAAAAATGATGACTTAAAGACGAATTTCTCATTGTTGCCGGAAAATGTTCATATTTTAAGGTTTCTTAATTGTTGAAAGGTTGGGAAAATTTGTCAGTATATTGTTTACCATTGTTAAAGGATAGTGACATTTTGACGTTTTCAATATTGTACATTGTTGTAACGGTATCAAAATTGGTCAATGGAATTTTTTCCATTGTTGAAAGTGCCAGAAAGTTGTCATTATAGAAAACTTCTTATATAATTATAAATAAATTTTTGATAATAACAATTGAAAAATGATGGCTTAAAGACGAATTTTCCATTGTTGCCGGAAAATTTTCATATTTTAAGATTTCTTCATTGTTGAAAGCGTGGGAAAATTTGTCACTGTAATGTTTTCCCTTGTTAAAGGATAAGGACATTTTTACGTTTTAAATATTGTCCATTGTTGAAACGGTATCAATATTTTTCAACGGAATTTTTTCCATTGTTGGAAGTTTGGGAAAGTTGTAATTATAGAAAACTTCTTATATAATTATAAATAAATATTTGATAATAACAATTGAAAAATGATGACTTAAAAACGATTTTTCCATTGTTGCCGGAAAAATTTCATATTTTAAGAATTCTTCATTGTTGAAAGCGTGGGAAAGTTTGTCACTATAATGTTTTCCATTGTTAAAGGATAGGGACATTTTCACGTTGTTTATATTGTCCATTGTTGAAACTGTATCAATATTTGTCAACGGAATTTTTTCCATTGTTGGAAAGTGCGGGAAAGTTGTCATTATGGATAATTTCTAATATAATTATAAATAAATTTTTCATAATAACAACTGAAGAATGATGACTTAAAGACCAATTTTTCATTGTTGCCGGAAAATTTTGATATTTTCATATTTCTTCATTGTTGAAAGTTTCGAAAAATTTGTCACTATAAATTTTTCCATTGTTAAAGGAGCGGGATAATTTTGCGTTTTAACGATTGTTCATTGTTGAAAGCGTATCAATATTTGTCAATGGAAATTTTTCCATTGTTGGAGGTGCGGGAAAGTTGCAATTATAGTTAACTTCTAATATAATTATAAATAAATTTGTCATAATAAAACTTGGAAAATGATGACTTAAAGTCGAACTTTGATTGTTGCGGGAAAAACTTCTTATTTTAAGATTTCTTCATTGTTGAAAGCGTGGGAAAATTTGTCACTATAGTTTTTTCCATTGTTAAAGGATAGTGACATTTTCACGTCTAAAATATTGTCCATTGTTGAAACGGTATCAAAATTGGTCAATGGAACTTTTTCCATTGTTGAAAGTGCCGGAAAGTTGTCATTATAGATAATTTCTAATATAATTCTAAATAAATTTTTCATGATAACAATTGAAAAATGATGGCTTAAAGACGAATTTTCCATTGTTGCCAGAAAAATTTCATAATTTTAGATTTCTTCATTGTTGAAAACGTGGGAAAATTTGTCACTATATTGTTTTCCATTGTTAAAGGATAGTGACATTTTCACGTTGATTATATTGTCCATTGTTGAAACGGTATCAAAACTGGTCAATGGAATTTTTTCCATTGTTGGAAGTGCCAGAAAGTTGTCATTATATATAACTTCTAATATAATTATAAATAAATTTTTCATGATAACAATTGAAAAATGATGACTTAAAGACGAATTTTCCATTGTTGCCGGAAAAATTTCATATTTTAAGATTTCTTCATTGTTGAAAGCGTGGCAAAATTTGTCACTATACTGTTTTCCATTGTTAAAGGATAGTGACATTTTCACGTTGTTTATATTGTCCATTGTTGAAACGGTATCAAAATTGGTCAATGGAATTTTTTCCATTGTTGAATGTGCCGGAAAGTTGTCATTATAGATAATTTCTAATATAATTATAAATAAATTTTTCATGATAACAATTGAAAAATGATGGCTTAAAGACGAATTTTCCATTGTTGCCGGAAAAATTTCATATTTTAAGATTTCTTCATTGTTGAAAGCGTGGGAAAATTTGTCACTATAATGTTTTCCATTGTTAAAGCATAAGGACGTTTTTACGTTTTAAATATTGTCCATTGTTGAAATGGTATCAATATTTTTCAGCGGAATTTTTTCCATTGTTGGAAGTGCTGGAAAGTTGTCATTATAGATAATTTCTAATATAATTATAAATAAATTTTTCATAATAACAACTGAAAAATGATGACTTAAAGACGAATTTCTCATTGTTGCCGGAAAATTTTCATATTTTAAGGTTTCTTCATTGTTGAAAAGGTGGGAAAATTTGTCAGTATATTGTTTACCATTGTTAAAGGATAGTGACATTTTGACGTTTTCAATATTGTACATTGTTGAAACGGTATCAATATTTTTCAAAGGAATTTTTTCCATTGTTGGAAGTACGGGAAAGTTGTCATTATATATAATTTCCAATATAATTATAAATAAATTTTTCATGATAACAATTGAAAAATGATGGCTTAAAGACGAATTTTCCATTGTTGCCGGAAAATTTTCATATTTTAAGATTTCTTCATTGTTGAAAGCGTGCGAAAATTTGTCACTATAGTTTTTTCCTTTCTTAAAGGATAGTGAAATTTTCACGTTTTAAATATTGTCCATTGTTGAAACGGTATCAAAATTGGTCAATGGAAATTTTTCCATTGTTGAAAGTGCCGGAAAGTTGTCATTATAGATAATTTCTAATATAATTATAAATAAATTTTTCATGATAACAATTGAAAAATGATGGCTTAAAGACGAATTTTCCATTGTTGCCGGAAAAATTTCATATTTTAAGATTTTTTCATTGTTGAAAGCGAGGGAAAATTTGTCAATGTAATGTTTTCCCTTGTTAAAGGATAAGGACATTTTTACGTTTTAAATATTGTCCATTGTTGAAACGGTATCAATATTTTTCAACGGAATTTTTTCCATTATTGGAAGTACGGGAAAGTTGTCATTATAGATAATTTCTAATATAATTATAAATAAATTTTTCATAATAACAACTGAAAAATGATGACTTAAAGACGAATTTCTCATTGTTGCCGGAAAATGTTCATATTTTAAGGTTTCTTCATTGTTGAAAGGGTGGGAAAATTTGTCAGTATATTGTTTACCATTGTTAAAGGATAGTGACATTTTGACGTTTTCAATATTGTACATTGTTGAAACGGTATCAAAATTGGTCAATGGAATTTTTTCCATTGTTGAAAGTGCCAGAAACTTGTCATTATAGAAAACTTCTTATATAATTATAAATAAATTTTTGATAATAACAATTGAAAAATGATGGCTTAAAGACGAATTTTCCATTGTTGCCGGAAAATTTTCATATTTTAAGATTTCTTCATTGTTGAAAGCGTGGGAAAATTTGTCACTGTAATGTTTTCCCTTGTTAAAGGATAAGGACATTTTTACGTTTTAAATATTGTCCATTGTTGAAACGGTATCAATATTTTTCAACGGAATTTTTTCCATTGTTGGAAGTTTGGGAAAGTTGTCATTATAGATAATTTCTAATATAATTATAAATAAATTTTTCATAATAACAACTGAAGAATCATGACTTAAAGACGAATTTCTCATTGTTGCCGGAAAATTTTCATATTTTAAGGTTTCTTCATTGTTGAAAGGGTGGGAAAATTTGTCAGTATATTGTTTACCATTGTTAAAGGATAGTGACATTTTGACGTTTTCAATATTGTACATTGTTTAAACGGTATCAAAATTGGTCAATGGAATTTTTTCCATTGTTGGAAGTGCCAGAAAGTTGTCATTATAGAAAACTTCTTATATAATTATAAATAAATTTTTGATAATAACAATTGAAAAATGATGACTTAAAAACGATTTTTCCATTGTTGCCGGAAAAATTTCATATTTTAAGATTTCTTCATTGTTGAAAGCGTGGGAAAGTTTGTCACTATAATGTTTTCCATTGTTAAAGGATAGGGACATTTTCACGTTGTTTATATTGTCCATTGTTGAAACTGTATCAATATTTGTCAACGGAATTTTCATAATAACAACTGAAGAATGATGACTTAAAGACCAATTTTTCATTGTTGCCGGAAAATTTTGATATTTTGATATTTCTTCATTGTTGAAAGTTTCGAAAAATTTGTCACTATAAATTTTTCCATTGTTAAAGGAGCGGGATAATTTTGCGTTTTAACGATTGTTCATTGTTGAAAGCGTATCAATATTTGTCAATGGAAATTTTTCCATTGTTGGAGGTGCGGGAAAGTTGCAATTATAGTTAACTTCTAATATAATTATAAATAAATTTGTCATAATAAAACTTGGAAAATGATGACTTAAAGTCGAACTTTGATTGTTGCGGGAAAAATTTCTTATTTTAAGATTTCTTCATTGTTGAAAGCGTGGGAAAATTTGTCACTATAGTTTTTTCCATTGTTAAAGGATAGTGACATTTTCACGTCTAAAATATTGTCCATTGTTGAAACGGTATCAAAATTGGTCAATGGAACTTTTTCCATTGTTGAAAGTGCCGGAAAGTTGTCATTATAGATAATTTCTAATATAATTATAAATAAATTTTTCATGATAACAATTGAAAAATGATGGCTTAAAGACGAATTTTCCATTGTTGCCAGAAAAATTTCATAATTTTAGATTTCTTCATTGCTGAAAACGTGGGAAAATTTGTCACTATATTATTTTCCATTGTTAAAGGATAGTGACATTTTCACGTTGTTTATATTGTCCATTGTTGAAACGGTATCAAAACTGGTCAATGGAATTTTTTCCATTGTTGAAAGTGCCGGAAAGTTGTCATTATAGATAATTTCTAATATAATTATAAATAAATTTTTCATGATAACAATTGAAAAATGCTGGCTTAAAGACGAATTTTCCATTGTTGCCGGAAAAATTTCATATTTTAAGATTTCTTCATTGTTGAAAGCGTGGGAAAATTCGTCACTATAATTTTTTCCATTGTTAAAGGATAGTGACATTTTCACGTTGTTTATATTGTCCATTGTTGAAACGGTATCAAAATTGGTCAATGGAATTTTTTCCATTGTTGGAAGTGCGGGAATGTTGTCATTATAGATAATTTCTAATATAATTATAAATAAATTTTTCATAATAACAACTGAAAAATGATGACTTAAAGACGAATTTTCCATTGTTGCCAGAAAAATTTCATATTTTTAGATTTCTTCATTGTTGAAAACGTGGGAAAATTTGTCACTATATTGTTTTCCATTGTTAAAGGTTAGTGACATTTTCACGTTGTTTATATTGTCCATTGTTGAAACGGTATCAAAACTGGTCAATGGAATTTTTTCCATTGTTGGAAGTGCCAGAAAGTTGTCATTATATATAATTTCTAATATAATTATAAATAAATTTTTCATAATAACAATTGAAAAATGATGACTTAAAGACGAATTTTCCATTGTTACCGGAAAATTTCATATTTTAAGATTTCTTCATTGTTGAAAGCGTGGCAAAATTTGTCACTATACTGTTTTCCATTGTTAAAGGATAGTGAAATTTTCACGTTTTAAATATTGTCCATTGTTGAAACGGTATCAAAATTGGTCAATGGAATTTTTTCCATTGTTGAAAGTGCCGGAAAGTTGTCATTATAGATAATTTCTAATATAATTATAAATCAATTTTTCATGATAACAATTGAAAAATGATGGCTTAAAGACGAATTTTCCATTGTTGCCGGAAAAATTTCATATTTTAAGATTTCTTCATTGTTGAAAGCGAGGGAAAATTTGTCACTGTAATGTTTTCCCTTGTTAAAGGATAAGGACATTTTTACGTTTTAAATATTGTCCATTGTTGAAACGGTATCAATATTTTTCAACGGAATTTTTTCCATTGTTGGAAGTACGGGAAAGTTGTCATTATAGATAATTTCTAATATAATTATAAATAAATTTTTCATAATAACAACTGAAAAATGATGACTTAAAGACGAATTTCTCATTGTTGCCGGAAAATTTTCATATTTTAAGGTTTCTTCATTGTTGAAAGGGTGGGAAAATTTGTCAGTATATTGTTTACCATTGTTAAAGGATAGTGACATTTTGACGTTTTCAATATTGTACATTGTTGAAACGGTATCAAAATTGGTCAATGGAATTTTTTCCATTGTTGAAATTGCCAGAAAGTTGTCATTATAGAAAACTTCTTATATAATTATAAATAAATTTTTGATAATAACAATTGAAAAATGATGGCTTAAAGACGAATTTTCCATTGTTGCCGGAAAAATTTCATATTTTAAGATTTCTTCATTGTTGAAAGCGTGGGAAAAGTTGTCACTGTAATGTTTTCCCTTGTTAAAGGATAAGGACATTTTCACGTTGTTTATATTGTACATTGTTGAAACGGTATCAAAACTGGTCAATGGAATTTTTTCCATTGTTGGAAGTGCCAGAAAGTTGTCATTATATATAACTACTAATATAATTATAAATAAATTTTTCATAATAACAATTGAAAAATGATGGCTTAAAGACGAATTTTCCATTGTTGCCGGAAAATTTTCATATTTTAAGATTTCTTCATTGTTGAAAGCGTGGGAAAATTTGTCACTGTAATGTTTTCCCTTGTTAAAGGATAAGGACATTTTTACGTTTTAAATATTGTCCATTGTTGAAACGGTATCAATATTTTTCAACGGAATTTTTTCCATTGTTGGAAGTGCGGGAAAGTTGTCATTATAGATAATTTCTAATATAATTATAAATAATTTTTTCATAATAACAACTGAAAAATGATGACTTAAAGACGAATTTTTCATTGTTGCCGGAAAAATTTCATATTTTAAGATTTCTTCATTGTTGAAAACGTGGGAAAATTTGTCACTATATTGTTTTCCATTGTTAAAGGTTAGTGACATTTTCACGTTGTTTATATTGTCCATTGTTGAAACGGTATCAAAACTGGTCAATGGAATTTTTTCCATTGTTGGAAGTGCCAGAAAGTTGTCATTATATATAACTTCTAATATAATTATAAATAAATTTTTCATAATAACAATTGAAAAATGATGACTTAAAGACGAATTTTCCATTGTTACCGGAAAATTTCATATTTTAAGATTTCTTCATTGTTGAAAGCGTGGCAAAATTTGTCACTATACTGTTTTCCATTGTTAAAGGATAGTGAAATTTTCACGTTTTAAATATTGTCCATTGTTGAAACGGTATCAAAATTGGTCAATGGAATTTTTTCCATTGTTGAAAGTGCCGGAAAGTTGTCATTATAGATAATTTCTAATATAATTATAAATCAATTTTTCATGATAACAATTGAAAATTGATGGCTTAAAGACGAATTTTCCATTGTTGCCGGAAAAATTTCATATTTTAAGATTTCTTCATTGTTGAAAGCGAGGGAAAATTTGTCACTGTAATGTTTTCCCTTGTTAAAGGATAAGGACATTTTTACGTTTTAAATATTGTCCATTGTTGAAACGGTATCAATATTTTTCAACGGAATTTTTTCCATTGTTGGAAGTACGGGAAAGTTGTCATTATAGATAATTTCTAATATAATTATAAATAAATTTTTCATAATAACAACTGAAAAATGATGACTTAAAGACGAATTTCTCATTGTTGCCGGAAAATTTTCATATTTTAAGGTTTCTTCATTGTTGAAAGGGTGGGAAAATTTGTCAGTATATTGTTTACCATTGTTAAAGGATAGTGACATTTTGACGTTTTCAATATTGTACATTGTTGAAACGGTATCAAAATTGGTCAATGGAATTTTTTCCATTGTTGAAAGTGCCAGAAAGTTGTCATTATAGAAAACTTCTTATATAATTATAAATAAATTTTTGATAATAACAATTGAAAAATGATGGCTTAAAGACGAATTTTCCATTGTTGCCGGAAAAATTTCATATTTTAAGATTTCTTCATTGTTGAAAGCGTGGGAAAATTTGTCACTGTAATGTTTTCCCTTGTTAAAGGATAAGGACATTTTTAGGTTTTAAATATTGTCCATTGTTGAAACGGTATCAATATTTGTCAACGGAATTTTTTCCATTGTTGGAAGTGCGTGAAACTTGTCATTATAGATAATTTCTAATATAATTATAAATAAATTTTTCATAATAACAATTGAAAAATGATGACTTAAAGACGAATTTTTCATTGTTGCCAGAAAATTTTCATATTTTAAGATTTCTTCATTGTTGAAAGCGCGCGAAAATTTGTCACTATAGTTTTTTGCATTGTTAAAGGATAGTGAAATTTTCACGTTTTAAATATTGTCCATTGTTGAAACGCTATCAATATTTTTCAACGGAATTTTTTCCATTGTTGGAAGTACGGGAAAGTTGTCATTATAGATAATTTCTAATATAATTATAAATAAATTTTTCATAATAACAACTGAAAAATGATGACTTAAAGACGAATTTCTCATTGTTGCCGGAAAATTTTCATATTTTAAGGTTTCTTCATTGTTGAAAAGGTGGGAAAATTTGTCAGTATATTGTTTACCATTGTTAAAGGATAGTGACATTTTGACGTTTTCAATATTGTACATTGTTGAAACGGTATCAATATTTTTCAACGGAATTTTTTCCATTGTTGGAAGTACGGGAAAGTTGTCATTATAGATAATTTCTAATATAATTATAAATAAATTTTTCATGATAACAATTGAAAAATGATGACTTAAAGACGAATTTTCCATTGTTGCCGGAAAAATTTCATATTTTAAGATTTCTTCATTGTTGAAAGCGTGGGAAAATTTGTCACTGTAATGTTTTCCCTTGTTAAAGGATAAGGACATTTTTACGTTTTAAATATTGTCCATTGTTGAAACGGTATCAATATTTTTCAACGGAATTTTTTCCATTGTTGGAAGTGCGGGAAAGTTGTCATTATAGATAATTTCTAATATAATTATAAATAATTTTTTCATAAGAACAACTGAAAAATGATGACTTAAAGACGAATTTTTCTTTGTTGCCGGAAAAATTTCATATTTTAAGATTTCTTCATTGTTGAAAACGTGGGAAAATTTGTCACTATATTGTTTTCCATTGTTAAAGGATAGTGACATTTTCACGTTGTTTATATTGTCCATTGTTGAAACGGTATCAAAACTGGTCAATGGAATTTTTTCCATTGTTGGAAGTGCCAGAAAGTTGTCATTATATATAACTTCTAATATAATTATAAATAAATTTTTCAGGATAACAATTGAAAAATGATGGCTTAAAGACGAATTTTTCATTGTTGCCGGAAAAATTTCATATTTTAAGATTTCTTCATTGTTGAAAGCTTGGGAAAATTCGTCACTATAATTTTTTCCATTGCTAAAGGTTAGGGTCATTTTTACATTTTAAATATTGTTCATTGTTGAAACGGTAGCAACATTTGTCAATGGAATTTTTTCCATTGTTGGAAGTGCGGGAATGTTGTCATTATAGATAATTTCTAATATAATTTTAAATAAATTTTTCATGATAACAATTGAAAAATGATGACTTAAAGACGAATTTTCCATTGTTGCCAGAAAAATTTCATATTTTTAGATTTCTTCCTTGTTGAAAACGTGGGAAAATTTGTCACCATATTGTTTTCCATTGTTAAAGGATAGTGACATTTTCACGTTGTTTATATTGTCCATTGTTGAAACGGTATCAAAACTGGTCAATGGAATTTTTTCCATTGTTGGAAGTGCCAGAAAGTTGTCATTATATATAACTTCTAATATAATTATAAATAAATTTTTCATAATAACAATTGAAAAATGATGACTTAAAGACGAATTTTTCATTGTTGCCGGAAAAATTTCATATTTTAAGATTTCTTCATTGTTGAAAGCGTGGGTAAATTTGTCACTGTAATGTTTTCCCTTGTTAAAGGATAAGGACATTTTTACGTTTTAAATATTGTCCATTGTTGAAACGGTATCAATATTTTTCAACGGAATTTTTTCCATTGTTGGAAGTGCGGGAAAGTTGTCATTATAGATAATTTCTAATATAATTATAAATAAATTTTTCATGATAACAATTGAAAAATGATGACTTAAAGACGAATTTTCCATTGTTGCCAGAAAAATTTCATATTTTTAGATTTCTTCATTGTTGAAAACGTGGGAAAATTTTTCACTATATTGTTTTCCATTGTTAAAGGATAGTGACATTTTCACGTTGTTTATATTGTCCATTGTTGAAACGGTATCAAAACTGGTCAATGGAATTTTTTCCATTGTTGGAAGTGCCAGAAAGTTGTCATTACATATAACTTCTAATATAATTATAAATAAATTTTTCATAATAACAATTGAAAAATGATGACTTAAAGACGAATTTTCCATTGTTGCCGGAAAAATTTCATATTTTAAAATTTCTTCATTGTTGAAAGCGTGGCAAAATTTGTCACTATATTGTTTTCCATTGTTAAAGGATAGTGAAATTTTCACGTTTTAAATATTGTCCATTGTTGAAACGGTATCAAAATTGGTCAATGGAATTTTTTCTATTGTTGAAAGTGTCGGAAAGTTGTCATTATAGATAATTTCTAATATAATTATAAATAATTTTTCATGATAACAATTGAAAAATGATGGCTTAAAGACGAATTTTCCATTGTTGCCGGAAAAATTTCATATTTTAAGATTTCTTCATTTTTGAAAGCGTGGGAAAATTTGTCACTATAATGTTTTCCATTGTTAAAGGATAAGGACGTTTTTACGTTTTAAATATTGTCCATTGTTGAAACGGTATCAATATTTTTCAACGGATTTTTTTCCATTGTTGGAAGTGCGGGAAAGTTGTCATTATAGATAATTTCTAATATAATTATAAATAATTTTTTCATAATAACAACTGAAAAATGATGACTTAAAGACGAATTTTTCATTGTTGCCGGAAAAATTTCATATTTTAAGATTTCTTCATTGTTGAAAACGTGGGAAAATTTGTCACTATATTGTTTTCCATTGTTAAAGGATAGTGACATTTTCACGTTGTTTATATTGTCCATTGTTGAAACGGTATCAAAACTGGTCAATGGAATTTTTTCCATTGTTGGAAGTACGGGAAAGTTGTCATTATATATAACTTCTAATATAATTATAAATAAATTTTTCATGATAACAATTGAAAAATGATGACTTAAAGACGAATTTTCCATTGTTGCCGGAAAAATCTCATATTTTAAGATTTCTTCATTGTTGAAAGCGTGCGAAAATTTGTCACTATAGTTTTTTCCATTGTTAAAGGATAGTGAAATTTTCACGTTTTAAATATTGTCCATTGTTGAAACGCTATCAATATTTTTCAACGGAATTTTTTCCATTGTTGGAAGTGCGGGAATGTTGTCATTATAGATAATTTCTAATATAATTTTAAATAAATTTTTCATGATAACAATTGAAAAATGATGACTTAAAGACGAATTTTCCATTGTTGCCAGAAAAATTTCATATTTTTAGATTTCTTCCTTGTTGAAAACGTGGGAAAATTTGTCACCATATTGTTTTCCATTGTTAAAGGATAGTGACATTTTCACGTTGTTTATATTGTCCATTGTTGAAACGGTTTCAAAACTGGTCAATGGAATTTTTTCCATTGTTGGAAGTGCCAGAAAGTTGTCATTATATATAACTTCTAATATAATTATAAATACATTTTTCATAATAACAATTGAAAAATGATGACTTAAAGACGAATTTTCCATTGTTGCCGGAAAAATTTCATATTTTAAGATTTCTTCATTGTTGAAAGCGTGGCAAAATTTGTCACTATACTGTTTTCCATTGTTAAAGGATAGTGAAATTTTCCCGTTTTAAATATTGTCCATTGTTGAAACGGTATCAAAATTGGTCAATGGAATTTTTTCCATTGTTGAAAGTGCCGGAAAGTTGTCATTATAGATAATTTCTAATATAATTATAAATAAATTTTTCATGATAACAATTGAAAAATGATGGCTTAAAGACGAATTTCTCATTTTTGCCGGAAAAATTTCATATTTTAAGATTTCTTCATTGGTGAAAGCGTGGGAAAGTTTGTCACTATAATGTTTTCCATTGTTAAAGGATAGGGACATTTTCACGTTGTTTATATTGTCCATTGTTGAAACTGTATCAATATTTGTCAACGGAATTTTTTCCATTGTTGGAAAGTGCGGGAAAGTTGTCATTATAGATAATTTCTAATATAATTATAAATAAATTTTTCATAATAACAACTGAAGAATGATGACTTAAAGACCAATTTTTCATTGTTGCCGGAAAATTTTGATATTTTCATATTTCTTCATTGTTGAAAGTTTCGAAAAATTTGTCACTATAAATTTTTCCATTGTTAAAGGAGAGGGATAATTTTGCGTTTTAACGATTGTTCATTGTTGAAAGCGTATCAAAATTTGTCAATGGAAATTTTTCCATTGTTGGAGGTGCGGGAAAGTTGCAATTATAGTTAACTTCTAATATAATTATAAATAAATTTGTCATAATAAAACTTGGAAAATGATGACTTAAAGTCGAACTTTGATTGTTGCGGGAAAAATTTCTTATTTTAAGATTTCTTCATTGTTGAAAGCGTGGGAAAATTTGTCACTATAGTTTTTTCCATTGTTAAAGGATAGTGACATTTTCACGTCTAAAATATTGTCCATTGTTGAAACGGTATCAAAATTGGTCAATGGAACTTTTTCCATTGTTGAAAGTGCCGGAAAGTTGTCATTATAGATAATTTCTAATATAATTATAAATAAATTTTTCATGATAACAATTGAAAAATGATGGCTTAAAGACGAATTTTCCATTGTTGCCAGAAAAATTTCATAATTTTAGATTTCTTCATTGTTGAAAACGTGGGAAAATTTGTCACTATATTGTTTTCCATTGTTAAAGGATAGTGACATTTTCACGTTGTTTATATTGTCCATTGTTGAAACGGTATCAAAACTGGTCAATGGAATTTTTTCCATTGTTGGAAGTGCCAGAAAGTTGTCATTATATATAACTTCTAATATAATTATAAATAAATATTGCATGATAACAATTGAAAAATGATGACTTAAAGACGAATTTTCCATTGTTGCCGGAAAAATTTCATATTTTAAGATTTCTTCATTTTTGAAAGCGTGGGAAAATTTGTCACTATAATGTTTTCCATTGTTAAAGGATAAGGACGTTTTTACGTTTTAAATATTGTCCATTGTTGAAACGGTATCAATATTTTTCAACGGATTTTTTTCCATTGTTGGAAGTGCGGGAAAGTTGTCATTATAGATAATTTCTAATATAATTATAAATAAATTTTTCATAATAACAACTGAAGAATGATGACTTAAAGACCAATTTTTCATTGTTGCCGGAAAATTTTGATATTTTCATATTTCTTCATTGTTGAAAGTTTCGAAAAATTTGTCACTATAAATTTTTCCATTGTTAAAGGAGAGGGATAATTTTGCGTTTTAACGATTGTTCATTGTTGAAAGCGTATCAAAATTTGTCAATGGAAATTTTTCCATTGTTGGAGGTGCGGGAAAGTTGCAATTATAGTTAACTTCTAATATAATTATAAATAAATTTGTCATAATAAAACTTGGAAAATGATGACTTAAAGTCGAACTTTGATTGTTGCGGGAAAAATTTCTTATTTTAAGATTTCTTCATTGTTGAAAGCGTGGGAAAATTTGTCACTATAGTTTTTTCCATTGTTAAAGGATAGTGACATTTTCACGTCTAAAATATTGTCCATTGTTGAAACGGTATCAAAATTGGTCAATGGAACTTTTTCCATTGTTGAAAGTGCCGGAAAGTTGTCATTATAGATAATTTCTAATATAATTATAAATAAATTTTTCATGATAACAATTGAAAAATGATGGCTTAAAGACGAATTTTCCATTGTTGCCAGAAAAATTTCATAATTTTAGATTTCTTCATTGTTGAAAACGTGGGAAAATTTGTCACTATATTGTTTTCCATTGTTAAAGGATAGTGACATTTTCACGTTGTTTATATTGTCCATTGTTGAAACGGTATCAAAACTGGTCAATGGAATTTTTTCCATTGTTGGAAGTGCCAGAAAGTTGTCATTATATATAACTTCTAATATAATTATAAATAAATATTGCATGATAACAATTGAAAAATGATGACTTAAAGACGAATTTTCCATTGTTGCCGGAAAAATTTCATATTTTAAGATTTCTTCATTGTTGAAAGCGTGGCAAAATTTGTCACTATATTGTTTTCCATTGTTAAAGGATAGTGAAATTTTCACGTTTTAAATATTGTCCACTGTTGAAACGGTATCAAAATTGGTCAATGGAATTTTTTCTATTGTTGAAAGTGTCGGAAAGTTGTTGTTATAAATAATTTCTAATATAATTATAAATAAATTTTTCATGATAACAATTGAAAAATGATGGCTTAAAGACGAATTTTCCATTGTTGCCGGAAAAATTTCATATTTTAAGATTTCTTCATTGTTGAAAGGGTGGGAAAATTTGTCAGTATATTGTTTACCATTGTTAAAGGATAGTGACATTTTGACGTTTTCAATATTGTACATTGTTGAAACGGTATCAAAATTGGTCAATGGAATTTTTTCCATTGTTGAAAGTGCCAGAAAGTTGTCATTATAGAAAACTTCTTATATAATTATAAATAAATTTTTGATAATAACAATTGAAAAATGATGGCTTAAAGACGAATTTTCCATTGTTGCCGGAAAAATTTCATATTTTAAGATTTCTTCATTGTTGAAAGCGTGGGAAAATTTGTCACTGTAATGTTTTCCCTTGTTAAAGGATAAGGACATTTTTCGTTTTAAATATTGTCCATTGTTGAAACGGTATCAATATTTGTCAACGGAATTTTTTCCATTGTTGGAAGTGCGTGAAACTTGTCATTATAGATAATTTCTAATATAATTATAAATAAATTTTTCATAATAACAATTGAAAAATGATGACTTAAAGACGAATTTTTCATTGTTGCCAGAAAATTTTCATATTTTAAGATTTCTTCATTGTTGAAAGCGTGCGAAAATTTGTCACTATAGTTTTTTGCATTGTTAAAGGATAGTGAAATTTTCACGTTTTAAATATTGTCCATTGTTGAAACGCTATCAATATTTTTCAACGGAATTTTTTCCATTGTTGGAAGTACGGGAAAGTTGTCATTATAGATAATTTCTAATATAATTATAAATAAATTTTTCATAATAACAACTGAAAAATGATGACTTAAAGACGAATTTCTCATTGTTGCCGGAAAATTTTCATATTTTAATGTTTCTTCATTGTTGAAAAGGTGGGAAAATTTGTCAGTATATTGTTTACCATTGTTAAAGGATAGTGACATTTTGACGTTTTCAATATTGTACATTGTTGAAACGGTAGCAACATTTGTCAATGGAATTTTTTCCATTGTTGGAAGTGCGGGAATGTTGTCATTATAGATAATTTCTAATATAATTTTAAATAAATTTTTCATGATAACAATTGAAAAATGATGACTTAAAGACGAATTTTCCATTGTTGCCAGAAAAATTTCATATTTTTAGATTTCTTCCTTGTTGAAAACGTGGGAAAATTTGTCACCATATTGTTTTCCATTGTTAAAGGATAGTGACATTTTCACGTTGTTTATATTGTCCATTGTTGAAACGGTATCAAAACTGGTCAATGGAATTTTTTCCATTGTTGGAAGTGCCAGAAAGTTGTCATTATATATAACTTCTAATATAATTATAAATAAATTTTTCATAATAACAATTGAAAAATGATGACTTAAAGACGAATTTTTCATTGTTGCCGGAAAAATTTCATATTTTAGGATTTCTTCATTGTTGAAAGCGTGGGTAAATTTGTCACTATATTGTTTTCCATTGTTAAAGGATAGTGAAATTTTCACGTTTTAAATATTGTCCATTGTTGAAACGGTATCAAAATTGGTCAATGGAATTTTTTCTATTGTTGAAAGTGTCGGAAAGTTGTCATTATAGATAATTTCTAATATAATTATAAATAATTTTTCATGATAACAATTGAAAAATGATGGCTTAAAGACGAATTTTCCATTGTTGCCGGAAAAATTTCATATTTTAAGATTTCTTCATTTTTGAAAGCGTGGGAAAATTTGTCACTATAATGTTTTCCATTGTTAAAGGATAAGGACGTTTTTACGTTTTAAATATTGTCCATTGTTGAAACGGTATCAATATTTTTCAACGGATTTTTTTCCATTGTTGGAAGTGCGGGAAAGTTGTCATTATAGATAATTTCTAATATAATTATAAATAATTTTTTCATAATAACAACTGAAAAATGATGACTTAAAGACGAATTTTTCATTGTTGCCGGAAAAATTTCATATTTTAAGATTTCTTCATTGTTGAAAACGTGGGAAAATTTGTCACTATATTGTTTTCCATTGTTAAAGGATAGTGACATTTTCACGTTGTTTATATTGTCCATTGTTGAAACGGTATCAAAACTGGTCAATGGAATTTTTTCCATTGTTGGAAGTACGGGAAAGTTGTCATTATATATAACTTCTAATATAATTATAAATAAATTTTTCATGATAACAATTGAAAAATGATGACTTAAAGACGAATTTTCCATTGTTGCCGGAAAAATTTCATATTTTAAGATTTCTTCATTGTTGAAAGCGTGCGAAAATTTGTCACTATAGTTTTTTCCATTGTTAAAGGATAGTGAAATTTTCACGTTTTAAATATTGTCCATTGTTGAAACGCTATCAATATTTTTCAACGGAATTTTTTCCATTGTTGGAAGTGCGGGAATGTTGTCATTATAGATAATTTCTAATATAATTTTAAATAAATTTTTCATGATAACAATTGAAAAATGATGACTTAAAGACGAATTTTCCATTGTTGCCAGAAAAATTTCATATTTTTAGATTTCTTCCTTGTTGAAAACGTGGGAAAATTTGTCACCATATTGTTTTCCATTGTTAAAGGATAGTGACATTTTCACGTTGTTTATATTGTCCATTGTTGAAACGGTTTCAAAACTGGTCAATGGAATTTTTTCCATTGTTGGAAGTGCCAGAAAGTTGTCATTATATATAACTTCTAATATAATTATAAATACATTTTTCATAATAACAATTGAAAAATGATGACTTAAAGACGAATTTTCCATTGTTGCCGGAAAAATTTCATATTTTAAGATTTCTTCATTGTTGAAAGCGTGGCAAAATTTGTCACTATACTGTTTTCCATTGTTAAAGGATAGTGAAATTTTCCCGTTTTAAATATTGTCCATTGTTGAAACGGTATCAAAATTGGTCAATGGAATTTTTTCCATTGTTGAAAGTGCCGGAAAGTTGTCATTATAGATAATTTCTAATATAATTATAAATACATTTTTCATGATAACAATTGAAAAATGATGGCTTAAAGACGAATTTCTCATTTTTGCCGGAAAAATTTCATATTTTAAGATTTCTTCATTGGTGAAAGCGTGGGAAAGTTTGTCACTATAATGTTTTCCATTGTTAAAGGATAGGGACATTTTCACGTTGTTTATATTGTCCATTGTTGAAACTGTATCAATATTTGTCAACGGAATTTTTTCCATTGTTGGAAAGTGCGGGAAAGTTGTCATTATAGATAATTTCTAATATAATTATAAATAAATTTTTCATAATAACAACTGAAGAATGATGACTTAAAGACCAATTTTTCATTGTTGCCGGAAAATATTGATATTTTCATATTTCTTCATTGTTGAAAGTTTCGAAAAATTTGTCACTATAAATTTTTCCATTGTTAAAGGAGAGGGATAATTTTGCGTTTTAACGATTGTTCATTGTTGAAAGCGTATCAAAATTTGTCAATGGAAATTTTTCCATTGTTGGAGGTGCGGGAAAGTTGCAATTATAGTTAACTTCTAATATAATTATAAATAAATTTGTCATAATAAAACTTGGAAAATGATGACTTAAAGTCGAACTTTGATTGTTGCGGGAAAAATTTCTTATTTTAAGATTTCTTCATTGTTGAAAGCGTGGGAAAATTTGTCACTATAGTTTTTTCCATTGTTAAAGGATAGTGACATTTTCACGTCTAAAATATTGTCCATTGTTGAAACGGTATCAAAATTGGTCAATGGAACTTTTTCCATTGTTGAAAGTGCCGGAAAGTTGTCATTATAGATAATTTCTAATATAATTATAAATAAATTTTTCATGATAACAATTGAAAAATGATGGCTTAAAGACGAATTTTCCATTGTTGCCAGAAAAATTTCATAATTTTAGATTTCTTCATTGTTGAAAACGTGGGAAAATTTGTCACTATATTGTTTTCCATTGTTAAAGGATAGTGACATTTTCACGTTGTTTATATTGTCCATTGTTGAAACGGTATCAAAACTGGTCAATGGAATTTTTTCCATTGTTGGAAGTGCCAGAAAGTTGTCATTATATATAACTTCTAATATAATTATAAATAAATATTGCATGATAACAATTGAAAAATGATGACTTAAAGACGAATTTTCCATTGTTGCCGGAAAAATTTCATATTTTAAGATTTCTTCATTGTTGAAAGCGTGGCAAAATTTGTCACTATATTGTTTTCCATTGTTAAAGGATAGTGAAATTTTCACGTTTTAAATATTGTCCACTGTTGAAACGGTATCAAAATTGGTCAATGGAATTTTTTCTATTGTTGAAAGTGTCGGAAAGTTGTTGTTATAAATAATTTCTAATATAATTATAAATAAATTTTTCATGATAACAATTGAAAAATGATGGCTTAAAGACGAATTTTCCATTGTTGCCGGAAAAATTTCATATTTTAAGATTTCTTCATTGTTGAAAGGGTGGGAAAATTTGTCAGTATATTGTTTACCATTGTTAAAGGATAGTGACATTTTGACGTTTTCAATATTGTACATTGTTGAAACGGTATCAAAATTGGTCAATGGAATTTTTTCCATTGTTGAAAGTGCCAGAAAGTTGTCATTATAGAAAACTTCTTATATAATTATAAATAAATTTTTCATAATAACAATTGAAAAATGATGACTTAAAGACGAATTTTTCATTGTTGCCAGAAAATTTTCATATTTTAAGATTTCTTCATTGTTGAAAGCGTGCGAAAATTTGTCACTATAGTTTTTTGCATTGTTAAAGGATAGTGAAATTTTCACGTTTTAAATATTGTCCATTGTTGAAACGCTATCAATATTTTTCAACGGAATTTTTTCCATTGTTGGAAGTACGGGAAAGTTGTCATTATAGATAATTTCTAATATAATTATAAATAAATTTTTCATAATAACAACTGAAAAATGATGACTTAAAGACGAATTTCTCATTGTTGCCGGAAAATTTTCATATTTTAATGTTTCTTCATTGTTGAAAATGTGGGAAAATTTGTCAGTATATTGTTTACCATTGTTAAAGGATAGTGACATTTTGACGTTTTCAATATTGTACATTGTTGAAACGGTATCAATATTTTTCAACGGAATTTTTTCCATTGTTGGAAGTACGGGAAAGTTGTCATTATAGATAATTTCTAATATAATTATAAATAAATTTTTCATGATAACAATTGAAAAATGATGACTTAAAGACGAATTTTCCATTGTTGCGGAAAAATTTCATATTTTAAGATTTCTTCATTGTTGAAAGCGTGCGAAAATTTGTCACTATAGTTTTTTCCATTGTTAAAGGATAGTGAAATTTTCACGTTTTAAATATTGTCCATTGTTGAAACGCTATCAATATTTTTCAACGGAATTTTTTCCATTGTTGGAAGTACGGGAAAGTTCTCATTATAGATAATTTCTAATATAATTATAAATAAATTTTTCATGATAACAATTGAAAAATGATGACTTAAAGACGAATTTTCCATTGTTGCCGGAAAAATTTCATATTTTAAGATTTCTTCATTGTTGAAAGCGTGGGAAAATTTGTCACTGTAATGTTTTCCCTTGTTAAAGGATAAGGACATTTTTACGTTTTAAATATTGTCCATTGTTGAAACGGTATCAATATTTTTCAACGGAATTTTTTCCATTGTTGGAAGTGCGGGAAAGTTGTCATTATAGATAATTTCTAATATAATTATAAATAATTTTTTCATAAGAACAACTGAAAAATGATGACTTAAAGACGAATTTTTCATTGTTGCCGGAAAAATTTCATATTTTAAGATTTCTTCATTGTTGAAAACGTGGGAAAATTTGTCACTATATTGTTTTCCATTGTTAAAGGATAGTGACATTTTCACGTTGTTTATATTGTCCATTGTTGAAACGGTATCAAAACTGGTCAATGGAATTTTTTCCATTGTTGGAAGTGCCAGAAAGTTGTCATTATATATAACTTCTAATATAATTATAAATAAATTTTTCAGGATAACAATTGAAAAATGATGGCTTAAAGACGAATTTTTCATTGTTGCCGGAAAATTTCATATTTTAAGATTTCTTCATTGTTGAAAGCTTGGGAAAATTCGTCACTATAATTTTTTCCATTGCTAAAGGTTAGGGTCATTTTTACATTTTAAATATTGTTCATTGTTGAAACGGTAGCAACATTTGTCAATGGAATTTTTTCCATTGTTGGAAGTGCGGGAATGTTGTCATTATAGATAATTTCTAATATAATTTTAAATAAATTTTTCATGATAACAATTGAAAAATGATGACTTAAAGACGAATTTTCCATTGTTGCCAGAAAAATTTCATATTTTTAGATTTCTTCCTTGTTGAAAACGTGGGAAAATTTGTCACCATATTGTTTTCCATTGTTAAAGGATAGTGACATTTTTACGTTTTAAATATTGTCCATTGTTGAAACGGTATCAATATTTTTCAACGGAATTTTTTCCATTGTTGGAAGTGCCAGAAAGTTGTCATTACATATAACTTCTAATATAATTATAAATAAATTTTTCATAATAACAATTGAAAAATGATGACTTAAAGACGAATTTTCCATTGTTGCCGGAAAAATTTCATATTTTAAAATTTCTTCATTATTGAAAGTTTCGAAAAATTTGTCACTATAAATTTTTCCATTGTTAAAGGAGAGGGATAATTTTGCGTTTTAACGATTGTTCATTGTTGAAAGCGTATCAAAATTTGTCAATGGAAATTTTTCCATTGTTGGAGGTGCGGGAAAGTTGCAATTATAGTTAACTTCTAATATAATTATAAATAAATTTGTCATAATAAAACTTGGAAAATGATGACTTAAAGTCGAACTTTGATTGTTGCGGGAAAAATTTCTTATTTTAAGATTTCTTCATTGTTGAAAGCGTGGGAAAATTTGTCACTATAGTTTTTTCCATTGTTAAAGGATAGTGACATTTTCACGTCTAAAATATTGTCCATTGTTGAAACGGTATCAAAATTGGTCAATGGAACTTTTTCCATTGTTGAAAGTGCCGGAAAGTTGTCATTATAGATAATTTCTAATATAATTATAAATAAATTTTTCATGATAACAATTGAAAAATGATGGCTTAAAGACGAATTTTCCATTGTTGCCAGAAAAATTTCATAATTTTAGATTTCTTCATTGTTGAAAACGTGGGAAAATTTGTCACTATATTGTTTTCCATTGTTAAAGGATAGTGACATTTTCACGTCTAAAATATTGTCCATTGTTGAAACGGTATCAAAACTGGTCAATGGAATTTTTTCCATTGTTGGAAGTGCCAGAAAGTTGTCATTATATATAACTTCTAATATAATTATAAATAAATTTTTCATGATAACAATTGAAAAATGATGACTTAAAGACGAATTTTCCATTGTTGCCGGAAAAATTTCATATTTTAAGATTTCTTCATTGTTGAAAGCGTGCGAAAATTTGTCACTATAGTTTTTTCCATTGTTAAAGGATAGTGAAATTTTCACGTTTTAAATATTGTCCATTGTTGAAACGCTATCAATATTTTTCAACGGAATTTTTTCCATTGTTGGAAGTGCGGGAATGTTGTCATTATAGATAATTTCTAATATAATTTTAAATAAATTTTTCATGATAACAATTGAAAAATGATGACTTAAAGACGAATTTTCCATTGTTGCCAGAAAAATTTCATATTTTTAGATTTCTTCCTTGTTGAAAACTTGGGAAAATTTGTCACCATATTGTTTTCCATTGTTAAAGGATAGTGACATTTTCACGTTGTTTATATTGTCCATTGTTGAAACGGTATCAAAACTGGTCAATGGAATTTTTTCCATTGTTGGAAGTGCCAGAAAGTTGTCATTATATATAACTTCTAATATAATTATAAATAAATTTTTCATAATAACAATTGAAAAATGATGACTTAAAGACGAATTTTCCATTGTTGCCGGAAAAATTTCATATTTTAAGATTTCTTCATTGTTGAAAGCGTGGCAAAATTTGTCACTATACTGTTTTCCATTGTTAAAGGATAGTGAAATTTTCCCGTTTTAAATATTGTCCATTGTTGAAACGGTATCAAAATTGGTCAATGGAATTTTTTCCATTGTTGAAAGTGCCGGAAAGTTGTCATTATAGATAATTTCTAATATAATTATAAATAAATTTTTCATGATAACAATTGAAAAATGATGGCTTAAAGACGAATTTCTCATTGTTGCCGGAAAAATTTCATATTTTAAGATTTCTTCATTGGTGAAAGCGTGGGAAAGTTTGTCACTATAATGTTTTCCATTGTTAAAGGATAGGGACATTTTCACGTTGTTTATATTGTCCATTGTTGAAACTGTATCAATATTTGTCAACGGAATTTTTTCCATTGTTGGAAAGTGCGGGAAAGTTGTCATTATAGATAATTTCTAATATAATTATAAATAAATTTTTCATAATAACAACTGAAGAATGATGACTTAAAGACCAATTTTTCATTGTTGCCGGAAAATTTTGATATTTTCATATTTCTTCATTGTTGAAAGTTTCGAAAAATTTGTCACTATAAATTTTTCCATTGTTAAAGGAGAGGGATAATTTTGCGTTTTAACGATTGTTCATTGTTGAAAGCGTATCAAAATTTGTCAATGGAAATTTTTCCATTGTTGGAGGTGCGGGAAAGTTGCAATTATAGTTAACTTCTAATATAATTATAAATAAATTTGTCATAATAAAACTTGGAAAATGATGACTTAAAGTCGAACTTTGATTGTTGCGGGAAAAATTTCTTATTTTAAGATTTCTTCATTGTTGAAAGCGTGGGAAAATTTGTCACTATAGTTTTTTCCATTGTTAAAGGATAGTGACATTTTCACGTCTAAAATATTGTCCATTGTTGAAACGGTATCAAAATTGGTCAATGGAACTTTTTCCATTGTTGAAAGTGCCGGAAAGTTGTCATTATAGATAATTTCTAATATAATTATAAATAAATTTTTCATGATAACAATTGAAAAATGATGGCTTAAAGACGAATTTTCCATTGTTGCCAGAAAAATTTCATAATTTTAGATTTCTTCATTGTTGAAAACGTGGGAAAATTTGTCACTATATTGTTTTCCATTGTTAAAGGATAGTGACATTTTCACGTTGTTTATATTGTCCATTGTTGAAACGGTATCAAAACTGGTCAATGGAATTTTTTCCATTGTTGGAAGTGCCAGAAAGTTGTCATTATATATAACTTCTAATATAATTATAAATAAATTTTTCATGATAACAATTGAAAAATGATGACTTAAAGACGAATTTTCCATTGTTGCCGGAAAAATTTCATATTTTAAGATTTCTTCATTGTTGAAAGCGTGGCAAAATTTGTCACTATACTGTTTTCCATTGTTAAAGGATAGTGACATTTTCACGTTGTTTATATTGTCCATTGTTGAAACGGTATCAAAATTGGTCAATGGAATTTTTTCCATTGTTGAAAGTGCCGGAAAGTTGTCATTATAGATAATTTCTAATATAATTATAAATAAATTTTTGATAATAACAATTGAAAAATGATGAATTAAAAACGATTTTTCCATTGTTGCCGGAAAAATTTCATATTTTAAGATTTCTTCATTGTTGAAAGCGTGGCAAAATTTGTCACTATATTGTTTTCCATTGTTAAAGGATAGTGAAATTTTCACGTTTTAAATATTGTCCACTGTTGAAACGGTATCAAAATTGGTCAATGGAATTTTTTCCATTGTTGAAAGTGCCGGAAAGTTGTCATTATAGATAATTTCTAATATAATTATAAATAAATTTTTCATGATAACAATTGAAAAATGATGGCTTAAAGACGAATTTTCCATTGTTGCCGGAAAAATTTCATATTTTAAGATTTCTTCATTGTTGAAAGCGTGGGAAAATTTGTCACTATAATGTTTTCCATTGTTAAAGCATAAGGACGTTTTTACGTTTTAAATATTGTCCATTGTTGAAATGGTATCAATATTTTTCAGCGGAATTTTTTCCATTGTTGGAAGTGCTGGAAAGTTGTCATTATAGATAATTTCTAATATAATTATGAATAAATTTTTCATAATAACAACTGAAAAATGATGACTTAAAGACGAATTTTTCATTGTTGACAGAAAATTTTCATATTTTAAGATTTCTTCATTGTTGAAAGCGTGCGAAAATTTGTCACTATAGTTTTTTCCATTGTTAAAGGATAGTGAAATTTTCACGTTTTAAATATTGTCCATTGTTGAAACGGTATCAAAATTGGTCAATGGAATTTTTTCCATTGTTGAAAGTGCCGGAAAGTTGTCATTATAGATAATTTCTATTATAATTATAAATAAATTTTTCATGATAACAATTGAAAAATGATGGCTTAAAGACGAATTTTCCATTGTTGCCAGAAAAATTTCATAATTTTAGATTTCTTCATTGTTGAAAACGTGGGAAAATTTGTCACTATATTGTTTTCCATTGTTAAAGGATAGTGACATTTTCACGTTGTTTATATTGTCCATTGTTGAAACGGTATCAAAACTGGTCAATGGAATTTTTTCCATTGTTGGAAGTGCCAGAAAGTTGTCATTATATATAACTTCTAATATAATTATAAATAAATTTTTCATGATAACAATTGAAAAATGATGACTTAAAGACGAATTTTCCATTGTTGCCGGAAAAATTTCATATTTTAAGATTTCTTCATTGTTGAAAGCGTGCGAAAATTTGTCACTATAGTTTTTTCCATTGTTAAAGGATAGTGAAATTTTCACGTTTTAAATATTGTCCATTGTTGAAACGCTATCAATATTTTTCAACGGAATTTTTTCCATTGTTGGAAGTGCGGGAATGTTGTCATTATAGATAATTTCTAATATAATTTTAAATAAATTTTTCATGATAACAATTGAAAAATGATGACTTAAAGACGAATTTTCCATTGTTGCCGGAAAAATTTCATATTTTTAGATTTCTTCATTGTTTAAAGCGTGGGAAAATTTGTCACCATATTGTTTTCCATTGTTAAAGGATAGTGACATTTTCACGTTGTTTATATTGTCCATTGTTGAAACGGTATCAAAACTGGTCAATGGAATTTTTTCCATTGTTGGAAGTGCCAGAAAGTTGTCATTATATATAACTTCTAATATAATTATAAATAAATTTTTCATAATAACAATTGAAAAATGATGACTTAAAGACGAATTTTCCATTGTTGCCGGAAAAATTTCATATTTTAAGATTTCTTCATTGTTGAAAGCGTGGCAAAATTTGTCACTATACTGTTTTCCATTGTTAAAGGATAGTGAAATTTTCCCGTTTTAAATATTGTCCATTGTTGAAACGGTATCAAAATTGGTCAATGGAATTTTTTCCATTGTTGAAAGTGCCGGAAAGTTGTCATTATAGATAATTTCTAATATAATTATAAATAAATTTTTCATGATAACAATTGAAAAATGATGGCTTAAAGACGAATTTCTCATTGTTGCCGGAAAAATTTCATATTTTAAGATTTCTTCATTGGTGAAAGCGTGGGAAAGTTTGTCACTATAATGTTTTCCATTGTTAAAGGATAGGGACATTTTCACGTTGTTTATATTGTCCATTGTTGAAACTGTATCAATATTTGTCAACGGAATTTTTTCCATTGTTGGAAAGTGCGGGAAAGTTGTCATTATAGATAATTTCTAATATAATTATAAATAAATTTTTCATAATAACAACTGAAGAATGATGACTTAAAGACCAATTTTTCATTGTTGCCGGAAAATTTTGATATTTTCATATTTCTTCATTGTTGAAAGTTTCGAAAAATTTGTCACTATAAATTTTTCCATTGTTAAAGGAGAGGGATAATTTTGCGTTTTAACGATTGTTCATTGTTGAAAGCGTATCAAAATTTGTCAATGGAAATTTTTCCATTGTTGGAGGTGCGGGAAAGTTGCAATTATAGTTAACTTCTAATATAATTATAAATAAATTTGTCATAATAAAACTTGGAAAATGATGACTTAAAGTCGAACTTTGATTGTTGCGGGAAAAATTTCTTATTTTAAGATTTCTTCATTGTTGAAAGCGTGGGAAAATTTGTCACTATATTGTTTTCCATTGTTAAAGGATAGTGAAATTTTCACGTTTTAAATATTGTCCATTGTTGAAACGGTATCAAAATTGGTCAATGGAACTTTTTCCATTGTTGAAAGTGCCGGAAAGTTGTCATTATAGATAATTTCTAATATAATTATAAATAAATTTTTCATGATAACAATTGAAAAATGATGGCTTAAAGACGAATTTTCCATTGTTGCCAGAAAAATTTCATAATTTTAGATTTCTTCATTGTTGAAAACGTGGGAAAATTTGTCACTATATTGTTTTCCATTGTTAAAGGATAGTGACATTTTCACGTTGTTTATATTGTCCATTGTTGAAACGGTATCAAAACTGGTCAATGGAATTTTTTCCATTGTTGGAAGTGCCAGAAAGTTGTCATTATATATAACTTCTAATATAATTATAAATAAATTTTTCATGATAACAATTGAAAAATGATGACTTAAAGACGAATTTTCCATTGTTGCCGGAAAAATTTCATATTTTAAGATTTCTTCATTGTTGAAAGCGTGGCAAAATTTGTCACTATACTGTTTTCCATTGTTAAAGGATAGTGACATTTTCACGTTGTTTATATTGTCCATTGTTGAAACGGTATCAAAATTGGTCAATGGAATTTTTTCCATTGTTGAAAGTGCCGGAAAGTTGTCATTATAGATAATTTCTAATATAATTATAAATAAATTTTTCATGATAACAATTGAAAAATGATGGCTTAAAGACGAATTTTCCATTGTTGCCGGAAAAATTTCATATTTTAAGATTACTTCATTGTTGAAAGCGTGGGAAAATTTGTCACTATAATGTTTTCCATTGTTAAAGCATAAGGACGTTTTTACGTTTTAAATATTGTCCATTGTTGAAATGGTATCAATATTTTTCAGCGGAATTTTTTCCATTGTTGGAAGTGCTGGAAAGTTGTCATTATAGATAATTTCTAATATAATTATAAATAAATTTTTCATAATAACAACTGAAAAATGATGACTTAAAGACGAATTTTTCATTGTTGACAGAAAATTTTCATATTTTAAGATTTCTTCATTGTTGAAAGCGTGCGAAAATTTGTCACTATAGTTTTTTCCATTGTTAAAGGATAGTGAAATTTTCACGTTTTAAATATTGTCCATTGTTGAAACGGTATCAAAATTGGTCAATGGAATTTTTTCCATTGTTGAAAGTGCCGGAAAGTTGTCATTATAGATAATTTCTATTATAATTATAAATAAATTTTTCATGATAACAATTGAAAAATGCTGGCTTAAAGACGAATTTTCCATTGTTGCCGGAAAAATTTCATATTTTAAGATTTCTTCAATTTTGAAAACGTGGGAAAATTTGTCATTATATTGTTTTCTATTGTTAAAGGATAGTGACATTTTCACGTTGTTTATATTGTACATTGTTGAAACGGTATCAAAACTGGTCAATGGAATTTTTTCCATTGTTGGAAGTGCCAGAAAGTTGTCATTATATATAACTTCTAATATAATTATAAATAAATTTTTCATAATAGCAATTGAAAAATGATGACTTAAAGACGAATTTTCCATTGTTGCCGGAAAAATTTCATATTTTAAGATTTCTTCATTGTTGAAAGCGTGGCAAAATTTGTCACTATATTGTTTTCCATTGTTAAAGGATAGTGAAA
The DNA here is from genome assembly GCA_963931845.1 of Maratus michaelseni. Lineage (NCBI taxonomy): Eukaryota > Metazoa > Arthropoda > Arachnida > Araneae > Salticidae > Maratus > Maratus michaelseni. The sequence goes on along the minus strand of CAWVPG010000094.1, from coordinate 455,026 downwards.
TTTTCACTTTTTAAATATTGTCCACTGTAGAAACGGTATCAAAATTGGTCAATGGAACTTTTTCCATTGTTGAAAGTGCCGGAAAGTTGTCATTATAGATAATTTCTAATATAATTATAAATAAATTTTTCATGATAACAATTGAAAAATGATGGCTTAAAGACGAATTTTCCATTGTTGCCAGAAAAATTTCATAATTTTAGATTTCTTCATTGTTGAAAACGTGGGAAAATTTGTCACTATATTGTTTTCCATTGTTAAAGGATAGTGACATTTTCACGTTGTTTATATTGTCCATTGTTGAAACGGTATCAAAACTGGTCAATGGAATTTTTTCCATTGTTGGAAGTGCCAGAAAGTTGTCATTATATATAACTTCTAATATAATTATAAATAAATTTTTCATGATAACAATTGAAAAATGATGACTTAAAGACGAATTTTCCATTGTTGCCGGAAAAATTTCATATTTTAAGATTTCTTCATTGTTGAAAGCGTGCGAAAATTTGTCACTATAGTTTTTTCCATTGTTAAAGGATAGTGAAATTTTCACGTTTTAAATATTGTCCATTGTTGAAACGCTATCAATATTTTTCAACGGAATTTTTTCCATTGTTGGAAGTGCGGGAATGTTGTCATTATAGATAATTTCTAATATAATTTTAAATAAATTTTTCATGATAACAATTGAAAAATGATGACTTAAAGACGAATTTTCCATTGTTGCCAGAAAAATTTCATATTTTTAGATTTCTTCCTTGTTGAAAACTTGGGAAAATTTGTCACCATATTGTTTTCCATTGTTAAAGGATAGTGACATTTTCACGTTGTTTATATTGTCCATTGTTGAAACGGTATCAAAACTGGTCAATGGAATTTTTTCCATTGTTGGAAGTGCCAGAAAGTTGTCATTATATATAACTTCTAATATAATTATAAATAAATTTTTCATAATAACAATTGAAAAATGATGACTTAAAGACGAATTTTCCATTGTTGCCGGAAAAATTTCATATTTTAAGATTTCTTCATTGTTGAAAGCGTGGCAAAATTTGTCACTATACTGTTTTCCATTGTTAAAGGATAGTGAAATTTTCCCGTTTTAAATATTGTCCATTGTTGAAACGGTATCAAAATTGGTCAATGGAATTTTTTCCATTGTTGAAAGTGCCGGAAAGTTGTCATTATAGATAATTTCTAATATAATTATAAATAAATTTTTCATGATAACAATTGAAAAATGATGGCTTAAAGACGAATTTCTCATTGTTGCCGGAAAAATTTCATATTTTAAGATTTCTTCATTGGTGAAAGCGTGGGAAAGTTTGTCACTATAATGTTTTCCATTGTTAAAGGATAGGGACATTTTCACGTTGTTTATATTGTCCATTGTTGAAACTGTATCAATATTTGTCAACGGAATTTTTTCCATTGTTGGAAAGTGCGGGAAAGTTGTCATTATAGATAATTTCTAATATAATTATAAATAAATTTTTCATAATAACAACTGAAGAATGATGACTTAAAGACCAATTTTTCATTGTTGCCGGAAAATTTTGATATTTTCATATTTCTTCATTGTTGAAAGTTTCGAAAAATTTGTCACTATAAATTTTTCCATTGTTAAAGGAGAGGGATAATTTTGCGTTTTAACGATTGTTCATTGTTGAAAGCGTATCAAAATTTGTCAATGGAAATTTTTCCATTGTTGGAGGTGCGGGAAAGTTGCAATTATAGTTAACTTCTAATATAATTATAAATAAATTTGTCATAATAAAACTTGGAAAATGATGACTTAAAGTCGAACTTTGATTGTTGCGGGAAAAATTTCTTATTTTAAGATTTCTTCATTGTTGAAAGCGTGGGAAAATTTGTCACTATAGTTTTTTCCATTGTTAAAGGATAGTGACATTTTCACGTCTAAAATATTGTCCATTGTTGAAACGGTATCAAAATTGGTCAATGGAACTTTTTCCATTGTTGAAAGTGCCGGAAAGTTGTCATTATAGATAATTTCTAATATAATTATAAATAAATTTTTCATGATAACAATTGAAAAATGATGGCTTAAAGACGAATTTTCCATTGTTGCCAGAAAAATTTCATAATTTTAGATTTCTTCATTGTTGAAAACGTGGGAAAATTTGTCACTATATTGTTTTCCATTGTTAAAGGATAGTGACATTTTCACGTTGTTTATATTGTCCATTGTTGAAACGGTATCAAAACTGGTCAATGGAATTTTTTCCATTGTTGGAAGTGCCAGAAAGTTGTCATTATATATAACTTCTAATATAATTATAAATAAATTTTTCATGATAACAATTGAAAAATGATGACTTAAAGACGAATTTTCCATTGTTGCCGGAAAAATTTCATATTTTAAGATTTCTTCATTGTTGAAAGCGTGGCAAAATTTGTCACTATACTGTTTTCCATTGTTAAAGGATAGTGACATTTTCACGTTGTTTATATTGTCCATTGTTGAAACGGTATCAAAATTGGTCAATGGAATTTTTTCCATTGTTGAAAGTGCCGGAAAGTTGTCATTATAGATAATTTCTAATATAATTATAAATAAATTTTTGATAATAACAATTGAAAAATGATGAATTAAAAACGATTTTTCCATTGTTGCCGGAAAAATTTCATATTTTAAGATTTCTTCATTGTTGAAAGCGTGGCAAAATTTGTCACTATATTGTTTTCCATTGTTAAAGGATAGTGAAATTTTCACGTTTTAAATATTGTCCACTGTTGAAACGGTATCAAAATTGGTCAATGGAATTTTTTCTATTGTTGAAAGTGTCGGAAAGTTGTTATTATAAATAATTTCTAATATAATTATAAATAAATTTTTCATGATAACAATTGAAAAATGATGGCTTAAAGACGAATTTTCCATTGTTGCCGGAAAAATTTCATATTTTAAGATTTCTTCATTTTTGAAAGAGTGGGAAAATTTGTCACTATAATGTTTTCCATTGTTAAAGGATAAGGACGTTTTTACGTTTTAAATATTGTCCATTGTTGAAACGGTATCAATATTTTTCAACGGATTTTTTTCCATTGTTGGAAGTGCGGGAAAGTTGTCATTATAGATAATTTCTAATATAATTATAAATAATTTTTTCATAATAACAACTGAAAAATGATGACTTAAAGACGAATTTTTCATTGTTGCCGGAAAAATTTCATATTTTAAGATTTCTTCATTGTTGAAAACGTGGGAAAATTTGTCACTATATTGTTTTCCATTGTTAAAGGATAGTGACATTTTCACGTTGTTAATATTGTCCATTGTTGAAACGGTATCAAAATTGGTCAATGGAATTTTTTCCATTGTTGAAAGTGCCAGAAAGTTGTCATTATAGAAAACTTCTTATATAATTATAAATAAATTTTTGATAATAACAATTGAAAAATGATGGCTTAAAGACGAATTTTCCATTGTTGCCGGAAAAATTTCATATTTTAAGATTTCTTCATTGTTGAAAGCGTGGGAAAATTTGTCACTGTAATGTTTTCCCTTGTTAAAGGATAAGGACATTTTTACGTTTTAAATATTGTCCATTGTTGAAACGGTATCAATATTTGTCAACGGAATTTTTTCCATTGTTGGAAGTGCGTGAAACTTGTCATTATAGATAATTTCTAATATAATTATAAATAAATTTTTCATAATAACAATTGAAAAATGATGACTTAAAGACGAATTTTTCATTGTTGCCAGAAAATTTTCATATTTTAAGATTTCTTCATTGTTGAAAAGGTGGGAAAATTTGTCAGTATATTGTTTACCATTGTTAAAGGATAGTGACATTTTGACGTTTTCAATATTGTACATTGTTGAAACGGTATCAATATTTTTCAACGGAATTTTTTCCATTGTTGGAAGTACGGGAAATTTGTCATTATAGATAATTTCTAATATAATTATAAATAAATTTTTGATAATAACAATTGAAAAATGATGACTTAAAAACGATTTTTCCATTGTTGCCGGAAAAATTTCATATTTTCAGATTTCTTCATTGGTGAAAGCGTGGGAAAATTTTTCACTATATTGTTTTCCATTGTTAAAGGATAGTGACATTTTCACGTTGTTTATATTGTCCATTGTTGAAACGGTATCAAAACTGGTCAATGGAATTTTTTCCATTGTTGGAAGTGCCAGAAAGTAGTCATTACATATAACTTCTAATATAATTATAAATAAATTTTTCATAATAACAATTGAAAAATGATGACTTAAAGACGAATTTTCCATTGTTGCCGGAAAAATTTCATATTTTAAAATTCCTTCATTGTTGAAAGCGTGGCAAAATTTGTCACTATATTGTTTTCCATTGTTAAAGGATAGTGAAATTTTCACGTTTTAAATATTGTCCATTGTTGAAACGGTATCAAAATTGGTCAATGGAATTTTTTCCATTGTTGAAAGTGCCAGAAAGTTGTCATTATAGAAAACTTCTTATATAATTATAAATAAATTTTTGATAATAACAATTGAAAAATGATGGCTTAAAGACGAATTTTCCATTGTTGCCGGAAAAATTTCATATTTTAAGATTTCTTCATTGTTGAAAGCGTGGGAAAATTTGTCACTGTAATGTTTTCCCTTGTTAAAGGATAAGGACATTTTTACGTTTTAAATATTGTCCATTGTTGAAACGGTATCAATATTTGTCAACGGAATTTTTTCCATTGTTGGAAGTGCGTGAAACTTGTCATTATAGATAATTTCTAATATAATTATAAATAAATTTTTCATAATAACAATTGAAAAATGATGACTTAAAGACGAATTTTTCATTGTTGCCAGAAAATTTTCATATTTTAAGATTTCTTCATTGTTGAAAAGGTGGGAAAATTTGTCAGTATATTGTTTACCATTGTTAAAGGATAGTGACATTTTGACGTTTTCAATATTGTACATTGTTGAAACGGTATCAATATTTTTCAACGGAATTTTTTCCATTGTTGGAAGTACGGGAAATTTGTCATTATAGATAATTTCTAATATAATTATAAATAAATTTTTGATAATAACAATTGAAAAATGATGACTTAAAAACGATTTTTCCATTGTTGCCGGAAAAATTTCATATTTTCAGATTTCTTCATTGGTGAAAGCGTGGGAAAATTTTTCACTATATTGTTTTCCATTGTTAAAGGATAGTGACATTTTCACGTTGTTTATATTGTCCATTGTTGAAACGGTATCAAAACTGGTCAATGGAATTTTTTCCATTGTTGGAAGTGCCAGAAAGTAGTCATTACATATAACTTCTAATATAATTATAAATAAATTTTTCATAATAACAATTGAAAAATGATGACTTAAAGACGAATTTTCCATTGTTGCCGGAAAAATTTCATATTTTAAAATTCCTTCATTGTTGAAAGCGTGGCAAAATTTGTCACTATATTGTTTTCCATTGTTAAAGGATAGTGAAATTTTCACGTTTTAAATATTGTCCATTGTTGAAACGGTATCAAAATTGGTCAATGGAATTTTTTCTATTGTTGAAAGTGTCGGAAAGTTGTCATTATAGATAATTTCTAATATAATTATAAATAATTTTTCATGATAACAATTGAAAAATGATGGCTTAAAGACGAATTTTCCATTGTTGCCGGAAAAATTTCATATTTTAAGATTTCTTCATTTTTGAAAGCGTGGGAAAATTTGTCACTATAATGTTTTCCATTGTTAAAGGATAAGGACGTTTTTACGTTTTAAATATTGTCCATTGTTGAAACGGTATCAATATTTTTCAACGGATTTTTTTCCATTGTTGGAAGTGCGGGAAAGTTTTCATTATAGATAATTTCTAATATAATTATAAATAATTTTTTCATAATAACAACTGAAAAATGATGACTTAAAGACGAATTTTTCATTGTTGCCGGAAAAATTTCATATTTTAAGATTTCTTCATTGTTGAAAACGTGGGAAAATTTGTCACTATATTGTTTTCCATTGTTAAAGGTTAGTGACATTTTCACGTTGTTTATATTGTCCATTGTTGAAACGGTATCAAAACTGGTCAATGGAATTTTTTCCATTGTTGGAAGTACGGGAAAGTTGTCATTATATATAACTTCTAATATAATTATAAATAAATTTTTCATGATAACAATTGAAAAATGATGACTTAAAGACGAATTTTCCATTGTTGCCGGAAAAATTTCATATTTTAAGATTTCTTCATTGTTGAAATCGTGCGAAAATTTGTCACTATAGTTTTTTCCATTGTTAAAGGATAGTGAAATTTTCACGTTTTAAATATTGTCCATTGTTGAAACGCTATCAATATTTTTCAACGGAATTTTTTCCATTGTTGGAAGTACGGGAAAGTTGTCATTATAGATAATTTCTAATATAATTATAAATAAATTTTTCATGATAACAATTGAAAAATGATGACTTAAAGACGAATTTTCCATTGTTGCCGGAAAAATTTCATATTTTAAGATTTCTTCATTGTTGAAAGCGTGGCAAAATTTGTCACTGTAATGTTTTCCCTTGTTAAAGGATAAGGACATTTTTACGTTTTAAATATTGTCCATTGTTGAAACGGTATCAATATTTTTCAACGGAATTTTTTCCATTGTTGGAAGTGCGGGAAAGTTGTCATTATAGATAATTTCTAATATAATTATAAATAATTTTTTCATAAGAACAACTGAAAAATGATGACTTAAAGACGAATTTTTCATTGTTGCCGGAAAAATTTCATATTTTAAGATTTCTTCCTTGTTGAAAACGTGGGAAAATTTGTCACCATATTGTTTTCCATTGTTAAAGGATAGGGACATTTTCACGTTGTTTATATTGTCCATTGTTGAAACGGTATCAAAATTGGTCAATGGAATTTTTTCCATTGTTGAAAGTGCCGGAAAGTTGTCATTATAGATAATTTCTAATATAATTATAAATAAATTTTTCATGATAACAATTGAAAAATGATGGCTTAAAGACGAATTTCTCATTGTTGCCGGAAAAATTTCATATTTTAAGATTTCTTCATTGGTGAAAGCGTGGGAAAGTTTGTCACTATAATGTTTTCCATTGTTAAAGGATAGGGACATTTTCACGTTGTTTATATTGTCCATTGTTGAAACTGTATCAATATTTGTCAACGGAATTTTTTCCATTGTTGGAAAGTGCGGGAAAGTTGTCATTATAGATAATTTCTAATATAATTATAAATAAATTTTTCATAATAACAACTGAAGAATGATGACTTAAAGACCAATTTTTCATTGTTGCCGGAAAATTTTGATATTTTCATATTTCTTCATTGTTGAAAGTTTCGAAAAATTTGTCACTATAAATTTTTCCATTGTTAAAGGAGAGGGATAATTTTGCGTTTTAACGATTGTTCATTGTTGAAAGCGTATCAAAATTTGTCAATGGAAATTTTTCCATTGTTGGAGGTGCGGGAAAGTTGCAATTATAGTTAACTTCTAATATAATTATAAATAAATTTGTCATAATAAAACTTGGAAAATGATGACTTAAAGTCGAACTTTGATTGTTGCGGGAAAAATTTCTTATTTTAAGATTTCTTCATTGTTGAAAGCGTGGGAAAATTTGTCACTATAGTTTTTTCCATTGTTAAAGGATAGTGACATTTTCACGTCTAAAATATTGTCCATTGTTGAAACGGTATCAAAATTGGTCAATGGAACTTTTTCCATTGTTGAAAGTGCCGGAAAGTTGTCATTTTAGATAATTTCTAATATAATTATAAATAAATTTTTCATGATAACAATTGAAAAATGATGGCTTAAAGACGAATTTTCCATTGTTGCCAGAAAAATTTCATAATTTTAGATTTCTTCATTGTTGAAAACGTGGGAAAATTTGTCACTATATTGTTTTCCATTGTTAAAGGATAGTGACATTTTCACGTTGTTTATATTGTCCATTGTTGAAACGGTATCAAAACTGGTCAATGGAATTTTTTCCATTGTTGGAAGTGCCAGAAAGTTGTCATTATATATAACTTCTAATATAATTATAAATAAATTTTTCATGATAACAATTGAAAAATGATGACTTAAAGACGAATTTTCCATTGTTGCCGGAAAAATTTCATATTTTAAGATTTCTTCATTGTTGAAAGCGTGGCAAAATTTGTCACTATACTGTTTTCCATTGTTAAAGGATAGTGACATTTTCACGTTGTTTATATTGTCCATTGTTGAAACGGTATCAAAATTGGTCAATGGAATTTTTTCCATTGTTGAAAGTGCCGGAAAGTTGTCATTATAGATAATTTCTAATATAATTATAAATAAATTTTTCATGATAACAATTGAAAAATGATGGCTTAAAGACGAATTTTCCATTGTTGCCGGAAAAATTTCATATTTTAAGATTTCTTCATTGTTGAAAGCGTGGGAAAATTTGTCACTATAATGTTTTCCATTGTTAAAGCATAAGGACGTTTTTACGTTTTAAATATTGTCCATTGTTGAAATGGTATCAATATTTTTCAGCGGAATTTTTTCCATTGTTGGAAGTGCCAGAAAGTTGTCATTATAGAAAACTTCTTATATAATTATAAATAAATTTTTGATAATAACAATTGAAAAATGATGGCTTAAAGACGAATTTTCCATTGTTGCCGGAAAAATTTCATATTTTAAGATTTCTTCATTGTTGAAAGCGTGGGAAAATTTGTCACTGTAATGTTTTCCCTTGTTAAAGGATAAGGACATTTTTACGTTTTAAATATTGTCCATTGTTGAAACGGTATCAATATTTGTCAACGGAATTTTTTCCATTGTTGGAAGTGCGTGAAACTTGTCATTATAGATAATTTCTAATATAATTATAAATAAATTTTTCATAATAACAATTGAAAAATGATGACTTAAAGACGAATTTTTCATTGTTGCCAGAAAATTTTCATATTTTAAGATTTCTTCATTGTTGAAAAGGTGGGAAAATTTGTCAGTATATTGTTTACCATTGTTAAAGGATAGTGACATTTTGACGTTTTCAATATTGTACATTGTTGAAACGGTATCAATATTTTTCAACGGAATTTTTTCCATTGTTGGAAGTACGGGAAATTTGTCATTATAGATAATTTCTAATATAATTATAAATAAATTTTTGATAATAACAATTGAAAAATGATGACTTAAAAAAGATTTTTCCATTGTTGCCGGAAAAATTTCATATTTTCAGATTTCTTCATTGGTGAAAGCGTGGGAAAAATTTTCACTATATTGTTTTCCATTGTTAAAGGATAGTGACATTTTCACGTTGTTTATATTGTCCATTGTTGAAACGGTATCAAAACTGGTCAATGGAATTTTTTCCATTGTTGGAAGTGCCAGAAAGTAGTCATTACATATAACTTCTAATATAATTATAAATAAATTTTTCATAATAACAATTGAAAAATGATGACTTAAAGACGAATTTTCCATTGTTGCCGGAAAAATTTCATATTTTAAAATTTCTTCATTGTTGAAAGCGTGGCAAAATTTGTCACTATATTGTTTTCCATTGTTAAAGGATAGTGAAATTTTCACGTTTTAAATATTGTCCATTGTTGAAACGGTATCAAAATTGGTCAATGGAATTTTTTCTATTGTTGAAAGTGTCGGAAAGTTGTCATTATAGATAATTTCTAATATAATTATAAATAATTTTTCATGATAACAATTGAAAAATGATGGCTTAAAGACGAATTTTCCATTGTTGCCGGAAAAATTTCATATTTTAAGATTTCTTCATTTTTGAAAGCGTGGGAAAATTTGTCACTATAATGTTTTCCATTGTTAAAGGATAAGGATGTTTTTACGTTTTAAATATTGTCCATTGTTGAAACGATATCAATATTTTTCAACGGATTTTTTTCCATTGTGGGAAGTGCGGGAAAGTTTTCATTATAGATAATTTCTAATATAATTATAAATAATTTTTTCATAATAACAACTGAAAAATGATGACTTAAAGACAAATTTTTCATTGTTGCCGGAAAAATTTCATATTTTAAGATTTCTTCATTGTTGAAAACGTGGGAAAATTTGTCACTATATTGTTTTCCATTGTTAAAGGATAGTGACATTTTCACGTTGTTTATATTGTCCATTGTTGAAACGGTATCAAAACTGGTCAATGGAATTTTTTCCATTGTTGGAAGTACGGGAAAGTTGTCATTATATATAACTTCTAATATAATTATAAATAAATTTTTCATGATAACAATTGAAAAATGATGACTTAAAGACGAATTTTCCATTGTTGCCGGAAAAATTTCATATTTTAAGATTTCTTCATTGTTGAAAGCGTGGCAAAATTTGTCACTGTAATGTTTTCCCTTGTTAAAGGATAAGGACATTTTTACGTTTTAAATATTGTCCATTGTTGAAACGGTATCAATATTTGTCAATGGAATTTTTTCTATTGTTGAAAGTGTCGGAAAGTTGTCATTATAGATAATTTCTAATATAATTATAAATAATTTTTCATGATAACAATTGAAAAATGATGGCTTAAAGACGAATTTTCCATTGTTGCCGGAAAAATTTCATATTTTAAGATTTCTTCATTTTTGAAAGCGTGGGAAAATTTGTCACTATATTGTTTTCCATTGTTAAAGGATAGTGACATTTTCACGTTGTTTATATTGTCCATTGTTGAAACGGTATCAAAACTGGTCAATGGAATTTTTTCCATTGTTGGAAGTGCGGGAAAGTTGTCATTATAGATAATTTCTAATATAATTATAAATAATTTTTTCATAAGAACAACTGAAAAATGATGACTTAAAGACGAATTTTTCATTGTTGCCGGAAAAATTTCATATTTTAAGATTTCTTCATTGTTGAAAACGTGGGAAAATTTGTCACTATATTGTTTTCCATTGTTAAAGGATAGTGACATTTTCACGTTGTTTATATTGTCCATTGTTGAAACGGTATCAAAACTGGTCAATGGAATTTTTTCCATTGTTGGAAGTGCCAGAAAGTTGTCATTATATATAACTTCTAATATAATTATAAATAAATTTTTCAGGATAACAATTGAAAAATGATGGCTTAAAGACGAATTTTTCATTGTTGCCGGAAAAATTTCATATTTTAAGATTTCTTCATTGTTGAAAGCTTGGGAAAATTCGTCACTATAATTTTTTCCATTGTTAAAGGTTAGGGACATTTTTACATTTTAAATATTGTTCATTGTTGAAACGGTAGCAACATTTGTCAATGGAATTTTTTCCATTGTTGGAAGTGCGGGAATGTTGTCATTATAGATAATTTCTAATATAATTTTAAATAAATTTTTCATGATAACAATTTAAAAATGATGACTTAAAGACGAATTTTCCATTGTTGCCAGAAAAATTTCATATTTTTAGATTTCTTCCTTGTTGAAAACGTGGGAAAATTTGTCACCATATTGTTTTCCATTGTTAAAGGATAGTGACATTTTCCCGTTTTAAATATTTTCCATTGTTGAAACGGTATCAAAATTGGTCAATGGAATTTTTTCCATTGTTGAAAGTGCCGGAAAGTTGTCATTATAGATAATTTCTAATATAATTATAAATAAATTTTTCATGATAACAATTGAAAAATGATGGCTTAAAGACGAATTTCTCATTGTTGCCGGAAAATTTTCATTTTTTAAGGTTTCTTCATTGTTGAAAATGTGGGAAAATTTGTCAGTATATTGTTTACCATTTTTAAAGGTTAGTGACATTTTGACGTTTTCAATATTGTACATTGTTGAAACGGTATCAACATTTGTCAATGGAATTTTTTCCATTGTTGGAAGTGCGGGAAAGTTGTCATTATAGATAATTTCTAATATAATTATAAATAAATTTTTCATGATAACAATTGAAAAATGATGACTTAAAGACGAATTTTCCATTGTTGCCGGAAAAATTTCATATTTTAAGATTTCTTCATTGTTGAAAGCGTGGGAAAATTCGTCACTATAATTTTTTCCATTGTTAAAGGATAGTGACATTTTTACGTTTTAAATATTGTCCATTGTTGAAACGGTATCAATATTTTTCAACGGAATATTTTCCATTGTTGGAAGTGCGGGAAAGTTGTCATTATAGATAATTTCTAATATAATTATAAATACATTTTTCATAATAACAACTGAAAAATGATGACTTAAAGACGAATTTTTCATTGTTGCCGGAAAAATTTCATATTTTAAGATTTCTTCATTGTTGAAAGCGTGCGAAAATTTGTCACTATAGTTTTTTCCATTGTTAAAGGATAGTGAAATTTTCACGTTTTAAATATTGTCCATTGTTGAAACGGTGTCAAAATTGGTCAATGGACTTTTTTCCATTGTTGAAAGTGCCGGAAAGTTGTCATCTCTATCTCTATAAAAGAGTAAGTGTCAGTCTGCCTGCCCGCGGATTTCTCCGTAATTATACCACCTAGGACACAGGAATTTTTGTTATGTGTAGATGTTATCACCGGACAGTATACCTCACGGTCGGAGTTTTAAATTTTAATTTAGATTTTTAAAAAAAAATTAAAACGTGTATATGGAATTTTGGGTTCGAGGCTATTTCAAGCTCCTCCCATGAAATAGCCTCGGCAACACCATCCGTGGCAACGAAGCAGCCAGCCAATGAGAGTAGGTGCAGCATCCAGGATCTAGCTACAGATTAAAGATATTCCATTACTCTATGGATCTACCTACCAGCGACGATTTATTTACTTTCTGTTCAGTGAAGTGTAAGATGAAATTGGCCTAAACCCAGTGACAGAACTATCTTCATGTGTCTGCAACGCTAATAATATTTCAAAAATAGTTTGAAATATGCAATATATATCATATTAAGTTCCCGATAGTTAGTTTTGTCACTGGGGTTTAGGCCTATTTCATCTTACACTTCACTGAACCATCACTGTACAGAAAGTATATCTTCATGTATCTGCAACGTTTATAATATATAAAAAAACTATTTTTGACTGTATTTTTAGTAAGTTTGTTTCATTTTTTAACATTTTTTTATGAAAATATTCAGTAAATAATTTGTGCAACGCTTATAATATTTTAAAAAACTGTTTTTGACTGTATTTTTAGTTAGTTTGTTTCATTTTTTTAGCATTTTTAGTATGAAAATATTCATTAAATAATTTGAGTTCTTGGGCGGTTAGGAATCCATTGTGAATTTTTTTTTTACCTCATACTTACAAATTAAATATTTTTGATGGAAACAAACAATTTACATTAAATTTTTGAGTAATTTATTGTTTACAATTTTTTTCCTGTAATTGTTTTGGACTACATTTTTAGTTCCCGAGATTGATGAATTCATAACATGCGATAAATTGTTAAGATGTATGTTCTCATTAAGATTTGTTATTGAACTCCATTTAATAACCATTTTTAACTCCATTTAAGAAGTTTCATTTAAGAACTTTTTTAGTCGCCCAAGAAAAATATTCTTAATGAAACAGATTTTCTGAGCTGTTTCTATATATTCATGATTTTTTTGTTGGGGCGTTTTTGAGTGATGTTTATGATTTAAGAACTTTTTTAGTCGTCCAAGAATCTAATGTTTTCCTTGAACTTTACTTTGAATAAAATGAAAACATTCAGTAAATAATTATTAAATCTTAATCACCTGAGAACGGATTTTTTTTTCCAAATTTGTTTCTTTTGTCACTTTATAGAATGCATACTTTGCGACGATCGGCCGGTAGCATCCAACCACCACCACCATCCATAAATATCATATAATACAATTCTAATACCGTGCAAGCGCCCCCCCCCCCTGGTTATTTTACGATTTTCCGTCGCATTTAGGGGGGCGGATTAACGAGATTTGACGGTAATTATTAAATTGTTTTGATGAACTGATTATAAATTCCCAGTCCGTGAAATATTTATGATGTGCATTTTGTGACATGAGTTTCATAAGAATCACTCACATATAGGAAAAATTAGCACTCACCAATCTGCAAGTAATACTAAAAATTTGTCGATTGACTGTTTTGCCACCACTGGCCATCTTAATAGTCACACTCGCCAATTGTGATGATTGATTGAAAAAAGATTTTTTACCCCTGCTGTCGTTTGATTATTTTCAAAACCATTTGGTACATTTCACAATTACCCCCCCCCCCCCAAATCATTTGACAAATTGTGATTTTTTTTAAAGCTATTTGCCGATATTTGCATTCCCCCCCTCACCCCCCCGACACCATTTCATGATTTTTGAGATTTTTTTCAACTATTAATTGATCAATTTTGTGATTTTCTGTTTTCTCACATTATGAGTTTATCAGAAAGTAAAACAATAAATATGAATGATTTGCGGAGCTGTTTCAAAATAATTATAAAGAATAAGTCTTTAAAAATGTAAAATCAATGTTATTTCTGGCCGAGTTTTTTTTTTAAATAATTATAAACCATTTTAATTTGTAAGCATGTTGTAAAAAAAATCACCATTTGTGACAAATTTTGTGTTTTATAAGAATCGCCGAAGAACGGACATGCAAATTTATGTTGTCATCGCACTCTTTATAATTATTTTTGTTGAGGGTTTTTGGGCGATGTGATTGAATTTTTGATAGAAACAGCTCCACAAATCATTCATATTTACTTAATGTTTTAACTTGCTGATAAAACTCATAATATGTGAGAAAACAGGGATTTTTTTTAACTTCATATTACAAATTAAATTGTGGAAGACAGAATAGGTTTGTTTGTGTAGAGGTTTGTGTGTGTGCTGTTTTTAATAAAGACAGTTGCATTTTTCCCGCGACCCTTTCACGAAAGTTTTTTCTGTGAACCTTTCACAAAATCTGCATTTTTTCCACAATCCTTTGACGAATTTCGTATTTTTTCTGCGATCCTTCGATGAAATTCAAGTTTTTCCTGCAATCATTTGACGAAATTTGCTTTTTTGTGATCCTTTAACGAAATTCGTGTTTTTCCACATACTTGTGTCGAGATTCATGTTTTTTCAGTGATCGTACGACGAAATTCGTGTTTTTTTTTTCAGCGATCCTTTGACGAAATTCACATTTTTCCTGTGATCCTTTGGCAAAATTTGCGATTTCTCCGCAATCCTTTGATGAAATTCGCATTTTCCATGATCCTTTGATGAAATTTGCTTTTTTAATGATCGTTTGACAATATTCGTGTTTTCTCTGCTGCCTTTTGACGAGATTCATGTTTTTTTAGCGATCCTTTTACGAAATTCATGTTTTTTCAGCGATTATTTGATAAAATTCGCGTTTTTCTTGCGAACCTTTGACGAAATTTGTGTTTGCCAGCGATTCTTTGATAAAATATGCTTTTTTCTATTATGATAGGGAAAAGCGGATTAGGATAGGTAGATAGGGAAACCCCATTATCAGATCGGGACATTAGATGTAATTAAGAAACATTTGTATATTTGTAATAATTAGCGAAAATGGCGAGATAAAGGGGGTGGGGTGGGAACGACTTTTTATTAAATATCACATTTATTCTACATCAACTTCCTCTCACCACCAGAGGGTGCTTTGCTATCTCTGTTTCTATGGGCTGGATCACAACGGGGTATGGCTCTTTCCACCCGACATCAATAGAGCTTACTGATTTTAGTTTGGATTTTCACCACAGGGGGCGCTTTCGTATCTTTGGTTCTATGGGCTGGATCATGACGGGGTATGCCTCATTCGACTCGACATCGATAACCTTAATGAATTCAGTTATGTTCGTATAGAACATATTGTGCTCCCTGGCGGTGGAAGGTGTAACTAAAGGATTTTGCAGCTAACTCGGGTTCTATGGGTCACATCACGACACGGTTTGGCTCATTCGACACAACATCAATAGAGCTTACCTATTTTAGTTCTGAATTTCACCACCAAGGGGTGCTTTCCTATCTCTGTTTCTATGGGCTGGATCACAATGGGGTATGGCTCTTTCCACTTGACATCGATAGAGCTGACTGATTTTAGTTCAGTTTTTCACCACAAGGGGTGCTTTCCTATATCTGGTTCTATAGGCTGGATCATGAAGGGGTATGGCTCTTTCGACTCGACTTACAGTAATATATGGGAGTGTGTATGGCACCCCCAGTGTTTGCTGTCTAATGTAGTGGGGCCCCCAACATTAGATTTGCTTAATAATAAAAAAATGTTCAACACTGATTTCAGGTACATTTAAGGTTGTGTTGGCACGGGCAACGCCGGGCGGGTAAGCTAGTCATAGATAATTTCTAATATAATTATAAATAAATTTTTCATGATAACAATTGAAAAATGATGGCTTAAAGACGAATTTTCCATTGTTGCCGGAAAAATTTCATATTTTAAGATTTCTTCATTGTTGAAAGCGTGGGAAAATTTGTCACTATAATGTTTTCCATTGTTAAAGGATAGGGACATTTTTACGTTTTAAATATTGTCCATTGTTGAAACGGTATCAATATTTGTCAACGGAATTTTTTCCATTGATGGAAGTGCGGGAAAGTTGTCATTATAGATATTTTCTAATATAATTATAAATAAATTTTTCATAATAACAACTGAAAAATGATGACTTAAAGACGAATTTCTCATTGTTGCCGGAAAATTTTCATATTTTAAGATTTCTTCATTGTTGAAAGGGTGGGAAAATTTGTCACTATAATTTTTTCCATTGTTAAAGCATAGTGACATTTTGACGTTTTCAATATTGTACATTGTTGAAACGCTATCAAAATTGGTCAATGGAATTTTTTCCTTTGTTGGAAGTGCCAGAAAGTTGTCATTATAGATAACTTCTAATATAATTATAAATAAATTTTTGATAATAACAATTGAAAAATGATGACTTAAAGACGAATTTTCCATTGTTGCCGGAAAAATTTCATATTTTAAGATTTCTTCATTGTTGAAAGCGTGGGAAAATTTGTCACTATAATTTTTTCCATTGTTAAAGGTTAGGGACATTTTTACGTTTTAAATATTGTTCATTGTTGAAACGGTATCAACATTTGTCAATGGAATTTTTTCCATTGTTGGAAGTGCGGGAAAGTTGTCATTATAGATAATTTCTAATATAATTATAAATAAATTTTTCATGATAACAATTGAAAAATGATGACTTAAAGACGAATTTTCCATTGTTGCCAGAAAAAATTCATATTTTAAGATTTCTTCATTGTTGAAAACGTGGGAAAATTTGTCACTATATTGTTTTCCATTGTTAAAGGATAGTGAAATTTTCACGTTTTAAGTATTGTCCATTGTTGAAACGGTATCAAAATTGGTCAATGGAATTTCTTCCATTGTTGAAAGTGTCGGAAAGTTGTCATTATAGATAATTTCTAATATAATTATAAATAAATGTTTCATGATAACAATTGAAAAATGATGGCTTAAAGACGAATTTTCTATTGTTGCCGGAAAAATTTCATATTTTAAGATTTCTTCATTGTTGAAAGCGTGGGAAAATTTTTCACTATAATGTTTTCCATTGCTAAAGGATAAGGACGTTTTTACGTTTTAAAAATTGTCCATTGTTGAAACGGTATCAATATTTTTCAACGGAATTTTTTCCATTGTTGGAAGTGCGGGAAAGTTGTCATTATAGATAATTTCTAATATAATTATAAATAAATTTTTCATAATAACAACTGAAAAATGATGACTTAAAGACGAATTTCTCATTGTTGCCGGAAAATTTTCATATTTTAAGGTTTCTTCATTGTTGAAAGGGTGGGAAAATTTGTCAGTATATTGTTTACCTTTGATAAAGGATAGTGACATTTTGACGTTTTCAATATTGTACATTGTTGAAACGGTATCAAAATTGGTCAATGGAATTTTTTCCATTGTTGGAAGTGCCAGAAAGTTGTCATTATAGAAAACTTCTTATATAATTATAAATAAATTTTTGATAATAACAATTGAAAAATGATGACTTAAAAACGATTTTTCCATTGTTGCCGGAAAAATTTCATATTTTAAGATTTCTTCATTGTTGAAAGCGTGGCAAAATTTGTCACTATACTGTTTTCCATTGTTAAAGGATAGTGACATTTTCACGTTGTTTATATTCTCCATTGTTGAAACGGTATCAAAATTGGTCAATGGAATTTTTTCCATTGTTGAAAGTGCCGGAAAGTTGTCATTATAGATAATTTCTAATATAATTATAAATAAATTTTTCATGATAACAATTGAAAAATGATAGCTTAAAGACGAATTTTCCATTGTTGCCGGAAAAATTTCATATTTTAAGATTTCTTCATTGTTGAAAGCGTGGGAAAATTTGTCACTATAATGTTTTCCATTGTTAAAGCATAAGGACGTTTTTACGTTTTAAATATTGTCCATTGTTGAAACGGTATCAATATTTTTCAGCGGAATTTTTTCCATTGTTGGAAGTGCGGGAAAGTTGTCATTATAGATAATTTCTAATATAATTATAGATAAATTTTTCATAATAACAACTGAAAAATGATGACTTAAAGACGAATTTTTCATTGTTGCCAGAAAATTTTCATATTTTAAGATTTCTTCATTGTTGAAAGCGTGCGAAAATTTGTCACTATAGTTTTTTCCATTGTTAAAGGATAGTGAAATTTTCACGTTTTAAATATTGTCCATTGTTGAAACGCTATCAATATTTTTCAACGGAATTTTTTCCATTGTTGGAAGTACGGGAAAGTTGTCATTATAGATAATTTCTAATATAATTATAAATACATTTTTCATAATAACAACTGAAAAATGATGACTTAAAGACGAATTTCTCATTGTTGCCGGAAAATTTTCATTTTTTAAGGTTTCTTCATTGTTGAAAAGGTGGGAAAATTTGTCAGTATATTGTTTACCATTGTTAAAGGATAGTGACATTTTGACGTTTTCAATATTGTACATTGTTGAAACGGTATCAATATTTTTCAACGGAATTTTTTCCATTGTTGGAAGTACGGGAAAGTTGTCATTATAGATAATTTCTAATATAATTATAAATAAATTTTTGATAATAACAATTGAAAAATGATGAATTAAAAACGATTTTTCCATTGTTGCCGGAAAAATTTCATATTTTAAGATTTCTTCATTGGTGAAAGCGTGGGAAAATTCGTCACTATAATTTTTTCCATTGTTAAAGGTTAGGGGCATTTTTACGTTTTAAATATTGTTCATTGTTGAAACGGTATCAACATTTGTCAATGGAATTTTTTCCATTGTTGGAAGTGCTGGAAAGTTGTCATTATAGATAATTTCTAATATAATTATAAATAAATTTTTCATGATAACAATTGAAAAATGATGACTTAAAGACGAATTTTCCATTGTTGCCGGAAAAATTTCATATTTTAAGATTTCTTCATTGTTGAAAGCGTGGGAAAATTCGTCACTATAATTTTTTCCATTGTTAAAGGATAGTGACATTTTCACGTCTAAAATATTCTCCATTGTTGAAACGGTATCAAAATTGGTCTATGGAATTTTTTCCATTGTTGAAAGTGCCGGAAAGTTGTCATTATAGATAATTTCTAATATAATTATAAATAAATTTTTCATGATAACAATTGAAAAATGATGGCTTAAAGACAAATTTTCCATTTTTGCAAGAAAAATTTCATATTTTAAGATTTCTTCATTGTTGAAAGCGTGGGAAAATTTGTCACTATAATGTTTTCCATTGTTAAAGGATAAGGACATTTTTACGTTTTAAATATTGTCCATTGTTGAAACGGTATCAATATTTTTCAACGGAATATTTTCCATTGTTGGAAGTGCGGGAAAGTTGTCATTATAGATAATTTCTAATATAATTATAAATACATTTTTCATAATAACAACTGAAAAATGATGACTTAAAGACGAATTTTTCATTGTTGCCGGAAAAATTTCATATTTTAAGATTTCTTCATTGTTGAATTGTGCGAAAATTTGTCACTATAGTTTTTTCCAAAGGATAGTGAAATTTTCACGTTTTAAATATTGTCCATTGTTGAAACGGTGTCAAAATTGGTCAATGGACTTTTTTCCATTGTTGAAAGTGCCGGAAAGTTGTCATCTCTATCTCTATAAAAGAGTAAGTGTCAGTCTGCCTGCCCGCGGATTTCTCCGTAATTATACCACCTAGGACTCAGGAATTTTTGTCATGTGTAGATGTTATCACTGGACAGTATACCTCACGGTCGGAGTTTTAAATTTTAATTTAGATTTAAAAAAAAAAATTAAAACGTGTATATGGAATTTTGGGTTCGAGGCTATTTCAAGCTCCTCCCATGAAATAGCCTCGGCAACACCATCCGTGGCAACGAAGCAGCCAGCCAATGAGAGTAGGTGCAGCATCCAGGATCTAGCTACAGATTAAAGATATTCCATTACTCTATGGATCTACCTACCAGCGACGATTTATTTACTTTCTGTTCAGTGAAGTGTAAGATGAAATTGGCCTAAACCCAGTGACAGAACTATCTTCATGTGTTTGCAACGCTAATAATATTTCAAAAATCGTTTGAAATATGCAATATATATCATATTAAGTTCCCGATAGTTAGTTTTGTCACTGGGGTTTAGGCCTATTTCATCTTACACTTCACTGAACCATCACTGTACAGAAAGTATATCTTCATGTATCTGCAACGCTTATAATATATAAAAAAACTATTTTTGACTGTATTTTTAGTAAGTTTGTTTCATTTTTTAACATTTTTTTATGAAAATATTCAGTAAATAATTTGTGCAACGCTTATAATATTTTAAAAAACTGTTTTTGACTGTATTTTTAGTTAGTTTGTTTCATTTTTTTAGCATTTTTAGTATGAAAATATTCATTAAATAATTTGAGTTCTTGGGCGGTTAGGAATCCATTGTGATTTTTTTTTTTTTACCTCATACTTACAAATTAAATATTTTTGATGGAAACAAACAATTTACATTAAATTTTTGAGTAATTTATTGTTTACAATTTTTTTCCTGTAATTGTTTTGGACTACATTTTTAGTTCCCGAGATTGATGAATTCATAACATGCGATAAATTGTTAAGATGTATGTTCTCATTAAGATTTGTTATTGAACTCCATTTAAGAACCATTTTTAACTCCATTTAAGAAGTTTCATTTAAGAACTTTTTTAGTCGCCCAAGAAAAATATTCTTAATGAAACAGATTTTCTGAGCTGTTTCTATATATTCATGATTTTTTTGTTGGGGCGTTTTTGAGTGATGTTTATGATTTAAGAACTTTTTTAGTCGTCCAAGAATCTAATGTTTTCCTTGAACTTTACTTTGAATAAAATGAAAACATTCAGTAAATAATTATTAAATCTTAATCACCTGAGAACGGATTTTTTTTTTCCAAATTTGTTTCTTTTGTCACTTTATAGAATGCATACTTTGCGACGATCGGCCGGTAGCATCCAACCACCACCACCATCCATAAATATCATATGATACAATTCTAATACCGTGCAAGCGCCCTCCCCTGGTTATTTTACGATTTTCCGTCGCATTTAGGGGGGCGGATTAACGAGATTTGACGGTAATTATTAAATTGTTTTGATGAACTGATTATAAATTCCCAGTCCGTGAAATATTTATGATGTGCATTTTGTGACATGAGTTTCATAAGAATCACTCACATATAGGACAAAATTACGGGAAAACAATAAATATGAATGATTTGCGGAGCTGTTTCAAAATAATTATAAAGAATAAGTCTTTAAAAATGTAAAATCAATGTTATTTCTGGCCGAGTTTTTTTTTTAAATAATTATAAACCATTTTAATTTGTAAGCATGTTGTAAAAAAAATCACCATTTGTGACAAATTTTGTGTTTTATAAGAATCGCCGAAGAACGGACATGCAAATTTATGTTGTCATCGCACTCTTTATAATTATTTTTGTTGAGGGTTTTTGGGCGATGTGATTGAATTTTTGATAGAAACAGCTCCACAAATCATTCATATTTACTTAATGTTTTAACTTGCTGATAAAACTCATAATATGTGAGAAAACAGGGATTTTTTTTTAACTTCATATTTACAAATTAAATTGTGGAAGACAGAATAGGTTTGTTTGTGTAGAGGTTTGTGTGTGTGCTGTTTTTAATAAAGACAGTTGCATTTTTCCCGCGACCCTTTCACGAAAGTTTTTTCTGTGAACCTTTCACAAAATCTGCATTTTTTCCACAATCCTTTGACGAATTTCGTATTTTTTCTGCGATCCTTCGATGAAATTCAAGTTTTTCCTGCAATCATTTGACGAAATTTGCTTTTTTGTGATCCTTTAACGAAATTCGTGTTTTTCCACATACTTGTGTCGAGATTCATGTTTTTTCAGTGATCGTACGACGAAATTCGTGTTTTTTTTTCAGCGATCCTTTGACGAAATTCACATTTTTCCTGTGATCCTTTGGCAAAATTTGCGATTTCTCCGCAATCCTTTGATGAAATTCGCATTTTCCATGATCCTTTGATGGAATTTTCTTTTATAATGATCGTTTGACAATATTCGTGTTTTCTCTGCTGCCTTTTGACGAGATTCATGTTTTTTTAGCGATCCTTTTACGAAATTCATGTTTTTTCAGCGATTATTTGATAAAATTCGCGTTTTTCTTGCGAACCTTTGACGAAATTTGCGTTTGCCAGCGATTCTTTGATAAAATATGCTTTTTTCTATTATGATAGGGAAAAGCGGATTAGGATAGGTAGATAGGGAAACCCCATTATCAGATCGGGACATTAGATGTAATTAAGAAACATTTGTATATTTGTAATAATTAGCGAAAATGGCGAGATAAAGGGGGTGGGGTGGGAACGACTTTTTATTAAATATCACATTTATTCTACATCAACTTCCTCTCACCACCAGAGGGTGCTTTGCTATCTCTGTTTCTATGGGCTGGATCACAACGGGGTATGGCTCTTTCCACCCGACATCAATAGAGCTTACTGATTTTAGTTTGGATTTTCACCACAGGGGGCGCTTTCGTATCTTTGGTTCTATGGGCTGGATCATGACGGGGTATGCCTCATTCGACTCGACATCGATAACCTTAATGAATTCAGTTATGTTCGTATAGAACATATTGTGCTCCCTGGCGGTGGAAGGTGTAACTAAAGGATTTTGCAGCTAACTCGGGTTCTATGGGTCACATCACGACACGGTTTGGCTCATTCGACACAACATCAATAGAGCTTACCTATTTTAGTTCTGAATTTCACCACCAAGGGGTGCTTTCCTATCTCTGATTCTATGGGCTGGATCACAATGGGGTATGGCTCTTTCCACTTGACATCGATAGAGCTGACTGATTTTAGTTCAGTTTTTCACCACAAGGGGTGCTTTCCTATATCTGGTTCTATAGGCTGGATCACGACGGGGTATGGCTCATTCGACTCTACATAGATAGAGCTTTTCGATTTTCAACAACAGGGGTGCTTTTCTATCTCTGGTTCTATGGGCTGGATCATGAAGGGGTATGGCTCTTTCAACTCGACTTACAGTAATATATGGGAGTGTGTATGGCACCCCCAGTGTTTGCTGTCTAAGGTAGGACTTAAAGACGAATTTCTCATTGTTGCCGGAAAATTTTCATATTTTAAGGTTTCTTCATTGTTGAAAAGGTGGGAAAATTTGTCAGTATATTGTTTGCCATTGTTAAAGGATAGTGACATTTTCACGTTGTTTATATTGTCCATTGTTGAAACGGTATCAAAACTGGTCAATGGAATTTTTTCCATTGTTGGAAGTGCCAGAAAGTTGTCATTATATATAACTTCTAATATAATTATAAATAAATTTTTCATAATAACAATTGAAAAATGATGACTTAAAGACGAATTTTCCATTGTTGCCGGAAAAATTTCATATTTTAAGATTTCTTCATTGATGAAAGCGTGGCAAAATTTGTCACTATATTGTTTTCCACTGTTAAAGGATAGTGAAATTTTCACGTTTTAAATATTGTCCATTGTTGAAACGGTATCAAAATTGGTCAATGGAATTTTTTCTATTGTTGAAAGTGTCGGAAAGTTGTCATTATAGATAATTTCTAATATAATTATAAATAAATTTTTCATGATAACAATTGAAAAATGATGGCTTAAAGACGAATTTTCCATTGTTGCCGGAAAAATTTCATATTTTAAGATTTCTTCATTTTTGAAAGCGTGGGAAAATTTGTCACTATAATGTTTTCCATTGTTAAAGGATAAGGACGTTTTTACGTTTTAAATATTGTCCATTGTTGAAACGGTATCAATATTTTTCAACGGATTTTTTTCCATTGTTGGAAGTGCGGGAAAGTTGTCATTATCGATAATTTCTAATATAATTATAAATAAATTTTTCATGATAACAATTGAAAAATGATGGCTTAAAGACGAATTTTTCATTGTTGCCGGAAAAATTTCATATTTTAAGATTTCTTCATTGTTGAAAGCTTGGGAAAATTCGTCACTATAATTTTTTCCATTGTTAAAGGATAGTGACATTTTCACGTTGCTTATATTGTCCATTGTTGAAACGGTATCAAAACTGGTCAATGGAATTTTTTCCATTGTTGGAAGTGCCAGAAAGTTGTCATTATATATAACTTCTAATATAATTATAAATAAATTTTTCATAATAACAATTGAAAAATGATGACTTAAAGACCAATTTTTCATTGTTGCCGGAAAATTTTCATATTTTCATATTTCTTCATTGTTGAAAGCTTCGAAAAATTTGTCACTATAAATTTTTCCATTGTTAAAGGAGAGGGATAATTTTGCGTTTTAACGATTGTTCATTGTTGAAAGCGTATCAATATTTTTCAATGGAATTTTTTCCATTGTTGGAAGTACGGGAAAGTTGTCATTATAGATAATTTCTAATATAATTATAAATAAATTTTTCATAATAACAACTGAAAAATGATGACTTAAAGACGAATTTCTCATTGTTGCCGGAAAATTTTCATTTTTTAAGGTTTCTTCATTGTTGAAAAGGTGGGAAAATTTGTCAGTATATTGTTTACCATTGTTAAATGATAGTGACATTTTGACGTTTTCAATATTGTACATTGTTGAAACGGTATCAATGTTTTTCAACGGAATTTTTTCCATTGTTGGAAGTACGGGAAAGTTGTCATTATAGATAATTTCTAATATAATTATAAATAAATTTTTGATAATAACAATTGAAAAATGATGACTTAAAAACGATTTTTCCATTGTTGCCGGAAAAATTTCGTATTTTAAGATTTCTTCATTGGTGAAAGCGTGGGAAAATTCGTTACTATAATTTTTTCCATTGTTAAAGGTTAGGGGCATTTTTACGTTTTAAATATTGTTCATTGTTGAAACGGTATCAACATTTGTCAATGGAATTTTTTCCATTGTTGGAAGTGCGGGAAAGTTGTCATTATAGATAATTTCTAATATAATTATAAATAAATTTTTCATGATAACAATTGAAAAATGATGACTTAAAGACGAATTTTCCATTGTTGCCGGAAAAATTTCATATTTTAAGATTTCTTCATTGTTGAAAGCGTGGGAAAATTTGTCACTGTAATGTTTTCCCTTGTTAAAGGATAAGGACATTTTTACGTTTTAAATATTGTCCATTGTTGAAACGGTATCAATATTTTTCAACGGAATTTTTTCCATTGTTGGAAGTGCGGGAAAGTTGTCATTATAGATAATTTCTAATATAATTATAAATAAATTTTTCATGATAACAATTGAAAAATGATGACTTAAAGACGAATTTTCCATTGTTGCCAGAAAAATTTCATATTTTTAGATTTCTTCATTGTTGAAAACGTGGGAAATTTTTTCACTATATTGTTTTCCATTGTTAAAGGATAGTGACATTTTCACGTTTTAAATATTGTCCATTGTTGAAACGCTATCAATATTTTTCAACGGAATTTTTTCCATTGTTGGAAGTACGGGAAAGTTGTCATTATAGATAATTTCTAATATAATTATATATAAATTTTTCATAATAACAACTGAAAAATGATGACTTAAAGACGAATTTCTCATTGTTGCCGGAAAATTTTCATATTTTAAGGTTTCTTCATTGTTGAAAAGATGGTAAAATTTGTCAGTATATTGTTTGCCATTGTTAAAGGATAGTGACATTTTCACGTTGTTTATATTGTCCATTGTTGAAACGGTATCAATATTTCTCAACGGAATTATTTCCATTGTTGGAAGTGCGGGAAAGTTTTCATTATAGATAATTTCTAATGCAATTATAAATAAATTTTTCATAATAACAACTGAAAAATGATGACTTAAAGACGAATTTTTCATTGTTGCCGGAAAATTTTCATATTTTAAGATTTCTTCATTGTTGAAAGCGTGCGAAAATTTGTCACTATAGTTTTTTCCTTTCTTAAAGGATAGTGAAATTTTCACGTTTTAAATATTGTCCATTGTTGAAACGGTATCAAAATTGGTCAATGGAATTTTTTCCATTGTTGAAAGTGCCGAAAAGTTGTCATTATAGATAATTTCTAATATAATTATAAATAAATTTTTCATGATAACAATTGAAAAATGATGGCTTAAAGACGAATTTTCCATTGTTGCCGGAAAAATTTCATATTTTAAGATTTCTTCATTGTTGAAAGCGTGGGAAAATTTGTCACTATAATGTTTTCCATTGTTAAAGCATAAGGACGTTTTTACGTTTTAAATATTGTCCATTGTTGAAACGGTATCAATATTTTTAAGCGGAATTTTTTCCATTGTAGGAAGTGCGGGAAAGTTGTCATTATAGATAATTTCTAATATAATTATAAATAAATTTTTCATAATAACAACTGAAAAATGATGACTTAAAGACGAATTTTCATTGTTGCCAGAAAATTTTCATATTTTAAGATTTCTTCATTGTTGAAAGCGTGGGAAAATTTGTCACTATAATGTTTTCCATTGTTAAAGCATAAGGACGTTTTTACGTTTTAAATATTGTCCATTGTTGAAACGGTATCAATATTTTTCAGCGGAATTTTTTCCATTGTTGGAAGTACGGGAAAGTTGTCATTATAGATAATTTCTAATATAATTATAAATAAATTTTTCATGATAACAATTGAAAAATGATGGCTTAAAGACGAATTTTCCATTGTTGCCGGAAAAATTTCATATTTTAAGATTTCTTCATTTTTGAAAGCGTGGGAAAATTTGTCACTATAATGTTTTCCATTGTTAAAGGATAAGGACGTTTTTACGTTTTAAATATTGTCCATTGTTGAAACGGTATCAATATTTTTCAACGGATTTTTTTCCATTGTTGGAAGTGCGGGAAAGTTGTCATTATCGATAATTTCTAATATAATTATAAATAAATTTTTCATGATAACAATTGAAAAATGATGGCTTAAAGACGAATTTTTCATTGTTGCCGGAAAAATTTCATATTTTAAGATTTCTTCATTGTTGAAAGCTTGGGAAAATTCGTCACTATAATTTTTTCCATTGTTAAAGGATAGTGACATTTTCACGTTGCTTATATTGTCCATTGTTGAAACGGTATCAAAACTGGTCAATGGAATTTTTTCCATTGTTGGAAGTGCCAGAAAGTTGTCATTATATATAACTTCTAATATAATTATAAATAAATTTTTCATAATAACAATTGAAAAATGATGACTTAAAGACCAATTTTTCATTGTTGCCGGAAAATTTTCATATTTTCATATTTCTTCATTGTTGAAAGCTTCGAAAAATTTGTCACTATAAATTTTTCCATTGTTAAAGGAGAGGGATAATTTTGCGTTTTAACGATTGTTCATTGTTGAAAGCGTATCAATATTTGTCAATGGAAATTTTTCCATTGTTGGAGGTGCGGGAAAGTTGCAATTATAGTTAACTTCTAATATAATTATAAATAAATTTGTCATAATAAAACTTGGAAAATGATGACTTAAAGTCGATCTTTGATTGTTGCGGGAAAAATTTCTTATTTTAAGATTTCTTCATTGTTGAAAACGTGGGAAAATTTGTCACTATAGTTTTTTCAATTGTGAAAGGATAGTGACATTTTCACGTCTAAAATATTGTCCATTGTTGAAACGGTATCAAAATTGGTCTATGGAATTTTTTCCATTGTTGAAAGTGCCGGAAAGTTGTCATTATAGATAATTTCTAATATAATTATAAATAAATTTTTCATGATAACAATTGAAAAATGATGGCTTAAAGACGAATTTTCCATTGTTGCAAGAAAAATTTCATATTTTAAGATTTCTTCATTGTTGAAAGGTGGGAAAATTTGTCACTATAATGTTTTCCATTGTTAAAGGATAAGGACATTTTTACGTTTTAAATATTGTCCATTGTTGAAACGGTATCAATATTTTTCAACGGAATATTTTCCATTGTTGGAAGTGCGGGAAAGTTGCCATTATAGATAATTTCTAATATAATTATAAATACATTTTTCATAATAACAACTGAAAAATGATGACTTAAAGACGAATTTTTCATTGTTGCCGGAAAATTTTCATATTTTAAGATTTCTTCATTGTTGAAAGCGTGCGAAAATTTGTCACTATAGTTTTTTCCATTGTTAAAGGATAGTGAAATTTTCACGTTTTAAATATTGTCCATTGTTGAAACGGTGTCAAAATTGGTCAATGGACTTTTTTCCATTGTTGAAAGTGCCGGAAAGTTGTCATCTCTATCTCTATAAATGAGTAAGTGTCAGTCTGCCTGCCCGCGGATTTCTATGTAAATTATACCACCTACGACTCAGGAATTTTTGTCATGTGTAGATGTTATCACCGGACAGTATACCTCACGGTCGGAGTTTTAAATTTTAATTTAGATTTTTTAAAAAAAATTAAAACGTGTATATGGAATTTTGGGTTCGAGGCTATTTCAAGCTCCTCCCGTGAAATAGCCTCGGCAACACCATCCGTGGCAACGAAGCAGCCAGCCAATGAGAGCAGGTGCAGCATCCAGGATCTAGCTACAGATTAAAGATATTCCATTACTCTATGGATCTACCTACCAGCGACGATTTATTTACTTTCTGTTCAGTGAAGTGTAAGATGAAATTGGCCTAAACCCAGTGACAGAACTATCTTCATGTGTCTGCAACGCTAATAATATTTCAAAAATAGTTTGAAATATGCAATATATATCATATTAAATTCCCGATAGTTAGTTTTGTCACTGGGGTTTAGGCCTATTTCATCTTACACTTCACTGAACCTTCACTGAACAGAAAGTATATCTTCATGTATCTGCAACGCTTATAATATATAAATAAACTATTTTTGACTGTATTTTTAGTAAGTTTGTTTCATTTTTTAACATTTTTAGTATGAAAATATTCAGTAAATAATTTGTGCAACGCTTATAATATTTTAAAAAACTGTTTTTGACTGTATTTTTAGTTAGTTTGTTTCATTTTTTTAGCATTTTTAGTATGAAAATATTCAGTAAATAATTTGAGTTCTTGGGCGGTTAGGAATCCATTGTGATTTTTTTTTTTACCTCATACTTACAAATTAAATATTTTTGATGGAAACAAACAATTTACATTAAATTTTTGAGTAATTTATTGTTTACAATTTTTTTCCTGTAACTGTTTTGGACTACATTTTTAGTCCCGAGATTGATGAATTCATAACATGCGATAAATTGTTAAGATGTATGTTCTCATTAAGATTTGTTATTGAACTCCATTTAAGAACTATTTTTAACTCCATTTAAGAAGTTTCATTTAAGAACTTTTTTAGTCGCCCAAGAAAAATATTCTTAATGAAACAGATTTTCTGAGCTGTTTCTATATATTCATGATTTTTTTGTTGGGGCGTTTTTGAGTGATGTTTATGATTTAAGAACTTTTTTAGTCGTCCAAGAATCTAATGTTTTCCTTGAACTTTACTTTGAATAAAATGAAAACATTCAGTAAATAATTATTAAATCTTAATCACCTGAGAACGGATTTTTTTTTCCAAATTTGTTTCTTTTGTCACTTTATAGAATGCATACTTTGCGACGATCGGCCGGTAGCATCCAACCACCACCACCATCCATAAATATCATATAATACAATTCTAATACCGTGCAAGCGCCCCCCCTGGTTATTTTACGATTTTCCGTCGCATTTAGGGGGGCGGATTAACGAGATTTGACGGTAATTATTAAATTGTTTTGATGAACTGATTATAAATTCCCAGTCCGTGAAATATTTATGATGTGCATTTTGTGACATAAGTTTCATAAGAATCACTCACATATAGGACAAAATTAGCACTCACCAATCTGCAAGTAATACTAAAAATTTGTCGATTGACTGTTTTGCCACCACTGGCCATCTTAATAGTCACACTCGCCAATTGTGATGATTGATTGAAAAAAGATTTTTCACCCCTGCTGTCGTTTGATTATTTTCAAAACCATTTGGTACATTTCACAATTACCCCCCCCCCAAATCATTTGACAAATTGTTATTTTTTTTAAAGCTATTTGCCGATATTTGCATTCCCCTCCTCACCCCCCCGAGACCATTTCATGATTTTTGAGATTTTTTTCAACTATTAATTGATCAATTTTGTGATTTTCCGTTTTCTCACATTATGAGTTTCATCAGAAAGTAAAACAATAAATATGAATGATTTGCGGAGCTGTTTCAAAATAATTATAAAGAATAAGTCTTTAAAAGTGTAAAATCAATGTTATTTCTGGCCGAGTTTTTTTTTAAATAATTATAAACCATTTTAATTTGTAAGCATGTTGTAAAAAAAATCACCATTTGTGACAAATTTTGTGTTTTATAAGAATCGCCGAAGAACGGACATGCAAATTTATGTTGTCATCGCACTCTTTATAATTATTTTTGTTGAGGGTTTTTGGGCGATGTGATTGAATTTTTGATAGAAACAGCTCCACAAATCATTCATATTTACTTAATGTTTTAACTTGCTGATAAAACTCATAATATGTGAGAAAACAGGGATTTTTTTTTTAACTTCATATTTACAAATTAAATTGTGGAAGACAGAATAGGTTTGTTTGTGTAGAGGTTTGTGTGTGTGCTGTTTTTAATAAAGACAGTTGCATTTTTCCCGTGACCCTTTCACGAAAGTTTTTTCTGTGAACCTTTCACAAAATCTGCATTTTTTCCACAATCCTTTGACGAATTTCGTATTTTTTCTGCGATCCTTCGATGAAATTCAAGTTTTTCCTGCAATCATTTGACGAAATTTGCTTTTTTTGTGATCCTTTAACGAAATTCGTGTTTTTCCACATACTTGTGTGTCGAGATTCATGTTTTTTCAGTGATCGTACGACGAAATTCGTGTTTTTTTTTTCAGCGATCCTTTGACGAAATTCACATTTTTCCTGTGATCCTTTGGCAAAATTTGCGATTTCTCCGCAATCCTTTGATGAAATTCGCATTTTCCATGATCCTTTGATGGAATTTGCTTTTTTAATGATCGTTGGACAATATTCGTGTTTTCTCTGCTGCCTTTTGACGAGATTCATGTTTTTTTAGCGATCCTTTTACGAAATTCATGTTTTTTCAGCGATTATTTGATAAAATTCGCGTTTTTCTTGCGAACCTTTGACGAAATTTGCGTTTGCCAGCGATTCTTTGATAAAATATGCTTTTTTCTATTATGATAGGGAAAAGCGGATTAGGATAGGTAGATAGGGAAACCTCATTATCAGATCGGGACATTAGATGTAATTAAGAAACATTTGTATATTTGTAATAATTAGCGAAAATGGCGAGATAAAGGGGGTGGGGTGGGAACGACTTTTTATTAAATATCACATTTATTCTACATCAACTTCCTCTCACCACCAGAGGGTGCTTTGCTATCTCTGTTTCTATGGGCTGGATCACAACGGGGTATGGCTCTTTCCACCCGACATCAATAGAGCTTACTGATTTTAGTTTGGATTTTCACCACAGGGGGCGCTTTCGTATCTTTGGTTCTATGGGCTGGATCATGACGGGGTATGCCTCATTCGACTCGACATCGATAACCTTAATGAATTCAGTTATGTTCGTATAGAACATATTGTGCTCCCTGGTGGTGGAAGGTGTAACTAAAGGATTTTGCAGCTAACTCGGGTTCTATGGGTCACATCACGACACGGTTTGGCTCATTCGACACAACATCAATAGAGCTTACCTATTTTAGTTCTGAATTTCACCACCAAGGGGTGCTTTCCTATCTCTGTTTCTATGGGCTGGATCACAATGGGGTATGGCTCTTTCCACTTGACATCGATAGAGCTGACTGATTTTAGTTCAGTTTTTCACCACAAGGGGTGCTTTCCTATATCTGGTTCTATAGGCTGGATCACGACGGGGTATGGCTCATTCGACTCTACATAGATAGAGCTTTTCGATTTTCACCAACAGGGGTGCTTTTCTATCTCTGGTTCTATGGGCTGGATCATGAAGGGGTATGGCTCTTTCGACTCGACTTACAGTAATATATGGGAGTGTGTATGGCACCCCCAGTGTTTGCTGTCTAAGGTAGTGGGGCCCCCAACATTAGATTTGCTTAATAATAAAAAATGTTCAACACTGATTTCAGGTACATTTAAGGTTGTGTTGGCACGG
Organism: Maratus michaelseni; assembly: GCA_963931845.1. Classification (NCBI taxonomy): domain Eukaryota; kingdom Metazoa; phylum Arthropoda; class Arachnida; order Araneae; family Salticidae; genus Maratus; species Maratus michaelseni. The sequence continues at coordinate 422,467 of CAWVPG010000094.1, read as the reverse complement.
GCAACGCCGGGCGGGTAAGCTAGTTATAGATAATTTCTAATATAATTATAAATAAATTTTTCATGATAACAATTGAAAAATGATGGCTTAAAGACGAATTTTCCATTGTTGCCGGAAAAATTTCATATTTTAAGATTTCTTCATTGTTGAAAGGGTGGGAAAATTTGTCACTATAATTTTTTCCATTGTTAAAGGATAGTGACATTTTGACGTTTTCAATATTGTACATTGTTGAAACGGTATCAAAATTGGTCAATGGAATTTTTTCCATTGTTGGAAGTGCCAGAAAGTTGTCATTATAGATAACTTCTAATATAATTATAAATAAAATTTTGATAATAACAATTGAAAAATGATGACTTAAAGACGAATTTTCCATTGTTGCCGGAAAAATTTCATATTTTAAGATTTCTTCATTGTTGAAAGCGTGGGAAAATTTGTCACTATAATTTTTTCCATTGTTAAAGGTTAGGGACATTTTTACGTTTTAAATATTGTTCATTGTTGAAACGGTATCAACATTTGTCAATGGAATTTTTTCCATTGTTGGAAGTGCGGGAAAGTTGTCATTATAGATAATTTCTAATATAATTATAAATATATTTTTCATGATAACAATTGAAAAATGATGACTTAAAGACGAATTTTCCATTGTTGCCAGAAAAATTTCATATTTTAAGATTTCTTCACTGTTGAAAACGTGGGAAAATTTGTCACTATATTGTTTTCCATTGTTAAAGGATAGTGAAATTTACACGTTTTAAATATTGTCCATTGTTGAAACGGTATCAAAATTGGTCAATGGAATTTTTTCCATTGTTGAAAGTGTCGGAAAGTTGTCATTATAGATAATTTCTAATATAATTATAAATAAATGTTTCATGATAACAATTGAAAAATGATGGCTTAAAGACGAATTTTCTATTGTTGCCGGAAAAATTTCATATTTTAAGATTTCCTCATTGTAGAAAGCGTGGGAAAATTTGTCACTATAATGTTTTCCATTGCTAAAGGATAAGGACGTTTTTACGTTTTAAAAATTGTCCATTGTTGAAACGGTATCAATATTTTTCAACGGAATTTTTTCCATTCTTGGAAGTGCGGGAAAGTTGTCATTATAGATAATTTCTAATATAATTATAAATAAATTTTTCATAATAACAACTGAAAAATGATGACTTAAAGACGAATTTCTTATTGTTGCCGGAAAATTTTCATATTTTAAGGTTTCTTCATTGTTGAAAGGGTGGGAAAATTTGTCAGTATATTGTTTACCTTTGATAAAGGATAGTGACATTTTGACGTTTTCAATATTGTACATTGTTGAAACGGTATCAAAATTGGTCAATGGAATTTTTTCCATTGTTGGAAGTGCCAGAAAGTTGTCATTATAGAAAACTTCTTATATAATTATAAATAAATTTTTGATAATAACAATTGAAAAATGATGACTTAAAAACGATTTTTCCATTGTTGCCAGAAAAATTTCATATTTTAAGATTTCTTCATTGTTGAAAGCGTGGGAAAATTCGTCACTATAATTTTTTCCATTGTTAAAGGTTAGGGACATTTTTACGTTTTAAATATTGTTCATTGTTGAAACGGTATCAACATTTGTCAATGGAATTTTTTCCATTGTTGAAAGTGCGGGAAAGTTGTCATTATAGATAATTTCTAATATAATTATAAATAAATTTTTCATGATAACAATTGAAAAATGTTGACTTAAAAACGAATTTTCCATTGTTGCCGGAAAAATTTGATATTTTAAGATTTCTTCATTGTTGAAAGCGTGGGAAAATTTGTCACTATAATGTTTTCCATTGTTAAAGGATAGTGACATTTTCACGTTGTTCATATTGTTCATTGTTGAAACGGTATCAAAACTGGTCAATGGAATTTTTTCCATTGTTGGAAGTGCCAGAAAGTTGTCATTATATATAACTTCTAATATAATTATAAATAAATTTTTCATAATAACAATTGAAAAATGATGACTTAAAGACGAATTTTCCATTGTTGCCGGAAAATTTTCATATTTTAAGATTTCTTCATTGTTGAAAGCGTGGCAAAATTTGTCACTATACTGTTTTCCATTGTTAAAGGATAGTGAAATTTTCACGTTTTAAATATTGTCCATTGTTGAAACGGTATCAAAATTGGTCAATGGAATTTTTTCCATTGTTGAAAGTGCCGGAAAGTTGTCATTATAGATAATTTCTAATATAATTATAAATAAATTTTACATGATAACAACTGAAAAATGATGACTTAAAGACGAATTTTTCATTGTTGCCGGAAAATTTTCATATTTTAAGATTTCTTCATTGTTGAAAGCGTGCGAAAATTTGTCACTATAGTTTTCTCCATTGTTAAAGGATAGTGAAATTTTCACGTTTTAAATATTGTCCATTGTTGAAATGGTATCAAAATTAGTCAATGGAATTTTTTCCATTATTGAAAGTGCCTGAAAGTTGTCATTATAGATAATTTCTAATATAATTATAAATAAATTTTTCATGATAACAATTGAAAAATGATGGCTTAAAGACGAATTTTCCATTGTTGCCGGAAAAATTTCATATTTTAAGATTTCTTCATTGTTGAAAGCGTGGGAAAATTTGTCACTGTAATGTTTTCCCTTGTTAAAGGATAAGGACATTTTTACGTTTTAAATATTGTCCACTGTTGAAACGGTATCAATATTTTTCAACGGAATTTTTTCCATTGTTGGAAGTGCGGGAAAGTTGTCATTATAGATAATTTCTAATATAATTATAAATAAATTTTTCATAATAACAACTGAAAAATGATGACTTAAAGACGAATTTCTCATTGCTGCCGGAAAATTTTCATATTTTAAGGTTTCTTCATTGTTGAAAGGGTGGGAAAATTTGTCAGTATATTGTTTACCATTGTTAAAGGATAGTGACATTTTGACGTTTTCAATATTGTACATTGTTGAAACTGTATCAAAATTGGTCAATGGAATTTTTTCCATTGTTGGAAGTGCCAGAAAGTTGTCATTATAGAAAATTTCTTATATAATTATAAATAAATTTTTGATAATAATAATTGAAAAATCATGACTTAAAAACGATTTTTCCATTGTTGCCGGAAAAATTTCATATTTTAAGATTTCTTCAATGTTGAAAGCGTGGGAAAATTTGTCACTATAGTTTTTTCCATTGTTAAAGGATAGTGAAATTTTCACGTTTTAAATATTGACCATTGTTGAAACGGTATCAAAATTGGTCAATGGAATTTTTTCCATTGTTGAAAGTGCCGGATAGTTGTCATTATATATAATTTCTAATATAATTATAAAAAATATTTTCATGATAACAATTGAAAATTGATGGCTTAAAGACGAATTTACCATTGTTGCCGGAAAAATTTCATATTTTAAGATTTCTTCATTGTTGAAAGCATGGGAAAATTTATCACTATAATGTTTTCCGTTGTTAAAGGATAGGGACAGTTTTATGTTTTAAATATTGTCCATTGTTCAAACGAAATCAATATTTGTCAACGGAATTTTTTCCATTGTTGGAAGTGCGTGAAAGTTGTCATTATAGATAATTTCTAATATAATTATAAATAAATATTTCATAATAACAATTGAAAAATGATGGCTTAAAGACGAATTTTTATTGTTGCCGGAAAAATTTCATATTTTAAGATTTCTTCATTGTTGAAAGCGTGGGAAAATTTGTCACTATAATGTTTTCCATTGCTAAAGGATAAGGACGTTTTTACGTTTTAAATATTGTCCATTGTTGAAACGGTATCAATATTTTTCAACGGAATTTTTTCCATTGTTGGAAGTGCGGGAAAGTTGTCATTATAGATAATTTCTAATATAATTATAAATAAATTTTTCATGATAACAATTGAAAAATGTTGACTTAAAGACGAATTTATCATTGTTGCCGGAAAATTTTCATATTTTAAGATTTCTTCATTGTTGAAAACGTGGGAAAATTTGTCACTATATTGTTTTCCATTGTTAAAGGATAGTGACATTTTCACGTTGTTCATATTGTCCATTGTTGAAACGGTATCAAAACTGGTCAATGGAATTTTTTCCATTGTTGAAAGTGCCGGAAAGTTGTCATTATATATAACTTCTAATATAATTATAAATAAATTTTTCATGATAACAATTGAAAAATGATGACTTAAAAACGATTTTTCCATTGTTGCCGGAAAAATTTCATATTTTAAGATTTCTTCATTGTTGAAAGCGTGGGAAAATTCGTCACTATAATTTTTTCCATTGTTAAAGGTTAGGGACATTTTTACGTTTTAAATATTGTTCATTGTTGAAACGGTATCAACATTTGTCAATGGAATTTTTTCCATTGTTGGAAGTGCGGGAAAGTTGTCATTATAGATAATTTCTAATATAATTATAAATAAATTTTTCATGATAACAATTGAAAAATGACGACTTAAAGACGAATTTTCCATTGTTGCCAGAAAAATTTCATATTTTTAGATTTCTTCATTGTTGAAAGCGTGGGAAAATTTGTCACTATAATGTTTTCCATTGTTAAAGGATAGTGAAATTTTCACGTTTTAAATATTGTCCATTGTTGAAACGGTATCAAAATTAGTCAATGGAATTTTTCCATTATTGAAAGTGCCGGAAAGTTGTCAATATAGATAATTTCTAATATAATTATAAATAAATTTTTCATGATAACAATTGAAAAATGTTGACTTAAAGACGAATTTATCATTGTTGCCGGAAAATTTTCATATTTTAGGGTTTCTTCATTGTTGAAAGGGTGGGAAAATTTGTCAGTATATTGTTTACCTTTGATAAAGGATAGTGACATTTTGACGTTTTCAATATTGTACATTGTTGTAACGGTATCAAAATTGGTCAATGGAATTTTTTCCATTGTTGGAAGTGCCAGAAAGTTGTCATTATAGAAAACTTCTTATATAATTATAAATAAATTTTTGATAATAACAATTGAAAAATGATGACTTAAAAACGATTTTTCCATTGTTGCCGGAAAAATTTCATATTTTAAGATTTCTTCATTGTTGAAAGCGTGGGAAAATTCGTCACTATAATTTTTTCCATTGTTAAAGTATAGGGACATTTTCGCGTTTTGAATATTTTCCATTGTTGAAACGGTATCAATATTTGTCAATGGAATTTTTTCCATTGTTGGAAGTGCGGGAAAGTTGTTATTATAGATAATTTCTAATATAATTTTAAATAATTTTTTGATAATAACAATTGAAAAATGATGACTTAAAAACGATTTTTCCATTGTTGCCGGAAAAATTTCATATTTTAAGATTTCTTCATTGTTGAAAGCGTGGGAAAATTCGTCACTATAATTTTTTCCATTGTTAAAGGTTAGGGACATTTTTACGTTTTAAATATTGTTCATTGTTGAAACGGTATCAACATTTGTCAATGGAATTTTTTCCATTGTTGGAAGTGCGGGAAAGTTGTCATTATAGATAATTTCTAATATAATTATAAATAAATTTTTCATGATAACAATTGAAAAATGTTGACTTAAAGACGAATTTTCCATTGTTGCCGGAAAAATTTCATATTTTAAGATTTCTTCATTGTTGAAAGCGTGGGAATATTTGTCACTATAATGTTTTCCATTGTTAAAGGATAAGGACGTTTTTACGTTTTAAATATTGTCCATTGTTGAAACGGTATCAATATTTTTCAACGGAATTTTTTCCATTGTTGGAAGTGCGGGAATGTTGTCATTATAGATAATTTCTAATATAATTATAAATATTTTTTTCATAATAACAACTGAAAAATGATGACTTAAAAACGATTTTTCCATTGTTGCCGGAAAAATTTCATATTTTAAGATTTCTTCATTGTTGAAAGCGTGGGAAAATTCGTCACTATAATTTTTTCCATTGTTAAAGGTTAGGGACATTTTTACGTTTTAAATATTGTTCATTGTTGAAACGGTATCAACATTTGTCAATGGAATTTTTTCCATTGTTGGAAGTGCGGGAAAGTTGTCATTATAGATAATTTCTAATATAATTATAAATAAATTTTTCATGATAACAATTGAAAAATGTTGACTTAAAGACGAATTTTCCATTGTTGCCGGAAAAATTTCATATTTTAAGATTTCTTCATTGTTGAAAGCGTGGGAAAATTTGTCACTATAATGTTTTCCATTGTTAAAGGATAAGGACGTTTTTACGTTTTAAATATTGTCCATTGTTGAAACGGTATCAATATTTTTCAACGGAATTTTTTCCATTGTTGGAAGTGCGGGAAAGTTGTCATTATAGATAATTTCTAATATAATTATAAATAATTTTTTCATAATAACAACTGAAAAATGATGACTTAAAGACGAATTTTTCATTGTTGCCGGAAAATTTTCATATTTTAAGATTTCTTCATTGTTGAAAACGTGGGAAAATTTGTCACTATATTGTTTTCCATTGTTAAAGGATAGTGACATTTTCACGTTGTTCATATTGTCCATTGTTGAAACGGTATCAAAACTGGTCAATGGAATTTTTTCCATTGTTGGAAGTGCCAGAAAGTTGTCATTATATATAACTTCTAATATAATTATAAATAAATTTTTCATAATAACAATTGAAAAATGATGACTTAAAGACGAATTTTTCATTGTTGCCGGAAAAATTTCATATTTTAAGATTTCTTCATTGTTGAAAACGTGGGAAAATTTGTCACTATATTGTTTTCCATTGTTAAAGGATAGTGACATTTTCACGTTGTTAATATTGTCCATTGTTGAAACGGTATCAAAACTGGTCAATGGAATTTTTTCCATTGTTGAAAGTGCCGGAAAGTTGTCATTATAGATAATTTCTAATATAATTATAAATAAATTTTTCATGATAACAATTGAAAAATGATGACTTAAAGACGAATTTTCCATTGTTGCCGGAAAAATTTCATATTTTAAGATTTCTTCATTGTTGAAAGCGTGGGAAAATTCGTCACTATTATTTTTTCCATTGTTAAAGTATAGGGACATTTTCGCGTTTTGAATATTTTCCATTGTTGAAACGGTATCAAAACTGGTCAATGGAATTTTTTCCATTGTTGGAAGTGCCAGAAAGTTGTCATTATATATAACTTCTAATATAATTATAAATAAATTTTTCATAATAACAATTGAAAAATGATGATTTAAAGAAGAATTTCTCATTGTTGCCGGAAAATTTTCATATTTTAAGGTTTCTTCATTGTTGAAAAGGTGGGAAAATTTGTCAGTATATTGTTTGCCATTGTTAAAGGATAGTGACATTTTCACGTTGTTTATATTGTCCATTGTTGAAACGGTATCAAAACTGGTCAATGGAATTTTTTCCATTGTTAGAAGTGCCAGAAAGTTGTCATTATATATAACTTCTAATATAATTATAAATAAATTTTTCATAATAACAATTGAAAAATGATGACTTAAAGACGAATTTTCCATTGTTGCCGGAAAAATTTCATATTTTAAGATTTCTTCATTGTTGAAAGCGTGGCAAAATTTGTCACTATATTGTTTTCCACTGTTAAAGGATAGTGAAATTTTCACGTTTTAAATATTGTCCATTGTTGAAACGGTATCAAAATTGGTCAATGGAATTTTTTCTATTGTTGAAAGTGTCGGAAAGTTGTCATTATAGATAATTTCTAATATAATTATAAATAAATTTTTCATGATAACAATTGAAAAATGATGGCTTAAAGACGAATTTTCCATTGTTGCCGGAAAAATTTCATATTTTAAGATTTCTTCATTTTTGAAAGCGTGGGAAAATTTGTCACTATAATGTTTTCCATTGTTAAAGGATAAGGACGTTTTTACGTTTTAAATATTGTCCATTGTTGAAACGGTATCAATATTTTTCAACGGATTTTTTTCCATTGTTGGAAGTGCGGGAAAGTTGTCATTATCGATAATTTTTAATATAATTATAAATAAATTTTTCATGATAACAATTGAAAAATGATGGCTTAAAGACGAATTTTTCATTGTTGCCGGAAAAATTTCATATTTTAAGATTTCTTAATTGTTGAAAGCTTGGGAAAATTCGTCACTATAATTTTTTCCATTGTTAAAGGATAGTGACATTTTCACGTTGCTTATATTGTCCATTGTTGAAACGGTATCAAAACTGGTCAATGGAATTTTTTCCATTGTTGGAAGTGCCAGAAAGTTGTCATTATATATAACTTCTAATATAATTATAAATAAATTTTTCATAATAACAATTGAAAAATGATGACTTAAAGACCTATTTTTCATTGTTGCCGGAAAATTTTCATATTTTCATATTTCTTCATTGTTGAAAGCTTCGAAAAATTTGTCACTATAAATTTTTCCATTGTTAAAGGAGAGGGATAATTTTGCGTTTTAACGATTGTTCATTGTTGAAAGCGTATCAATATTTTTCAATGGAATTTTTTCCATTGTTGGAAGTACGGGAAAGTTGTCATTATAGATAATTTCTAATATAATTATAAATAAATTTTTCATAATAACAACTGAAAAATGATGACTTAAAGACGAATTTCTCATTGTTGCCGGAAAATTTTCATTTTTTAAGGTTTCTTCATTGTTGAAAAGGTGGGAAAATTTGTCAGTATATTGTTTACCATTGTTAAATGATAGTGACATTTTGACGTTTTCAATATTGTACATTGTTGAAACGGTATCAATGTTTTTCAACGGAATTTTTTCCATTGTTGGAAGTACGGGAAAGTTGTCATTATAGATAATTTCTAATATAATTATAAATAAATTTTTGATAATAACAATTGAAAAATGATGACTTAAAAACGATTTTTCCATTGTTGCCGGAAAAATTTCGTATTTTAAGATTTCTTCATTGGTGAAAGCGTGGGAAAATTCGTCACTATAATTTTTTCCATTGTTAAAGGTTAGGGGCATTTTTACGTTTAAAATATTGTTCATTGTTGAAACGGTATCAACATTTGTCAATGGAATTTTTTCCATTGTTGGAAGTGCGGGAAAGTTGTCATTATAGATAATTTCTAATATAATTATAAATAAATTTTTCATGATAACAATTGAAAAATGATGACTTAAAGACGAATTTTCCATTGTTGCCGGAAAAATTTCATATTTTAAGATTTCTTCATTGTTGAAAGCGTGGGAAAATTTGTCACTGTAATGTTTTCCCTTGTTAAAGGATAAGGACATTTTTACGTTTTAAATATTGTCCATTGTTGAAACGGTATCAATATTTTTCAACGGAATTTTTTCCATTGTTGGAAGTGCGGGAAAGTTGTCATTATAGATAATTTCTAATATAATTATAAATAAATTTTTCATGATAACAATTGAAAAATGATGACTTAAAGATGAATTTTCCATTGTTGCCAGAAAAATTTCATATTTTTATATTTCTTCATTGTTGAAAACGTGGGAAATTTTTTCACTATATTGTTTTCCATTGTTAAAGGATAGTGACATTTTCACGTTTTAAATATTGTCCATTGTTGAAACGCTATCAATATTTTTCAACGGAATTTTTTCCATTGTTGGAAGTACGGGAAAGTTGTCATTATAGATAATTTCTAATATAATTATATATAAATTTTTCATAATAACAACTGAAAAATGATGACTTAAAGACGAATTTCTCATTGTTGCCGGAAAATTTTCATATTTTAAGGTTTCTTCATTGTTGAAAAGATGGGAAAATTTGTCAGTATATTGTTTGCCATTGTTAAAGGATAGTGACATTTTCACGTTGTTTATATTGTCCATTGTTGAAACGGTATCAAAACTGGTCAATGGAATTTTTTCCATTGTTGGAAGTGCCAGAAAGTTGTCATTATATATAACTTCTAATATAATTATAAATAAATTTTTCATAATAACAATTGAAAAATGATGACTTAAAGACGAATTTTCCATTGTTGCCGGAAAAATTTCATATTTTAAGATTTCTTCATTGTTGAAAGCGTGGCAAAATTTGTCACTATATTGTTTTCCATTGTTAAAGGATAGTGAAATTTTCACGTTTTAAATATTGTCCATTGTTGAAACGGTATCAATATTTCTCAACGGAATTATTTCCATTGTTGGAAGTGCCAGAAAGTTGTCATTATATATAACTTCTAATATAATTATAAATAAATTTTTCATAATAACAACTGAAAAATGATGACTTAAAGACGAATTTCTCATTGTTGCCGGAAAATTTTCATATTTTAAGGTTTCTTCATTGTTGAAAAGATGGGAAAATTTGTCACTATAATTTTTTCCATTGTTAAAGGATAGTGACATTTTGACGTTTTCAATATTGTACATTGTTGAAACGGTATCAAAATTGGTCAATGGAATTTTTTCCATTGTTGGAAGTGCCAGAAAGTTGTCATTATAGATAACTTCTAATATAATTATAAATAAAATTTTGATAATAACAATTGAAAAATGATGACTTAAAGACGAATTTTCCATTGTTGCCGGAAAAATTTCATATTTTAAGATTTCTTCATTGTTGAAAGCGTGGGAAAATTTGTCACTATAATTTTTTCCATTGTTAAAGGTTAGGGACATTTTTACGTTTTAAATATTGTTCATTGTTGAAACGGTATCAACATTTGTCAATGGAATTTTTTCCATTGTTGGAAGTGCGGGAAAGTTGTCATTATAGATAATTTCTAATATAATTATAAATATATTTTTCATGATAACAATTGAAAAATGATGACTTAAAGACGAATTTTCCATTGTTGCCAGAAAAATTTCATATTTTAAGATTTCTTCACTGTTGAAAACGTGGGAAAATTTGTCACTATATTGTTTTCCATTGGAAAGGATAGTGAAATTTACACGTTTTAAATATTGTCCATTGTTGAAACGGTATCAAAATTGGTCAATGGAATTTTTTCCATTGTTGAAAGTGTCGGAAAGTTGTCATTATAGATAATTTCTAATATAATTATAAATAAATGTTTCATGATAACAATTGAAAAATGATGGCTTAAAGACGAATTTTCTATTGTTGCCGGAAAAATTTTATATTTTAAGATTTCCTCATTGTAGAAAGCGTGGGAAAATTTGTCACTATAATGTTTTCCATTGCTAAAGGATAAGGACGTTTTTACGTTTTAAAAATTGTCCATTGTTGAAACGGTATCAATATTTTTCAACGGAATTTTTTCCATTCTTGGAAGTGCGGGAAAGTTGTCATTATAGATAATTTCTAATATAATTATAAATAAATTTTTCATAATAACAACTGAAAAATGATGACTTAAAGACGAATTTCTTATTGTTGCCGGAAAATTTTCATATTTTAAGGTTTCTTCATTGTTGAAAGGGTGGGAAAATTTGTCAGTATATTGTTTACCTTTGATAAAGGATAGTGACATTTTGACGTTTTCAATATTGTACATTGTTGAAACGGTATCAAAATTGGTCAATGGAATTTTTTCCATTGTTGGAAGTGCCAGAAAGTTGTCATTATAGAAAACTTCTTATATAATTATAAATAAATTTTTGATAATAATAATTGAAAAATGATGACTTAAAAACGATTTTTCCATTGTTGCCAGAAAAATTTCATATTTTAAGATTTCTTCATTGTTGAAAGCGTGGGAAAATTCGTCACTATAATTTTTTCCATTGTTAAAGGTTAGGGACATTTTTACGTTTTAAATATTGTTCATTGTTGAAACGGTATCAACATTTGTCAATGGAATTTTTTCCATTGTTGAAAGTGCGGGAAAGTTGTCATTATAGATAATTTCTAATATAATTATAAATAAATTTTTCATGATAACAATTGAAAAATGTTGACTTAAAAACGAATTTTCCATTGTTGCCGGAAAAATTTGATATTTTAAGATTTCTTCATTGTTGAAAGCGTGGGAAAATTTGTCACTATAATGTTTTCCATTGTTAAAGGATAGTGACATTTTCACGTTGTTCATATTGTTCATTGTTGAAACGGTATCAAAACTGGTCAATGGAATTTTTTCCATTGTTGGAAGTGCCAGAAAGTTGTCATTATATATAACTTCTAATATAATTATAAATAAATTTTTCATAATAACAATTGAAAAATGATGACTTAAAGACGAATTTTCCATTGTTGCCGGAAAATTTTCATATTTTAAGATTTCTTCATTGTTGAAAGCGTGGCAAAATTTGTCACTATACTGTTTTCCATTGTTAAAGGATAGTGAAATTTTCACGTTTTAAATATTGTCCATTGTTGAAACGGTATCAAAATTGGTCAATGGAATTTTTTCCATTGTTGAAAGTGCCGGAAAGTTGTCATTATAGATAATTTCTAATATAATTATAAATAAATTTTACATGATAACAACTGAAAAATGATGACTTAAAGACGAATTTTTCATTGTTGCCGGAAAATTTTCATATTTTAAGATTTCTTCATTGTTGAAAGCGTGCGAAAATTTGTCACTATAGTTTTCTCCATTGTTAAAGGATAGTGAAATTTTCACGTTTTAAATATTGTCCATTGTTGAAATGGTATCAAAATTAGTCAATGGAATTTTTTCCATTATTGAAAGTGCCTGAAAGTTGTCATTATAGATAATTTCTAATATAATTATAAATAAATTTTTCATGATAACAATTGAAAAATGATGGCTTAAAGACGAATTTTCCATTGTTGCCGGAAAAATTTCATATTTTAAGATTTCTTCATTGTTGAAAGCGTGGGAAAATTTGTCACTGTAATGTTTTCCCTTGTTAAAGGATAAGGACATTTTTACGTTTTAAATATTGTCCACTGTTGAAACGGTATCAATATTTTTCAACGGAATTTTTTCCATTGTTGGAAGTGCGGGAAAGTTGTCATTATAGATAATTTCTAATATAATTATAAATAAATTTTTCATAATAACAACTGAAAAATGATGACTTAAAGACGAATTTCTCATTGCTGCCGGAAAATTTTCATATTTTAAGGTTTCTTCATTGTTGAAAGGGTGGGAAAATTTGTCAGTATATTGTTTACCATTGTTAAAGGATAGTGACATTTTGACGTTTTCAATATTGTACATTGTTGAAACTGTATCAAAATTGGTCAATGGAATTTTTTCCATTGTTGGAAGTGCCAGAAAGTTGTCATTATAGAAAATTTCTTATATAATTATAAATAAATTTTTGATAATAATAATTGAAAAATCATGACTTAAAAACGATTTTTCCATTGTTGCCGGAAAAATTTCATATTTTAAGATTTCTTCAATGTTGAAAGCGTGGGAAAATCTGTCACTATAGTTTTTTCCATTGTTAAAGGATAGTGAAATTTTCACGTTTTAAATATTGACCATTGTTGAAACGGTATCAAAATTGGTCAATGGAATTTTTTCCATTGTTGAAAGTGCCGGATAGTTGTCATTATATATAATTTCTAATATAATTATAAAAAATATTTTCATGATAACAATTGAAAATTGATGGCTTAAAGACGAATTTACCATTGTTGCCGGAAAAATTTCATATTTTAAGATTTCTTCATTGTTGAAAGCGTGGGAAAATTTATCACTATAATGTTTTCCGTTGTTAAAGGATAGGGACAGTTTTATGTTTTAAATATTGTCCATTGTTCAAACGAAATCAATATTTGTCAACGGAATTTTTTCCATTGTTGGAAGTGCGTGAAAGTTGTCATTATAGATAATTTCTAATATAATTATAAATAAATATTTCATAATAACAATTGAAAAATGATGGCTTAAAGACGAATTTTTATTGTTGCCGGAAAAATTTCATATTTTAAGATTTCTTCATTGTTGAAAGCGTGGGAAAATTTGTCACTATAATGTTTTCCATTGCTAAAGGATAAGGACGTTTTTACGTTTTAAATATTGTCCATTGTTGAAACGGTATCAATATTTTTCAACGGAATTTTTTCCATTGTTGGAAGTGCGGGAAAGTTGTCATTATAGATAATTTCTAATATAATTATAAATAATTTTTTCATAATAACAACTGAAAAATGATGACTTAAAGACGAATTTTTCATTGTTGCCGGAAAAATTTCATATTTTAAGATTTCTTCATTGTTGAAAACGTGGGAAAATTTGTCACTATATTGTTTTCCATTGTTAAAGGATAGTGACATTTTCACGTTGTTCATATTGTCCATTGTTGAAACGGTATCAAAACTGGTCAATGGAATTTTTTCCATTGTTGAAAGTGCCGGAAAGTTGTCATTATATATAACTTCTAATATAATTATAAATAAATTTTTCATGATAACAATTGAAAAATGATGACTTAAAGACGAATTTTCCATTGTTGCCGGAAAAATTTCATATTTTAAGATTTCTTCATTGTTGAAAGCGTGGGAAAATTTGTCACTGTAATGTTTTCCCTTGTTAAAGGATAAGGACATTTTTACGTTTTAAATATTGTCCATTGTTGAAACGGTATCAATATTTTTCAACGGAATTTTTTCCATTGTTGGAAGTGCGGGAAAGTTGTCATTATAGATAATTTCTAATATAATTATAAATAAATTTTTCATGATAACAATTGAAAAATGATGACTTAAAGACGAATTTTCCATTGTTGCCAGAAAAATTTCATATTTTTATATTTCTTCATTGTTGAAAACGTGGGAAATTTTTTCACTATATTGTTTTCCATTGTTAAAGGATAGTGACATTTTCACGTTTTAAATATTGTCCATTGTTGAAATGGTATCAAAATTAGTCAATGGAATTTTTTCCATTATTGAAAGTGCCTGAAAGTTGTCATTATAGATAATTTCTAATATAATTATAAATAAATTTTTCATGATAACAATTGAAAAATGATGGCTTAAAGACGAATTTTCCATTGTTGCCGGAAAAATTTCATATTTTAAGATTTCTTCATTGTTGAAAGCGTGGGAAAATTTGTCACTGTAATGTTTTCCCTTGTTAAAGGATAAGGACATTTTTACGTTTTAAATATTGTCCACTGTTGAAACGGTATCAATATTTTTCAACGGAATTTTTTCCATTGTTGGAAGTGCGGGAAAGTTGTCATTATAGATAATTTCTAATATAATTATAAATAAATTTTTCATAATAACAACTGAAAAATGATGACTTAAAGACGAATTTCTCATTGCTGCCGGAAAATTTTCATATTTTAAGGTTTCTTCATTGTTGAAAGGGTGGGAAAATTTGTCAGTATATTGTTTACCATTGTTAAAGGATAGTGACATTTTGACGTTTTCAATATTGTACATTGTTGAAACTGTATCAAAATTGGTCAATGGAATTTTTTCCATTGTTGGAAGTGCCAGAAAGTTGTCATTATAGAAAATTTCTTATATAATTATAAATAAATTTTTGATAATAATAATTGAAAAATCATGACTTAAAAACGATTTTTCCATTGTTGCCGGAAAAATTTCATATTTTAAGATTTCTTCAATGTTGAAAGCGTGGGAAAATCTGTCACTATAGTTTTTTCCATTGTTAAAGGATAGTGAAATTTTCACGTTTTAAATATTGACCATTGTTGAAACGGTATCAAAATTGGTCAATGGAATTTTTTCCATTGTTGAAA
This sequence comes from Maratus michaelseni, assembly GCA_963931845.1. NCBI lineage: Eukaryota > Metazoa > Arthropoda > Arachnida > Araneae > Salticidae > Maratus > Maratus michaelseni. The sequence continues at coordinate 406,904 of CAWVPG010000094.1, read as the reverse complement.
GTGCCGGATAGTTGTCATTATATATAATTTCTAATATAATTATAAAAAATATTTTCATGATAACAATTGAAAATTGATGGCTTAAAGACGAATTTACCATTGTTGCCGGAAAAATTTCATATTTTAAGATTTCTTCATTGTTGAAAGCGTGGGAAAATTTATCACTATAATGTTTTCCGTTGTTAAAGGATAGGGACAGTTTTATGTTTTAAATATTGTCCATTGTTCAAACGAAATCAATATTTGTCAACGGAATTTTTTCCATTGTTGGAAGTGCGTGAAAGTTGTCATTATAGATAATTTCTAATATAATTATAAATAAATATTTCATAATAACAATTGAAAAATGATGGCTTAAAGACGAATTTTTATTGTTGCCGGAAAAATTTCATATTTTAAGATTTCTTCATTGTTGAAAACGTGGGAAAATTTGTCACTATATTGTTTTCCATTGTTAAAGGATAGTGACATTTTCACGTTGTTCATATTGTCCATTGTTGAAACGGTATCAAAACTGGTCAATGGAATTTTTTCCATTGTTGAAAGTGCCGGAAAGTTGTCATTATATATAACTTCTAATATAATTATAAATAAATTTTTCATGATAACAATTGAAAAATGATGACTTAAAAACGATTTTTCCATTGTTGCCGGAAAAATTTCATATTTTAAGATTTCTTCATTGTTGAAAGCGTGGGAAAATTCGTCACTATAATTTTTTCCATTGTTAAAGGTTAGGGACATTTTTACGTTTTAAATATTGTTCATTGTTGAAACGGTATCAACATTTGTCAATGGAATTTTTTCCATTGTTGGAAGTGCGGGAAAGTTGTCATTATAGATAATTTCTAATATAATTATAAATAAATTTTTCATGATAACAATTGAAAAATGACGACTTAAAGACGAATTTTCCATTGTTGCCAGAAAAATTTCATATTTTTAGATTTCTTCATTGTTGAAAGCGTGGGAAAATTTGTCACTATAATGTTTTCCATTGTTAAAGGATAGTGAAATTTTCACGTTTTAAATATTGTCCATTGTTGAAACGGTATCAAAATTAGTCAATGGAATTTTTCCATTATTGAAAGTGCCGGAAAGTTGTCAATATAGATAATTTCTAATATAATTATAAATAAATTTTTCATGATAACAATTGAAAAATGTTGACTTAAAGACGAATTTATCATTGTTGCCGGAAAATTTTCATATTTTAGGGTTTCTTCATTGTTGAAAGGGTGGGAAAATTTGTCAGTATATTGTTTACCTTTGATAAAGGATAGTGACATTTTGACGTTTTCAATATTGTACATTGTTGTAACGGTATCAAAATTGGTCAATGGAATTTTTTCCATTGTTGGAAGTGCCAGAAAGTTGTCATTATAGAAAACTTCTTATATAATTATAAATAAATTTTTGATAATAACAATTGAAAAATGATGACTTAAAAACGATTTTTCCATTGTTGCCGGAAAAATTTCATATTTTAAGATTTCTTCACTGTTGAAAGCGTGGGAAAATTCGTCACTATAATTTTTTCCATTGTTAAAGTATAGGGACATTTTCGCGTTTTGAATATTTTCCATTGTTGAAACGGTATCAATATTTGTCAATGGAATTTTTTCCATTGTTGGAAGTGCGGGAAAGTTGTTATTATAGATAATTTCTAATATAATTTTAAATAATTTTTTGATAATAACAATTGAAAAATGATGACTTAAAAACGATTTTTCCATTGTTGCCGGAAAAATTTCATATTTTAAGATTTCTTCATTGTTGAAAGCGTGGGAAAATTCGTCACTATAATTTTTTCCATTGTTAAAGGTTAGGGACATTTTTACGTTTTAAATATTGTTCATTGTTGAAACGGTATCAACATTTGTCAATGGAATTTTTTCCATTGTTGGAAGTGCGGGAAAGTTGTCATTATAGATAATTTCTAATATAATTATAAATAAATTTTTCATGATAACAATTGAAAAATGTTGACTTAAAGACGAATTTTCCATTGTTGCCGGAAAAATTTCATATTTTAAGATTTCTTCATTGTTGAAAGCGTGGGAAAATTTGTCACTATAATGTTTTCCATTGTTAAAGGATAAGGACGTTTTTACGTTTTAAATATTGTCCATTGTTGAAACGGTATCAATATTTTTCAACGGAATTTTTTCCATTGTTGGAAGTGCGGGAATGTTGTCATTATAGATAATTTCTAATATAATTATAAATATTTTTTTCATAATAACAACTGAAAAATGATGACTTAAAAACGATTTTGCCATTGTTGCCGGAAAAATTTCATATTTTAAGATTTCTTCATTGTTGAAAGCGTGGGAAAATTCGTCACTATAATTTTTTCCATTGTTAAAGGTTAGGGACATTTTTACGTTTTAAATATTGTTCATTGTTGAAACGGTATCAACATTTGTCAATGGAATTTTTTCCATTGTTGGAAGTGCGGGAAAGTTGTCATTATAGATAATTTCTAATATAATTATAAATAAATTTTTCATGATAACAATTGAAAAATGTTGACTTAAAGACGAATTTTCCATTGTTGCCGGAAAAATTTCATATTTTAAGATTTCTTCATTGTTGAAAGCGTGGGAAAATTTGTCACTATAATGTTTTCCATTGTTAAAGGATAAGGACGTTTTTACGTTTTAAATATTGTCCATTGTTGAAACGGTATCAATATTTTTCAACGGAATTTTTTCCATTGTTGGAAGTGCGGGAAAGTTGTCATTATAGATAATTTCTAATATAATTATAAATAATTTTTTCATAATAACAACTGAAAAATGATGACTTAAAGACGAATTTTTCATTGTTGCCGGAAAAATTTCATATTTTAAGATTTCTTCATTGTTGAAAACGTGGGAAAATTTGTCACTATATTGTTTTCCATTGTTAAAGGATAGTGACATTTTCACGTTGTTCATATTGTCCATTGTTGAAACGGTATCAAAACTGGTCAATGGAATTTTTTCCATTGTTGGAAGTGCCAGAAAGTTGTCATTATATATAACTTCTAATATAATTATAAATAAATTTTTCATAATAACAATTGAAAAATGATGACTTAAAGACGAATTTTTCATTGTTGCCGGAAAAATTTCATATTTTAAGATTTCTTCATTGTTGAAAACGTGGGAAAATTTGTCACTATATTGTTTTCCATTGTTAAAGGATAGTGACATTTTCACGTTGTTAATATTGTCCATTGTTGAAACGGTATCAAAACTGGTCAATGGAATTTTTTCCATTGTTGAAAGTGCCGGAAAGTTGTCATTATAGATAATTTCTAATATAATTATAAATAAATTTTTCATGATAACAATTGAAAAATGATGACTTAAAGACGAATTTTCCATTGTTGCCGGAAAAATTTCATATTTTAAGATTTCTTCATTGTTGAAAGCGTGGGAAAATTCGTCACTATAATTTTTTCCATTGTTAAAGTATAGGGACATTTTCGCGTTTTGAATATTTTCCATTGTTGAAACGGTATCAAAACTGGTCAATGGAATTTTTTCCATTGTTGGAAGTGCCAGAAAGTTGTCATTATATATAACTTCTAATATAATTATAAATAAATTTTTCATAATAACAATTGAAAAATGATGACTTAAAGACGAATTTCTCATTGTTGCCGGAAAATTTTCATATTTTAAGGTTTCTTCATTGTTGAAAAGGTGGGAAAATTTGTCAGTATATTGTTTGCCATTGTTAAAGGATAGTGACATTTTCACGTTGTTTATATTGTCCATTGTTGAAACGGTATCAAAACTGGTCAATGGAATTTTTTCCATTGTTGGAAGTGCCAGAAAGTTGTCATTATATATAACTTCTAATATAATTATAAATAAATTTTTCATAATAACAATTGAAAAATGATGACTTAAAGACGAATTTTCCATTGTTGCCGGAAAAATTTCATATTTTAAGATTTCTTCATTGTTGAAAGCGTGGCAAAATTTGTCACTATATTGTTTTCCACTGTTAAAGGATAGTGAAATTTTCACGTTTTAAATATTGTCCATTGTTGAAACGGTATCAATATTTTTCAACGGATTTTTTTCCATTGTTGGAAGTGCGGGAAAGTTGTCATTATCGATAATTTCTAATATAATTATAAATAAATTTTTCATGATAACAATTGAAAAATGATGGCTTAAAGACGAATTTTTCATTGTTGCCGGAAAAATTTCATATTTTAAGATTTCTTCATTGTTGAAAGCTTGGGAAAATTCGTCACTATAATTTTTTCCATTGTTAAAGGATAGTGACATTTTCACGTTGCTTATATTGTCCATTGTTGAAACGGTATCAAAACTGGTCAATGGAATTTTTTCCATTGTTGGAAGTGCCAGAAAGTTGTCATTATATATAACTTCTAATATAATTATAAATAAATTTTTCATAATAACAATTGAAAAATGATGACTTAAAGACCAATTTTTCATTGTTGCCGGAAAATTTTCATATTTTCATATTTCTTCATTGTTGAAAGCTTCGAAAAATTTGTCACTATAAATTTTTCCATTGTTAAAGGAGAGGGATAATTTTGCGTTTTAACGATTGTTCATTGTTGAAAGCGTATCAATATTTTTCAATGGAATTTTTTCCATTGTTGGAAGTACGGGAAAGTTGTCATTATAGATAATTTCTAATATAATTATAAATAAATTTTTCATAATAACAACTGAAAAATGATGACTTAAAGACGAATTTCTCATTGTTGCCGGAAAATTTTCATTTTTTAAGGTTTCTTCATTGTTGAAAAGGTGGGAAAATTTGTCAGTATATTGTTTACCATTGTTAAATGATAGTGACATTTTGACGTTTTCAATATTGTACATTGTTGAAACGGTATCAATGTTTTTCAACGGAATTTTTTCCATTGTTGGAAGTACGGGAAAGTTGTCATTATAGATAATTTCTAATATAATTATAAATAAATTTTTGATAATAACAATTGAAAAATGATGACTTAAAAACGATTTTTCCATTGTTGCCGGAAAAATTTCGTATTTTAAGATTTCTTCATTGGTGAAAGCGTGGGAAAATTCGTCACTATAATTTTTTCCATTGTTAAAGGTTAGGGGCATTTTTACGTTTTAAATATTGTTCATTGTTGAAACGGTATCAACATTTGTCAATGGAATTTTTTCCATTGTTGGAAGTGCGGGAAAGTTGTCATTATAGATAATTTCTAATATAATTATAAATAAATTTTTCATGATAACAATTGAAAAATGATGACTTAAAGACGAATTTTCCATTGTTGCCGGAAAAATTTCATATTTTAAGATTTCTTCATTGTTGAAAGCGTGGGAAAATTTGTCACTGTAATGTTTTCCCTTGTTAAAGGATAAGGACATTTTTACGTTTTAAATATTGTCCATTGTTGAAACGGTATCAATATTTTTCAACGGAATTTTTTCCATTGTTGGAAGTGCGGGAAAGTTGTCATTATAGATAATTTCTAATATAATTATAAATAAATTTTTCATGATAACAATTGAAAAATGATGACTTAAAGACGAATTTTCCATTGTTGCCAGAAAAATTTCATATTTTTATATTTCTTCATTGTTGAAAACGTGGGAAATTTTTTCACTATATTGTTTTCCATTGTTAAAGGATAGTGACATTTTCACGTTTTAAATATTGTCCATTGTTGAAACGCTATCAATATTTTTCAACGGAATTTTTTCCATTGTTGGAAGTACGGGAAAGTTGTCATTATAGATAATTTCTAATATAATTATATATAAATTTTTCATAATAACAACTGAAAAATGATGACTTAAAGACGAATTTCTCATTGTTGCCGGAAAATTTTCATATTTTAAGGTTTCTTCATTGTTGAAAAGATGGGAAAATTTGTCAGTATATTGTTTGCCATTGTTAAAGGATAGTGACATTTTCACGTTGTTTATATTGTCCATTGTTGAAACGGTATCAAAACTGGTCAATGGAATTTTTTCCATTGTTGGAAGTGCCAGAAAGTTGTCATTATATATAACTTCTAATATAATTATAAATAAATTTTTCATAATAACAATTGAAAAATGATGACTTAAAGACGAATTTTCCATTGTTGCCGGAAAAATTTCATATTTTAAGATTTCTTCATTGTTGAAAGCGTGGCAAAATTTGTCACTATATTGTTTTCCATTGTTAAAGGATAGTGAAATTTTCACGTTTTAAATATTGTCCATTGTTGAAACGGTATCAAAATTGGTCAATGGAATTTTTTCTATTGTTGAAAGTGTCGGAAAGTTGTCATTATAGATAATTTCTAATATAATTATAAATTTTTCATGATAACAATTGAAAAATGATGGCTTAAAGACGAATTTTCCATTGTTGCCGGAAAAATTTCATATTTTAAGATTTCTTCATTTTTGAAAGCGTGGGAAAATTTGTCACTATAATGTTTTCCATTGTTAAAGGATAGGGACATTTTTACGTTTTAAATATTGTCCATTGTTGAAACGGTATCAATATTTCTCAACGAAATTATTTCCATTGTTGGAAGTGCGGGAAAGTTTTCATTATAGATAATTTCTAATGCAATTATAAATAAATTTTTCATAATAACAACTGAAAAATGATGACTTAAAGACGAATTTTTCATTGTTGCCGGAAAATTTTCATATTTTAAGATTTCTTCATTGTTGAAAGCGTGCGAAAATTTGTCACTATAGTTTTTTCCTTTCTTAAAGGATAGTGAAATTTTCACGTTTTAAATATTGTCCATTGTTGAAACGGTATCAAAATTGGTCATTGGAATTTTTTCCATTGTTGAAAGTGCCGAAAAGTTGTCATTATAGATAATTTCTAATATAATTATAAATAAATTTTTCATGATAACAATTGAAAAATGATGGCTTAAAGACGAATTTTCCATTGTTGCCGGAAAAATTTCATATTTTAAGATTTCTTCATTGTTGAAAGCGTGGGAAAATTTGTCACTATAATGTTTTCCATTGTTAAAGCATAAGGACGTTTTTACGTTTTAAATATTGTCCATTGTTGAAACGGTATCAATATTTTTAAGCGGAATTTTTTCCATTGTTGGAAGTGCGGGAAAGTTGTCATTATAGATAATTTCTAATATAATTATAAATAAATTTTTCATAATAACAACTGAAAAATGATGACTTAAAGACGAATTTTCATTGTTGCCAGAAAATTTTCATATTTTAAGATTTCTTCATTGTTGAAAGCGTGCGAAAATTTGTCACTATAGTTTTTTCCATTGTTAAAGGATAGTGAAATTTTCACGTTTTAAATATTGTCCATTGTTGAAACTCTATCAATATTTTTCAACGGAATTTTTTCCATTGTTGGAAGTACGGGAAAGTTGTCATTATAGATAATTTCTAATATAATTATAAATAAATTTTTCATGATAACAATTGAAAAATGATGGCTTAAAGACGAATTTTCCATTGTTGCCGGAAAAATTTCATATTTTAAGATTTCTTCATTTTTGAAAGCGTGGGAAAATTTGTCACTATAATGTTTTCCATTGTTAAAGGATAAGGACGTTTTTACGTTTTAAATATTGTCCATTGTTGAAACGGTATCAATATTTTTCAACGGATTTTTTTCCATTGTTGGAAGTGCGGGAAAGTTGTCATTATCGATAATTTCTAATATAATTATAAATAAATTTTTCATGATAACAATTGAAAAATGATGGCTTAAAGACGAATTTTTCATTGTTGCCGGAAAAATTTCATATTTTAAGATTTCTTCATTGTTGAAAGCTTGGGAAAATTCGTCACTATAATTTTTTCCATTGTTAAAGGATAGTGACATTTTCACGTTGTTTATATTGTCCATTGTTGAAACGGTATCAAAACTGGTCAATGGAATTTTTTCCATTGTTGGAAGTGCCAGAAAGTTGTCATTATATATAACTTCTAAGATAATTATAAATAAATTTTTCATAATAACAATTGAAAAATGATGACTTAAAGACCAATTTTTCATTGTTGCCGGAAAATTTTCATATTTTCATATTTCTTCATTGTTGAAAGCTTCGAAAAATTTGTCACTATAAATTTTTCCATTGTTAAAGGAGAGGGATAATTTTGCGTTTTAACGATTGTTCATTGTTGAAAGCGTATCAATATTTGTCAATGGAAATTTTTCCATTGTTGGAGGTGCGGGAAAGTTGCAATTATAGTTAACTTCTAATATAATTATAAATAAATTTGTCATAATAAAACTTGGAAAATGATGACTTAAAGTCGATCTTTGATTGTTGCGGGAAAAATTTCTTATTTTAAGATTTCTTCATTGTTGAAAACGTGGGAAAATTTGTCACTATAGTTTTTTCCATTGTGAAAGGATAGTGACATTTTCACGTCTAAAATATTGTCCATTGCTGAAACGGTATCAAAATTGGTCTATGGAATTTTTTCCATTGTTGAAAGTGCCGGAAAGTTGTCATTATAGATAATTTCTAATATAATTATAAATAAATTTTTCATGATAACAATTGAAAAATGATGGCTTAAAGACGAATTTTCCATTGTTGCAAGAAAAATTTCATATTTTAAGATTTCTTCATTGTTGAAAGGTGGGAAAATTTGTCACTATAATGTTTTCCATTGTTAAAGGATAAGGACATTTTTACGTTTTAAATATTGTCCATTGTTGAAACGGTATCAATATTTTTCAACGGAATATTTTCCATTGTTGGAAGTGCGGGAAAGTTGCCATTATAGATAATTTCTAATATAATTATAAATACATTTTTCATAATAACAACTGAAAAATGATGACTTAAAGACGAATTTTTCATTGTTGCCGGAAAATTTTCATATTTTAAGATTTCTTCATTGTTGAAAGCGTGCGAAAATTTGTCACTATAGTTTTTTCCATTGTTAAAGGATAGTGAAATTTTCACGTTTTAAATATTGTCCATTGTTGAAACGGTGTCAAAATTGGTCAATGGACTTTTTTCCATTGTTGAAAGTGCCGGAAAGTTGTCATCTCTATCTCCATAAATGAGTAAGTGTCAGTCTGCCTGCCCGCGGATTTCTATGTAAATTATACCACCTACGACTCAGGAATTTTTGTCATGTGTAGATGTTATCACCGGACAGTATACCTCACGGTCGGAGTTTTAAATTTTAATTTAGATTTTTTAAAAAAAATTAAAACGTGTATATGGAATTTTGGGTTCGAGGCTATTTCAAGCTCCTCCCGTGAAATAGCCTCGGCAACACCATCCGTGGCAACGAAGCAGCCAGCCAATGAGAGCAGGTGCAGCATCCAGGATCTAGCTACAGATTAAAGATATTCCATTACTCTATGGATCTACCTACCAGCGACGATTTATTTACTTTCTGTTCAGTGAAGTGTAAGATGAAATTGGCCTAAACCCAGTGACAGAACTATCTTCATGTGTCTGCAACGCTAATAATATTTCAAAAATAGTTTGAAATATGCAATATATATCATATTAAATTCCCGATAGTTAGTTTTGTCACTGGGGTTTAGGCCTATTTCATCTTACACTTCACTGAACCTTCACTGAACAGAAAGTATATCTTCATGTATCTGCAACGCTTATAATATATAAATAAACTATTTTTGACTGTATTTTTAGTAAGTTTGTTTCATTTTTTAACATTTTTAGTATGAAAATATTCAGTAAATAATTTGTGCAACGCTTATAATATTTTAAAAAACTGTTTTTGACTGTATTTTTAGTTAGTTTGTTTCATTTTTTTAGCATTTTTAGTATGAAAATATTCAGTAAATAATTTGAGTTCTTGGGCGGTTAGGAATCCATTGTGATTTTTTTTTTTACCTCATACTTACAAATTAAATATTTTTGATGGAAACAAACAATTTACATTAAATTTTTGAGTAATTTATTGTTTACAATTTTTTTCCTGTAACTGTTTTGGACTACATTTTTAGTCCCGAGATTGATGAATTCATAACATGCGATAAATTGTTAAGATGTATGTTCTCATTAAGATTTGTTATTGAACTCCATTTAAGAACTATTTTTAACTCCATTTAAGAAGTTTCATTTAAGAACTTTTTTAGTCGCCCAAGAAAAATATTCTTAATGAAACAGATTTTCTGAGCTGTTTCTATATATTCATGATTTTTTTGTTGGGGCGTTTTTGAGTGATGTTTATGATTTAAGAACTTTTTTAGTCGTCCAAGAATCTAATGTTTTCCTTGAACTTTACTTTGAATAAAATGAAAACATTCAGTAAATAATTATTAAATCTTAATCACCTGAGAACGGATTTTTTTTTCCAAATTTGTTTCTTTTGTCACTTTATAGAATGCATACTTTGCGACGATCGGCCGGTAGCATCCAACCACCACCACCATCCATAAATATCATATAATACAATTCTAATACCGTGCAAGCGCCCCCCCTGGTTATTTTACGATTTTCCGTCGCATTTAGGGGGGCGGATTAACGAGATTTGACGGTAATTATTAAATTGTTTTGATGAACTGATTATAAATTCCCAGTCCGTGAAATATTTATGATGTGCATTTTGTGACATGAGTTTCATAAGAATCACTCACATATAGGACAAAATTAGCACTCACCAATCTGCAAGTAATACTAAAAATTTGTCGATTGACTGTTTTGCCACCACTGGCCATCTTAATAGTCACACTCGCCAATTGTGATGATTGATTGAAAAAAGATTTTTCACCCCTGCTGTCGTTTGATTATTTTCAAAACCATTTGGTACATTTCACAATTACCCCCCCCCCCAAATCATTTGACAAATTGTTATTTTTTTTAAAGCTATTTGCCGATATTTGCATTCCCCTCCTCACCCCCCCGAGACCATTTCATGATTTTTGAGATTTTTTTCAACTATTAATTGATCAATTTTGTGATTTTCCGTTTTCTCACATTATGAGTTTCATCAGAAAGTAAAACAATAAATATGAATGATTTGCGGAGCTGTTTCAAAATAATTATAAAGAATAAGTCTTTAAAAGTGTAAAATCAATGTTATTTCTGGCCGAGTTTTTTTTTAAATAATTATAAACCATTTTAATTTGTAAGCATGTTGTAAAAAAAATCACCATTTGTGACAAATTTTGTGTTTTATAAGAATCGCCGAAGAACGGACATGCAAATTTATGTTGTCATCGCACTCTTTATAATTATTTTTGTTGAGGGTTTTTGGGCGATGTGATTGAATTTTTGATAGAAACAGCTCCACAAATCATTCATATTTACTTAATGTTTTAACTTGCTGATAAAACTCATAATATGTGAGAAAACAGGGATTTTTTTTTTAACTTCATATTTACAAATTAAATTGTGGAAGACAGAATAGGTTTGTTTGTGTAGAGGTTTGTGTGTGTGCTGTTTTTAATAAAGACAGTTGCATTTTTCCCGTGACCCTTTCACGAAAGTTTTTTCTGTGAACCTTTCACAAAATCTGCATTTTTTCCACAATCCTTTGACGAATTTCGTATTTTTTCTGCGATCCTTCGATGAAATTCAAGTTTTTCCTGCAATCATTTGACGAAATTTGCTTTTTTTGTGATCCTTTAACGAAATTCGTGTTTTTCCACATACTTGTGTGTCGAGATTCATGTTTTTTCAGTGATCGTACGACGAAATTCGTGTTTTTTTTGTTCAGCGATCCTTTGACGAAATTCACATTTTTCCTGTGATCCTTTGGCAAAATTTGCGATTTCTCCGCAATCCTTTGATGAAATTCGCATTTTCCATGATCCTTTGATGAAATTTGCTTTTTTAATGATCGTTTGATAATATTCGTGTTTTCTCTGCTGCCTTTTGACGAGATTCATGTTTTTTTAGCGATCCTTTTACGAAATTCATGTTTTTTCAGCGATTATTTGATAAAATTCGCGTTTTTCTTGCGAACCTTTGACGAAATTTGCGTTTGCCAGCGATTCTTTGATAAAATATGCTTTTTTCTATTATGATAGGGAAAAGCGGATTAGGATAGGTAGATAGGGAAACCTCATTATCAGATCGGGACATTAGATGTAATTAAGAAACATTTGTATATTTGTAATAATTAGCGAAAATGGCGAGATAAAGGGGGTGGGGTGGGAACGACTTTTTATTAAATATCACATTTATTCTACATCAACTTCCTCTCACCACCAGAGGGTGCTTTGCTATCTCTGTTTCTATGGGCTGGATCACAACGGGGTATGGCTCTTTCCACCCGACATCAATAGAGCTTACTGATTTTAGTTTGGATTTTCACCACAGGGGGCGCTTTCGTATCTTTGGTTCTATGGGCTGGATCATGACGGGGTATGCCTCATTCGACTCGACATCGATAACCTTAATGAATTCAGTTATGTTCGTATAGAACATATTGTGCTCCCTGGTGGTGGAAGGTGTAACTAAAGGATTTTGCAGCTAACTCGGGTTCTATGGGTCACATCACGACACGGTTTGGCTCATTCGACACAACATCAATAGAGCTTACCTATTTTAGTTCTGAATTTCACCTCCAAGGGGTGCTTTCCTATCTCTGTTTCTATGGGCTGGATCACAATGGGGTATGGCTCTTTCCACTTGACATCGATAGAGCTGACTGATTTTAGTTCAGTTTTTCACCACAAAGGGTGCTTTCCTATATCTGGTTCTATAGGCTGGATCACGACGGGGTATGGCTCATTCGACTCTACATAGATAGAGCTTTTCGATTTTCACCAACAGGTGTGCTTTTCTATCTCTGGTTCTATGGGCTGGATCATGAAGGGGTATGGCTCTTTCGACTCGACTTAGAGTAATATATGGGAGTGTGTATGGCACCCCCAGTGTTTGCTGTCTAAGGTAGTGGGGCCCCCAACATTAGATTTGCTTAATAATAAAAAATGTTCAACACTGATTTCAGGTACATTTAAGGTTGTGTTGGCACGGGCAACGCCGGGCGGGTAAGCTAGTTATAGATAATTTCTAATATAATTATAAATAAATTTTTCATGATAACAATTGAAAAATGATGGCTTAAAGACGAATTTTCCATTGTTGCCGGAAAAATTTCATATTTTAAGATTTCTTCATTGTTGAAAGGGTGGGAAAATTTGTCACTATAATTTTTTCCATTGTTAAAGGATAGTGACATTTTGACGTTTGCAATATTGTACATTGTTGAAACGGTATCAAAATTGGTCAATGGAATTTTTTCCATTGTTGGAAGTGCCAGAAAGTTGTCATTATAGATAACTTCTAATATAATTATAAATAAAATTTTGATAATAACAATTGAAAAATGATGACTTAAAGACGAATTTTCCATTGTTGCCGGAAAAATTTCATATTTTAAGATTTCTTCATTGTTGAAAGCGTGGGAAAATTTGTCACTATAATTTTTTCCATTGTTAAAGGTTAGGGACATTTTTACGTTTTAAATATTGTTCATTGTTGAAACGGTATCAACATTTGTCAATGGAATTTTTTCCATTGTTGGAAGTGCGGGAAAGTTGTCATTATAGATAATTTCTAATATAATTATAAATATATTTTTCATGATAACAATTGAAAAATGATGACTTAAAGACGAATTTTCCATTGTTGCCAGAAAAATTTCATATTTTAAGATTTCTTCACTGTTGAAAACGTGGGAAAATTTGTCACTATATTGTTTTCCATTGTTAAAGGATAGTGAAATTTACACGTTTTAAATATTGTCCATTGTTGAAACGGTATCAAAATTGGTCAATGGAATTTTTTCCATTGTTGAAAGTGTCGGAAAGTTGTCATTATAGATAATTTCTAATATAATTATAAATAAATGTTTCATGATAACAATTGAAAAATGATGGCTTAAAGACGAATTTTCTATTGTTGCCGGAAAAATTTCATATTTTAAGATTTCCTCATTGTAGAAAGCGTGGGAAAATTTGTCACTATAATGTTTTCCATTGCTAAAGGATAAGGACGTTTTTACGTTTTAAAAATTGTCCATTGTTGAAACGGTATCAATATTTTTCAACGGAATTTTTTCCATTCTTGGAAGTGCGGGAAAGTTGTCATTATAGATAATTTCTAATATAATTATAAATAAATTTTTCATAATAACAACTAAAAAATGATGACTTAAAGACGAATTTCTTATTGTTGCCGGAAAATTTTCATATTTTAAGGTTTCTTCATTGTTGAAAGGGTGGGAAAATTTGTCAGTATATTGTTTACCTTTGATAAAGGATAGTGACATTTTGACGTTTTCAATATTGTACATTGTTGAAACGGTATCAAAATTGGTCAATGGAATTTTTTCCATTGTTGGAAGTGCCAGAAAGTTGTCATTATAGAAAACTTCTTATATAATTATAAATAAATTTTTGATAATAACAATTGAAAAATGATGACTTAAAAACGATTTTTCCATTGTTGCCAGAAAAATTTCATATTTTAAGATTTCTTCATTGTTGAAAGCGTGGGAAAATTCGTCACTATAATTTTTTCCATTGTTAAAGGTTAGGGACATTTTTACGTTTTAAATATTGTTCATTGTTGAAACGGTATCAACATTTGTCAATGGAATTTTTTCCATTGTTGAAAGTGCGGGAAAGTTGTCATTATAGATAATTTCTAATATAATTATAAATAAATTTTTCATGATAACAATTGAAAAATGTTGACTTAAAAACGAATTTTCCATTGTTGCCGGAAAAATTTGATATTTTAAGATTTCTTCATTGTTGAAAGCGTGGGAAAATTTGTCACTATAATGTTTTCCATTGTTAAAGGATAGTGACATTTTCACGTTGTTCATATTGTTCATTGTTGAAACGGTATCAAAACTGGTCAATGGAATTTTTTCCATTGTTGGAAGTGCCAGAAAGTTGTCATTATATATAACTTCTAATATAATTATAAATAAATTTTTCATAATAACAATTGAAAAATGATGACTTAAAGACGAATTTTTCATTGTTGCCGGAAAATTTTCATATTTTAAGATTTCTTCATTGTTGAAAGCGTGGCAAAATTTGTCACTATACTGTTTTCCATTGTTAAAGGATAGTGAAATTTTCACGTTTTAAATATTGTCCATTGTTGAAACGGTATCAAAATTGGTCAATGGAATTTTTTCCATTGTTGAAAGTGCCGGAAAGTTGTCATTATAGATAATTTCTAATATAATTATAAATAAATTTTACATGATAACAACTGAAAAATGATGACTTAAAGACGAATTTTTCATTGTTGCCGGAAAATTTTCATATTTTAAGATTTCTTCATTGTTGAAAGCGTGCGAAAATTTGTCACTATAGTTTTCTCCATTGTTAAAGGATAGTGAAATTTTCACGTTTTAAATATTGTCCATTGTTGAAATGGTATCAAAATTAGTCAATGGAATTTTTTCCATTATTGAAAGTGCCTGAAAGTTGTCATTATAGATAATTTCTAATATAATTATAAATAAATTTTTCATGATAACAATTGAAAAATGATGGCTTAAAGACGAATTTTCCATTGTTGCCGGAAAAATTTCATATTTTAAGATTTCTTCATTGTTGAAAGCGTGGGAAAATTTGTCACTGTAATGTTTTCCCTTGTTAAAGGATAAGGACATTTTTACGTTTTAAATATTGTCCACTGTTGAAACGGTATCAATATTTTTCAACGGAATTTTTTCCATTGTTGGAAGTGCGGGAAAGTTGTCATTATAGATAATTTCTAATATAATTATAAATAAATTTTTCATAATAACAACTGAAAAATGATGACTTAAAGACGAATTTCTCATTGCTGCCGGAAAATTTTCATATTTTAAGGTTTCTTCATTGTTGAAAGGGTGGGAAAATTTGTCAGTATATTGTTTACCATTGTTAAAGGATAGTGACATTTTGACGTTTTCAATATTGTACATTGTTGAAACTGTATCAAAATTGGTCAATGGAATTTTTTCCATTGTTGGAAGTGCCAGAAAGTTGTCATTATAGAAAATTTCTTATATAATTATAAATAAATTTTTGATAATAATAATTGAAAAATCATGACTTAAAAACGATTTTTCCATTGTTGCCGGAAAAATTTCATATTTTAAGATTTCTTCAATGTTGAAAGCGTGGGAAAATTTGTCACTATAGTTTTTTCCATTGTTAAAGGATAGTGAAATTTTCACGTTTTAAATATTGACCATTGTTGAAACGGTATCAAAATTGGTCAATGGAATTTTTTCCATTGTTGAAAGTGCCGGATAGTTGTCATTATATATAATTTCTAATATAATTATAAAAAATATTTTCATGATAACAATTGAAAATTGATGGCTTAAAGACGAATTTACCATTGTTGCCGGAAAAATTTCATATTTTAAGATTTCTTCATTGTTGAAAGCGTGGGAAAATTCGTCACTATAATTTTTTCCATTGTTAAAGGTTAGGGACATTTTTACGTTTTAAATATTGTTCATTGTTGAAACGGTATCAACATTTGTCAATGGAATTTTTTCCATTGTTGGAAGTGCGGGAAAGTTGTCATTATAGATAATTTCTAATATAATTATAAATAAATTTTTCATGATAACAATTGAAAAATGACGACTTAAAGACGAATTTTCCATTGTTGCCAGAAAAATTTCATATTTTTAGATTTCTTCATTGTTGAAAGCGTGGGAAAATTTGTCACTATAATGTTTTCCATTGTTAAAGGATAGTGACATTTTCACGTTGTTCATATTGTCCATTGTTGAAACGGTATCAAAACTGGTCAATGGAATTTTTTCCATTGTTGGAAGTGCCAGAAAGTTGTCATTATATATAACTTCTAATATAATTATAAATAAATTTTTCATAATAACAATTGAAAAATGATGGCTTAAAGACGAATTTTTCATTGTTGTCGGAAAATTTTCATATTTTAAGATTTCTTCATTGTTGAAAGCGTGCGAAAATTTGTCACTATAGCTTTCTCCATTGTTAAAGGATAGTGAAATTTTCACGTTTTAAATATTGTCCATTGTTGAAACGGTATCAAAATTAGTCAATGGAATTTTTCCATTATTGAAAGTGCCGGAAAGTTGTCAATATAGATAATTTCTAATATAATTATAAATAAATTTTTCATGATAACAATTGAAAAATGTTGACTTAAAGACGAATTTATCATTGTTGCCGGAAAATTTTCATATTTTAGGGTTTCTTCATTGTTGAAAGGGTGGGAAAATTTGTCAGTATATTGTTTACCTTTGATAAAGGATAGTGACATTTTGACGTTTTCAATATTGTACATTGTTGTAACGGTATCAAAATTGGTCAATGGAATTTTTTCCATTGTTGGAAGTGCCAGAAAGTTGTCATTATAGAAAACTTCTTATATAATTATAAATAAATTTTTGATAATAACAATTGAAAAATGATGACTTAAAAACTATTTTTCCATTGTTGCCGGAAAAATTTCATATTTTAAGATTTCTTCATTGTTGAAAGCGTGGGAAAATTCGTCACTATAATTTTTTCCATTGTTAAAGTATAGGGACATTTTCGCGTTTTGAATATTTTCCATTGTTGAAACGGTATCAATATTTGTCAATGGAATTTTTTCCATTGTTGGAAGTGCGGGAAAGTTGTTATTATAGATAATTTCTAATATAATTTTAAATAATTTTTTGATAATAACAATTGAAAAATGATGACTTAAAAACGATTTTTCCATTGTTGCCGGAAAAATTTCATATTTTAAGATTTCTTCATTGTTGAAAGCGTGGGAAAATTCGTCACTATAATTTTTTCCATTGTTAAAGGTTAGGGACATTTTTACGTTTTAAATATTGTTCATTGTTGAAACGGTATCAACATTTGTCAATGGAATTTTTTCCATTGTTGGAAGTGCGGGAAAGTTGTCATTATAGATAATTTCTAATATAATTATAAATAAATTTTTCATGATAACAATTGAAAAATGTTGACTTAAAGACGAATTTTCCATTGTTGCCGGAAAAATTTCATATTTTAAGATTTCTTCATTGTTGAAAGCGTGGGAAAATTTGTCACTATAATGTTTTCCATTGTTAAAGGATAAGGACGTTTTTACGTTTTAAATATTGTCCATTGTTGAAACGGTATCAATATTTTTCAACGGAATTTTTTCCATTCTTGGAAGTGCGGGAATGTTGTCATTATAGATAATTTCTAATATAATTATAAATATTTTTTTCATAATAACAACTGAAAAATGATGACTTAAAAACGATTTTTCCATTGTTGCCGGAAAAATTTCATATTTTAAGATTTCTTCATTGTTGAAAGCGTGGGAAAATTCGTCACTATAATTTTTTCCATTGTTAAAGGTTAGGGACATTTTTACGTTTTAAATATTGTTCATTGTTGAAACGGTATCAACATTTGTCAATGGAATTTTTTCCATTGTTGGAAGTGCGGGAAAGTTGTCATTATAGATAATTTCTAATATAATTATAAATAAATTTTTCATGATAACAATTGAAAAATGTTGACTTAAAGACGAATTTTCCATTGTTGCCGGAAAAATTTCATATTTTAAGATTTCTTCATTTTTGAAAGCGTGGGAAAATTTGTCACTATAATGTTTTCCATTGTTAAAGGATAAGGACGTTTTTACGTTTTAAATATTGTCCATTGTTGAAACGGTATCAATATTTTTCAACGGAATTTTTTCCATTGTTGGAAGTGCGGGAAAGTTGTCATTATAGATAATTTCTAATATAATTATAAATAATTTTTTCATAATAACAACTGAAAAATGATGACTTAAAGACGAATTTTTCATTGTTGCCGGAAAAATTTCATATTTTAAGATTTCTTCATTGTTGAAAACGTGGGAAAATTTGTCACTATATTGTTTTCCATTGTTAAAGTATAGTGACATTTTCACGTTGTTCATATTGTCCATTGTTGAAACGGTATCAAAACTGGTCAATGGAATTTTTTCCATTGTTGGAAGTGCCAGAAAGTTGTCATTATATATAACTTCTAATATAATTATAAATAAATTTTTCATAATAACAATTGAAAAATGATGACTTAAAGACGAATTTTTCATTGTTGCCGGAAAAATTTCATATTTTAAGATTTCTTCATTGTTGAAAACGTGGGAAAATTTGTCACTATATTGTTTTCCATTGTTAAAGGATAGTGACATTTTCACGTTGTTAATATTGTCCATTGTTGAAACGGTATCAAAACTGGTCAATGGAATTTTTTCCATTGTTGAAAGTGCCGGAAAGTTGTCATTATAGATAATTTCTAATATAATTATAAATAAATTTTTCATGATAACAATTGAAAAATGATGACTTAAAGACGAATTTTCCATTGTTGCCGGAAAAATTTCATATTTTAAGATTTCTTCATTGTTGAAAGCGTGGGAAAATTCGTCACTATAATTTTTTCCATTGTTAAAGTATAGGGACATTTTCGCGTTTTGAATATTTTCCATTGTTGAAACGGTATCAAAACTGGTCAATGGAATTTTTTCCATTGTTGGAAGTGCCAGAAAGTTGTCATTATATATAACTTCTAATATAATTATAAATAAATTTTTCATAATAACAATTGAAAAATGATGACTTAAAGACGAATTTCTCATTGTTGCCGGAAAATTTTCATATTTTAAGGTTTCTTCATTGTTGAAAAGGTGGGAAAATTTGTCAGTATATTGTTTGCCATTGTTAAAGGATAGTGACATTTTCACGTTGTTTATATTGTCCATTGTTGAAACGGTATCAAAACTGGTCAACGGAATTTTTTCCATTGTTGGAAGTGCCAGAAAGTTGTCACTATATATAACTTCTAATATAATTATAAATAAATTTTTCATAATAACAATTGAAAAATGATGACTTAAAGACGAATTTTCCATTGTTGCCGGAAAAATTTCATATTTTAAGATTTCTTCATTGTTGAAAGCGTGGCAAAATTTGTCACTATATTGTTTTCCACTGTTAAAGGATAGTGAAATTTTCACGTTTTAAATATTGTCCATTGTTGAAACGGTATCAAAATTGGTCAATGGAATTTTTTCTATTGTTGAAAGTGTCGGAAAGTTGTCATTATAGATAATTTCTAATATAATTATAAATAAATTTTTCATGATAACAATTGAAAAATGATGGCTTAAAGACGAATTTTCCATTGTTGCCGGAAAAATTTCATATTTTAAGATTTCTTCATTTTTGAAAGCGTGGGAAAATTTGTCACTAAAATGTTTTCCATTGTTAAAGGATAAGGACGTTTTTACGTTTTAAATATTGTCCATTGTTGAAACGGTATCAATATTTTTCAACGGATTTTTTTCCATTGTTGGAAGTGCGGGAAAGTTGTCATTATCGATAATTTCTAATATAATTATAAATAAATTTTTCATGATAACAATTGAAAAATGATGGCTTAAAGACGAATTTTTCATTGTTGCCGGAAAAATTTCATATTTTAAGATTTCTTCATTGTTGAAAGCTTGGGAAAATTCGTCACTATAATTTTTTCCATTGTTAAAGGATAGTGACATTTTCACGTTGCTTATATTGTCCATTGTTGAAACGGTATCAAAACTGGTCAATGGAATTTTTTCCATTGTTGGAAGTGCCAGAAAGTTGTCATTATATATAACTTCTAATATAATTATAAATAAATTTTTCATAATAACAATTGAAAAATGATGACTTAAAGACCAATTTCTCATTGTTGCCGGAAAATTTTCATTTTTTAAGGTTTCTTCATTGTTGAAAAGGTGGGAAAATTTGTCAGTATATTGTTTACCATTGTTAAATGATAGTGACATTTTGACGTTTTCAATATTGTACATTGTTGAAACGGTATCAATGTTTTTCAACGGAATTTTTTCCATTGTTGGAAGTACGGGAAAGTTGTCATTATAGATAATTTCTAATATAATTATAAATAAATTTTTGATAATAACAATTGAAAAATGATGACTTAAAAACGATTTTTCCATTGTTGCCGGAAAAATTTCGTATTTTAAGATTTCTTCATTGGTGAAAGCGTGGGAAAATTCGTCACTATAATTTTTTCCATTGTTAAAGGTTAGGGGCATTTTTACGTTTTAAATATTGTTCATTGTTGAAACGGTATCAACATTTGTCAATGGAATTTTTTCCATTGTTGGAAGTGCGGGAAAGTTGTCATTATAGATAATTTCTAATATAATTATAAATAAATTTTTCATGATAACAATTGAAAAATGATGACTTAAAGACGAATTTTCCATTGTTGCCGGAAAAATTTCATATTTTAAGATTTCTTCATTGTTGAAAGCGTGGGAAAATTTGTCACTGTAATGTTTTCCCTTGTTAAAGGATAAGGACATTTTTACGTTTTAAATATTGTCCATTGTTGAAACGGTATCAATATTTTTCAACGGAATTTTTTCCATTGTTGGAAGTGCGGGAAAGTTGTCATTATAGATAATTTCTAATATAATTATAAATAAATTTTTCATGATAACAATTGAAAAATGATGACTTAAAGACGAATTTTCCATTGTTGCCAGAAAAATTTCATATTTTTAGATTTCTTCATTGTTGAAAACGTGGGAAATTTTTTCACTATATTGTTTTCCATTGTTAAAGGATAGTGACATTTTCACTTTTTAAATATTGTCCATTGTTGAAACGCTATCAATATTTTTCAACGGAATTTTTTCCATTGTTGGAAGTACGGGAAAGTTGTCATTATAGATAATTTCTAATATAATTATATATAAATTTTTCATAATAACAACTGAAAAATGATGACTTAAAGACGAATTTCTCATTGTTGCCGGAAAATTTTCATATTTTAAGGTTTCTTCATTGTTGAAAAGATGGGAAAATTTGTCAGTATATTGTTTGCCATTGTTAAAGGATAGTGACATTTTCACGTTGTTTATATTGTCCATTGTTGAAACGGTATCAAAACTGGTCAATGGAATTTTTTCCATTGTTGGAAGTGCCAGAAAGTTGTCATTATATATAACTTCTAATATAATTATAAATAAATTTTTCATAATAACAATTGAAAAATGATGACTTAAAGACGAATTTTCCATTGTTGCCGGAAAAATTTCATATTTTAAGATTTCTTCATTGTTGAAAGCGTGGCAAAATTTGTCACTATATTGTTTTCCATTGTTAAAGGATAGTGAAATTTTCACGTTTTAAATATTGTCCATTGTTGAAACGGTATCAAAATTGGTCAATGGAATTTTTTCTATTGTTGAAAGTGTCGGAAAGTTGTCATTATAGATAATTTCTAATATAATTATAAATAAATTTTTCATGATAACAATTGAAAAATGATGGCTTAAAGACGAATTTTCCATTGTTGCCGGAAAAATTTCATATTTTAAGATTTCTTCATTGTTGAAAGCGTGGGAAAATTTGTCACTATAATGTTTTCCATTGTTAAAGCATAAGGACGTTTTTACGTTTTAAATATTGTCCATTGTTGAAACGGTATCAATATTTTTAAGCGGAATTTTTTCCATTGTTGGAAGTGCGGGAAAGTTGTCATTATAGATAATTTCTAATATAATTATAAATAAATTTTTCATAATAACAACTGAAAAATGATGACTTAAAGACGAATTTTCATTGTTGCCAGAAAATTTTCATATTTTAAGATTTCTTCATTGTTGAAAGCGTGCGAAAATTTGTCACTATAGTTTTTTCCATTGTTAAAGGATAGTGAAATTTTCACGTTTTAAATATTGTCCATTGTTGAAACTCTATCAATATTTTTCAACGGAATTTTTTCCATTGTTGGAAGTACGGGAAAGTTGTCATTATAGATAATTTCTAATATAATTATAAATAAATTTTTCATGATAACAATTGAAAAATGATGGCTTAAAGACGAATTTTCCATTGTTGCCGGAAAAATTTCATATTTTAAGATTTCTTCATTTTTGAAAGCGTCGGAAAATTTGTCACTATAATGTTTTCCATTGTTAAAGGATAAGGACGTTTTTACGTTTTAAATATTGTCCATTGTTGAAACGGTATCAATATTTTTCAACGGATTTTTTTCCATTGTTGGAAGTGCGGGAAAGTTGTCATTATCGATAATTTCTAATATAATTATAAATAAATTTTTCATGATAACAATTGAAAAATGATGGCTTAAAGACGAATTTTTCATTGTTGCCGGAAAAATTTCATATTTTAAGATTTCTTCATTGTTGAAAGCGTGGGAAAATTTGTCACTGTAATGTTTTCCCTTGTTAAAGGATAAGGACATTTTTACGTTTTAAATATTGTCCATTGTTGAAACGGTATCAATATTTTTCAACGGAATTTTTTCCATTGTTGGAAGTGCGGGAAAGTTGTCATTATAGATAATTTCTAATATAATTATAAATAAATTTTTCATGATAACAATTGAAAAATGATGACTTAAAGACGAATTTTCCATTGTTGCCAGAAAAATTTCATATTTTTAGATTTCTTCATTGTTGAAAACGTGGGAAATTTTTTCACTATATTGTTTTCCATTGTTAAAGGATAGTGACATTTTCACGTTTTAAATATTGTCCATTGTTGAAACGCTATCAATATTTTTCAACGGAATTTTTTCCATTGTTGGAAGTACGGGAAAGTTGTCATTATAGATAATTTCTAATATAATTATATATAAATTTTTCATAATAACAACTGAAAAATGATGACTTAAAGACGAATTTCTCATTGTTGCCGGAAAATTTTCATATTTTAAGGTTTCTTCATTGTTGAAAAGATGGGAAAATTTGTCAGTATATTGTTTGCCATTGTTAAAGGATAGTGACATTTTCACGTTGTTTATATTGTCCATTGTTGAAACGGTATCAAAACTGGTCAATGGAATTTTTTCCATTGTTGGAAGTGCCAGAAAGTTGTCATTATATATAACTTCTAATATAATTATAAATAAATTTTTCATAATAACAATTGAAAAATGATGACTTAAAGACGAATTTTCCATTGTTGCCGGAAAAATTTCATATTTTAAGATTTCTTCATTGTTGAAAGCGTGGCAAAATTTGTCACTATATTGTTTTCCATTGTTAAAGGATAGTGAAATTTTCACGTTTTAAATATTGTCCATTGTTGAAACGGTATCAAAATTGGTCAATGGAATTTTTTCTATTGTTGAAAGTGTCGGAAAGTTGTCATTATAGATAATTTCTAATATAATTATAAATAAATTTTTCATGATAACAATTGAAAAATGATGGCTTAAAGACGAATTTTCCATTGTTGCCGGAAAAATTTCATATTTTAAGATTTCTTCATTGTTGAAAGCGTGGGAAAATTTGTCACTATAATGTTTTCCATTGTTAAAGCATAAGGACGTTTTTACGTTTTAAATATTGTCCATTGTTGAAACGGTATAAATATTTTTAAGCGGAATTTTTTCCATTGTTGGAAGTGCGGGAAAGTTGTCATTATAGATAATTTCTAATATAATTATAAATAAATTTTTCATAATAACAACTGAAAAATGATGACTTAAAGACGAATTTTCATTGTTGCCAGAAAATTTTCATATTTTAAGATTTCTTCATTGTTGAAAGCGTGCGAAAATTTGTCACTATAGTTTTTTCCATTGTTAAAGGATAGTGAAATTTTCACGTTTTAAATATTGTCCATTGTTGAAACTCTATCAATATTTTTCAACGGAATTTTTTCCATTGTTGGAAGTACGGGAAAGTTGTCATTATAGATAATTTCTAATATAATTATAAATAAATTTTTCATGATAACAATTGAAAAATGATGGCTTAAAGACGAATTTTCCATTGTTGCCGGAAAAATTTCATATTTTAAGATTTCTTCATTTTTGAAAGCGTCGGAAAATTTGTCACTATAATGTTTTCCATTGTTAAAGGATAAGGACGTTTTTACGTTTTAAATATTGTCCATTGTTGAAACGGTATCAATATTTTTCAACGGATTTTTTTCCATTGTTGGAAGTGCGGGAAAGTTGTCATTATCGATAATTTCTAATATAATTATAAATAAATTTTTCATGATAACAATTGAAAAATGATGGCTTAAAGACGAATTTTTCATTGTTGCCGGAAAAATTTCATATTTTAAGATTTCTTCATTGTTGAAAGCTTGGGAAAATTCGTCACTATAATTTTTTCCATTGTTAAAGGATAGTGACATTTTCACGTTGCTTATATTGTCCATTGTTGAAACGGTATCAAAACTGGTCAATGGAATTTTTTCCATTGTTGGAAGTGCCAGAAAGTTGTCATTATATATAACTTCTAATATAATTATAAATAAATTTTTCATAATAACAATTGAAAAATGATGACTTAAAGACCAATTTTTCATTGTTGCCGGAAAATTTTCATATTTTCATATTTCTTCATTGTTGAAAGCTTCGAAAAATTTGTCACTATAAATTTTTCCATTGTTAAAGGAGAGGGATAATTTTGCGTTTTAACGATTGTTCATTGTTGAAAGCGTATCAATATTTGTCAATGGAAATTTTTCCATTGTTGGAGGTGCGGGAAAGTTGCAATTATAGTTAACTTCTAATATAATTATAAATAAATTTGTCATAATAAAACTTGGAAAATGATGACTTAAAGTCGATCTTTGATTGTTGCGGGAAAAATTTCTTATTTTAAGATTTCTTCATTGTTGAAAACGTGGGAAAATTTGTCACTATAGTTTTTTCCATTGTGAAAGGATAGTGACATTTTCACGTCTAAAATATTGTCCATTGTTGAAACGGTATCAAAATTGGTCTATGGAATTTTTTCCATTGTTGAAAGTGCCGGAAAGTTGTCATTATAGATAATTTCTAATATAATTATAAATAAATTTTTCATGATAACAATTGAAAAATGATGGCTTAAAGACGAATTTTCCATTGTTGCAAGAAAAATTTCATATTTTAAGATTTCTTCATTGTTGAAAGGTGGGAAAATTTGTCACTATAATGTTTTCCATTGTTAAAGGATAAGGACATTTTTACGTTTTAAATATTGTCCATTGTTGAAACGGTATCAATATTTTTCAACGGAATATTTTCCATTGTTGGAAGTGCGGGAAAGTTGCCATTATAGATAATTTCTAATATAATTATAAATACATTTTTCATAATAACAACTGAAAAATGATGACTTAAAGACGAATTTTTCATTGTTGCCGGAAAATTTTCATATTTTAAGATTTCTTCATTGTTGAAAGCGTGCGAAAATTTGTCACTATAGTTTTTTCCATTGTTAAAGGATAGTGAAATTTTCACGTTTTAAATATTGTCCATTGTTGAAACGGTGTCAAAATTGGTCAATGGACTTTTTTCCATTGTTGAAAGTGCCGGAAAGTTGTCATCTCTATCTCTATAAATGAGTAAGTGTCAGTCTGCCTGCCCGCGGATTTCTATGTAAATTATACCACCTACGACTCAGGAATTTTTGTCATGTGTAGATGTTATCACCGGACAGTATACCTCACGTTCGGAGTTTTAAATTTTAATTTAGATTTTTTTAAAAAAATTAAAACGTGTATATGGAATTTTGGGTTCGAGGCTATTTCAAGCTCCTCCCGTGAAATAGCCTCGGCAACACCATCCGTGGCAACGAAGCAGCCAGCCAATGAGAGCAGGTGCAGCATCCAGGATCTAGCTACAGATTAAAGATATTCCATTACTCTATGGATCTACCTACCAGCGACGATTTATTTACTTTCTGTTCAGTGAAGTGTAAGATGAAATTGGCCTAAACCCAGTGACAGAACTATCTTCATGTGTCTGCAACGCTAATAATATTTCAAAAATAGTTTGAAATATGCAATATATATCATATTAAATTCCCGATAGTTAGTTTTGTCACTGGGGTTTAGGCCTATTTCATCTTACACTTCACTGAACCTTCACTGAACAGAAAGTATATCTTCATGTATCTGCAACGCTTATAATATATAAATAAACTATTTTTGACTGTATTTTTAGTAAGTTTGTTTCATTTTTTAACATTTTTAGTATGAAAATATTCAGTAAATAATTTGTGCAACGCTTATAATATTTTAAAAAACTGTTTTTGACTGTATTTTTAGTTAGTTTGTTTCATTTTTTTAGCATTTTTAGTATGAAAATATTCAGTAAATAATTTGAGTTCTTGGGCGGTTAGGAATCCATTGTGATTTTTTTTTTTACCTCATACTTACAAATTAAATATTTTTGATGGAAACAAACAATTTACATTAAATTTTTGAGTAATTTATTGTTTACAATTTTTTTCCTGTAACTGTTTTGGACTACATTTTTAGTCCCGAGATTGATGAATTCATAACATGCGATAAATTGTTAAGATGTATGTTCTCATTAAGATTTGTTATTGAACTCCATTTAAGAACTATTTTTAACTCCATTTAAGAAGTTTCATTTAAGAACTTTTTTAGTCGCCCAAGAAAAATATTCTTAATGAAACAGATTTTCTGAGCTGTTTCTATATATTCATGATTTTTTTGTTGGGGCGTTTTTGAGTGATGTTTATGATTTAAGAACTTTTTTAGTCGTCCAAGAATCTAATGTTTTCCTTGAACTTTACTTTGAATAAAATGAAAACATTCAGTAAATAATTATTAAATCTTAATCACCTGAGAACGGATTTTTTTTTCCAAATTTGTTTCTTTTGTCACTTTATAGAATGCATACTTTGCGACGATCGGCCGGTAGCATCCAACCACCACCACCATCCATAAATATCATATAATACAATTCTAATACCGTGCAAGCGCCCCCCCTGGTTATTTTACGATTTTCCGTCGCATTTAGGGGGGCGGATTAACGAGATTTGACGGTAATTATTAAATTGTTTTGATGAACTGATTATAAATTCCCAGTCCGTGAAATATTTATGATGTGCATTTTGTGACATGAGTTTCATAAGAATCACTCACATATAGGACAAAATTAGCACTCACCAATCTGCAAGTAATACTAAAAATTTGTCGATT
Source organism: Maratus michaelseni (assembly GCA_963931845.1). Classification (NCBI taxonomy): domain Eukaryota; kingdom Metazoa; phylum Arthropoda; class Arachnida; order Araneae; family Salticidae; genus Maratus; species Maratus michaelseni. The sequence goes on along the minus strand of CAWVPG010000094.1, from coordinate 378,948 downwards.
GACTGTTTTGCCACCACTGGCCATCTTAATAGTCACACTCGCCAATTGTGATGATTGATTGAAAAAAGATTTTTCACCCCTGCTGTCGTTTGATTATTTTCAAAACCATTTGGTACATTTCACAATTACCCCCCCCCCCAAATCATTTGACAAATTGTTATTTTTTTTAAAGCTATTTGCCGATATTTGCATTCCCCTCCTCACCCCCCCGAGACCATTTCATGATTTTTGAGATTTTTTTCAACTATTAATTGATCAATTTTGTGATTTTCCGTTTTCTCACATTATGAGTTTCATCAGAAAGTAAAACAATAAATATGAATGATTTGCGGAGCTGTTTCAAAATAATTATAAAGAATAAGTCTTTAAAAGTGTAAAATCAATGTTATTTCTGGCCGAGTTTTTTTTTAAATAATTATAAACCATTTTAATTTGTAAGCATGTTGTAAAAAAAATCACCATTTGTGACAAATTTTGTGTTTTATAAGAATCGCCGAAGAACGGACATGCAAATTTATGTTGTCATCGCACTCTTTATAATTATTTTTGTTGAGGGTTTTTGGGCGATGTGATTGAATTTTTGATAGAAACAGCTCCACAAATCATTCATATTTACTTAATGTTTTAACTTGCTGATAAAACTCATAATATGTGAGAAAACAGGGATTTTTTTTTTAACTTCATATTTACAAATTAAATTGTGGAAGACAGAATAGGTTTGTTTGTGTAGAGGTTTGTGTGTGTGCTGTTTTTAATAAAGACAGTTGCATTTTTCCCGTGACCCTTTCACAAAAGTTTTTTCTGTGAACCTTTCACAAAATCTGCATTTTTTCCACAATCCTTTGACGAATTTCGTATTTTTTCTGCGATCCTTCGATGAAATTCAAGTTTTTCCTGCAATCATTTGACGAAATTTGCTTTTTTTGTGATCCTTTAACGAAATTCGTGTTTTTCCACATACTTGTGTGTCGAGATTCATGTTTTTTCAGTGATCGTACGACGAAATTCGTGTTTTTTTTTTTCAGCGATCCTTTGACGAAATTCACATTTTTCCTGTGATCCTTTGGCAAAATTTGCGATTTCTCCGCAATCCTTTGATGAAATTCGCATTTTCCATGATCCTTTGATGAAATTTGCTTTTTTAATGATCGTTTGACAATATTCGTGTTTTCTCTGCTGCCTTTTGACGAGATTCATGTTTTTTTAGCGATCCTTTTACGAAATTCATGTTTTTTCAGCGATTATTTGATAAAATTCGCGTTTTTCTTGCGAACCTTTGACGAAATTTGCGTTTGCCAGCGATTCTTTGATAAAATATGCTTTTTTCTATTATGATAGGGAAAAGCGGATTAGGATAGGTAGATAGGGAAACCTCATTATCAGATCGGGACATTAGATGTAATTAAGAAACATTTGTATATTTGTAATAATTAGCGAAAATGGCGAGATAAAGGGGGTGGGGTGGGAACGACTTTTTATTAAATATCACATTTATTCTACATCAACTTCCTCTCACCACCAGAGGGTGCTTTGCTATCTCTGTTTCTATGGGCTGGATCACAACGGGGTATGGCTCTTTCCACCCGACATCAATAGAGCTTACTGATTTTAGTTTGGATTTTCACCACAGGGGGCGCTTTCGTATCTTTGGTTCTATGGGCTGGATCATGACGGGGTATGCCTCATTCGACTCGACATCGATAACCTTAATGAATTCAGTTATGTTCGTATAGAACATATTGTGCTCCCTGGTGGTGGAAGGTGTAACTAAAGGATTTTGCAGCTAACTCGGGTTCTATGGGTCACATCACGACACGGTTTGGCTCATTCGACACAACATCAATAGAGCTTACCTATTTTAGTTCTGAATTTCACCACCAAGGGGTGCTTTCCTATCTCTGTTTCTATGGGCTGGATCACAATGGGGTATGGCTCTTTCCACTTGACATCGATAGAGCTGACTGATTTTAGTTCAGTTTTTCACCACAAGGGGTGCTTTCCTATATCTGGTTCTATAGGCTGGATCACGACGGGGTATGGCTCATTCGACTCTACATAGATAGAGCTTTTCGATTTTCACCAACAGGGGTGCTTTTCTATCTCTGGTTCTATGGGCTGGATCATGAAGGGGTATGGCTCTTTCGACTCGACTTACAGTAATATATGGGAGTGTGTATGGCACCCCCAGTGTTTGCTGTCTAAGGTAGTGGGGCCCCCAACATTAGATTTGCTTAATAATAAAAAATGTTCAACACTGATTTCAGGTACATTTAAGGTTGTGTTGGCACGGGCAACGCCGGGCGGGTAAGCTAGTTATAGATAATTTCTAATATAATTATAAATAAATTTTTCATGATAACAATTGAAAAATGATGGCTTAAAGACGAATTTTCCATTGTTGCCGGAAAAATTTCATATTTTAAGATTTCTTCATTGTTGAAAGGGTGGGAAAATTTGTCACTATAATTTTTTCCATTGTTAAAGGATAGTGACATTTTGACGTTTTCAATATTGTACATTGTTGAAACGGTATCAAAATTGGTCAATGGAATTTTTTCCATTGTTGGAAGTGCCAGAAAGTTGTCATTATAGATAACTTCTAATATAATTATAAATAAAATTTTGATAATAACAATTGAAAAATGATGACTTAAAGACGAATTTTCCATTGTTGCCGGAAAAATTTCATATTTTAAGATTTCTTCATTGTTGAAAGCGTGGGAAAATTTGTCACTATAATTTTTTCCATTGTTAAAGGTTAGGGACATTTTTACGTTTTAAATATTGTTCATTGTTGAAACGGTATCAACATTTGTCAATGGAATTTTTTCCATTGTTGGAAGTGCGGGAAAGTTGTCATTATAGATAATTTCTAATATAATTATAAATATATTTTTCATGATAACAATTGAAAAATGATGACTTAAAGACGAATTTTCCATTGTTGCCAGAAAAATTTCATATTTTAAGATTTCTTCACTGTTGAAAACGTGGGAAAATTTGTCACTATATTGTTTTCCATTGTTAAAGGATAGTGAAATTTACACGTTTTAAATATTGTCCATTGTTGAAACGGTATCAAAATTGGTCAATGGAATTTTTTCCATTGTTGAAAGTGTCGGAAAGTTGTCATTATAGATAATTTCTAATATAATTATAAATAAATGTTTCATGATAACAATTGAAAAATGATGGCTTAAAGACGAATTTTCTATTGTTGCCGGAAAAATTTCATATTTTAAGATTTCCTCATTGTAGAAAGCGTGGGAAAATTTGTCACTATAATGTTTTCCATTGCTAAAGGATAAGGACGTTTTTACGTTTTAAAAATTGTCCATTGTTGAAACGGTATCAATATTTTTCAACGGAATTTTTTCCATTCTTGGAAGTGCGGGAAAGTTGTCATTATAGATAATTTCTAATATAATTATAAATAAATTTTTCATAATAACAACTGAAAAATGATGACTTAAAGACGAATTTCTTATTGTTGCCGGAAAATTTTCATATTTTAAGGTTTCTTCATTGTTGAAAGGGTGGGAAAATTTGTCAGTATATTGTTTACCTTTGATAAAGGATAGTGACATTTTGACGTTTTCAATATTGTACATTTTTGAAACGGTATCAAAATTGGTCAATGGAATTTTTTCCATTGTTGGAAGTGCCAGAAAGTTGTCATTATAGAAAACTTCTTATATAATTATAAATAAATTTTTGATAATAACAATTGAAAAATGATGACTTAAAAACGATTTTTCCATTGTTGCCAGAAAAATTTCATATTTTAAGATTTCTTCATTGTTGAAAGCGTGGGAAAATTCGTCACTATAATTTTTTCCATTGTTAAAGGTTAGGGACATTTTTACGTTTTAAATATTGTTCATTGTTGAAACGGTATCAACATTTGTCAATGGAATTTTTTCCATTGTTGAAAGTGCGGGAAAGTTGTCATTATAGATAATTTCTAATATAATTATAAATAAATTTTTCATGATAACAATTCAAAAAAGTTGACTTAAAAACGAATTTTCCATTGTTGCCGGAAAAATTTGATATTTTAAGATTTCTTCATTGTTGAAAGCGTGGGAAAATTTGTCACTATAATGTTTTCCATTGTTAAAGGATAGTGACATTTTCACGTTGTTCATATTGTTCATTGTTGAAACGGTATCAAAACTGGTCAATGGAATTTTTTCCATTGTTGGAAGTGCCAGAAAGTTGTCATTATATATAACTTCTAATATAATTATAAATAAATTTTTCATAATAACAATTGAAAAATGATGACTTAAAGACGAATTTTCCATTGTTGCCGGAAAATTTTCATATTTTAAGATTTCTTCATTGTTGAAAGCGTGGCAAAATTTGTCACTATACTGTTTTCCATTGTTAAAGGATAGTGAAATTTTCACGTTTTAAATATTGTCTATTGTTGAAACGGTATCAAAATTGGTCAATGGAATTTTTTCCATTGTTGAAAGTGCCGGAAAGTTGTCATTATAGATAATTTCTAATATAATTATAAATAAATTTTACATGTTAACAACTGAAAAATGATGACTTAAAGACGAATTTTTCATTGTTGCCGGAAAATTTTCATATTTTAAGATTTCTTCATTGTTGAAAGCGTGCGAAAATTTGTCACTATAGTTTTCTCCATTGTTAAAGGATAGTGAAATTTTCACGTTTTAAATATTGTCCATTGTTGAAATGGTATCAAAATTAGTCAATGGAATTTTTTCCATTATTGAAAGTGCCTGAAAGTTGTCATTATAGATAATTTCTAATATAATTATAAATAAATTTTTCATGGTAACAATTGAAAAATGATGGCTTAAAGACGAATTTTCCATTGTTGCCGGAAAAATTTCATATTTTAAGATTTCTTCATTGTTGAAAGCGTGGGAAAATTTGTCACTGTAATGTTTTCCCTTGTTAAAGGATAAGGACATTTTTACGTTTTAAATATTGTCCACTGTTGAAACGGTATCAATATTTTTCAACGGAATTTTTTCCATTGTTGGAAGTGCGGGAAAGTTGTCATTATAGATAATTTCTAATATAATTATAAATAAATTTTTCATAATAACAACTGAAAAATGATGACTTAAAGACGAATTTCTCATTGCTGCCGGAAAATTTTCATATTTTAAGGTTTCTTCATTGTTGAAAGGGTGGGAAAATTTGTCAGTATATTGTTTACCATTGTTAAAGGATAGTGACATTTTGACGTTTTCAATATTGTACATTGTTGAAACTGTATCAAAATTGGTCAATGGAATTTTTTCCATTGTTGGAAGTGCCAGAAAGTTGTCATTATAGAAAATTTCTTATATAATTATAAATAAATTTTTGATAATAATAATTGAAAAATCATGACTTAAAAACGATTTTTCCATTGTTGCCGGAAAAATTTCATATTTTAAGATTTCTTCAATGTTGAAAGCGTGGGAAAATTTGTCACTATAGTTTTTTCCATTGTTAAAGGATAGTGAAATTTTCACGTTTTAAATATTGACCATTGTTGAAACGGTATCAAAATTGGTCAATGGAATTTTTTCCATTGTTGAAAGTGCCGGATAGTTGTCATTATATATAATTTCTAATATAATTATAAAAAATATTTTCATGATAACAATTGAAAATTGATGGCTTAAAGACGAATTTACCATTGTTGCCGGAAAAATTTCATATTTTAAGATTTCTTCATTGTTGAAAGCGTGGGAAAATTTATCACTATAATGTTTTCCGTTGTTAAAGGATAGGGACAGTTTTATGTTTTAAATATTGTCCATTGTTCAAACGAAATCAATATTTGTCAACGGAATTTTTTCCATTGTTGGAAGTGCGTGAAAGTTGTCATTATAGATAATTTCTAATATAATTATAAATAAATATTTCATAATAACAATTGAAAAATGATGGCTTAAAGACGAATTTTTATTGTTGCCGGAAAAATTTCATATTTTAAGATTTCTTCATTGTTGAAAGCGTGGGAAAATTTGTCACTATAATGTTTTCCATTGCTAAAAGATAAGGACGTTTTTACGTTTTAAATATTGTCCATTGTTGAAACGGTATCAATATTTTTCAACGGAATTTTTTCCATTGTTGGAAGTGCGGGAAAGTTGTCATTATAGATAATTTCTAATATAATTATAAATAAATTTTTCATAATAACAACTGAAAAATGATGACTTAAAGACGAATTTCTCATTGTTGCCGGAAAATTTTCATATTTTAAGGTTTCTTCATTGTTGAAAGGGTGGGAAAATTTGTCAGTATATTGTTTACCTTTGATAAAGGATAGTGACATTTTGACGTTTTCAATATTGTACATTGTTGTAACGGTATCAAAATTGGTCAATGGAATTTTTTCCATTGTTGGAAGTGCGGGAAAGTTGTCATTATAGATAATTTCTAATATAATTATAAATAATTTTTTCATAATAACAACTGAAAAATGATGACTTAAAGACGAATTTTTCATTGTTGCCGGAAAAATTTCATATTTTAAGATTTCTTCATTGTTGAAAACGTGGGAAAATTTGTCACTATATTGTTTTCCATTGTTAAAGGATAGTGACATTTTCACGTTGTTCATATTGTCCATTGTTGAAACGGTATCAAAACTGGTCAATGGAATTTTTTCCATTGTTGAAAGTGCCGGAAAGTTGTCATTATATATAACTTCTAATATAATTATAAATAAATTTTTCATGATAACAATTGAAAAATGATGACTTAAAAACGATTTTTCCATTGTTGCCGGAAAAATTTCATATTTTAAGATTTCTTCATTGTTGAAAGCGTGGGAAAATTCGTCACTATAATTTTTTCCATTGTTAAAGGTTAGGGACATTTTTACGTTTTAAATATTGTTCATTGTTGAAACGGTATCAACATTTGTCAATGAAATTTTTTCCATTGTTGGAAGTGCGGGAAAGTTGTCATTATAGATAATTTCTAATATAATTATAAATAAATGTTTCATGATAACAATTGAAAAATGACGACTTAAAGACGAATTTTCCATTGTTGCCAGAAAAATTTCATATTTTTAGATTTCTTCATTGTTGAAAGCGTGGGAAAATTTGTCACTATAATGTTTTCCATTGTTAAAGGATAGTGACATTTTCACGTTGTTCATATTGTCCATTGTTGAAACGGTATCAAAACTGGTCAATGGAATTTTTTCCATTGTTGGAAGTGCCAGAAAGTTGTCATTATATATAACTTCTAATATAATTATAAATAAATTTTTCATAATAACAATTGAAAAATGATCGCTTAAAGACGAATTTTTCATTGTTGTCGGAAAATTTTCATATTTTAAGATTTCTTCATTGTTGAAAGCGTGCGAAAATTTGTCACTATAGCTTTCTCCATTGTTAAAGGATAGTGAAATTTTCACGTTTTAAATATTGTCCATTGTTGAAACGGTATCAAAATTAGTCAATGGAATTTTTCCATTATTGAAAGTGCCGGAAAGTTGTCAATATAGATAATTTCTAATATAATTATAAATAAATTTTTCATGATAACAATTGAAAAATGTTGACTTAAAGACGAATTTATCATTGTTGCCGGAAAATTTTCATATTTTAGGGTTTCTTCATTGTTGAAAGGGTGGGAAAATTTGTCAGTATATTGTTTACCTTTGATAAAGGATAGTGACATTTTGACGTTTTCAATATTGTACATTGTTGTAACGGTATCAAAATTGGTCAATGGAATTTTTTCCATTGTTGGAAGTGCCAGAAAGTTGTAATTATAGAAAACTTCTTATATAATTATAAATAAATTTTTGATAATAACAATTGAAAAATGATGACTTAAAAACGATTTTTCCATTGTTGCCGGAAAAATTTCATATTTTAAGATTTCTTCATTGTTGAAAGCGTGGGAAAATTCGTCACTATAATTTTTTCCATTGTTAAAGTATAGGGACATTTTCGCGTTTTGAATATTTTCCATTGTTGAAACGGTATCAATATTTGTCAATGGAATTTTTTCCATTGTTGGAAGTGCGGGAAAGTTGTTATTATAGATAATTTCTAATATAATTTTAAATAATTTTTTGTTAATAACAATTGAAAAATGATGACTTAAAAACGATTTTTCCATTGTTGCCGGAAAAATTTCATATTTTAAGATTTCTTCATTGTTGAAAGCGTGGGAAAATTCGTCACTATAATTTTTTCCATTGTTAAAGGTTAGGGACATTTTTACGTTTTAAATATTGTTCATTCTTGAAACGGTATCAACATTTGTCAATGGAATTTTTTCCATTGTTGGAAGTGCGGGAAAGTTGTCATTATAGATAATTTCTAATATAATTATAAATAAATTTTTCATGATAACAATTGAAAAATGTTGATTTAAAGACGAATTTTCCATTGTTGCCGGAAAAATTTCATATTTTAAGATTTCTTCATTGTTGAAAGCGTGGGAAAATTTGTCACTATAATGTTTTCCATTGTTAAAGGATAAGGACGTTTTTACGTTTTAAATATTGTCCATTGTTGAAACGGTATCAATATTTTTCAACGGAATTTTTTCCATTGTTGGAAGTGCGGGAATGTTGTCATTATAGATAATTTCTAATATAATTATAAATATTTTTTTCATAATAACAACTGAAAAATGATGACTTAAAAACGATTTTTCCGGAAAAATTTCATATTTTAAGATTTCTTCATTGTTGAAAGCGTGGGAAAATTCGTCACTATAATTTTTTCCATTGTTAAAAGTTAGGGACATTTTTACGTTTTAAATATTGTTCATTGTTGAAACGGTATCAACATTTGTCAATGGAATTTTTTCCATTGTTGGAAGTGCGGGAAAGTTGTCATTATAGATAATTTCTAATATAATTATAAATAAATTTTTCATGATAACAATTGAAAAATGTTGACTTAAAGACGAATTTTCCATTGTTGCCGGAAAAATTTCATATTTTAAGATTTCTTCATTGTTGAAAGCGTGGGAAAATTTGTCACTATAATGTTTTCCATTGTTAAAGGATAAGGACGTTTTTACGTTTTAAATATTGTCCATTGTTGAAACGGTATCAATATTTTTCAACGGAATTTTTTCCATTGTTGGAAGTGCGGGAAAGTTGTCATTATAGATAATTTCTAATATAATTATAAATAATTTTTTCATAATAACAACTGAAAAATGATGACTTAAAGACGAATTTTTCATTGTTGCCGGAAAAATTTCATATTTTAAGATTTCTTCATTGTTGAAAACGTGGGAAAATTTGTCACTATATTGTTTTCCATTGTTAAAGGATAGTGACATTTTCACGTTGTTCATATTGTCCATTGTTGAAACGGTATCAAAACTGGTCAATGGAATTTTTTCCATTGTTGGAAGTGCCAGAAAGTTGTCATTATATATAACTTCTAATATAATTATAAATAAATTTTTCATAATAACAATTGAAAAATGATGACTTAAAGACGAATTTTTCATTGTTGCCGGAAAAATTTCATATTTTAAGATTTCTTCATTGTTGAAAACGTGGGAAAATTTGTCACTATATTGTTTTCCATTGTTAAAGGATAGTGACATTTTCACGTTGTTAATATTGTCCATTGTTGAAACGGTATCAAAACTGGTCAATGGAATTTTTTCCATTGTTAAAAGTGCCGGAAAGTTGTCATTATAGATAATTTCTAATATAAATATAAATAAATTTTTCATGATAACAATTGAAAAATGACTACTTAAAGACGAATTTTCCATTGTTGCCAGAAAAATTTCATATTTTTAGATTTCTTCATTGTTGAAAACGTGGGAAAATTTGTCACTATAATGTTTTCCATTGTTAAAGGATAGTGACATTTTCACGTTGTTCTTATTGTCCATTGTTGAAACGGTATCAAAACTGGTCAATGGAATTTTTTCCATTGTTGGAAGTGCCAGAAAGTTGTCATTATATATAACTTCTAATATAATTATAAATAAATTTTTCATAATAACAATTGAAAAATGATGGCTTAAAGACGAATTTTTCATTGTTGTCGGAAAATTTTCATATTTTAAGATTTCTTCATTGTTGAAAGCGTGCGAAAATTTGTCACTATAGTTTTCTCCATTGTTAAAGGATAGTGAAATTTTCACGTTTTAAATATTGTCCATTGTTGAAACGGTATCAAAATTAGTCAATGGAATTTTTTCCATTATTGAAAGTGCCGGAAAGTTGTCAATATAGATAATTTCTAATATAATTATAAATAAATTTTTCATGATAACAATTGAAAAATGTTGACTTAAAGACGAATTTATCATTGTTGCCGGAAAATTTTCATATTTTAGGGTTTCTTCATTGTTGAAAGGGTGGGAAAATTTGTCAGTATATTGTTTACCTTTGATAAAGGATAGTGACATTTTGACGTTTTCAATATTGTACATTGTTGTAACGGTATCAAAATTGGTCAATGGAATTTTTTCCATTGTTGGAAGTGCGGGAAAGTTGTCATTATAGATAATTTCTTATATAATTATAAATAAATTTTTGATAATAACAATTGAAAAATGATGACTTAAAAACGATTTTTCCATTGTTGCCGGAAAAATTTCATATTTTAAGATTTCTTCATTGTTGAAAGCGTGGGAAAATTCGTCACTATATTTTTTTCCATTGTTAAAGTATAGGGACATTTTCGCGTTTTGAATATTTTCCATTGTTGAAACGGTATCAATATTTGTCAATGGAATTTTTTCCATTGTTGGAAGTGCGGGAAAGTTGTTATTATAGATAATTTCTAATATAATTTTAAATAATTTTTTGATAATAACAATTGAAAAATGATGACTTAAAAACGATTTTTCCATTGTTGCCGGAAAAATTTCATATTTTAAGATTTCTTCATTGTTGAAAGCGTGGGAAAATTCGTCACTATAATTTTTTCCATTGTTAAAGGTTAGGGACATTTTTACGTTTTAAATATTGTTCATTGTTGAAACGGTATCAACATTTGTCAATGGAATTTTTTCCATTGTTGGAAGTGCGGGAAAGTTGTCATTATAGATAATTTCTAATATAATTATAAATAAATTTTTCATGATAACAATTGAAAAATGTTGACTTAAAGACGAATTTTCCATTGTTGCCGGAAAAATTTCATATTTTAAGATTTCTTCATTGTTGAAAGCGTGGGAAAATTTGTCACTATAATGTTTTCCATTGTTAAAGGATAAGGACGTTTTTACGTTTTAAATATTGTCCATTGTTGAAACGGTATCAATATTTTTCAACGGAATTTTTTCCATTGTTGGAAGTGCGGGAATGTTGTCATTATAGATAATTTCTAATATAATTATAAATATTTTTTTCATAATAACAACTGAAAAATGATGACTTAAAAACGATTTTTCCATTGTTGCCGGAAAAATTTCATATTTTAAGATTTCTTCATTGTTGAAAGCGTGGGAAAATTCGTCACTATAATTTTTTCCATTGTTAAAGGTTAGGGACATTTTTACGTTTTAAATATTGTTCATTGTTGAAACGGTATCAACATTTGTCAATGGAATTTTTTCCATTGTTGGAAGTGCGGGAAAGTTGTCATTATAGATAATTTCTAATATAATTATAAATAAATTTTTCATGATAACAATTGAAAAATGTTGACTTAAAGACGAATTTTCCATTGTTGCCGGAAAAATTTCATATTTTAAGATTTCTTCATTGTTGAAAGCGTGGGAAAATTTGTCACTATAATGTTTTCCATTGTTAAAGGATAAGGACGTTTTTACGTTTTAAATATTGTCCATTGTTGAAACGGTATCAATATTTTTCAACGGAATTTTTTCCATTGTTGGAAGTGCGGGAAAGTTGTCATTATAGATAATTTCTAATATAATTATAAATAATTTTTTCATAATAACAACTGAAAAATGATGACTTAAAGACGAATTTTTCATTGTTGCCGGAAAAATTTCATATTTTAAGATTTCTTCATTGTTGAAAACGTGGGAAAATTTGTCACTATATTGTTTTCCATTGTTAAAGGATAGTGACATTTTCACGTTGTTCATATTGTCCATTGTTGAAACGGTATCAAAACTGGTCAATGGAATTTTTTCCATTGTTGGAAGTGCCAGAAAGTTGTCATTATATATAACTTCTAATATAATTATAAATAAATTTTTCATAATAACAATTGAAATATGATGACTTAAAGACGAATTTTTCATTGTTGCCGGAAAAATTTCATATTTTAAGATTTCTTCATTGTTGAAAACGTGGGAAAATTTGTCACTATATTGTTTTCCATTGTTAAAGGATAGTGACATTTTCACGTTGTTAATATTGTCCATTGTTGAAACGGTATCAAAACTGGTCAATGGAATTTTTTCCATTGTTGAAAGTGCCGGAAAGTTGTCATTATAGATAATTTCTAATATAATTATAAATAAATTTTTCATGATAACAATTGAAAAATGATGACTTAAAGACGAATTTTCCATTGTTGCCGGAAAAATTTCATATTTTAAGATTTCTTCATTGTTGAAAGCGTGGGAAAATTCGTCACTATAATTTTTTCCATTGTTAAAGTATAGGGACATTTTCGCGTTTTGAATATTTTCCATTGTTGAAACGGTATCAAAACTGGTCAATGGAATTTTTTCCATTGTTGGAAGTGCCAGAAAGTTGTCATTATATATAACTTCTAATATAATTATAAATAAATTTTTCATAATAACAATTGAAAAATGATGACTTAAAGACGAATTTTTCATTGTTGCCGGAAAAATTTCATATTTTAAGATTTCTTCATTGTTGAAAACGTGGGAAAATTTGTCACTATATTGTTTTCCATTGTTAAAGGATAGTGACATTTTCACGTTGTTAATATTGTCCATTGTTGAAACGGTATCAAAACTGGTCAATGGAATTTTTTCCATTGTTGAAAGTGCCGGAAAGTTGTCATTATAGATAATTTCTAATATAAATATAAATAAATTTTTCATGATAACAATTGAAAAATGACGACTTAAAGACGAATTTTCCATTGTTGCCAGAAAAATTTCATATTTTTAGATTTCTTCATTGTTGAAAACGTGGGAAAATTTGTCACTATAATGTTTTCCATTGTTAAAGGATAGTGACATTTTCACGTTGTTCTTATTGTCCATTGTTGAAACGGTATCAAAACTGGTCAATGGAATTTTTTCCATTGTTGGAAGTGCCAGAAAGTTGTAATTATATATAACTTCTAATATAATTATAAATAAATTTTTCATAATAACAATTGAAAAATGATGGCTTAAAGACGAATTTTTCATTGTTGTCGGAAAAATTTCATATTTTAAGATTTCTTCATTGTTGAAAGCGTGGGAAAATTTGTCACTATAATGTTTTCCATTGTTAAAGGATAAGGACGTTTTTACGTTTTAAATATTGTCCATTGTTGAAACGGTATCAATATTTTTCAACGGAATTTTTTCCATTGTTGGAAGTGCGGGAATGTTGTCATTATAGATAATTTCTAATATAATTATAAATATTTTTTTCATAATAACAACTGAAAAATGATGACTTAAAAACGATTTTTCCATTGTTGCCGGAAAAATTTCATATTTTAAGATTTCTTCATTGTTGAAAGCGTGGGAAAATTCGTCACTATAATTTTTTCCATTGTTAAAGGTTAGGGACATTTTTACGTTTTAAATATTGTTCATTGTTGAAACGGTATCAACATTTGTCAATGGAATTTTTTCCATTGTTGGAAGTGCGGGAAAGTTGTCATTATAGATAATTTCTAATATAATTATAAATAAATTTTTCATGATAACAATTGAAAAATGTTGACTTAAAGACGAATTTTCCATTGTTGCCGGAAAAATTTCATATTTTAAGATTTCTTCATTGTTGAAAGCGTGGGAAAATTTGTCACTATAATGTTTTCCATTGTTAAAGGATAAGGACGTTTTTACGTTTTAAATATTGTCCATTGTTGAAACGGTATCAATATTTTTCAACGGAATTTTTTCCATTGTTGGAAGTGCGGGAAAGTTGTCATTATAGATAATTTCTAATATAATTATAAATAATTTTTTCATAATAACAACTGAAAAATGATGACTTAAAGACGAATTTTTCATTGTTGCCGGAAAAATTTCATATTTTAAGATTTCTTCATTGTTGAAAACGTGGGAAAATTTGTCACTATATTGTTTTCCATTGTTAAAGGATAGTGACATTTTCACGTTGTTCATATTGTCCATTGTTGAAACGGTATCAAAACTGGTCAATGGAATTTTTTCCATTGTTGGAAGTGCCAGAAAGTTGTCATTATATATAACTTCTAATATAATTATAAATAAATTTTTCATAATAACAATTGAAATATGATGACTTAAAGACGAATTTTTCATTGTTGCCGGAAAAATTTCATATTTTAAGATTTCTTCATTGTTGAAAACGTGGGAAAATTTGTCACTATATTGTTTTCCATTGTTAAAGGATAGTGACATTTTCACGTTGTTAATATTGTCCATTGTTGAAACGGTATCAAAACTGGTCAATGGAATTTTTTCCATTGTTGAAAGTGCCGGAAAGTTGTCATTATAGATAATTTCTAATATAATTATAAATAAATTTTTCATGATAACAATTGAAAAATGATGACTTAAAGACGAATTTTCCATTGTTGCCGGAAAAATTTCATATTTTAAGATTTCTTCATTGTTGAAAGCGTGGGAAAATTCGTCACTATAATTTTTTCCATTGTTAAAGTATAGGGACATTTTCGCGTTTTGAATATTTTCCATTGTTGAAACGGTATCAAAACTGGTCAATGGAATTTTTTCCATTGTTGGAAGTGCCAGAAAGTTGTCATTATATATAACTTCTAATATAATTATAAATAAATTTTTCATAATAACAATTGAAAAATGATGACTTAAAGACGAATTTTTCATTGTTGCCGGAAAAATTTCATATTTTAAGATTTCTTCATTGTTGAAAACGTGGGAAAATTTGTCACTATATTGTTTTCCATTGTTAAAGGATAGTGACATTTTCACGTTGTTAATATTGTCCATTGTTGAAACGGTATCAAAACTGGTCAATGGAATTTTTTCCATTGTTGAAAGTGCCGGAAAGTTGTCATTATAGATAATTTCTAATATAAATATAAATAAATTTTTCATGATAACAATTGAAAAATGACGACTTAAAGACGAATTTTCCATTGTTGCCAGAAAAATTTCATATTTTTAGATTTCTTCATTGTTGAAAACGTGGGAAAATTTGTCACTATAATGTTTTCCATTGTTAAAGGATAGTGACATTTTCACGTTGTTCTTATTGTCCATTGTTGAAACGGTATCAAAACTGGTCAATGGAATTTTTTCCATTGTTGGAAGTGCCAGAAAGTTGTAATTATATATAACTTCTAATATAATTATAAATAAATTTTTCATAATAACAATTGAAAAATGATGGCTTAAAGACGAATTTTTCATTGTTGTCGGAAAATTTTCATATTTTAAGATTTCTTCATTGTTGAAAGCGTGCGAAAATTTGTCACTATAGTTTTCTCCATTGTTAAAGGATAGTGAAATTTTCACGTTTTAAATATTGTCCATTGTTGAAACGGTATCAAAATTAGTCAATGGAATTTTTTCCATTATTGAAAGTGCCGGAAAGTTGTCAATATAGATAATTTCTAATATAATTATAAATAAATTTTTCATGATAACAATTGAAAAATGTTGACTTAAAGACGAATTTATCACTGTTGCCGGAAAATTTTCATATTTTAGGGTTTCTTCATTGTTGAAAGGGTGGGAAAATTTGTCAGTATATTGTTTACCTTTGATAAAGGATAGTGACATTTTGACGTTTTCAATATTGTACATTGTTGTAACGGTGTCAAAATTGGTCAATGGAATTTTTTCCATTGTTGGAAGTGCCAGAAAGTTGTCATTATAGAAAACTTCTTATATAATTATAAATAAATTTTTGATAATAACAATTGAAAAATGATGACTTAAAAACGATTTTTCCATTGTTGCCGGAAAAATTTCATATTTTAAGATTTCTTCATTGTTGAAAGCGTGGGAAAATTCGTCACTATAATTTTTTCCATTGTTAAAGTATAGGGACATTTTCGCGTTTTGAATATTTTCCATTGTTGAAACGGTATCAATATTTGTCAATGGAATTTTTTCCATTGTTGGAAGTGCGGGAAAGATGTTATTATAGATAATTTCTAATATAATTTTAAATAATTTTTTGATAATAACAATTGAAAAATGATGACTTAAAAACGATTTTTCCATTGTTGCCGGAAAAATTTCATATTTTAAGATTTCTTCATTGTTGAAAGCGTGGGAAAATTCGTCACTATAATTTTTTCCATTGTTAAAGGTTAGGGACATTTTTACGTTTTAAATATTGTTCATTGTTGAAACGGTATCAACATTTGTCAATGGAATTTTTTCCATTGTTGGAAGTGCGGGAAAGTTGTCATTATAGATAATTTCTAATATAATTATAAATAAATTTTTCATGATAACAATTGAAAAATGTTGACTTAAAGACGAATTTTCCATTGTTGCCGGAAAAATTTCATATTTTAAGATTTCTTCATTGTTGAAAGCGTGGGGAAATTTGTCACTATAATGTTTTCCATTGTTAAAGGATAGTGACATTTTCACGTTGTTAATATTGTCCATTGTTGAAACGGTATCAAAACTGGTCAATGGAATTTTTTCCATTGTTGAAAGTGCCGGAAAGTTGTCATTATAGATAATTTCTAATATAATTATAAATAAATTTTTCATGATAACAATTGAAAAATGATGACTTAAAGACGAATTTTCCATTGTTGCCGGAAAAATTTCATATTTTAAGATTTCTTCATTGTTGAAAGCTTGGGAAAATTCGTCACTATAATTTTTTCCATTGTTACAGGTTAGGGATATTTTTACGTTTTAAATATTGTTCATTGTTGAAACGGTATCAACATTTGTCAATGGAATTTTTTTCATTGTTGGAAGTGCGGGAAAGTTGTCATTATAGATAATTTCTAATATAAATATAAATAAATTTTTCATGATAACAATTGAAAAATGACGACTTAAAGACGAATTTTCCATTGTTGCCAGAAAAATTTCATATTTTTAGATTTCTTCATTGTTGAAAACGTGGGAAAATTTGTCACTATAATGTTTTCCATTGTTAAAGGATAGTGACATTTTCACGTTGTTCATATTGTCCATTGTTGAAACGGTATCAAAACTGGTCAATGGAATTTTTTCCATTGTTGGAAGTGCCAGAAAGTTGTCATTATATATAACTTCTAATATAATTATAAATAAATTTTTCATAATAACAATTGAAAAATGATGGCTTAAAGACGAATTTTTCATTGTTGTCGGAAAATTTTCATATTTTAAGATTTCTTCATTGTTGAAAGCGTGCGAAAATTTGTCACTATAGTTTTCTCCATTGTTAAAGGATAGTGAAATTTTCACGTTTTAAATATTGTCCATTGTTGAAACGGTATCAAAATTAGTCTATGGAATTTTTTCCATTATTGAAAGTGCCGGAAAGTTGTCAATATAGATAATTTCTAATATAATTATAAATAAATTTTTCATGATAACAATTGAAAAATGTTCACTTAAAGACGAATTTATCATTGTTGCCGGAAAATTTTCATATTTTAGGGTTTCTTCATTGTTGAAAGGGTGGGAAAATTTGTCAGTATATTGTTTACCTTTGATAAAGGATAGTGACATTTTGACGTTTTCAATATTGTACATTGTTGTAACGGTATCAAAATTGGTCAATGGAATTTTTTCCATTGTTGGAAGTGCCAGAAAGTTGTCATTATAGAAAACTTCTTATATAATTATAAATAAATTTTTGATAATAACAATTGAAAAATGATGACTTAAAAACGATTTTTCCATTGTTGCCGGAAAAATTTCATATTTTAAGATTTCTTCATTGTTGAAAGCGTGGGAAAATTCGTCACTATAATTTTTTCCATTGTTAAAGTATAGGGACATTTTCGCGTTTTGAATATTTTCCATTGTTGAAACGGTATCAATATTTGTCAATGGAATTTTTTCCATTGTTGGAAGTGCGGGAAAGTTGTTATTATAGATAATTTCTAATATAATTTTAAATAATTTTTTGTTAATAACAATTGAAAAATGATGACTTAAAAACGATTTTTCCATTGTTGCCGGAAAAATTTCATATTTTAAGATTTCTTCATTGTTGAAAGCGTGGGAAAATTCGTCACTATAATTTTTTCCATTGTTAAAGGTTAGGGACATTTTTACGTTTTAAATATTGTTCATTCTTGAAACGGTATCAACATTTGTCAATGGAATTTTTTCCATTGTTGGAAGTGCGGGAAAGTTGTCATTATAGATAATTTCTAATATAATTATAAATAAATTTTTCATGATAACAATTGAAAAATGTTGATTTAAAGACGAATTTTCCATTGTTGCCGGAAAAATTTCATATTTTAAGATTTCTTCATTGTTGAAAGCGTGGGAAAATTTGTCACTATAATGTTTTCCATTGTTAAAGGATAAGGACGTTTTTACGTTTTAAATATTGTCCATTGTTGAAACGGTATCAATATTTTTCAACGGAATTTTTTCCATTGTTGGAAGTGCGGGAATGTTGTCATTATAGATAATTTCTAATATAATTATAAATATTTTTTTCATAATAACAACTGAAAAATGATGACTTAAAAACGATTTTTCCGGAAAAATTTCATATTTTAAGATTTCTTCATTGTTGAAAGCGTGGGAAAATTCGTCACTATAATTTTTTCCATTGTTAAAAGTTAGGGACATTTTTACGTTTTAAATATTGTTCATTGTTGAAACGGTATCAACATTTGTCAATGGAATTTTTTCCATTGTTGGAAGTGCGGGAAAGTTGTCATTATAGATAATTTCTAATATAATTATAAATAAATTTTTCATGATAACAATTGAAAAATGTTGACTTAAAGACGAATTTTCCATTGTTGCCGGAAAAATTTCATATTTTAAGATTTCTTCATTGTTGAAAGCGTGGGAAAATTTGTCACTATAATGTTTTCCATTGTTAAAGGATAAGGACGTTTTTACGTTTTAAATATTGTCCATTGTTGAAACGGTATCAATATTTTTCAACGGAATTTTTTCCATTGTTGGAAGTGCGGGAAAGTTGTCATTATAGATAATTTCTAATATAATTATAAATAATTTTTTCATAATAACAACTGAAAAATGATGACTTAAAGACGAATTTTTCATTGTTGCCGGAAAAATTTCATATTTTAAGATTTCTTCATTGTTGAAAACGTGGGAAAATTTGTCACTATATTGTTTTCCATTGTTAAAGGATAGTGACATTTTCACGTTGTTCATATTGTCCATTGTTGAAACGGTATCAAAACTGGTCAATGGAATTTTTTCCATTGTTGGAAGTGCCAGAAAGTTGTCATTATATATAACTTCTAATATAATTATAAATAAATTTTTCATAATAACAATTGAAAAATGATGACTTAAAGACGAATTTTTCATTGTTGCCGGAAAAATTTCATATTTTAAGATTTCTTCATTGTTGAAAACGTGGGAAAATTTGTCACTATATTGTTTTCCATTGTTAAAGGATAGTGACATTTTCACGTTGTTAATATTGTCCATTGTTGAAACGGTATCAAAACTGGTCAATGGAATTTTTTCCATTGTTAAAAGTGCCGGAAAGTTGTCATTATAGATAATTTCTAATATAAATATAAATAAATTTTTCATGATAACAATTGAAAAATGACTACTTAAAGACGAATTTTCCATTGTTGCTAGAAAAATTTCATATTTTTAGATTTCTTCATTGTTGAAAACGTGGGAAAATTTGTCACTATAATGTTTTCCATTGTTAAAGGATAGTGACATTTTCACGTTGTTCTTATTGTCCATTGTTGAAACGGTATCAAAACTGGTCAATGGAATTTTTTCCATTGTTGGAAGTGCCAGAAAGTTGTCATTATATATAACTTCTAATATAATTATAAATAAATTTTTCATAATAACAATTGAAAAATGATGGCTTAAAGACGAATTTTTCATTGTTGTCGGAAAATTTTCATATTTTAAGATTTCTTCATTGTTGAAAGCGTGCGAAAATTTGTCACTATAGTTTTCTCCATTGTTAAAGGATAGTGAAATTTTCACGTTTTAAATATTGTCCATTGTTGAAACGGTATCAAAATTAGTCAATGGAATTTTTTCCATTATTGAAAGTGCCGGAAAGTTGTCAATATAGATAATTTCTAATATAATTATAAATAAATTTTTCATGATAACAATTGAAAAATGTTGACTTAAAGACGAATTTATCATTGTTGCCGGAAAATTTTCATATTTTAGGGTTTCTTCATTGTTGAAAGGGTGGGAAAATTTGTCAGTATATTGTTTACCTTTGATAAAGGATAGTGACATTTTGACGTTTTCAATATTGTACATTGTTGTAACGGTATCAAAATTGGTCAATGGAATTTTTTCCATTGTTGGAAGTGCGGGAAAGTTGTCATTATAGATAATTTCTTATATAATTATAAATAAATTTTTGATAATAACAATTGAAAAATGATGACTTAAAAACGATTTTTCCATTGTTGCCGGAAAAATTTCATATTTTAAGATTTCTTCATTGTTGAAAGCGTGGGAAAATTCGTCACTATATTTTTTTCCATTGTTAAAGTATAGGGACATTTTCGCGTTTTGAATATTTTCCATTGTTGAAACGGTATCAATATTTGTCAATGGAATTTTTTCCATTGTTGGAAGTGCGGGAAAGTTGTTATTATAGATAATTTCTAATATAATTTTAAATAATTTTTTGATAATAACAATTGAAAAATGATGACTTAAAAACGATTTTTCCATTGTTGCCGGAAAAATTTCATATTTTAAGATTTCTTCATTGTTGAAAGCGTGGGAAAATTCGTCACTATAATTTTTTCCATTGTTAAAGGTTAGGGACATTTTTACGTTTTAAATATTGTTCATTGTTGAAACGGTATCAACATTTGTCAATGGAATTTTTTCCATTGTTGGAAGTGCGGGAAAGTTGTCATTATAGATAATTTCTAATATAATTATAAATAAATTTTTCATGATAACAATTGAAAAATGTTGACTTAAAGACGAATTTTCCATTGTTGCCGGAAAAATTTCATATTTTAAGATTTCTTCATTGTTGAAAGCGTGGGAAAATTTGTCACTATAATGTTTTCCATTGTTAAAGGATAAGGACGTTTTTACGTTTTAAATATTGTCCATTGTTGAAACGGTATCAATATTTTTCAACGGAATTTTTTCCATTGTTGGAAGTGCGGGAAAGTTGTCATTATAGATAATTTCTAATATAATTATAAATAATTTTTTCATAATAACAACTGAAAAATGATGACTTAAAGACGAATTTTTCATTGTTGCCGGAAAAATTTCATATTTTAAGATTTCTTCATTGTTGAAAACGTGGGAAAATTTGTCACTATATTGTTTTCCATTGTTAAAGGATAGTGACATTTTCACGTTGTTCATATTGTCCATTGTTGAAACGGTATCAAAACTGGTCAATGGAATTTTTTCCATTGTTGGAAGTGCCAGAAAGTTGTCATTATATATAACTTCTAATATAATTATAAATAAATTTTTCATAATAACAATTGAAAAATGATGACTTAAAGACGAATTTTTCATTGTTGCCGGAAAAATTTCATATTTTAAGATTTCTTCATTGTTGAAAACGTGGGAAAATTTGTCACTATATTGTTTTCCATTGTTAAAGGATAGTGACATTTTCACGTTGTTAATATTGTCCATTGTTGAAACGGTATCAAAACTGGTCAATGGAATTTTTTCCATTGTTGAAAGTGCCGGAAAGTTGTCATTATAGATAATTTCTAATATAATTATAAATAAATTTTTCATGATAACAATTGAAAAATGATGACTTAAAGACGAATTTTCCATTGTTGCCGGAAAAATTTCATATTTTAAGATTTCTTCATTGTTGAAAGCGTGGGAAAATTCGTCACTATAATTTTTTCCATTGTTAAAGTATAGGGACATTTTCGCGTTTTGAATATTTTCCATTGTTGAAACGGTATCAAAACTGGTCAATGGAATTTTTTCCATTGTTGGAAGTGCCAGAAAGTTGTCATTATATATAACTTCTAATATAATTATAAATAAATTTTTCATAATAACAATTGAAAAATGATGACTTAAAGACGAATTTTTCATTGTTGCCGGAAAAATTTCATATTTTAAGATTTCTTCATTGTTGAAAACGTGGGAAAATTTGTCACTATATTGTTTTCCATTGTTAAAGGATAGTGACATTTTCACGTTGTTAATATTGTCCATTGTTGAAACGGTATCAAAACTGGTCAATGGAATTTTTTCCATTGTTGAAAGTGCCGGAAAGTTGTCATTATAGATAATTTCTAATATAAATATAAATAAATTTTTCATGATAACAATTGAAAAATGACGACTTAAAGACGAATTTTCCATTGTTGCCAGAAAAATTTCATATTTTTAGATTTCTTCATTGTTGAAAACGTGGGAAAATTTGTCACTATAATGTTTTCCATTGTTAAAGGATAGTGACATTTTCACGTTGTTCTTATTGTCCATTGTTGAAACGGTATCAAAACTGGTCAATGGAATTTTTTCCATTGTTGGAAGTGCCAGAAAGTTGTAATTATATATAACTTCTAATATAATTATAAATAAATTTTTCATAATAACAATTGAAAAATGATGGCTTAAAGACGAATTTTTCATTGTTGTCGGAAAATTTTCATATTTTAAGATTTCTTCATTGTTGAAAGCGTGCGAAAATTTGTCACTATAGTTTTCTCCATTGTTAAAGGATAGTGAAATTTTCACGTTTTAAATATTGTCCATTGTTGAAACGGTATCAGAATTAGTCAATGGAATTTTTTCCATTATTGAAAGTGCCGGAAAGTTGTCAATATAGATAATTTCTAATATAATTATAAATAAATTTTTCATGATAACAATTGAAAAATGTTCACTTAAAGACGAATTTATCATTGTTGCCGGAAAAGTTTCATATTTTAGGGTTTCTTCATTGTTGAAAGGGTGGGAAAATTTGTCAGTATATTGTTTACCTTTGATAAAGGATAGTGACATTTTGACGTTTTCAATATTGTACATTGTTGTAACGGTATCAAAATTGGTCAATGGAATTTTTTCCATTGTTGGAAGTGCCAGAAAGTTGTCATTATAGAAAACTTCTTATATAATTATAAATAAATTTTTGATAATAACAATTGAAAAATGATGACTTAAAAACGATTTTTCCATTGTTGCCGGAAAAATTTCATATTTTAAGATTTCTTCATTGTTGAAAGCGTGGGAAAATTCGTCACTATAATTTTTTCCATTGTTAAAGTATAGGGACATTTTCGCGTTTTGAATATTTTCCATTGTTGAAACGGTATCAATATTTGTCAATGGAATTTTTTCCATTGTTGGAAGTGCGGGAAAGTTGTTATTATAGATAATTTCTAATATAATTTTAAATAATTTTTTGTTAATAACAATTGAAAAATGATGACTTAAAAACGATTTTTCCATTGTTGCCGGAAAAATTTCATATTTTAAGATTTCTTCATTGTTGAAAGCGTGGGAAAATTCGTCACTATAATTTTTTCCATTGTTAAAGGTTAGGGACATTTTTACGTTTTAAATATTGTTCATTCTTGAAACGGTATCAACATTTGTCAATGGAATTTTTTCCATTGTTGGAAGTGCGGGAAAGTTGTCATTATAGATAATTTCTAATATAATTATAAATAAATTTTTCATGATAACAATTGAAAAATGTTGATTTAAAGACGAATTTTCCATTGTTGCCGGAAAAATTTCATATTTTAAGATTTCTTCATTGTTGAAAGCGTGGGAAAATTTGTCACTATAATGTTTTCCATTGTTAAAGGATAAGGACGTTTTTACGTTTTAAATATTGTCCATTGTTGAAACGGTATCAATATTTTTCAACGGAATTTTTTCCATTGTTGGAAGTGCGGGAATGTTGTCATTATAGATAATTTCTAATATAATTATAAATATTTTTTTCATAATAACAACTGAAAAATGATGACTTAAAAACGATTTTTCCGGAAAAATTTCATATTTTAAGATTTCTTCATTGTTGAAAGCGTGGGAAAATTCGTCACTATAATTTTTTCCATTGTTAAAAGTTAGGGACATTTTTACGTTTTAAATATTGTTCATTGTTGAAACGGTATCAACATTTGTCAATGGAATTTTTTCCATTGTTGGAAGTGCGGGAAAGTTGTCATTATAGATAATTTCTAATATAATTATAAATAAATTTTTCATGATAACAATTGAAAAATGTTGACTTAAAGACGAATTTTCCATTGTTGCCGGAAAAATTTCATATTTTAAGATTTCTTCATTGTTGAAAGCGTGGGAAAATTTGTCACTATAATGTTTTCCATTGTTAAAGGATAAGGACGTTTTTACGTTTTAAATATTGTCCATTGTTGAAACGGTATCAATATTTTTCAACGGAATTTTTTCCATTGTTGGAAGTGCGGGAAAGTTGTCATTATAGATAATTTCTAATATAATTATAAATAATTTTTTCATAATAACAACTGAAAAATGATGACTTAAAGACGAATTTTTCATTGTTGCCGGAAAAATTTCATATTTTAAGATTTCTTCATTGTTGAAAACGTGGGAAAATTTGTCACTATATTGTTTTCCATTGTTAAAGGATAGTGACATTTTCACGTTGTTCATATTGTCCATTGTTGAAACGGTATCAAAACTGGTCAATGGAATTTTTTCCATTGTTGGAAGTGCCAGAAAGTTGTCATTATATATAACTTCTAATATAATTATAAATAAATTTTTCATAATAACAATTGAAAAATGATGACTTAAAGACGAATTTTTCATTGTTGCCGGAAAAATTTCATATTTTAAGATTTCTTCATTGTTGAAAACGTGGGAAAATTTGTCACTATATTGTTTTCCATTGTTAAAGGATAGTGACATTTTCACGTTGTTAATATTGTCCATTGTTGAAACGGTATCAAAACTGGTCAATGGAATTTTTTCCATTGTTAAAAGTGCCGGAAAGTTGTCATTATAGATAATTTCTAATATAAATATAAATAAATTTTTCATGATAACAATTGAAAAATGACTACTTAAAGACGAATTTTCCATTGTTGCTAGAAAAATTTCATATTTTTAGATTTCTTCATTGTTGAAAACGTGGGAAAATTTGTCACTATAATGTTTTCCATTGTTAAAGGATAGTGACATTTTCACGTTGTTCTTATTGTCCATTGTTGAAACGGTATCAAAACTGGTCAATGGAATTTTTTCCATTGTTGGAAGTGCCAGAAAGTTGTCATTATATATAACTTCTAATATAATTATAAATAAATTTTTCATAATAACAATTGAAAAATGATGGCTTAAAGACGAATTTTTCATTGTTGTCGGAAAATTTTCATATTTTAAGATTTCTTCATTGTTGAAAGCGTGCGAAAATTTGTCACTATAGTTTTCTCCATTGTTAAAGGATAGTGAAATTTTCACGTTTTAAATATTGTCCATTGTTGAAACGGTATCAAAATTAGTCAATGGAATTTTTTCCATTATTGAAAGTGCCGGAAAGTTGTCAATATAGATAATTTCTAATATAATTATAAATAAATTTTTCATGATAACAATTGAAAAATGTTGACTTAAAGACGAATTTATCATTGTTGCCGGAAAATTTTCATATTTTAGGGTTTCTTCATTGTTGAAAGGGTGGGAAAATTTGTCAGTATATTGTTTACCTTTGATAAAGGATAGTGACATTTTGACGTTTTCAATATTGTACATTGTTGTAACGGTATCAAAATTGGTCAATGGAATTTTTTCCATTGTTGGAAGTGCGGGAAAGTTGTCATTATAGATAATTTCTTATATAATTATAAATAAATTTTTGATAATAACAATTGAAAAATGATGACTTAAAAACGATTTTTCCATTGTTGCCGGAAAAATTTCATATTTTAAGATTTCTTCATTGTTGAAAGCGTGGGAAAATTCGTCACTATATTTTTTTCCATTGTTAAAGTATAGGGACATTTTCGCGTTTTGAATATTTTCCATTGTTGAAACGGTATCAATATTTGTCAATGGAATTTTTTCCATTGTTGGAAGTGCGGGAAAGTTGTTATTATAGATAATTTCTAATATAATTTTAAATAATTTTTTGATAATAACAATTGAAAAATGATGACTTAAAAACGATTTTTCCATTGTTGCCGGAAAAATTTCATATTTTAAGATTTCTTCATTGTTGAAAGCGTGGGAAAATTCGTCACTATAATTTTTTCCATTGTTAAAGGTTAGGGACATTTTTACGTTTTAAATATTGTTCATTGTTGAAACGGTATCAACATTTGTCAATGGAATTTTTTCCATTGTTGGAAGTGCGGGAAAGTTGTCATTATAGATAATTTCTAATATAATTATAAATAAATTTTTCATGATAACAATTGAAAAATGTTGACTTAAAGACGAATTTTCCATTGTTGCCGGAAAAATTTCATATTTTAAGATTTCTTCATTGTTGAAAGCGTGGGAAAATTTGTCACTATAATGTTTTCCATTGTTAAAGGATAAGGACGTTTTTACGTTTTAAATATTGTCCATTGTTGAAACGGTATCAATATTTTTCAACGGAATTTTTTCCATTGTTGGAAGTGCGGGAAAGTTGTCATTATAGATAATTTCTAATATAATTATAAATAATTTTTTCATAATAACAACTGAAAAATGATGACTTAAAGACGAATTTTTCATTGTTGCCGGAAAAATTTCATATTTTAAGATTTCTTCATTGTTGAAAACGTGGGAAAATTTGTCACTATATTGTTTTCCATTGTTAAAGGATAGTGACATTTTCACGTTGTTCATATTGTCCATTGTTGAAACGGTATCAAAACTGGTCAATGGAATTTTTTCCATTGTTGGAAGTGCCAGAAAGTTGTCATTATATATAACTTCTAATATAATTATAAATAAATTTTTCATAATAACAATTGAAAAATGATGACTTAAAGACGAATTTTTCATTGTTGCCGGAAAAATTTCATATTTTAAGATTTCTTCATTGTTGAAAACGTGGGAAAATTTGTCACTATATTGTTTTCCATTGTTAAAGGATAGTGACATTTTCACGTTGTTAATATTGTCCATTGTTGAAACGGTATCAAAACTGGTCAATGGAATTTTTTCCATTGTTGAAAGTGCCGGAAAGTTGTCATTATAGATAATTTCTAATATAATTATAAATAAATTTTTCATGATAACAATTGAAAAATGATGACTTAAAGACGAATTTTCCATTGTTGCCGGAAAAATTTCATATTTTAAGATTTCTTCATTGTTGAAAGCGTGGGAAAATTCGTCACTATAATTTTTTCCATTGTTAAAGTATAGGGACATTTTCGCGTTTTGAATATTTTCCATTGTTGAAACGGTATCAAAACTGGTCAATGGAATTTTTTCCATTGTTGGAAGTGCCAGAAAGTTGTCATTATATATAACTTCTAATATAATTATAAATAAATTTTTCATAATAACAATTGAAAAATGATGACTTAAAGACGAATTTTTCATTGTTGCCGGAAAAATTTCATATTTTAAGATTTCTTCATTGTTGAAAACGTGGGAAAATTTGTCACTATATTGTTTTCCATTGTTAAAGGATAGTGACATTTTCACGTTGTTAATATTGTCCATTGTTGAAACGGTATCAAAACTGGTCAATGGAATTTTTTCCATTGTTGAAAGTGCCGGAAAGTTGTCATTATAGATAATTTCTAATATAAATATAAATAAATTTTTCATGATAACAATTGAAAAATGACGACTTAAAGACGAATTTTCCATTGTTGCCAGAAAAATTTCATATTTTTAGATTTCTTCATTGTTGAAAACGTGGGAAAATTTGTCACTATAATGTTTTCCATTGTTAAAGGATAGTGACATTTTTACGTTGTTCTTATTGTCCATTGTTGAAACGGTATCAAAACTGGTCAATGGAATTTTTTCCATTGTTGGAAGTGCCAGAAAGTTGTAATTATATATAACTTCTAATATAATTATAAATAAATTTTTCATAATAACAATTGAAAAATGATGGCTTAAAGACGAATTTTTCATTGTTGTCGGAAAATTTTCATATTTTAAGATTTCTTCATTGTTGAAAGCGTGCGAAAATTTGTCACTATAGTTTTCTCCATTGTTAAAGGATAGTGAAATTTTCACGTTTTAAATATTGTCCATTGTTGAAACGGTATCAAAATTAGTCAATGGAATTTTTTCCATTATTGAAAGTGCCGGAAAGTTGTCAATATAGATAATTTCTAATATAATTATAAATAAATTTTTCATGATAACAATTGAAAAATGTTCACTTAAAGACGAATTTATCATTGTTGCCGGAAAATTTTCATATTTTAGGGTTTCTTCATTGTTGAAAGGGTGGGAAAATTTGTCAGTATATTGTTTACCTTTGATAAAGGATAGTGACATTTTGACGTTTTCAATATTGTACATTGTTGTAACGGTATCAAAATTGGTCAATGGAATTTTTTCCATTGTTGGAAGTGCCAGAAAGTTGTCATTATAGAAAACTTCTTATATAATTATAAATAAATTTTTGATAATAACAATTGAAAAATGATGACTTAAAAACGATTTTTCCATTGTTGCCGGAAAAATTTCATATTTTAAGATTTCTTCATTGTTGAAAGCGTGGGAAAATTCGTCACTATAATTTTTTCCATTGTTAAAGTATAGGGACATTTTCGCGTTTTGAATATTTTCCATTGTTGAAACGGTATCAATATTTGTCAATGGAATTTTTTCCATTGTTGGAAGTGCGGGAAAGTTGTTATTATAGATAATTTCTAATATAATTTTAAATAATTTTTTGTTAATAACAATTGAAAAATGATGACTTAAAAACGATTTTTCCATTGTTGCCGGAAAAATTTCATATTTTAAGATTTCTTCATTGTTGAAAGCGTGGGAAAATTCGTCACTATAATTTTTTCCATTGTTAAAGGTTAGGGACATTTTTACGTTTTAAATATTGTTCATTCTTGAAACGGTATCAACATTTGTCAATGGAATTTTTTCCATTGTTGGAAGTGCGGGAAAGTTGTCATTATAGATAATTTCTAATATAATTATAAATAAATTTTTCATGATAACAATTGAAAAATGTTGATTTAAAGACGAATTTTCCATTGTTGCCGGAAAAATTTCATATTTTAAGATTTCTTCATTGTTGAAAGCGTGGGAAAATTTGTCACTATAATGTTTTCCATTGTTAAAGGATAAGGACGTTTTTACGTTTTAAATATTGTCCATTGTTGAAACGGTATCAATATTTTTCAACGGAATTTTTTCCATTGTTGGAAGTGCGGGAATGTTGTCATTATAGATAATTTCTAATATAATTATAAATATTTTTTTCATAATAACAACTGAAAAATGATGACTTAAAAACGATTTTTCCGGAAAAATTTCATATTTTAAGATTTCTTCATTGTTGAAAGCGTGGTAAAATTCGTCACTATAATTTTTTCCATTGTTAAAAGTTAGGGACATTTTTACGTTTTAAATATTGTTCATTGTTGAAACGGTATCAACATTTGTCAATGGAATTTTTTCCATTGTTGGAAGTGCGGGAAAGTTGTCATTATAGATAATTTCTAATATAATTATAAATAAATTTTTCATGATAACAATTGAAAAATGTTGACTTAAAGACGAATTTTCCATTGTTGCCGGAAAAATTTCATATTTTAAGATTTCTTCATTGTTGAAAGCGTGGGAAAATTTGTCACTATAATGTTTTCCATTGTTAAAGGATAAGGACGTTTTTACGTTTTAAATATTGTCCATTGTTGAAACGGTATCAATATTTTTCAACGGAATTTTTTCCATTGTTGGAAGTGCGGGAAAGTTGTCATTATAGATAATTTCTAATATAATTATAAATAATTTTTTCATAATAACAACTGAAAAATGATGACTTAAAGACGAATTTTTCATTGTTGCCGGAAAAATTTCATATTTTAAGATTTCTTCATTGTTGAAAACGTGGGAAAATTTGTCACTATATTGTTTTCCATTGTTAAAGGATAGTGACATTTTCACGTTGTTCATATTGTCCATTGTTGAAACGGTATCAAAACTGGTCAATGGAATTTTTTCCATTGTTGGAAGTGCCAGAAAGTTGTCATTATATATAACTTCTAATATAATTATAAATAAATTTTTCATAATAACAATTGAAAAATGATGACTTAAAGACGAATTTTTCATTGTTGCCGGAAAAATTTCATATTTTAAGATTTCTTCATTGTTGAAAACGTGGGAAAATTTGTCACTATATTGTTTTCCATTGTTAAAGGATAGTGACATTTTCACGTTGTTAATATTGTCCATTGTTGAAACGGTATCAAAACTGGTCAATGGAATTTTTTCCATTGTTAAAAGTGCCGGAAAGTTGTCATTATAGATAATTTCTAATATAAATATAAATAAATTTTTCATGATAACAATTGAAAAATGACTACTTAAAGACGAATTTTCCATTGTTGCTAGAAAAATTTCATATTTTTAGATTTCTTCATTGTTGAAAACGTGGGAAAATTTGTCACTATAATGTTTTCCATTGTTAAAGGATAGTGACATTTTCACGTTGTTCTTATTGTCCATTGTTGAAACGGTATCAAAACTGGTCAATGGAATTTTTTCCATTGTTGGAAGTGCCAGAAAGTTGTCATTATATATAACTTCTAATATAATTATAAATAAATTTTTCATAATAACAATTGAAAAATGATGGCTTAAAGACGAATTTTTCATTGTTGTCGGAAAATTTTCATATTTTAAGATTTCTTCATTGTTGAAAGCGTGCGAAAATTTGTCACTATAGTTTTCTCCATTGTTAAAGGATAGTGAAATTTTCACGTTTTAAATATTGTCCATTGTTGAAACGGTATCAAAATTAGTCAATGGAATTTTTTCCATTATTGAAAGTGCCGGAAAGTTGTCAATATAGATAATTTCTAATATAATTATAAATAAATTTTTCATGATAACAATTGAAAAATGTTGACTTAAAGACGAATTTATCATTGTTGCCGGAAAATTTTCATATTTTAGGGTTTCTTCATTGTTGAAAGGGTGGGAAAATTTGTCAGTATATTGTTTACCTTTGATAAAGGATAGTGACATTTTGACGTTTTCAATATTGTACATTGTTGTAACGGTATCAAAATTGGTCAATGGAATTTTTTCCATTGTTGGAAGTGCGGGAAAGTTGTCATTATAGATAATTTCTTATATAATTATAAATAAATTTTTGATAATAACAATTGAAAAATGATGACTTAAAAACGATTTTTCCATTGTTGCCGGAAAAATTTCATATTTTAAGATTTCTTCATTGTTGAAAGCGTGGGAAAATTCGTCACTATATTTTTTTCCATTGTTAAAGTATAGGGACATTTTCGCGTTTTGAATATTTTCCATTGTTGAAACGGTATCAATATTTGTCAATGGAATTTTTTCCATTGTTGGAAGTGCGGGAAAGTTGTTATTATAGATAATTTCTAATATAATTTTAAATAATTTTTTGATAATAACAATTGAAAAATGATGACTTAAAAACGATTTTTCCATTGTTGCCGGAAAAATTTCATATTTTAAGATTTCTTCATTGTTGAAAGCGTGGGAAAATTCGTCACTATAATTTTTTCCATTGTTAAAGGTTAGGGACATTTTTACGTTTTAAATATTGTTCATTGTTGAAACGGTATCAACATTTGTCAATGGAATTTTTTCCATTGTTGGAAGTGCGGGAAAGTTGTCATTATAGATAATTTCTAATATAATTATAAATAAATTTTTCATGATAACAATTGAAAAATGTTGACTTAAAGACGAATTTTCCATTGTTGCCGGAAAAATTTCATATTTTAAGATTTCTTCATTGTTGAAAGCGTGGGAAAATTTGTCACTATAATGTTTTCCATTGTTAAAGGATAAGGACGTTTTTACGTTTTAAATATTGTCCATTGTTGAAACGGTATCAATATTTTTCAACGGAATTTTTTCCATTGTTGGAAGTGCGGGAAAGTTGTCATTATAGATAATTTCTAATATAATTATAAATAATTTTTTCATAATAACAACTGAAAAATGATGACTTAAAGACGAATTTTTCATTGTTGCCGGAAAAATTTCATATTTTAAGATTTCTTCATTGTTGAAAACGTGGGAAAATTTGTCACTATATTGTTTTCCATTGTTAAAGGATAGTGACATTTTCACGTTGTTCATATTGTCCATTGTTGAAACGGTATCAAAACTGGTCAATGGAATTTTTTCCATTGTTGGAAGTGCCAGAAAGTTGTCATTATATATAACTTCTAATATAATTATAAATAAATTTTTCATAATAACAATTGAAAAATGATGACTTAAAGAAGAATTTTTCATTGTTGCCGGAAAAATTTCATATTTTAAGATTTCTTCATTGTTGAAAACGTGGGAAAATTTGTCACTATATTGTTTTCCATTGTTAAAGGATAGTGACATTTTCACGTTGTTAATATTGTCCATTGTTGAAACGGTATCAAAACTGGTCAATGGAATTTTTTCCATTGTTGAAAGTGCCGGAAAGTTGTCATTATAGATAATTTCTAATATAATTATAAATAAATTTTTCATGATAACAATTGAAAAATGATGACTTAAAGACGAATTTTCCATTGTTGCCGGAAAAATTTCATATTTTAAGATTTCTTCATTGTTGAAAGCGTGGGAAAATTCGTCACTATAATTTTTTCCATTGTTAAAGTATAGGGACATTTTCGCGTTTTGAATATTTTCCATTGTTGAAACGGTATCAAAACTGGTCAATGGAATTTTTTCCATTGTTGGAAGTGCCAGAAAGTTGTCATTATATATAACTTCTAATATAATTATAAATAAATTTTTCATAATAACAATTGAAAAATGATGACTTAAAGACGAATTTTTCATTGTTGCCGGAAAAATTTCATATTTTAAGATTTCTTCATTGTTGAAAACGTGGGAAAATTTGTCACTATATTGTTTTCCATTGTTAAAGGATAGTGACATTTTCACGTTGTTAATATTGTCCATTGTTGAAACGGTATCAAAACTGGTCAATGGAATTTTTTCCATTGTTGAAAGTGCCGGAAAGTTGTCATTATAGATAATTTCTAATATAAATATAAATAAATTTTTCATGATAACAATTGAAAAATGACGACTTAAAGACGAATTTTCCATTGTTGCCAGAAAAATTTCATATTTTTAGATTTCTTCATTGTTGAAAACGTGGGAAAATTTGTCACTATAATGTTTTCCATTGTTAAAGGATAGTGACATTTTCACGTTGTTCTTATTGTCCATTGTTGAAACGGTATCAAAACTGGTCAATGGAATTTTTTCCATTGTTGGAAGTGCCAGAAAGTTGTAATTATATATAACTTCTAATATAATTATAAATAAATTTTTCATAATAACAATTGAAAAATGATGGCTTAAAGACGAATTTTTCATTGTTGTCGGAAAATTTTCATATTTTAAGATTTCTTCATTGTTGAAAGCGTGCGAAAATTTGTCACTATAGTTTTCTCCATTGTTAAAGGATAGTGAAATTTTCACGTTTTAAATATTGTCCATTGTTGAAACGGTATCAAAATTAGTCAATGGAATTTTTTCCATTATTGAAAGTGCCGGAAAGTTGTCAATATAGATAATTTCTAATATAATTATAAATAAATTTTTCATGATAACAATTGAAAAATGTTGACTTAAAGACGAATTTATCACTGTTGCCGGAAAATTTTCATATTTTAGGGTTTCTTCATTGTTGAAAGGGTGGGAAAATTTGTCAGTATATTGTTTACCTTTGATAAAGGATAGTGACATTTTGACGTTTTCAATATTGTACATTGTTGTAACGGTGTCAAAATTGGTCAATGGAATTTTTTCCATTGTTGGAAGTGCCAGAAAGTTGTCATTATAGAAAACTTCTTATATAATTATAAATAAATTTTTGATAATAACAATTGAAAAATGATGACTTAAAAACGATTTTTCCATTGTTGCCGGAAAAATTTCATATTTTAAGATTTCTTCATTGTTGAAAGCGTGGGAAAATTCGTCACTATAATTTTTTCCATTGTTAAAGTATAGGGACATTTTCGCGTTTTGAATATTTTCCATTGTTGAAACGGTATCAATATTTGTCAATGGAATTTTTTCCATTGTTGGAAGTGCGGGAAAGTTGTTATTATAGATAATTTCTAATATAATTTTAAATAATTTTTTGATAATAACAATTGAAAAATGATGACTTAAAAACGATTTTTCCATTGTTGCCGGAAAAATTTCATATTTTAAGATTTCTTCATTGTTGAAAGCGTGGGAAAATTCGTCACTATAATTTTTTCCATTGTTAAAGGTTAGGGACATTTTTACGTTTTAAATATTGTTCATTGTTGAAACGGTATCAACATTTGTCAATGGAATTTTTTCCATTGTTGGAAGTGCGGGAAAGTTGTCATTATAGATAATTTCTAATATAATTATAAATAAATTTTTCATGATAACAATTGAAAAATGTTGACTTAAAGACGAATTTTCCATTGTTGCCGGAAAAATTTCATATTTTAAGATTTCTTCATTGTTGAAAGCGTGGGGAAATTTGTCACTATAATGTTTTCCATTGTTAAAGGATAGTGACATTTTCACGTTGTTAATATTGTCCATTGTTGAAACGGTATCAAAACTGGTCAATGGAATTTTTTCCATTGTTGAAAGTGCCGGAAAGTTGTCATTATAGATAATTTCTAATATAATTATAAATAAATTTTTCATGATAACAATTGAAAAATGATGACTTAAAGACGAATTTTCCATTGTTGCCGGAAAAATTTCATATTTTAAGATTTCTTCATTGTTGAAAGCTTGGGAAAATTCGTCACTATAATTTTTTCCATTGTTACAGGTTAGGGATATTTTTACGTTTTAAATATTGTTCATTGTTGAAACGGTATCAACATTTGTCAATGGAATTTTTTTCATTGTTGGAAGTGCGGGAAAGTTGTCATTATAGATAATTTCTAATATAAATATAAATAAATTTTTCATGATAACAATTGAAAAATGACGACTTAAAGACGAATTTTCCATTGTTGCCAGAAAAATTTCATATTTTTAGATTTCTTCATTGTTGAAAACGTGGGAAAATTTGTCACTATAATGTTTTCCATTGTTAAAGGATAGTGACATTTTCACGTTGTTCATATTGTCCATTGTTGAAACGGTATCAAAACTGGTCAATGGAATTTTTTCCATTGTTGGAAGTGCCAGAAAGTTGTCATTATATATAACTTCTAATATAATTATAAATAAATTTTTCATAATAACAATTGAAAAATGATGGCTTAAAGACGAATTTTTCATTGTTGTCGGAAAATTTTCATATTTTAAGATTTCTTCATTGTTGAAAGCGTGCGAAAATTTGTCACTATAGTTTTCTCCATTGTTAAAGGATAGTGAAATTTTCACGTTTTAAATATTGTCCATTGTTGAAACGGTATCAAAATTAGTCTATGGAATTTTTTCCATTATTGAAAGTGCCGGAAAGTTGTCAATATAGATAATTTCTAATATAATTATAAATAAATTTTTCATGATAACAATTGAAAAATGTTCACTTAAAGACGAATTTATCATTGTTGCCGGAAAATTTTCATATTTTAGGGTTTCTTCATTGTTGAAAGGGTGGGAAAATTTGTCAGTATATTGTTTACCTTTGATAAAGGATAGTGACATTTTGACGTTTTCAATATTGTACATTGTTGTAACGGTATCAAAATTGGTCAATGGAATTTTTTCCATTGTTGGAAGTGCCAGAAAGTTGTCATTATAGAAAACTTCTTATATAATTATAAATAAATTTTTGATAATAACAATTGAAAAATGATGACTTAAAAACGATTTTTCCATTGTTGCCGGAAAAATTTCATATTTTAAGATTTCTTCATTGTTGAAAGCGTGGGAAAATTCGTCACTATAATTTTTTCCATTGTTAAAGTATAGGGACATTTTCGCGTTTTGAATATTTTCCATTGTTGAAACGGTATCAATATTTGTCAATGGAATTTTTTCCATTGTTGGAAGTGCAGGAAAGTTGTTATTATAGATAATTTCTAATATAATTTTAAATAATTTTTTGATAATAACAATTGAAAAATGATGACTTAAAAACGATTTTTCCATTGTTGCCGGAAAAATTTCATATTTTAAGATTTCTTCATTGTTGAAAGCGTGGGAAAATTCGTCACTATAATTTTTTCCATCGTTAAAGGTTAGGGACATTTTTACGTTTTAAATATTGTTCATTGTTGAAACGGTATCAACATTTGTCAATGGAATTTTTTCCATTGTTGGAAGTGCGGGAAAGTTGTCATTATAGATAATTTCTAATATAATTATAAATAAATTTTTCATGATAACAATTGAAAAATGTTGACTTAAAGACGAATTTTCCATTGTTGCCGGAAAAATTTCATATTTTAAGATTTCTTCATTGTTGAAAGCGTGGGAAAATTTGTCACTATAATGTTTTCCATTGTTAAAGTATAAGGACGTTTTTACGTTTTAAATATTGTCCATTGTTGAAACGGTATCAATATTTTTCAACGGAATTTTTTCCATTGTTGGAAGTGCGGGAAAGTTGTCATTATAGATAATTTCTAATATAATTATAAATAATTTTTTCATAATAACAACTGAAAAATGATGACTTAAAGACGAATTTTTCATTGTTGCCGGAAAAATTTCATATTTTAAGATTTCTTCATTGTTGAAAACGTGGGAAAATTTGTCACTATATTGTTTTCCATTGTTAAAGGATAGTGACATTTTCACGTTGTTCATATTGTCCATTGTTGAAACGGTATCAAAACTGGTCAATGGAATTTTTTCCATTGTTGGAAGTGCCAGAAAGTTGTCATTATATATAACTTCTAATATAATTATAAATAAATTTTTCATAATAACAATTGAAAAATGATGGCTTAAAGACGAATTTTTCATTGTTGTCGGAAAATTTTCATATTTTAAGATTTCTTCATTGTTGAAAGCGTGCGAAAATTTGTCACTATAGTTTTCTCCATTGTTAAAGGATAGTGAAATTTTCACGTTTTAAATATTGTCCATTGTTGAAACGGTATCAAAATTAGTCTATGGAATTTTTTCCATTATTGAAAGTGCCGGAAAGTTGTCAATATAGATAATTTCTAATATAATTATAAATAAATTTTTCATGATAACAATTGAAAAATGTTGACTTAAAGACGAATTTATCATTGTTGCCGGAAAATTTTCATATTTTAGGGTTTCTTCATTGTTGAAAGGGTGGGAAAATTTGTCAGTATATTGTTTACCTTTGATAAAGGATAGTGACATTTTGACGTTTTCAATATTGTACATTGTTGTAACGGTATCAAAATTGGTCAATGGAATTTTTTCCATTGTTGGAAGTGCCAGAAAGTTGTCATTATAGAAAACTTCTTATATAATTATAAATAAATTTTTGATAATAACAATTGAAAAATGATGACTTAAAAACGATTTTTCCATTGTTGCCGGAAAAATTTCATATTTTAAGATTTCTTCATTGTTGAAAGCGTGGGAAAATTCGTCACTATAATTTTTTCCATTGTTAAAGTATAGGGACATTTTCGCGTTTTGAATATTTTCCATTGTTGAAACGGTATCAATATTTGTCAATGGAATTTTTTCCATTGTTGGAAGTGCGGGAAAGTTGTTATTATAGATAATTTCTAATATAATTTTAAATAATTTTTTGATAATAACAATTGAAAAATGATGACTTAAAAACGATTTTTCCATTGTTGCCGGAAAAATTTCATATTTTAAGATTTCTTCATTGTTGAAAGCGTGGGAAAATTCGTCACTATAATTTTTTCCATTGTTAAAGGTTAGGGACATTTTTACGTTTTAAATATTGTTCATTGTTGAAACGGTATCAACATTTGTCAATGGAATTTTTTCCATTGTTGGAAGTGCGGGAAAGTTGTCATTATAGATAATTTCTAATATAATTATAAATAAATTTTTCATGATAACAATTGAAAAATGTTGACTTAAAGACGAATTTTCCATTGTTGCCGGAAAAATTTCATATTTTAAGATTTCTTCATTGTTGAAAGCGTGGGGAAATTTGTCACTATAATGTTTTCCATTGTTAAAGGATAAGGACGTTTTTACGTTTTAAATATTGTCCATTGTTGAAACGGTATCAATATTTTTCAACGGAATTTTTTCCATTGTTGGAAGTGCGGGAATGTTGTCATTATAGATAATTTCTAATATAATTATAAATAATTTTTTCATAATAACAACTGAAAAATGATGACTTAAAGACGAATTTTTCATTGTTGCCGGAAAAATTTCATATTTTAAGATTTCTTCATTGTTGAAAACGTGGGAAAATTTGTCACTATATTGTTTTCCATTGTTAAAGGATAGTGACATTTTCACGTTGTTCATATTGTCCATTGTTGAAACGGTATCAAAACTGGTCAATGGAATTTTTTCCATTGTTGGAAGTCCAGAAAGTTGTCATTATATATAACTTCTAATATAATTATAAATAAATTTTTCATAATAACAATTGAAAAATGATGACTTAAAGACGAATTTTTCATTGTTGCCGGAAAAATTTCATATTTTAAGATTTCTTCATTGTTGAAAACGTGGGAAAATTTGTCACTATATTGTTTTCCATTGTTAAAGGATAGTGACATTTTCACGTTGTTAATGTTGTCCATTGTTGAAACGGTATCAAAACTGGTCAATGGAATTTTTTCCATTGTTGAAAGTGCCGGAAAGTTGTCATTATAGATAATTTCTAATATAATTATAAATAAATTTTTGATAATAACAATTGAAAAATGATGACTTAAAAACGATTTTTCCATTGTTGCCGGAAAAATTTCATATTTTAAGATTTCTTCATTGTTGAAAGCGTGGGAAAATTCGTCACTATAATTTTTTCCCTTGTTAAAGGATAGGGACATTTTCGCGTTTTGAATATTTTCCATTGTTGAAACGGTATCAATATTTGTCAATGGAATTTTTTCCATTGTTGGAAGTGCGGGAAAGTTGTTATTATAGATAATTTCTAATATAATTTTAAATAAATTTTTGATAATAACAATTGAAAAATGATGACTTAAAAACGATTTTTCCATTGTTGCCGGAAAAATTTCATATTTTAAGATTTCTTCATTGTTGAAAGCGTGGGAAAATTCGTCACTATAATTTTTTCCATTGTTAAAGATTAGGGACATTTTTACGTTTTAAATATTGTTCATTGTTGAAACGGTATCAACATTTGTCAATGGAATTTTTTCCATTGTTGGAAGTGCGGGAAAGTTGTCATTATAGATAATTTCTAATATAATTATAAATAAATTTTTCATGATAACAATTGAAAAATGTTGACTTAAAGACGAATTTTCCATTGTTGCCGGAAAAATTTCATATTTTAAGATTTCTTCATTGTTGAAAGCGTGGGAAAATTTGTCACTATAATGTTTTCCATTGTTAAAGGATAAGGACGTTTTTACGTTTTAAATATTGTCCATTGTTGAAACGGTATCAATATTTTTCAACGGAATTTTCTCCATTGTTGGAAGTGCGGGAAAGTTGTCATTATAGATAATTTCTAATATAATTATAAATAATTTTTTCATAATAACAACTGAAAAATGATGACTTAAAGACGAATTTTTCATTGTTGCCGGAAAAATTTCATATTTTAAGATTTCTTCATTGTTGAAAACGTGGGAAAATTTGTCACTATATTGTTTTCCATTGTTAAAGGATAGTGACATTTTCACGTTGTTCATATTGTCCATTGTTGAAACGGTATCAAAACTGGTCAATGGAATTTTTTCCATTGTTGGAAGTGCCAGAAAGTTGTCATTATATACAACTTCTAATATAATTATAAATAAATTTTTCATAATAACAATTGAAAAATGATGACTTAAAGACGAATTTTTCATTGTTGCCGGAAAAATTTCATATTTTAAGATTTCTTCATTGTTGAAAACGTGGGAAAATTTGTCACTATATTGTTTTCCATTGTTAAAGGATAGTGACATTTTCACGTTGTTAATATTGTCCATTGTTGAAACGGTATCAAAACTGGTCAATGGAATT
Organism: Maratus michaelseni; assembly: GCA_963931845.1. Classification (NCBI taxonomy): domain Eukaryota; kingdom Metazoa; phylum Arthropoda; class Arachnida; order Araneae; family Salticidae; genus Maratus; species Maratus michaelseni. The sequence continues at coordinate 338,487 of CAWVPG010000094.1, read as the reverse complement.
TTTTCCATTGTTGAAAGTGCCGGAAAGTTGTCATTATACATAATTTCTAATATAATTATAAATAAATTTTTCATGATAACAATTGAAAAATGATGACTTAAAGACGAATTTTCCATTGTTGCCGGAAAAATTTCATATTTTAAGATTTCTTCATTGTTGAAAGCGTGGGAAAATTCGTCACTATAATTTTTTCCATTGTTACAGGTTAGGGATATTTTTACGTTTTAAATATTGTTCATTGTTGAAACGGTATCAACATTTGTCAATGGAATTTTTTTCATTGTTGGAAGTGCGGGAAAGTTGTCATTATAGATAATTTCTAATATAATTATAAATAAATTTTTCATGATAACAATTGAAAAATGATGACTTAAAGACGAATTTTACATTGTTGCCAGAAAAATTTCATATTTTTAGATTTCTTCATTGTTGAAAACGTGGGAAAATTTGTCACTATATTGTTTTCCATTGTTAAAGGATAGTGAAATTTTCACGTTCTAATATTGTCCGTTGTTGAAACGGTATCAAAATTGGTCAATGGAATTTTTTCCATTGTTGAAAGTGCCGGAAAGTTGTCATTATAGATAACTTCTAATATAATTATAAATAAATTTTTCATAATAACAATTGAAAAATGATGACTTAAAGACGAATTTTCCATTGTTGCCGGAAAAATTTCATATTTTAAGATTTCTTCATTGTTGAAAGCGTGGCAAAATTTGTCACTATACTGTTTTCCATTGTTAAAGGATAGTGAAATTTTCACGTTCTAATATTGTCCGTTGTTGAAACGGTATCAAAATTGGTCAATGGAATTTTTTCCATTGTTGAAAGTGCCGGAAAGTTGTCATTATAGATAATTTCTAATATAATTATAAATAAATTTTCATGATAACAATTGAAAAATGTTGACTTAAAGACGAATTTCTCATTGTTGCCGGAAAATTTTCATATTTTAAGGTTTCTTCATTGTTGAAAGGGTGGGAAAATTTGTCAGTATATTGTTTACCTTTGATAAAGGATAGTGACATTTTGACGTTTTCAATATTGTACATTGTTGTAACGGTATCAAAATTGGTCAATGGAATTTTTTCCATTGTTGGAAGTGCGGGAAAGTTGTCATTATAGATAATTTCTAATATAATTATAAATAAATTTTTCATAATAACAATTGAAAAATGATGACTTAAAGACGAATTTTTCATTGTTGCCGGAAAAATTTCATATTTTAAGATTTCTTCATTGTTGAAAACGTGGGAAAATTTGTCACTATATTGTTTTCCATTGTTAAAGGATAGTGACATTTTCACGTTGTTAATATTGTCCATTGTTGAAACGGTATCAAAACTGGTCAATGGAATTTTTTCCATTGTTGAAAGTGCCGGAAAGTTGTCATTATAGATAATTTCTAATATAATTATAAATAAATTTTTGATAATAACAATTGAAAAATGATGACTTAAAAACGATTTTTCCATTGTTGCCGGAAAAATTTCATATTTTAAGATTTCTTCATTGTTGAAAGCGTGGGAAAATTCGTCACTATAATTTTTTCCCTTGTTAAAGGATAGGGACATTTTCGCGTTTTGAATATTTTCCATTGTTGAAACGGTATCAATATTTGTCAATGGAATTTTTTCCATTGTTGGAAGTGCGGGAAAGTTGTTATTATAGATAATTTCTAATATAATTTTAAATAAATTTTTGATAATAACAATTGAAAAATGATGACTTAAAAACGATTTTTCCATTGTTGCCGGAAAAATTTCATATTTTAAGATTTCTTCATTGTTGAAAGCGTGGGAAAATTCGTCACTATAATTTTTTCAATTGTTAAAGTTTAGGGACATTTTTACGTTTTAAATATTGTTCATTGTTGAAACGGTATCAACATTTGTCAATGGAATTTTTTCCATTGTTGGAAGTGCGGGAAAGTTGTCATTATAGATAATTTCTAATATAATTATAAATAAATTTTTCATGATAACAATTGAAAAATGTTGACTTAAAGACGAATTTTCCATTGTTGCCGGAAAAATTTCATATTTTAAGATTTCTTCATTGTTGAAAGCGTGGGAAAATTTGTCACTATAATGTTTTCCATTGTTAAAGGATAAGGACGTTTTTACGTTTTAAATATTGTCCATTGTTGAAACGGTATCAATATTTTTCAACGGAATTTTTTCCATTGTTGGAAGTGCGGGAAAGTTGTCATTATAGATAATTTCTAATATAATTATAAATAATTTTTTCATAATAACAACTGAAAAATGATGACTTAAAGACGAATTTTTCATTGTTGCCGGAAAAATTTCATATTTTAAGATTTCTTCATTGTTGAAAACGTGGGAAAATTTGTCACTATATTGTTTTCCATTGTTAAAGGATAGTGACATTTTCACGTTGTTCATATTGTCCATTGTTGAAACGGTATCAAAACTGGTCAATGGAATTTTTTCCATTGTTGGAAGTGCCAGAAAGTTGTCATTATATACAACTTCTAATATAATTATAAATAAATTTTTCATAATAACAATTGAAAAATGATGACTTAAAGACGAATTTTTCATTGTTGCCGGAAAAATTTCATATTTTAAGATTTCTTCATTGTTGAAAGCGTGGGAAAATTCGTCACTATAATTTTTTCCATTGTTACAGGTTAGGGATATTTTTACGTTTTAAATATTGTTCATTGTTGAAACGGTATCAACATTTGTCAATGGAATTTTTTTCATTGTTGGAAGTGCGGGAAAGTTGTCATTATAGATAATTTCTAATATAATTATAAATAAATTTTTCATGATAACAATTGAAAAATGATGACTTAAAGACGAATTTTCCATTGTTGCCAGAAAAATTTCATATTTTTAGATTTCTTCATTGTTGAAAACGTGGGAAAATTTGTCACTATATTGTTTTCCATTGTTAAAGGATAGTGAAATTTTCACGTTCTAATATTGTCCGTTGTTGAAACGGTATCAAAATTGGTCAATGGAATTTTTTCCATTGTTGAAAGTGCCGGAAAGTTGTCATTATAGATAACTTCTAATATAATTATAAATAAATTTTTCATAATAACAATTGAAAAATGATGACTTAAAGACGAATTTTCCATTGTTGCCGGAAAAATTTCATATTTTAAGATTTCTTCATTGTTGAAAGCGTGGCAAAATTTGTCACTATACTGTTTTCCATTGTTAAAGGATAGTGAAATTTTCACGTTCTAATATTGTCCGTTGTTGAAACGGTATCAAAATTGGTCAATGGAATTTTTTCCATTGTTGAAAGTGCCGGAAAGTTGTCATTATAGATAATTTCTAATATAATTATAAATAAATTTTCATGATAACAATAGAAAAATGTTGACTTAAAGACGAATTTCTCATTGTTGCCGGAAAATTTTCATATTTTAAGGTTTCTTCATTGTTGAAAGGGTGGGAAAATTTGTCAGTATATTGTTTACCTTTGATAAAGGATAGTGACATTTTGACGTTTTCAATATTGTACATTGTTGTAACGGTATCAAAATTGGTCAATGGAATTTTTTCCATTGTTGGAAGTGCGGGAAAGTTGTCATTATAGATAATTTCTAATATAATTATAAATAATTTTTTCATAATAACAACTGAAAAATGATGACTTAAAGACGAATTTTTCATTGTTGCCGGAAAATTTTCATATTTTAAGATTTCTTCATTGTTCAAAACGTGCGAAAATTTGTCACTATAGTTTTCTCCATTGTTAAAGTATAGTGAAATTTTCACGTTGTTAATATTGTCCATTGTTGAAACGGTATCAAAACTGGTCAATGGAATTTTTTTCATTGTTGGAAGTGCGGGAAAGTTGTCATTATAGATAATTTCTAATATAATTATAAATAAATTTTTCATGATAGCAATTGAAAAATGATGACTTAAAGACGAATTTTTCATTGTTGCCGGAAAAAATTCATATTTTAAGATTTCTTCATTGTTGAAAACGTGGGAAAATTCGTCACTATAATTTTTTGCATTGTTACAGGTTAGGGATATTTTTACGTTTTAAATATTGTTCATTGTTGAAACGGTATCAACATTTGGAAATGGAATTTTTTTCATTGTTGGAAGTGCGGGAAAGTTGTCATTATAGATAATTTCTAATATAATTATAAATAAATTTTTCATGATAACAATTGAAAAATGATGACTTAAAGACGAATTTTTCATTGTTGCCGGAAAAATTTCATATTTTAAGATTTCTTCATTGTTGAAAACGTGGGAAAATTTGTCACTATATTGTTTTCCATTGTTAAAGGATAGTGACATTTTCACGTTGTTAATATTGTCCATTGTTGAAACTGTATCAAAACTGGTCAATGGAATTTTTTCCATTGTTGAAAGTGCCAGAAAGTTGTCATTATAGATAAGTTCTAATATAATTATAAATAAATTTTTCATGATAACAATTGAAAAATGATGACTTAAAGACGAATATTCCATTGTTGCCGGAAAAATTTCATATTTTAAGATTTCTTCATTGTTGAAAGCGTGGGAAAATACGTCACTATAATTTTTCCATTGTTACAGGTTAGGGATATTTTTACGTTTTAAATATTGTTCATTGTTGAAACGGAATCAACATTTGTCAATGGAATTTTTTTCATTGTTGGAAGTGCGGGAAAGTTGTCATTATAGATAATTTCTAATATAATTATAAATAAATTTTTCATGATAACAATTGAAAAATGATGACTTAAAGACGAATTTTCCATTGTTGCCAGAAAAATTTCATATTTTTAGATTTCTTCATTGTTGAAAACGTGGGAAATTTGTCACTATATTGTTTTCCATTGTTAAAGGATAGTGACATTTTCACGTTGTTCATATTGTCCATTGTTGAAACGGTATCAAAACTGGTCAATGGAATTTTTTCCATTGTTGGAAGTGCCAGAAAGTTGTCATTATATATAACTTCTAATATAATTATAAATAAATTTTTCATGATAACAATTGAAAAATGATGGCTTAAAAACGAATTTTCCATTGTTGCCGGAAAAATTTCATATTTTAAGATTTCTTCATTGTTGAAAGCGTGGGAAAATTTGTCACTATAATGTTTTCCATTGTTAAAGCATAAGGACGTTTTTACGTTTTAAATATTGTCCATTGTTGAAACGGTATCAATATTTTTCAGGGGAATTTTTTCCATTGTTGGAAGTGCGGGAAAGTTGTCATTATAGATAATTTCTAATATAATTATAAATAAATATTTCATAATAACAACTGAAAAATGATGACTTAAAGACGAATTTTTCATTGTTGCCGGAAAATTTTCATATTTTAAGATTTCTTCATTGTTGAAAACGTGCGAAAATTTGTCACTATAGTTTTCTCCATTGTTAAAGGATAGTGACATTTTGACGTTTTCAATATTGTACATTGTTGAAACGGTATCAAAATTGGTCAATGGAATTTTTTCCATTGTTGGAAGTGCCAGAAAGTTGTCATTATAGAAAATTTCTATTATAATTATAAATAGATTTTTCATAATAACAATTCAAAAGGGATGACTCAAAATAGAATTGTTCATTGTTGCGGGAAAAACTTCTTAATTTAAGATTTCTTCATTGTAGAAAGCGTAGGAAAATTTGTCACTGTAATTTTTTTCCATTGTTAAAGTATAGGGATATTTTCACGTTTTAAATATTGCCCGTTGTTGAAACGGTATCAATATTTGTCAATGGAATCTTTTCCATTGTTGGAAGTGCCGGAATGTTGTCATTATAGATAATTTCTAATATAATTTTAACTAAATTTTTCGTAATAACACTTGGAAAATGATGACTTAAGGTCGAACTTTTCATTGTTGCAGGAAAACTTCTTAAATAAGATTTCTTCATTGTTGAAAGCGTGCGAAAATTTTTCACTATATTTTTTTTTCCATTGTTAAAGGATAGGGACATTTTCGCGTTTTAAATATTTTCCACTGTTGAAACGGTATTAATATTTCTCAATGGCATTTTTTTCATTATTGGAAGTGCGGGAAAGTTGCAATTATAGTTAACTTCTAATATAATTATAAATAAATTTGTCATAAAAACACTTGGAAAAGGATGACGTAAAGTCGAATTTTTATTTGTTCCGAGAAAAGTTCATATTTTAAGATTTCTTCATTGTTGAAAGCATAGGAAAATTTGTCACTATAATTTTTTGCATTGTTAAAGTATAGGGACATTTTCACGTTTTAAATATTGTCCATTGTTGAAACAGTATCAATATTTGTCAATGGAATCTTTTCCATTGCTGGAAGTGCCGGAATGTTGTCATTATAGATAACTTCTAATATAATTTTAAATAGATTTTTCATAATAACAATTCAAAAGGGATGTCTCAAAATAGAATTGTTCACTGTTGCGGGAAAAAATTCTCAATTTAAGATTTCTTCATTGTTGAAAGCGTGGGAAAATTTGTCACTATAATTTTTTCCATTGTTAAAGGATAGGGACATTTTCACGTTTTAAATATTATCCATTGTTGAAACCGTATCAATATTTGTCAATGGAATTTTTTCGATTGTTGGAGGTGCGGGAAAGTTGCAATTATAGTTAATTTCTAATATAATTATAAATAAATTTGTCATAAAAACGCTTGGAAAATGATGACTTAAAGTCGAACTTTTCTTTGTTGCAGGAAAACCTCTTAATTTAAGATTTCTTCATTGTTGAAAGCGTAGGAAAATTTTTCACTATATATTTTTCCATTGTTAAAGGATAGGGACATTTTCACGTTTTAAATATTATCCATTGTTGAAACCGTATCAATATTTGTCAATGGAATCTTTTTTCTTTTTGGAAGTGTGGGAAAGTTGTCATTATAGATAATTTCTAATATAATTTTAACTAAATTTTTTGTAATAACACTTGGAAAATGATGACTTAAGGTCGAACTTTTCATTGTTGCAGGAAAACTTCTTAAATAAGATTTCTTCATTGTTGAAAGCGTGCGAAAATTTTTCACTATATTTTTTTCCATTGTTAAAGGATAGGGACATTTTCGCGTTTTAAATATTTTCCATTGTTGAAACGGTATTAATATTTCTCAATGGCATTTTTTTTCATTATTGGAAGTACGGGAAAGTTGCAATTATAGTTCACTTCTAATATAATTATAAATAAATTTGTCATAAAAACACTTGGAAAAGGATGACGTAAAGTCGAATTTTTATTTGTTGCGAGAAAAGTTCATATTTAAGATTTCTTCATTGTTGAAAGCGTTTGAAAATTTTGCACTATATTTTTTTCCATTTTTAAAGGATAGGGACATTTTTACGTTTTAAATATTATTCATTGTTGAAACGGTATCAATATTTGTCAATGGAATTTTTTCCATTGTTGGAAGTGCGGGAAAGTTGTTATTATAGATAATTTTTAATATAATTTTAAATAAATTTTTCATAATAACACTTGGAAAATGATGACTTAAATCGAACTTTTTATTGTTGCGGGACAAACTTCTTAATTTAAGATTTCTTCACTGTTGAAAGCGTGGGAAAATTTGTCACTATAATTTTTTCCATTGTTAAAGTATAGGGACATTTTCACGTTTTAAATATTGTCCATTGTTGAAACGGTATCAATATTTGTCAATGGAATCTTTTTTATTTTTGGAAGTGTGGGAAAGTTGTCATTATAGATAATTTCTAATATAATTATAAATAAATTTTTCATAGTAACACTTGGAAAATGATGACTTAAAGTCAAACTTTTTATTGTTGTGGGAAAAACTTCTAAATTTAAGATTTCTTCATTGTTGAAAGCGTGGGAAAATTTGTCACTATAATTTTTTCCATTGTTAAAGTATAGGGACATTTTCACGTTTTAAATATTGTCCATTGTTGAAACGGTATGAATATTTGTCAATGGAATCTTTTTTCTTTTTGGAAGTGTGGGAAAGTTGTCATTATAGATAATTTCTAATATAATTATAAATAAATTTTTCATAGTAACACTTGGAAAATGATGACTTAAAGTCAAACTTTTTATTGTTGCGGGAAAAACTTCTAAATTTAAGATTTCTTCATTGTTGAAAGCGTGGGAAAATTTGTCACTATAATTTTTTGCATTGGTAAAGTATAGGGACATTTTCACGTTTTAAATATTGTCCATTGTCGAAACGGTATCAATATTTGTTAATTGAATCATTTCCATTGTTGGAAGTGCCGGAAAGTTGTCATTATAGGTAACTTCTAATATAATTATAAATAGATTTTTCATAATAACAATTCAAAAGGGATGACTCAAAATAGAATTGTTCATTGTTGCGGGAAAAACTTCTGAATTTAAGTTTTCTTCATTGTTGAAAGCGTGTGAAAATTTGTCACTATAATTTTTTCCGTTGTTAGAGAATTGGGAAATTTTCACGTTTTAAATATTGTCCATTGTTGAAACTGTATCAATATTTGTCAATGGAATTTTTTCCATTCTTGGAAGTACGGGAAAGTTGTTATTATAGATAATTTCTAATATAATTATAAATAAATTTGTCATAAAAACACTTGGAAAAGGATGACGTAAAGTCTAATTTTTATTTGTTGCGAGAAAAGTTCATATTTTAAGATTTCTTCATTGTTGAAATCATAGGAAAATTTGTCACTATAATTTTTTGCATTGTTAAAGTATAGGGACATTTTCACGTTTTAAATATTGTCCATTGTTGAAACGGTATCAATATTTGTCAATTGAATCATTTCCATTGTTGGAAGTACGGGAAAGTTGTTATTATAGATAATTTCTAATATAATTTTAAATAAATTTTTCATAATAACACTTGGAAAATGATGACTTAAATAGAACTTTTTATTGTTGCGGGAAAAACTTCTTAATTTAAGATTTCTTCATTGTAGAAAGCGTAGGAAAATTTGTCACTGTAATTTTTTTCCATTGTTAAAGTATAGGGATATTTTCACGTTTTAAATATTGTCCGTTGTAGAAACGGTATCAATATTTGTCAATGGAATCTTTTCCATTGTTGGAAGTGCCGGAAAGTTGTCATTATAGATAATTTCTAATATAATTTTAACTAAATTTTTCGTAATAACACTTGGAAAATGATGACTTAAGGTCGAACTTTTCATTGTTGCAGGAAAACTTCTTAAATAAGATTTCTTCATTGTTGAAAGCGTGCGAAAATTTTTCACTATATTTTTTTTCCATTGTTAAAGGATAGGGACATTTTCGCGTTTTAAATATTTTCCATTGTTGAAACGGTATTAATATTTCTCAATGGCATTTTTTTTCATTATTGGAAGTACGGGAAAGTTGCAATTATAGTTCACTTCTAATATAATTATAAATAAATTTGTCATAAAAACACTTGGAAAAGGATGACGTAAAGTCGAATTTTTATTTGTTGCGAGAAAAGTTCATATTTAAGATTTCTTCATTGTTGAAAGCGTTTGAAAATTTTGCACTATATTTTTTTCCATTTTTAAAGGATAGGGACATTTTTACGTTTTAAATATTATTCATTGTTGAAACGGTATCAATATTTGTCAATGGAATTTTTTCCATTGTTGGAAGTGCGGGAAAGTTGTTATTATAGATAATTTTTAATATAATTTTAAATAAATTTTTCATAATAACACTTGGAAAATGATGACTTAAATCGAACTTTTTATTGTTGCGGGACAAACTTCTTAATTTAAGATTTCTTCACTGTTGAAAGCGTGGGAAAATTTGTCACTATAATTTTTTCCATTGTTAAAGTATAGGGACATTTTCACGTTTTAAATATTGTCCATTGTTGAAACGGTATCAATATTTGTCAATGGAATCTTTTTTATTTTTGGAAGTGTGGGAAAGTTGTCATTATAGATAATTTCTAATATAATTATAAATAAATTTTTCATAGTAACACTTGGAAAATGATGACTTAAAGTCAAACTTTTTATTGTTGTGGGAAAAACTTCTAAATTTAAGATTTCTTCATTGTTGAAAGCATAGGAAAATTTGTCACTATAATTTTTTGCATTGTTAAAGTATAGGGACATTTTCACGTTTTAAATATTGTCCATTGTCGAAACGGTATCAATATTTGTCAATTGAATCATTTCCATTGTTGGAAGTGCCGGAAAGTTGTCATTATAGATAACTTCTAATATAATTATAAATAGATTTTTCATAATAACAATTCAAAAGGGATGACTCAAAATAGAATTGTTCATTGTTGCGGGAAAAACTTCTGAATTTAAGTTTTCTTCATTGTTGAAAGCGTGTGAAAATTTGTCACTATAATTTTTTCCATTGTTAGAGAATTGGGAAATTTTCACGTTTTAAATATTGTCCATTGTTGAAACTGTATCAATATTTGTCAATGGAATTTTTTCCATTCTTGGAAGTACGGGAAAGTTGTTATTATAGATAATTTCTAATATAATTATAAATAAATTTGTCATAAAAACACTTGGAAAAGGATGACGTAAAGTCTAATTTTTATTTGTTGCGAGAAAAGTTCATATTTTAAGATTTCTTCATTGTTGAAATCATAGGAAAATTTGTCACTATAATTTTTTGCATTGTTAAAGTATAGGGACATTTTCACGTTTTAAATATTGTCCATTGTTGAAACGGTATCAATATTTGTCAATTGAATCATTTCCATTGTTGGAAGTACGGGAAAGTTGTTATTATAGATAATTTCTAATATAATTTTAAATAAATTTTTCATAATAACACTTGGAAAATGATGACTTAAATAGAACTTTTTATTGTTGCGGGAAAAACTTCTTAATTTAAGATTTCTTCATTGTAGAAAGCGTAGGAAAATTTGTCACTGTAATTTTTTTCCATTGTTAAAGTATAGGGATATTTTCACGTTTTAAATATTGTCCGTTGTTGAAACGGTATCAATATTTGTCAATGGAATCTTTTCCATTGTTGGAAGTGCCGGAAGGTTGTCATTATAGATAATTTCTAATATAATTTTAACTAAATTTTTCGTAATAACACTTGGAAAATGATGGCTTAAGGTCGAACTTTTCATTGTTGCAGGAAAACTTCTTAAATAAGATTTCTTCATTGTTGAAAGCGTGCGAAAATTTTTCACTATATTTTTTTTCCATTGTTAAAGGATAGGGACATTTTCGCGTTTTAAATATTTTCCATTGTTGAAACGGTATTAATATTTCTCAATGGCATTTTTTTATTATTGGAAGTGCGGGAAAGTTGCAATTATAGTTCACTTCTAATATAATTATAAATAAATTTGTCATAAAAACACTTGGAAAAGGATGACGTAAAGTCGAATTTTTATTTGTTGCGAGAAAAGTTCATATTTAAGATTTCTTCATTGTTGAAAGCGTTTGAAAATTTTGCACTATATTTTTTTCCATTTTTAAAGGATAGGGACATTTTTACGTTTTAAATATTATTCATTGTTGAAACGGTATCAATATTTGTCAATGGAATTTTTTCCATTGTTGGAAGTGCGGGAAAGTTGTTATTATAGATAATTTCTAATATAATTTTAAATAAATTTTTCATAATAACACTTGGAAAATGATGACTTAAATAGAACTTTTTATTGTTGCGGGAAAAACTTCTTAATTTAAGATTTCTTCATTGTAGAAAGCGTAGGAAAATTTGTCACTGTAATTTTTTTCCATTGTTAAAGTATAGGGATATTTTCACGTTTTAAATATTGTCCGTTGTTGAAACGGTATCAATATTTGTCAATGGAATCTTTTCCATTGTTGGAAGTGCCGGAAGGTTGTCATTATAGATAATTTCTAATATAATTTTAACTAAATTTTTCGTAATAACACTTGGAAAATGATGGCTTAAGGTCGAACTTTTCATTGTTGCAGGAAAACTGCTTAAATAAGATTTCTTCATTGTTGAAAGCGTGCGAAAATTTTTCACTATATTTTTTTTCCATTGTTAAAGGATAGGGACATTTTCGCGTTTTAAATATTTTCCATTGTTGAAACGGTATTAATATTTCTCAATGGCATTTTTTTATTATTGGAAGTGCGGGAAAGTTGCAATTATAGTTCACTTCTAATATAATTATAAATAAATTTGTCATAAAAACACTTGGAAAAGGATGACGTAAAGTCGAATTTTTATTTGTTGCGAGAAAAGTTCATATTTAAGATTTCTTCATTGTTGAAAGCGTTTGAAAATTTTGCACTATATTTTTTTCCATTTTTAAAGGATTGGGACATTTTTACGTTTTAAATATTATTCATTGTTGAAACGGTATCAATATTTGTCAATGGAATTTTTTCCATTGTTGGAAGTGCGGGAAAGTTGTTATTATAGATAATTTCTAATATAATTTTAAATAAATTTTTCATAATAACACTTGGAAAATGATGACTTAAATAGAACTTTTTATTGTTGCGGGAAAAACTTCTTAATTTAAGATTTCTTCATTGTAGAAAGCGTAGGAAAATTTGTCACTGTAATTTTTTTCCATTGTTAAAGTATAGGGATATTTTCACGTTTTAAATATTGTCCGTTGTAGAAACGGTATCAATATTTGTCAATGGAATCTTTTCCATTGTTGGAAGTGCCGGAAAGTTGTCATTATAGATAATTTCTAATATAATTTTAACTAAATTTTTCGTAATAACACTTGGAAAATGATGACTTAAGGTCGAACTTTTCATTGTTGCAGGAAAACTTCTTAAATAAGATTTCTTCATTGTTGAAAGCGTGCGAAAATTTTTCACTATATTTTTTTTCCATTGTTAAAGGATAGGGACATTTTCGCGTTTTAAATATTTTCCATTGTTGAAACGGTATTAATATTTCTCAATGGCATTTTTTTTCATTATTGGAAGTACGGGAAAGTTGCAATTATAGTTCACTTCTAATATAATTATAAATAAATTTGTCATAAAAACACTTGGAAAAGGATGACGTAAAGTCGAATTTTTATTTGTTGCGAGAAAAGTTCATATTTAAGATTTCTTCATTGTTGAAAGCGTTTGAAAATTTTGCACTATATTTTTTTCCATTTTTAAAGGATAGGGACATTTTTACGTTTTAAATATTATTCATTGTTGAAACGGTATCAATATTTGTCAATGGAATTTTTTCCATTGTTGGAAGTGCGGGAAAGTTGTTATTATAGATAATTTTTAATATAATTTTAAATAAATTTTTCATAATAACACTTGGAAAATGATGACTTAAATCGAACTTTTTATTGTTGCGGGACAAACTTCTTAATTTAAGATTTCTTCACTGTTGAAAGCGTGGGAAAATTTGTCACTATAATTTTTTCCATTGTTAAAGTATAGGGACATTTTCACGTTTTAAATATTGTCCATTGTTGAAACGGTATCAATATTTGTCAATGGAATCTTTTTTATTTTTGGAAGTGTGGGAAAGTTGTCATTATAGATAATTTCTAATATAATTATAAATAAATTTTTCATAGTAACACTTGGAAAATGATGACTTAAAGTCAAACTTTTTATTGTTGTGGGAAAAACTTCTAAATTTAAGATTTCTTCATTGTTGAAAGCATAGGAAAATTTGTCACTATAATTTTTTGCATTGTTAAAGTATAGGGACATTTTCACGTTTTAAATATTGTCCATTGTCGAAACGGTATCAATATTTGTCAATTGAATCATTTCCATTGTTGGAAGTGCCGGAAAGTTGTCATTATAGATAACTTCTAATATAATTATAAATAGATTTTTCATAATAACAATTCAAAAGGGATGACTCAAAATAGAATTGTTCATTGTTGCGGGAAAAACTTCTGAATTTAAGTTTTCTTCATTGTTGAAAGCGTGTGAAAATTTGTCACTATAATTTTTTCCATTGTTAGAGAATTGGGAAATTTTCACGTTTTAAATATTGTCCATTGTTGAAACTGTATCAATATTTGTCAATGGAATTTTTTCCATTCTTGGAAGTACGGGAAAGTTGTTATTATAGATAATTTCTAATATAATTATAAATAAATTTGTCATAAAAACACTTGGAAAAGGATGACGTAAAGTCTAATTTTTATTTGTTGCGAGAAAAGTTCATATTTTAAGATTTCTTCATTGTTGAAATCATAGGAAAATTTGTCACTATAATTTTTTGCATTGTTAAAGTATAGGGACATTTTCACGTTTTAAATATTGTCCATTGTTGAAACGGTATCAATATTTGTCAATTGAATCATTTCCATTGTTGGAAGTACGGGAAAGTTGTTATTATAGATAATTTCTAATATAATTTTAAATAAATTTTTCATAATAACACTTGGAAAATGATGACTTAAATAGAACTTTTTATTGTTGCGGGAAAAACTTCTTAATTTAAGATTTCTTCATTGTAGAAAGCGTAGGAAAATTTGTCACTGTAATTTTTTTCCATTGTTAAAGTATAGGGATATTTTCACGTTTTAAATATTGTCCGTTGTTGAAACGGTATCAATATTTGTCAATGGAATCTTTTCCATTGTTGGAAGTGCCGGAAGGTTGTCATTATAGATAATTTCTAATATAATTTTAACTAAATTTTTCGTAATAACACTTGGAAAATGATGGCTTAAGGTCGAACTTTTCATTGTTGCAGGAAAACTTCTTAAATAAGATTTCTTCATTGTTGAAAGCGTGCGAAAATTTTTCACTATATTTTTTTTCCATTGTTAAAGGATAGGGACATTTTCGCGTTTTAAATATTTTCCATTGTTGAAACGGTATTAATATTTCTCAATGGCATTTTTTTATTATTGGAAGTGCGGGAAAGTTGCAATTATAGTTCACTTCTAATATAATTATAAATAAATTTGTCATAAAAACACTTGGAAAAGGATGACGTAAAGTCGAATTTTTATTTGTTGCGAGAAAAGTTCATATTTAAGATTTCTTCATTGTTGAAAGCGTTTGAAAATTTTGCACTATATTTTTTTCCATTTTTAAAGGATAGGGACATTTTTACGTTTTAAATATTATTCATTGTTGAAACGGTATCAATATTTGTCAATGGAATTTTTTCCATTGTTGGAAGTGCGGGAAAGTTGTTATTATAGATAATTTCTAATATAATTTTAAATAAATTTTTCATAATAACACTTGGAAAATGATGACTTAAATAGAACTTTTTATTGTTGCGGGAAAAACTTCTTAATTTAAGATTTCTTCATTGTAGAAAGCGTAGGAAAATTTGTCACTGTAATTTTTTTCCATTGTTAAAGTATAGGGATATTTTCACGTTTTAAATATTGTCCGTTGTTGAAACGGTATCAATATTTGTCAATGGAATCTTTTCCATTGTTGGAAGTGCCGGAAGGTTGTCATTATAGATAATTTCTAATATAATTTTAACTAAATTTTTCGTAATAACACTTGGAAAATGATGGCTTAAGGTCGAACTTTTCATTGTTGCAGGAAAACTTCTTAAATAAGATTTCTTCATTGTTGAAAGCGTGCGAAAATTTTTCACTATATTTTTTTCCATTGTTAAAGGATAGGGACATTTTCGCGTTTTAAATATTTTCCATTGTTGAAACGGTATTAATATTTCTCAATGGCATTTTTTTATTATTGGAAGTGCGGGAAAGTTGCAATTATAGTTCACTTCTAATATAATTATAAATAAATTTGTCATAAAAACACTTGGAAAAGGATGACGTAAAGTCGAATTTTTATTTGTTGCGAGAAAAGTTCATATTTAAGATTTCTTCATTGTTGAAAGCGTTTGAAAATTTTGCACTATATTTTTTTCCATTTTTAAAGGATAGGGACATTTTTACGTTTTAAATATTATTCATTGTTGAAACGGTATCAATATTTGTCAATGGAATTTTTTCCATTGTTGGAAGTGCGGGAAAGTTGTTATTATAGATAATTTCTAATATAATTTTAAATAAATTTTTCATAATAACACTTGGAAAATGATGATTTAAATCGAACTTTTTATTGTTGCGGGACAAACTTCTTAATTTAAGATTTCTTCATTGTTGAAAGCGTGGGAAAAATTGTCACTATAATTTTTTCCATTGTTAAAGTATAGGGACATTTTCACGTTTTAAATATTGTCCATTGTTGAAACGGTATCAATATTTGTCAATGGAATCTGTTTTATTTTTGGAAGTGTGGGAAAGTTGTCATTATAGATAATTTCTAATATAATTATAAATAAATTTTTCATAGTAACACTTGGAAAATGATGACTTAAAGTCAAACTTTTTATTGTTGCGGGAAAAACTTCTAAATTTAAGATTTCTTCATTGTTGAAAGCATAGGAAAATTTGTCACTATAATTTTTTGCATTGTTAAAGTATAGGGACATTTTCACGTTTTAAATATTGTCCATTGTCGAAACGGTATCAATATTTGTCAATTGAATCATTTCCATTGTTGGAAGTGCCGGAAAGTTGTCATTATAGATAACTTCTAATATAATTATAAATAGATTTTTCATAATAACAATTCAAAAGGGATGACTCAAAATAGAATTGTTCATTGTTGCGGGAAAAACTTCTGAATTTAAGTTTTCTTCATTGTTGAAAGCGTGTGAAAATTTGTCACTATAATTTTTTCCATTGTTAGAGAATTGGGAAATTTTCACGTTTTAAATATTGTCCATTGTTGAAACTGTATCAATATTTGTCAATGGAATTTTTTCCATTCTTGGAAGTACGGGAAAGTTGTTATTATAGATAATTTCTAATATAATTATAAATAAATTTGTCATAAAAACACTTGGAAAAGGATGACGTAAAGTCTAATTTTTATTTGTTGCGAGAAAAGTTCATATTTTAAGATTTCTTCATTGTTGAAATCATAGGAAAATTTGTCACTATAATTTTTTGCATTGTTAAAGTATAGGGACATTTTCACGTTTTAAATATTGTCCATTGTTGAAACGGTATCAATATTTGTCATTTGAATCATTTCCATTGTTGGAAGTACGGGAAAGTTGTTATTATAGATAATTTCTAATATAATTTTAAATAAATTTTTCATAATAACACTTGGAAAATGATGACTTAAATAGAACTTTTTATTGTTGCGGGACAAACTTCTTAATTTAAGATTTCTTCATTGTTGAAAGCGTGGGAAAATTTGTCACTATAATTTTTTCCATTGTTAAAGTATAGGGACATTTTCACGTTTTAAATATTGTCCATTGTTGAAACGGTATCAATATTTGTCAATGGAATTTTTTCCATTTTTGGAAGTGTGGGAAAGTTGTCATTATAGATAATTTCTAATATAATTATAAATAAATTTTTCATAGTAACACTTGGAAAATGATGACTTAAAGTCGAACTTTTTATTGTTGCGGGAAAAACTTCTAAATTTAAGATTTCTTCATTGTTGAAATCGTAGGAAAATTTGTCACTATAATTTTTTCCATTGTTAAAGTATAGGGACATTTTCACGTTTAAAATATTGTCCATTGTTGAAACGGTATCAATATTTGTCAATGGAATCTTTTCCATTGTTGGAAGTGCCGGAAAGTTGTCATTATAGATAACTTCTAATATAATTATAAATAATCAGTACAAAAACCCTTAACGGGTTAAAAGTTGTGACGCAGCACTTTCTTTTGGCTTTATGAATTTTAAATATGGGTCTTAAAAGCAATGATATCAAATTTAAGTGACGCTATGTTAATAATTATTTTTTTAAATCATAATTTTCTTTTTAGTTTTATTTATATTCACAGGTGCAATTATTATCTTAATATGAAAAAATATATAAAATTTATTCGCTGATGCTTTTTCATTCACATCTCTCATGAATTCAAAATATGGGTTTTAAAAGAAATGATATCAAAATTTGAGTGACACCTTGGCGTTAATTTAATAGGACTCTTTTAAAATTCAATTTAAATTATTTTTGGTTTGTCTTCTAAAGTATATTTACACATACAAACAATACTTTTAATTTTTCAATACACTTTTAAATATATTACTTTCACTGAGCCTATATTATGTATTGAAATGTATTTATTTCAATAAATTGATTTATCTTCTGTGCCACGCTATCCAAAATCATAAGTAAAATTTATGTAAATGATTATTTTGCGTCATATTATCCACTTGAATACATTTCCCTTTGTTTGGATACTATGACGCAAAATAATCATTTACATAAATTTTACTTATGATTTTGGATAGCGTGGCACAGAAGATAAATCAATTTATTGAAATAAATACATTTCAATACATAATATAGGCTCAGTGAAAGTAATATATTTAAAAGTGTATTGAAAAATTAAAAGTATTGTTTGTATGTGTAAATATACTTTAGAAGACAAACCAAAAATAATTTAAATTGAATTTTAAAAGAGTCCTATTAAATTAACGCCAAGGTGTCACTCAAATTTTGATATCATTTCTTTTAAAACCCATATTTTGAATTCATGAGAGATGTGAATGAAAAAGCATCAGCGAATAAATTTTATATATTTTTTCATATTAAGATAATAATTGCACCTGTGAATATAAATAAAACTAAAAAGAAAATTATGATTTAAAAAAATAATTATTAACATAGCGTCACTTAAATTTGATATCATTGCTTTTAAGACCCATATTTAAAATTCATAAAGCCAAAAGAAAGTGCTGCGTCACAACTTTTAACCCGTTAAGGGTTTTTGTACTGATATCATTACTTTTTTAAGGTTATTGATGAGAATGTCAATTAGTCGAAATTAAGCATAGGGTATAAATTAATCATTAAAATAAAATTTTAAAGAAATGCTAAAAAAGACCCCTTGGACCCCAATAAAATATGAGGGTGGTGGCCCAGGGAGAGGAATCCAAGACTCAACTTTTAAATTATACAGCGAGAGAGTAACACAATTAGAAGGATGAAAATGCATGGCAAAACCCGTTTGTTCCATCTTCCTCCGCCAAAGGACGCAACCTTTTCTATACAAACATAGCTGAAAATTTTCGGGCCGTCGATTCCGAGTCAAATGAGCCATACGTCGTCATGATCGGTCCCATAGAACCCGATAAGAAAGTGCCCCCTGGTGGTGAAACTTGGAACTAAAATCGATATATCCTGTCGATGTCGAGTCGAATGAATCACACTGCATTGTGATGGGACCCATAGAACTCGAGATAGCTGCAAAATCCGTTAGTTCCATCTTCCACCACCAGGGGGCGGACTCTGTTCCATACAAACATAGCTGAAATCTTTGAGGCTGTCGATTTCGAGTCGAATGAGCCAAACCTCGTCGTGATGGGGCACATAGAACACAAGATAGGAAAGCACACTCTGGTGGTGAAACTTGTAACTAAAATCGATATATCCTGCCGATGTCGAGTCGAACGAATCAAACTGCATTGTGATGGGACCCATAGAACTCGAGTTAGATGCAAAATCCGTTAGTTCCATATTCCACCACCAGGGAGCGCACTCTGTTCCATACAAACATGGCTGAAATCTTTGAGGCTGTCGATTTCGAGTGGAATGAGCCATACCGCGTCGTGATGGGGCGCATATGACCCGAGATAGGAAAGCGCCCCCTGGTGGTGAAACTTGTAACTAAAATCTATATATCCTGTCGATGTCCAGTTTAATAAATCAAACTGCATTGTGATGGGACCCATAGAACTCGAGTTAGCTGCAAAATCCATTAGTTCCATCTTCCACCACCAGGGGACGCACTCTGTTCTATACAAACATAGCTGAAATCCTTCAGGCTGTCGATTTCGAATCGAATGAGCCATACCTCACCGTAATCGGGCCCATAGAACACGAGATAGGATAGCGCCCCTGGTGGTGAAACTTGGAACTAAAATCGATGTATCCTATCGATGTCGAGCCAAATGAATCAAACTGCATTGTGATGGGACCCATAGAACTCAAGTTAGCTGCAAAATCTGTTAGTTCCATGTTCCACCACCAGGGGGCGCACTCTGTTCTATACAAACAGCTGAAATTTTTGAGGCTGTCGATTTCGAGTTGAGTGAGCCATACCTTGTCATGATCGGGGCCATAGAACCTAAGATGGGAATGCGCCCCCTGGTGGTCAAACTTGAAACAAGTTGAATGAATCAAACCATGTTGTGATGGGACCCATAGAACTTGAGTTAGCTCCAAAATCCATTAATTTCCCCTTCCACTGCCAGGGGCGCTCTCTGTTCTATATGAACATAACTGCCCCTGGTGGTGAAACTAAAATCAGTAAGTTCTATCGATGTCAAGTCGAATGAGCCAAACTGCATCATGATTAGGAATGCACAACCTGTGGCCCGTGATGGATAACTGGTGGCCCGCAGAGACCATACATGCCAACCTATCCAAAAATTTCGAATTTCCTTAATAATTCGTGAGAAAAATTTGCAAATTTTGTCCATAAATCGTAGGAAAATATGAATTTCATCGATCAGGCGCATAAAATCATGAATTGCATCGACTGGATGCGAATTTTGTCAAATGGGCATGGAAAAATCACAAATTTCGCCATTTTGTCGCTAGAAAAAAAAACGCAAATTTCAATAATCGGTCAACAGAAACCAGAGATGCCAAAATCAGTAATTCCGGAGTTGCAAATTTCGTCAATCACTCAAAAAAAAAAAAAATCTTGAATTTTGTAAATCAATTGAAAAAACCTGCGAATTTTGTCGATAAGGCACTTAAAATCGTGAATTTCATGGATCGAGCAGCGAATTTCCTCGAATGGCGTGGAAAGATCGAGAATTTCAACGAACAGTTGAAGGAAAAATTTTCAAATTGTCCATAGATCATAGGAAAACATTATGAATTTTGTCTATCGGTTCTGCAAAATTATGAATTTTGTCGATAGGCATGGAAAATCGCAAATTTCGACAACTGGGCTTGGAAAAAGCAAGAATTCCATCGAATGTTTGTGAAAAAATTGTAAATTTCAACGAACGGTAAAAAAAAAAAATAATAATTTGCGAATTTCACCATTGTCTAGAGAAGAAAAATTGTGAATTTCATTAATTGGCCGATGGAAAGCATATCAGTTGAAAATCATGAATTTTGTCAATCAGGCACAGTAAAAACATGAATTTTGTGGATCGGGAGAAGGGAAATCATAAATTTTGTTGAACACATGCATAAAAATCATGAATTTTGTTTATCAGGCATGTAAAAATCATTAATTTCGTCAAACGGATGCATAAAAATCAAGAAAGTCATCAATTGGGTGCGTAAAAATCTTGAATTTCATCGATCAGGCGTGTAAAAAATCATGAATTTCATCGATAAAGTGCATAAAAATATAGGACAAAATTGCCATTCGCCAATCGGCGAGTAATACTGAAAATTTGCCGACTGACTTTACTGCCACCACTGGTCAAACTTAATAGTTCCAATTGCGATGATTCAATGGAAAAAGATTTTTTCCCCACTGTCGCTCGACAAATTTCAAAACCATTTGGCGAATTTCACGATTTTTTCAAAGAAATTATTTGACGGATTGTGATTTTTTTTCTTCTCGAAGCCATTCGACGATATTCGAAATTTTTTTCCCCTGAAACCAGTTGATAAATTTTGTGATTTTTCCACTATCAATGAATTTTGTGATTTTTCTGCTATCGATTGATGAATTTCGTGATTTATCGACTATCGATTAATGAATTTCACGACTTTTTCCATAAACGAACAAATTGTGCACTTTTTTCCACTGCCATTCGACGAATTTTGCAATTCTGTTCCGCGATTGTTAGACAAATTTCACTATTTTTCTCCCGAGATCATTTGACGAATTTTGTGATTTTTAATTTTACTGACTGATTGATTTATATTTAATAATAAAAGTTAAAATGTTTTGATTTAAAAACAAGATGGCTAACTGAGGGTGAATCCCAAAACTTAGCCGCATCATCAATGAGTTAGCTAATCAAGCATTTAGCTCTTACAGTTTGTTTAAAAGGTGCACACAAAAGCAAAAAATATGAATTTTTTTTAATCCTTACCATCACTGTTGAAATCCTGAACCAATTAGAATCTAATTGTGACAGTGTATTTATCTTGCAAATATCATTGAGGAGTTTTTTATACAGGGACACGCAAAATCAAAACATCATCATGATAACATTCAAATTACTAAGCCAATTCAAACCTAATTATGCCAAAGTATCAATCGATGAATTCATTAATCAAATATGTTGGGCAAAATCCTAGAACAAGCAAAACATCCGATTTGGCTATTTTTTTTACGCACGTCAACCAAAAAAACGGCAACTTCCAAATTCTACCCAATCAGAACGCATGCTTTTTAAGCTTAAGCAAGCAGATACTTACACACTGCTTACGGCAAGCTTTTTCACAAAATAAACAAATTTTATTTCGTTTTACAATTATTTACAAAGTTTCAGCAAGTTTTTCTTCACGATTTTTCTATTTTTACAAACTTTTAGCAATATTTCGTCTGGATATTTCAATTTTTACAT
This sequence comes from Maratus michaelseni, assembly GCA_963931845.1. Classification (NCBI taxonomy): domain Eukaryota; kingdom Metazoa; phylum Arthropoda; class Arachnida; order Araneae; family Salticidae; genus Maratus; species Maratus michaelseni. Next base: position 316,111 of record CAWVPG010000094.1, on the reverse strand, counting down.
ACAAGCATTTAGCAATTTTTTCCTCCAGATTTTTCTATTTTTAATAATTTTTAGCTATTTTTTCCTCCTTGCTAAAACTTTGTAAATTGTCATAAAATGGAATAAAATCAATGTTTACTTCGTGAAAAAATTTTCATAGAAACTGTGTAAGTAGTGAATTCTCTGCTACAAAGAACACAGGTTATGATTGGGGAGAATCTAGAGAATTCTGATTTTTCAAATGCACGAAACTCATTTAAGCACCAGTTAGTAACATGTATATGTACTCTTTGCGTACATTAACAGAAAAAAAAATCCTGGATGCATGAAACTCCCTGTGCAGCAATCTCTAGAATGCATGAAATTCATCCAAACAGCGGTTAATAATTGATATATATATATATATATGTGTGTGTGAGTACGCTTCGCGTACATTAACTGAAAAAAAAAAATCCTGGATGCACAAAACTTGCATTTCTCTGACTTCGGTTTTTCGAAATAGATAAAATGCTTCAGGGATTCAATCCAGCATCGCTGAAATGTTACATAATCACAGAAGATCACTAATTATAATTAAAATATAGATAAAATGCTGAAGTGATTACAAATTAATCACTGAAGCATTTTATCTATACTTCAAAACATATTTGTTTTGTTTCTCATTTCCAAAATAATTTTCATTCATATTTACTTATTATAAGCATGTTATTTAATTTTACTGACTGATTGATTTATATTTAATAATAAAAGTTAAAATGTTTTGATTTAAAAACAAGATGGCTAACTGAGGGTGAATCCCTAAACTTAGCCGCATCATCAATGAGTTAGCTAATCAAGCATTTAGCTCTTACAGTTTGTTTAAAAGGTACACACAAAGCAAAAAATATGAATTTTTTTTTAATCCTTACCATCACTGTTGAAATGCTGAACCAATTTGAATCTAATTGTGACAGTGTATTTATCTTGCAAATATCATTGAGGAGTTTTTTATACAGGGACATGCAAAATCAAAACGTCATCATGATAAGATTCAAATTACTAAGCCAATTCAAACCTAATTAAGCCAAAGTATCAATCGATGAATTCATTAATCAAATATATTGGGCAAAATCCTAGAACAAGCAAAACATCCGATTTGGCTATTTTTTTTATGCACGTCAACCAAAAAATCGGCAACCTCCAAATTCTACCCAATCAGAACGAATGCTTTTTAAGCTTAAGCAAGCAGATACTTACACACTGCTTACGGCAAGCTTTATTATACAATTTTAACATAAATTTTATTTCGTTTTACAATTATTTACAAAAGTTTCAGCAAGTTTTTCTTCACGATTTTCTATTTTTACAAACTTTTAGCAATATTTCGTCTGGATATTTCAATTTTTACATACAAACATTTAGCAATTTTTTCCTCCAGATTTTTCTATTTTTAATAATTTTTAGCTATTTTTTCCTCCTTGCTAAAACTTTGTAAATTGTCACAAAACGGAATAAAATCAATGTTTACTTCGTGAAAAAATTTTCATAGAAACTGTGTAAGTAGTGAATTCTCTGCTACAAAGAACACAGGTTACGATTGGGGAGAATCTAGAGATTTCTGATTTTTCAAAAGCACGAAACTCATTCAAGCACCAGTTAGTAACATATATATGTACACTTTGTGTACATAACAGAAAAAAAAAAATCCTGGATGCATGAAACTCCCTGTGCAGCAATCTCTAGAATGCATGAAATTCATTCAAACAGCAGTTAATAATTTATATATATATATATGTATATATGTCTATGCTTCGCGTACATTAACTGAAAAAAAAAAATCCTGGATGCACAAAAATTGCTATATTCCGCACTCCCTAGAATGCATGAAATCCATTCAAGCTGCGGTCAGTAATGTTCGCACAAAAATCGGTTTACAGCAATCTCTAAAGTGCTTAAAATACATCTTATCATATAAAATCAACAAAAATGCACTTACCGTTATTTCTCATCCTTCGTTTTTTTTTAATATTTCACAGGATTTATCCTTTATGACATAAAACACATTTCATAAACATAATTCAACAAATCTGACACACAACAAACCAACCCACAGACAATAGAACTCTATTATAGAATATTCTAATCTGTCAACCAACCAATCAAATCTAATTCCGTCAAAAACCAGCTCAATTTTCAGAACCATGCATTCTGCTCATGCTAGAACCAAGCACAGAAGGCGTGGAAAAAACGTAAGAAATAAACCGGTAACAAGAAAACTCATTTATCGCTTCGCTAAATTCGATGACGCCAAGCGTCTCGCTTGTTCTAGGATTTAACCTATTTTTCTTAATTATCTGTCTTAGTTTGTGAATAAATTTTTGTAATGTCAGTTGAAACTGATCTCTCGTACATAACGATGCATCACATTTTTTTAATGTTTTTTTTTTCTACTCCATGATGTTGCTATTTAACAACATTATTTTAATTTTAAAAAGAAAACAAACAACTAATAAATCAGTAAATATGAACGTTTTGAACTCCTGAACCCCCCCCCCCAAAAAAAAAAAAAATATATATATATATATATATATATATATTGTTTTAATTTCAGGGTAACTGAAGAAAAAAAAAATCCTTCTATAGCGTTTCTATTTTTCCATGCACTGTGAAGATTTTTTAACGGGTTCAAAAACAAATTTCACAAATACTTCTAACTTAATTAACAAATATTTCAAAAATATATTTTTAATTCCATGTTGTTTATGTATGAAGAAAGAAACAAAAGTTTGGTAAACTTCTATCTCTGTTTAAATAGTCTATTTCAAGAATAAAAACATTCGGTAGAATGCATAGCTTTGACAATACATAAACAAAAATGAAGAATACAGTACCTTTTTTTTTTTTTCAATTTCTTATATTTGGTGCAAGATACTACTGAATACTTTGCTACAAGATTTGTTTAAAGATATTACCCTCTCTCATGATTTTTAGGTTTCCAATGCCACGTCTACCATTGCCCCGAGAACTGACGACTGATTTCGTGATTTATTAAGTAAAATCTATATTTAACATTTGAAAATAAACTTTCACTAGAAAAAAAAAAAAAAAACAAAAAAAACAATGGTAGAACTTTGCATTTCTCTGACTTAGGAAAATAAATATTAGAAGATAAATACATATTTCTTTATTATCTGTTTTTAAAATGCAAATTTAAGAAATGAAATTGAAAAAAAAAAGGTACTGTATTCTTCATTTGTTTATACAGTGTCTCACAAAAGTGATGGGACACTTGTGCTTTATAAAAAGAAACTGCAATAAAATAAATAAACAAACATGTGCAAAAATTTTTTGGGTGTGTTTCATATTTAAAGTTAGTAACAATTATTACATAACATACATTTTGTCAAAATATTAAAATATTAATTTAGTAAAAATACAATTGTTCAGAACGGAGCAAAAAATGGCTCACATAAGTGATGGGACACTTACTTTTCCATCAAATATTTATCCAAAAATTTTACTTTTTAAAAGGTTTTAATATTTTGTTGGATTTCCTTTTACTTTTAAAACATGATTTAATCTTTTTGGGATGGATTCGACTAATTTTTTTGTGATTTCTGGAGTGATTTTACCCCATTCTTCTTGAAGCACCGATTTTAGTTGTTGTTTTGAAGAAATGGTGTGTTTGCGAATTCTTGATTCCAATTCTTGCCAAATATTCTCTATGGGATTTAAGTCTGGAGATTGTGGTGGTGTTTTTATTATTTCAGGACAGTTATATAGCAGCCAGAGTCTAACGTTCAGAGCAGTGTGCTTGGGGTCATTGTCCTGGTAGAATTTAAAATCGTTATGAAGGTTCAATTTTCGTGCTGAAGATTTCAAATTTTGCTTTAAAATATCAATATACTTGTACTGATCCATTATACTGTCAATAAAAACAAGATTACCAACTCCAGCGGACGACATACACCCCCATACCATAACTCCTCCTCCACCATGTTTTACTGTTGGTACCAAGTTCTGTTTGTGAAGTTCTTCCCTGGGTTTTCTCCACACCAAGATTCTACCGTCAGAACCAAATATATTAAATTTACTCTCATCAGCAAATATAACTTTATTCCACTAATCAGAATTCTTATTTATGTTGGATTTTGCGAAAGCTAGTCTGAGTTTTCTATTCTTTTCACTTACGAAGAATTTTTTCCTGGCTACTCTACCGTGATATCCAGCAGATCGAATTACCCTTCTAATAGTTTCAGGATTAACAATTATTCCATATAATGCTTGTAAATCAGCAGCAACTTTTGAAGCACTAATTCTTGGATTTTTTTTAATATTTCGAACGATAATTAGCTTTATTCCATTGGATAGCTTTGATGGTCAGCCAGGTCTTCTTTTATCCTGAATCATATGATTCTTTTTATATCGTTTAATGATATTGAAAACTGTTGAACGACTCAAGTTAACTGTTTCAGCAGTTTTTCTAATAGATTTTCCACGTTCAATATGCAAATTAATAACTAATTTTCGAATTTCAGGCGAAGTTTCTTTTCGTTTAGCATTCATGACTACACAGAGCTAAAAAACACAAAAATTCCAAAACAAACTGGAGAGAAATACTGCAGACGATTTTATAAATTATTGCCAATTGCTTTTAAGTAAAAATAAAACCCCAAAAAATATTTTTATTGCTTATTTCAGACGATTTTTGTTGCATATATAATGGTGTCCCATCACTTATGTGAGCTATTTTTTGCTCCGTTCTAAACATTTGTATTTTTATTAAATTAATATTTTAATATTTTGACAAAATGTATGTTATGTAATAATCTTTACTAAATTTAAGTATGAAACACACCCACAAAAAAAATGTGTACATGTTTTTTTAATTTATTTGATTAGTTTCCTTTTGTAAAGCACAAGTGTCCCATCACTTATGTGAGACACTGTATAGCTGATCAAATATACGCATTTCACTGAATGTCTGGATTCTTATACTATGAAACAGAAGCTTACAAACGTGTTTTTTATCGTACATAAACAACATGGAATTAAAAATATATTCATGAAGTATTTGTTAATAGAAGTTAGAAGTATTTGTGAAATTTGATTTTCAAAACTTCAAAAAATGTTCATAGCAGCGAATCGCATCGCACACGAAGAAAACAAACTGATGATTGATTCATTTTGAATGATTCCTTGTTACGCAAATTAATTGATAAAAAAAAATCTTAATCTTTTTTTTCCTTTAAAAAATCACAAATTAAATATAAATAACAATTAAATTGTATATGTATAATTATAAAATATTTCAATATTTTATCAAGGAATCTAAATATTTTTCGACTTAATGAAGATTTTGATATAAGAAATTCTTTATTATAACAAAAATGAAAAATATACAAACAATAATTTAATTTAATACATATATATTACATATTAAAAATTGCATTAAAAACTGTTTTCGTATTAAAAAAAAAAAAAATCTAAATAGTTCTTCAGCCAGATATGATTGCGAAATCGCCTTTAACTATAACCGTGATACCCATGAATATCCTGACCGCGCAGGAATAAAAAAGGGTGAAAAGGCCGAAAATCTTTAATGTTAGTCTACCAGAAAAAGCATAAGAAAAGAGTCCGATTTTGAAGCTGGATTATATAAAAAACAAGAGTTTTCCTACGTTAGCTCAAAATCTTACTCTCTTCATCTAAAAGCGATTAATATAATATATTAATTTAAAAAAAATCGTTCGATCCATTTTCGAGATAACACCTCTGTGCCCATTACACCATTACATTTTCCATTTTCGCTTAAAAATTGGTTTCCAGATCTCAAAATCTACTGCATGTAGAAATCTATAAATTTCAGGATAGAGTTAGGCCATAGATATAAGACTAATGTGAAAAAATCGAAACGGTATGCCTCATATTTACTGAGATATTAAATGTCGGCGTTTCGATTTTCCTTTGATGTCCTGCTAGCTGTATATATGAGAGTGACGGAATCTTCGGTTTTGGGCTTACGGTTTTCGGTTTTTCGCTGCGTCACTCAAGAGACTACCGTCTCTTATGATATTTTCTTAATAACACTTGGAAAATAATGACTTAAAGTCGAACTTTTCATTGTTGCAGGAAAACTTCTTAATTAAGATTTCTTCATTGTTGAAAGCGTGCGAAAATTTTTCACTATATTTTTTTCCATTGTTAAAGGATAGGGACATTTTCGCGTTTTACATATTTTCCATTGTTGAAACGGTATCAATATTTCTCAATGGCATTTTTTTCATTATTGGAAGTGCGGGAAAGTTGCAATTATAGTTAACTTCTAATATAATTATAAATAAATTTGTCATAAAAACACTTGGAAAAGGATGACGTAAAGTCGAATTTTTATTTGTTCCGAGAAAATTTCATATTTTAAGATTTCTTCATTGTTGAAAGCGTGGCAAATTTGTCACTATATAGTTTTCCATTGTTAAAGTATAGGGACATTTTCACGTTTTAAATATTGTCCATTGATGAAACAGTATCAATATTTGTCAATGGAATCTTTTCCATTGCTGGAAGTGCCGGAATGTTGTCATTATAGATAACTTCTAATATAATTTTAAATAGATTTTTCATAATAACAATTCAAAAGGGATGTCTCAAAATAGAATTGTTCACTGTTGCGCGAAAAAATTCTCAATTTAAGATTTCTTCATTGTTGAAAGCGTGGGAAAATTTGTCACTATAATTTTTTCCATTGTTAAAGTATAGGGACATTTTCCCGTTTTAAATATTGTCCATTGTTGAAACGGTATCAATATTTGTCAATGGAATCTTTTTTATTTTTGGATTTGTGGGAAAGTTGTCATTATAGATAATTTCTAATATAATTATAAATAAATTTTTCATAGTAACACATGGAAAATGATGACTTAAAGTCAAACTTTTTATTGTTGCGGGAAAAACTTCTAAATTTAAGTTTTCTTCATTGTTGAAAGCGTGTGAAATTTGTCACTATAATTTTTTGCATTGTTAAAGAATTGGGAAATTTTCACGTTTTAAATATTGTCCATTGTTGAAACTGTATCAATATTTGTCAATGGAATTTTTTCCATTCTTGGAAGTACGGGAAAGTTGTTATTATAGATAATTTCTAATATAATTATAAATAAATTTGTCATAAAAACACTTGGAAAAGGATGACGTAAAGTCTAATTTTTATTTGTTGCGAGAAATTTCATATTTTAAGATTTCTTCATTGTTGAAATCATAAGAAAATTTGTCAATATAATTTTTTGCATTGTTAAAGTATAGGGACATTTTCACGTTTTAAATATTGTCCATTGTTGAAACGGTATCAATATTTGTCAATTGAATCATTTCCATTGTTGGAAGTACGGGAAAGTTGTTATTATAGATAATTTCTAATATAATTTTAAATAAATTTTTCATAATAACACTTGGAAAATGATGACTTAAATAGAACTTTTTATTGTTGCGGGAAAAACTTCTTAATTTAAGATTTCTTCATTGTAGAAAGCGTAGGAAAATTTGTCACTGTAATTTTTTTCCATTGTTAAAGTATAGGGATATTTTCACGTTTTAAATATTGTCCATTGTTGAAACGGTATCAATATTTGTCAATGGAATCTTTTCCATTGTTGGAAGTGCCGGAAGGTTGTCATTATAGATAATTTCTAATATAATTTTAACTAAATTTTTCGTAATAACACTTGGAAAATGATGGCTTAAGGTCGAACTTTTCATTGTTGCAGGAAAACTTCTTAAATAAGATTTCTTCATTGCTGAAAGCGTGCGAAAATTTTTCACTATATTTTTTTTCCATTGTTAAAGGATAGGGACATTTTCGCGTTTTAAATATTTTCCATTGTTGAAACGGTATTAATATTTCTCAATGGCATTTTTTTATTATTGGAAGTGCGGGAAAGTTGCAATTATAGTTCACTTCTAATATAATTATAAATAAATTTGTCATAAAAACACTTGGAAAAGGATGACGTAAAGTCGAATTTTTATTTGTTGCGAGAAAAGTTCATATTTAAGATTTCTTCATTGTTGAAAGCGTTTGAAAATTTTGCACTATATTTTTTTCCATTTTTAAAGGATAGGGACATTTTTACGTTTTAAATATTATTCATTGTTGAAACGGTATCAATATTTGTCAATGGAATTTTTTCCATTGTTGGAAGTACGGGAAAGTTGTTATTATAGATAATTTCTAATATAATTTTAAATAAATTTTTCATAATAACACTTGGAAAATGATGACTTAAATAGAACTTTTTATTGTTGCGGGAAAAACTTCTTAATTTAAGATTTCTTCATTGTAGAAAGCGTAGGAAAATTTGTCACTGTAATTTTTTTCCATTGTTAAAGTATAGGGATATTTTCACGTTTTAAATATTGTACGTTGTTGAAACGGTATCAATATTTGTCAATGGAATCTTTTCCATTGTTGGAAGTGCCGGAAGGTTGTCATTATAGATAATTTCTAATATAATTTTAACTAAATTTTTCGTAATAACACTTGGAAAATGATGGCTTAAGGTCGAACTTTTCATTGTTGCAGGAAAACTTCTTAAATAAGATTTCTTCATTGTTGAAAGCGTGCGAAAATTTTTCACTATATTTTTTTTCCATTGTTAAAGGATAGGGACATTTTCGCGTTTTAAATATTTTCCATTGTTGAAACGGTATTAATATTTCTCAATGGCATTTTTTTATTATTGGAAGTGCGGGAAAGTTGCAATTATAGTTCACTTCTAATATAATTATAAATAAATTTGTCATAAAAACACTTGGAAAAGGATGACGTAAAGTCGAATTTTTATTTGTTGCGAGAAAAGTTCATATTTAAGATTTCTTCATTGTTGAAAGCGTTTGAAAATTTTGCACTATATTTTTTTCCATTTTTAAAGGATAGGGACATTTTTACGTTTTAAATATTATTCATTGTTGAAACGGTATCAATATTTGTCAATGGAATTTTTTCCATTGTTGGAAGTGCGGGAAAGTTGTTATTATAGATAATTTCTAATATAATTTTAAATAAATTTTTCATAATAACACTTGGAAAATGATGATTTAAATCGAACTTTTTATTGTTGCGGGACAAACTTCTTAATTTAAGATTTCTTCATTGTTGAAAGCGTGGGAAAAATTGTCACTATAATTTTTTCCATTGTTAAAGTATAGGGACATTTTCACGTTTTAAATATTGTCCATTGTTGAAACGGTATCAATATTTGTCAATGGAATCTGTTTTATTTTTGGAAGTGTGGGAAAGTTGTCATTATAGATAATTTCTAATATAATTATAAATAAATTTTTCATAGTAACACTTGGAAAATGATGACTTAAAGTCAAACTTTTTATTGTTGCGGGAAAAACTTCTAAATTTAAGATTTCTTCATTGTTGAAAGCATAGGAAAATTTGTCACTATAATTTTTTGCATTGTTAAAGTATAGGGACATTTTCACGTTTTAAATATTGTCCATTGTCGAAACGGTATCAATATTTGTCAATTGAATCATTTCCATTGTTGGAAGTGCCGGAAAGTTGTCATTATAGATAACTTCTAATATAATTATAAATAGATTTTTCATAATAACAATTCAAAAGGGATGACTCAAAATAGAATTGTTCATTGTTGCGGGAAAAACTTCTGAATTTAAGTTTTCTTCATTGTTGAAAGCGTGTGAAAATTTGTCACTATAATTTTTTCCATTGTTAGAGAATTGGGAAATTTTCACGTTTTAAATATTGTCCATTGTTGAAACTGTATCAATATTTGTCAATGGAATTTTTTCCATTCTTGGAAGTACGGGAAAGTTGTTATTATAGATAATTTCTAATATAATTATAAATAAATTTGTCATAAAAACACTTGGAAAAGGATGACGTAAAGTCTAATTTTTATTTGTTGCGAGAAAAGTTCATATTTTAAGATTTCTTCATTGTTGAAATCATAGGAAAATTTGTCACTATAATTTTTTGCATTGTTAAAGTATAGGGACATTTTCACGTTTTAAATATTGTCCATTGTTGAAACGGTATCAATATTTGTCAATTGAATCATTTCCATTGTTGGAAGTACGGGAAAGTTGTTATTATAGATAATTTCTAATATAATTTTAAATAAATTTTTCATAATAACACTTGGAAAATGATGACTTAAATAGAACTTTTTATTGTTGCGGGAAAAACTTCTTAATTTAAGATTTCTTCATTGTAGAAAGCGTAGGAAAATTTGTCACTGTAATTTTTTTCCATTGTTAAAGTATAGGGATATTTTCACGTTTTAAATATTGTCCGTTGTTGAAACGGTATCAATATTTGTCAATGGAATCTTTTCCATTGTTGGAAGTGCCTGAAAGTTGTCATTATAGATAATTTCTAATGTAATTTTAACTAAATTTTTCGTAATAACACTTGGAAAATCATGACTTAAGGTCGAACTTTTCATTGTTGCAGGAAAACTTCTTAAATAAGATTTCTTCATTGTTGAAAGCGTGCGAAAATTTTTCACTATATTTTTTTTCCATTGTTCAAGGATAGGGACATTTTCGCGTTTTAAATATTTTCCATTGTTGAAACGGTATTAATATTTCTCAATGGCATTTTTTTCATTATTGGAAGTGCGGGAAAGTTGCAATTATAGTTCACTTCTAATATAATTATAAATAAATTTGTCATAAAAACACTTGGAAAAGGATGACGTAAAGTCGAATTTTTATTTGTTGCGAGAAAAGTTCATATTTAAGATTTCTTCATTGTTGAAAGCGTTTGAAAATTTTGCACTATATTTTTTTCCATTTTTAAAGGATAGGGACATTTTTACGTTTTAAATATTATTCATTGTTGAAACGGTATCAATATTTGTCAATGGAATTTTTTCCATTCTTGGAAGTACGGGAAAGTTGTTATTATAGATAATTTCTAATATAATTTTAAATAAATTTTTCATACTAACATTTGGAAAATGATGACTTAATTCGAACTTTTTATTGTTGCGGGACAAACTTCTTAATTTAAGATTTCTTCATTGTTGAAAGCGTGGGAAAATTTGTCACTATAATTTTTTCCATTGTTAAAGTATAGGGACATTTTCACGTTTTAAATATTGTCCATTGTTGAAACGGTATCAATATTTGTCAATGGAATTTTTTCCATTTTTGGAAGTGTGGGAAAGTTGTCATTATAGATAATTTCTAATATAATTATAAATAAATTTTTCATAGTAACACTTGGAAAATGATGACTTAAAGTCGAACTTTTTATTGTTGCGGGAAAAACTTCTAAATTTAAGATTTCTTCATTGTTGAAATCGTAGGAAAATTTGTCACTATAATTTTTTCCATTGTTAAAGTATAGGGACATTTTCACGTTTAAAATATTGTCCATTGTTGAAACGGTATCAATATTTGTCAATGGAATCTTTTCCATTGTTGGAAGTGCCGGAAAGTTGTCATTATAGATAACTTCTAATATAATTATAAATAATATTTTCTTAATAACACTTGGAAAATAATGACTTAAAGTCGAACTTTTCATTGTTGCAGGAAAACTTCTTAATTAAGATTTCTTCATTGTTGAAAGCGTGCGAAAATTTTTCACTATATTTTTTTCCATTGTTAAAGGATAGGGACATTTTCGCGTTTTACATATTTTCCATTGTTGAAACGGTATCAATATTTCTCAATGGCATTTTTTTCATTATTGGAAGTGCGGGAAAGTTGCAATTATAGTTAACTTCTAATATAATTATAAATAAATTTGTCATAAAAACACTTGGAAAAGGATGTCGTAAAGTCGAATTTTTATTTGTTCCGAGAAAATTTCATATTTTAAGATTTCTTCATTGTTGAAAGCGTGGCAAATTTGTCACTATATAGTTTTCCATTGTTAAAGTATAGGGACATTTTCACGTTTTAAATATTGTCCATTGATGAAACAGTATCAATATTTGTCAATGGAATCTTTTCCATTGCTGGAAGTGCCGGAATGTTGTCATTATAGATAACTTCTAATATAATTTTAAATAGATTTTTCATAATAACAATTCAAAAGTGATGTCTCAAAATAGAATTGTTCACTGTTGCGCGAAAAAATTCTCAATTTAAGATTTCTTCATTGTTGAAAGCGTGGGAAAATTTGTCACTATAATTTTTTCCATTGTTAAAGTATAGGGACATTTTCCCGTTTTAAATATTGTCCATTGTTGAAACGGTATCAATATTTGTCAATGGAATCTTTTTTATTTTTGGATTTGTGGGAAAGTTGTCATTATAGATAATTTCTAATATAATTATAAATAAATTTTTCATAGTAACACATGGAAAATGATGACTTAAAGTCAAACTTTTTATTGTTGCGGGAAAAACTTCTAAATTTAAGTTTTCTTCATTGTTGAAAGCGTGTGAAAATTTGTCACTATAATTTTTTGCATTGTTAAAGAATTGGGAAATTTTCACGTTTTAAATATTGTCCATTGTTGAAACTGTATCAATATTTGTCAATGGAATTTTTTCCATTCTTGGAAGTACGGGAAAGTTGTTATTATAGATAATTTCTAATATAATTATAAATAAATTTGTCATAAAAACACTTGGAAAAGGATGACGTAAAGTCTAATTTTTATTTGTTGCGAGAAATTTCATATTTTAAGATTTCTTCATTGTTGAAATCATAAGAAAATTTGTCAATATAATTTTTTGCATTGTTAAAGTATAGGGACATTTTCACGTTTTAAATATTGTCCATTGTTGAAACGGTATCAATATTTGTCAATTGAATCATTTCCATTGTTGGAAGTACGGGAAAGTTGTTATTATAGATAATTTCTAATATAATTTTAAATAAATTTTTCATAATAACACTTGGAAAATGATGACTTAAATAGAACTTTTAATTTTTGCGGGAAAAACTTCTTAATTTAAGATTTTTCATTGTAGAAAGCGTAGGAAAATTTGTCACTGTAATTTTTTTCCATTGTTAAAGTATAGGGATATTTTCACGTTTTAAATATTGTCCGTTGTTGAAACGGTATCAATATTTGTCAATGGAATCTTTTCCATTGTTGGAAGTGCCGGAAAGTTGTCATTATAGATAATTTCTAATATAATTTTAACTAAATTTTTCGTAATAACACTTGGAAAATGATGACTTAAGGTCGAACTTTGCATTGATGCAGGAAAACTTCTTGTCCATTGTTGAAACGGTATCAATATTTGTCAATGGAATTTTTTCCATTTTTGGAAGTGTGGAAAAGTTGTCATTATAGATAATTTCTAATATAATTTTAAATAAATTTTTCATAGTAACACTTGGAAAATGATGACTTAAAGTCGAACTTTTTATTGTTGCGGGAAAAACTTCTAAATTTAAGATTTCTTCATTGTTGAAATCGTAGGAAAATTTGTCACTATAATTTTTTCCATTGTTAAAGTATAGGGACATTTTCACGTTTAAAATATTGTCCATTGTTGAAACGGTATCAATATTTGTCAATGGAATCTTTTCCATTGTTGGAAGTGCAGGAAAGTTGCAATTATAGTTAACTTCTAATATAATTATAAATAAATTTGTCACAAAAACACTTGGAAAAGGATGACGTAAAGTCGAATTTTTATTTGTTCCGAAAAAATTCTCAATTTAAGATTTCTTCATTGTTGAAAGCGTGGGAAAATTTGTCACTATAATTTTTTCCATTGTTAAAGGATAGGGACATTTTCACGTTTTAAATATTATCCATTGTTTAAACCGTATCAATATTTGTCAATGGAATTTTTTCGATTGTTGGAGGTGCGGGAAAGTTGCAATTATAGTTAATTTCTAATATAATTATAAATAAATTTGTCATAAAAACACTTGGAAAATGATGACATAAGTCGAACTTTTCTTTGTTGAAGGAAAACTTCTTAATTTAAGATTTCTTCATTGTTGAAAGCGTGGGAAAATTTGTCACTATAATTTTTTCCATTGTTAAAGTATAGGGACATTTTCACGTTTTAAATATTGTCCATTGTTGAAACGGTATCAATATTTGTCAATTGAATCATTTCCATTGTTGGAAGTACGGGAAAGTTGTTATTATAGATAACTTCTAATATAATTTTAAATAGATTTTTCATAATAACAATTCAAAAGGGATGACTCAAAATAGAAATGTTCATTGTTGCGGGAAAAACTTCTTAATTTAAGATTTCTTCATTGTAGAAAGCGTAGGAAAATTTGTCACTATAATTTTTCCATTGTTAAAGTATAGGGACATTTTCACGTTTTAAATATTGTCCATTGTTGAAACGGTATCAATATTTGTCAATGGAATTTTTTCCATTTTTGGAAGTGTGGGGAAGTTGTCATTATAGATAATTTCTAATATAATTTTAAATAAATTTTTCATAGTAACACTTGGAAAATGATGACTTAAAGTCGAACTTTTTATTGTTGCGGGAAAAACTTCTAAATTTAAGATTTCTTCATTGTTGAAATCGTAGGAAAATTTGTCACTATAATTTTTTCCATTGTTAAAGTATAGGGACATTTTCACGTTTAAAATATTGTCCATTGTTGAAACGGTATCAATATTTGTCAATTGAATCATTTCCATTGTTGGAAGTGCCGGAAAGTTGTCATTATAGATAACTTCTAATATAAATATAAATAGATTTTTCATAATAACAATTCAAAAGGGATGACTCAAAATAGAATTGTTCATTGTTGCGGGAAAAACTTCTGAATTTAAGTTTTCTTCATTGTTGAAAGCATGTGAAAATTTGTCACTATAATTTTTTCCATTGTTAAAGAATTGGGAAATTTTCACGTTTTAAATATTGTCCATTGTTGAAACTGTATCAATATTTGTCAATGGAATTTTTTCCATTCTTGGAAGTACGGGAAAGTTGTTATTATAGATAATTTCTAATATAATTATAAATAAATTTGTCATAAAAATACTTGGAAAAGGATGACGTAAAGTCTAATTTTTATTTGTTGCGAGAAAAGTTCATATTTTAAGATTTCTTCATTGTTGAAATCATAGGAAAATTTGTCACTATAATTTTTTGCATTGTTAAAGTATAGGGACATTTTCACGTTTTAAATATTGTCCATTGTTGAAACGGTATCAACATTTGTCAATTGAATCATTTCCATTGTTGGAAGTACGGGAAAGTTGTTATTATAGATAATTTCTAATATAATTTTAAATAAATTTTTCATAATAACACTTGCAAAATGATGACTTAAATAGAACTTTTTATTGTTGCGGGACAAACTTCTTAATTTAAGATTTCTTCATTGTTGAAAGCGTGCGAAAATTTTTCACTATATTTTTTTCCATTGTTAAAGGATAGGGACATTTTCGCGTTTTAAATATTTTCCATTGTTGAAACGGTATCAATATTTGGCAATGGAATCTTTTCCATTCTTGGAAGTGCCGGGAAGTTGACATTATAGATAATTTCTAATATAACTTTAACTAAATTTTTCGTAATAACACTTGGAAAATGATGACTTAAGGTCGAACTTTTCATTGTTGCAGGAAAACTTCTTAATTAAGATTTCTTCATTGTTGAAAGCGTGTGAAAATTTTTCACTATATTTTTTTCCATTGTTAAAAGATAGGGACATTTTCGCGTTTTAAATATTTTCCATTGTTGAAACGGTATTAATATTTCTCAATGGCATTTTTTTCATTATTGGAAGTGCGGGAAATTTGCAATTATAGTTAATTTCTAATATAATTATAAATAAATTTGTCATAAAAACACTTGCAAAATGATGACTTAAATCGAACTTTTTATTGTTGCGGGAAAAACTTCTTAATTTAAGATTTCTTCATTGTTGAAAGCATAGGAAAATTTGTCACTATATTTTTTTGCATTGTTAAAGGTTAGGGACATTTTCACGTTTTAAATATTGTCCATTGTTGAAACGGTATGAATATTTGTCAATTGAATCATTTCCATTGTTGGAAGTGCCGGAAAGTTGTCATTATAGATAACTTCTAATATAATTATAAATAATATTTTCATAATAACACTTGGAAAATGATGACTTAAAGTCGAACTTTTCATTGTTGCAGGAAAACTTCTTAATTAAGATTTCTTCATTATTGAAAGCGTGTGAAAATTTTTCACTATATTTTTTTCCATTGTTAAAGGATAGGGACATTTTCGCGTTTTAAATATTTTCCATTGTTGAAACGGTATTAATATTTCTCAATGGCATTTTTTTCATTATTGGAAGTGCGGGAAAGTTGCAATTATAGTTAACTTCTAATATAATTATAAATAAATTTGTCATAAAAACACTTGGAAAATGATGACTTAAATCGAACTTTTTATTGTTGCGGGACAAACTTCTTAATTTAAGATTTCTTCATTGTTGAAAGCGTAGGAAAATTTGTCACTATAATTTTTTCCATTGTTAAAGTATAGGGACATTTTCACGTTTTAAATATTGTCCATTGTTGAAACAGTATCAATATTTGTCAATGGAATCTTTTCCATTGCTGGAAGTGCCGGAATGTTGTCATTATAGATAACTTCTAATATAATTTTAAATTGATTTTTCATAATAACAATTCAAAAGGGATGTCTCAAAATAGAATTGTTCACTGTTGCGGGAAAAACTTCTCAATTTAAGATTTCTTCATTGTTGAAAGCGTGGGAAAATTTGTCACTATAACTTTTTCCATTGTTAAAGGATAGGGATATTTTCACGTTTTAAATATTATCCATTGTTGAAACCGTATCAATATTTGTCAATGGAATTTTTTCGATTGTTGGAGGTGCGGGAAAGTTGCAATTATAGTTAATTTCTAATATAATTATAAATAAATTTGTCATAAAAACACTTGGAAAATGATGACTTAAAGTCGAACTTTTCTTTGTTGCAGGAAAAATTCTTAATTTAAGATTTCTTCATTGTTGAAAGCGTTTGAAAATTTTGCACTATACTTTTTTCCATTTTTAAAGGATAGGGGCGTTTTTACGTTTTAAATATTATTCATTGTTGAAACGGTATCAATATTTGTCAATGGAATTTTTTCCATTCTTGGAAGTACGGGAAAGTTGTTATTATAAATAATTTCTAATATAATTATAAATAATATTTTCTTAATAACACTTGGAAAATAATGACTTAAAGTCGAACTTTTCATTGTTCCAGGAAAACTTCTTAATTAAGATTTCTTCATTGTTGAAAGCGTGCGAAAATTTTTCACTATATTTTTTTCCATTGTTAAAGAATAGGGACATTTTCGCGTTTTAAATATTTTCCATTGTTGAAACGGTATCAATATTTCTCAATGGAATCTTTTCCATTCTTGGAAGTGCCGGAAAGTTGTCATTATAGATAATTTCTAATATAATTTTAACTAAATTTTTCGTAATAACACTTGGAAAATGATGACTTAAGGTCGAACTTTTCATTGTTGCAGGAAAACTTCTTAATTAAGATTTCTTCATTGTTGAAAGCGTGTGAAAATTTTTCACTATATTTTTTTCCATTGTTAAAGGATAGGGACATTTTCGCGTTTTAAATATTTTCCATTGTTGAAACGGTATGAATATTTGTCAATGGAATTTTTTCCATTGTTGGAAGTGCGGGAAAGTTGTTATTATAGATAATTTCTAATAAAATTTTAAATAAATTTTTCATAATAACACTTGGAAAATGATGACTTAAATCGAACTTTTTATTGTTGCGGGACAAACTTCTTAATTTAAGATTTCTTCATTGTTGAATGCGTGGGAAAATTTGTCACTATAATTTTTTCCATTGTTAAAGTATAGGGACATTTAAACGTTTTAAATATTGTCCATTGTTGAAACGGTATCAATATTTGTCAATGGAATCTTTTCCATTTTTGGAAGTGTGGGAAAGTTGTCTTTATAGATAATTTCTAATATAATTATAAATAAATTTTTCATAGTAACACTTGGAAAATGATGACTTAAAGTCAAACTTTTTATTGTTGCGGGAAAAACTTCTAAATTTAAGATTTCTTCATTGTTGAAAGCGTAGGAAAATTTATCACTATAATTTTTTCCATTGTTAAAGTATAGGAACATTTTCACGTTTTAAATATTGTCCATTGTTGAAACGGTATCAATATTTGTCAATGGAATCTTTTCCATTGTTGGAAGTGCCGGAAAGTTGTCATTATAGATAACTTCTAATATAATTATAAATAATATTTTCATAATAACACTTGGAAAATAATGACTTAAAGTCGAACTTTTCATTGTTGCAGGAAAACTTCTTAATTAAGATTTCTTCATTGTTGAAAGCGTGCGAAAATTTTTCAATATATTTTTTTCCATTGTTAAAGGTTAGGGACATTTTCACGTTTTAAATATTGTCCATTGTTGAAACGGTATGAATATTTGTCAATTGAATCATTTCCATTGTTGGAAGTGCCGGAAAGTTGTCATTATAGGTAACTTCTGATATAATTATAAATAGATTTTTCATAATAACAATTCAAAATGGATGTCTCAAAATAGAATTGTTCACTATTCCGAGAAAAACTTCTCAATTTAAGATTTCTTCATTGTTGAAAGCTTGGGAAAATTTGTCACTATAATTTTTTGCATTGTTAAAGTATAGGGACATTTTCACGTTTTAAATATTGTCCATTGTTGAAACGGTATCAATATTTGTCAATTGAATCATTTCCATTGTTGGAAGTGCCGGAAAGTTGTCATTATAGATAACTTCTAATATAATTATAAATAGATTTTTCATAATAACAATTCAAAAGGGATGACTCAAAATAGAATTGTTCATTGTTGCGGGAAAAACTTCTGAATTTAAGTTTTCTTCATTGTTGAAAGCGTGGGAAAATTTGTCACTATAATTTTTTCCATTGTTAAAGAATTGGGAAATTTTCACGTTTTAAATATTGTCCATTGTTGAAACTGTATCAATATTTGTCAATGGAATTTTTTCCATTCTTGGAAGTACGGGAAAGTTGTTATTATAGATAATTTCTAATATAATTATAAATAAATTTATCATAAAAACACTTGGAAAAGGATGACGTAAAGTCTAATTTTTATTTGTTGCGAGAAAAGTTCATATTTTAAGATTTCTTCATTCTTGAAATCATAGGAAAATTTGTCACTATAATTTTTTGCATTGTTAAAGTATAGGGACATTTTCACGTTTTAAATATTTTCCATTGTTGAAACGGTATGAATATTTGTCAATGGAATTTTTTCCATTGTTGGAAGTGCGGGAAAGTTGTTATTATAGATAATTTCTAATATAATTATAAATAAATTTTTCATAGTAACAATTGGAAAATGATGACTTAAAGTCAAACTTTTTATTGTTGCGGGAAAAACTTCTAAATTTAAGATTTCTTCATTGTTGAAAGCGTAGGAAAATTTATCACTATAATTTTTTCCATTGTTAAAGTATAGGAACATTTTCACGTTTTAAATATTGTCCATTGTTGAAACGGTATCAATATTTGTCAATGGAATCTTTTCCATTGTTGGAAGTGCCGGAAAGTTGTCATTATAGATAACTTCTAATATAATTATAAATAATATTTTCATAATAACACTTGGAAAATAATGACTTAAAGTCGAACTTTTCATTGTTGCAGGAAAACTTCTTAATTAAGATTTCTTCATTGTTGAAAGCGTGCGAAAATTTTTCAATATATTTTTTTCCATTGTTAAAGGATAGGGACATTTTCGCGTTTTAAATATTTTCCATTGTTGAAACGGTATTAATATTTCTCAATGGCATTTTTTACATTATTGGAAGTGCGGGAAAGTTGCAATTATAGTTAATTTCTAATATAATTATAAATAAATTTGTCATAAAAACACTTGGAAAATGATGACTTAAATCGACCTTTTTAGTGTTGCGGGAAAAACTTCTTAATTTAAGATTTCTTCATTGTTGAAAGCATAGGAAAATTTGTCACTATATTTTTTTGCATTGTTAAAGGTTAGGGACATTTTCACGTTTTAAATATTGTCCATTGTTGAAACGGTATGAATATTTGTCAATTGAATCATTTCCATTGTTGGAAGTGCCGGAAAGTTGTCATTATAGGTAACTTCTGATGTAATTATAAATAGATTTTTCATAATAACAATTCAAAATGGATGTCTCAAAATAGAATTGTTCACTGTTCCGGGAAAAACTTCTCAATTTCAGATTTCTTCATTGTTGAAAGCGTGGGAAAATTTGTCACTATAATTTTTTGCATTGTTAAAGTATAGGGACATTTTCACGTTTTAAATATCGTCCATTGTTGAAACGGTATCAATATTTGTCAATTGAATCATTTCCATTGTTGGAAGTGCCGGAAAGTTGTCATTATAGATAACTTCTAATATAATTATAAATAGATTTTTCATAATAACAATTCAAAAGGGATGACTCAAAATAGAATTGTTCATTGTTGCGGGAAAAACTTCTGAATTTAAGTTTTCTTCATTGTTGAAAGATTGGGAAAATTTGTCACTATAATTTTTTCCATTGTTAAAGAATTGGGAAATTTTCACGTTTTAAATATTGTCCATTGTTGAAACTGTATCAATATTTGTCAATGGAATTTTTTCCACTCTTGGAAGTACGGGAAAGTTGTTATTATAGATAATTTCTAATATAATTATAAATAAATTTGTCATAAAAACACTTGGAAAAGGATGACGTAAAGTCTAATTTTTATTTGTTGCGAGAAAAGTTCATATTTTAAGATTTCTTCATTCTTGAAATCATAGGAAAATTTGTCACTATAATTTTTGCATTGTTAAAGTATAGGGACATTTTCACGTTTTAAATATTGTCCATTGTTTAAACGGTATCAATATTTGTCAATTGAATCATTTCCATTGTTGGAAGTGCCGGAAAGTTGTCATTATAGATAACTTCTAATATAATTATAAATAATATTTTCATAATAACACTTGGAAAATAATGACTTAAAGTCGAACTTTTCATTGTTGCAGGAAAACTTCTTAATTAAGATTTCTTCATTGTTGAAAGCGTGCGAAAATTTTTCAATATATTTTTTTCCATTGTTAAAGGTTAGGGACATTTTCACGTTTTAAATATTGTCCATTGTTGAAACGGTATGAATATTTGTCAATTGAATCATTTCCATTGTTGGAAGTGCCGGAAAGTTGTCATTATAGGTAACTTCTGATATAATTATAAATAGATTTTTCATAATAACAATTCAAAATGGATGTCTCAAAATAGAATTGTTCACTGTTCCGAGAAAAACTTCTCAATTTAAGATTTCTTCATTGTTGAAAGCGTGGGAAAATTTGTCACTATAATTTTTTGCATTGTTAAAGTATAGGGACATTTTCACGTTTTAAATATTGTCCATTGTTGAAACGGTATCAATATTTGTCAATTGAATCATTTCCATTGTTGGAAGTGCCGGAAAGTTGTCATTATAGATAACTTCTAATATAATTATAAATAGATTTTTCATAATAACAATTCAAAAGGGATGACTCAAAATAGAATTGTTCATTGTTGCGGGAAAAACTTCTGAATTTAAGTTTTCTTCATTGTTGAAAGCGTGGGAAAATTTGTCACTATAATTTTTTCCATTGTTAAAGAATTGGGAAATTTTCACGTTTTAAATATTGTCCATTGTTGAAACTGTATCAATATTTGTCAATGGAATTTTTTCCATTCTTGGAAGTACGGGAAAGTTGTTATTATAGATAATTTCTAATATAATTATAAATAAATTTATCATAAAAACACTTGGAAAAGGATGACGTAAAGTCTAATTTTTATTTGTTGCGAGAAAAATTCATATTTTAAGATTTCTTCATTCTTGAAATCATAGGAAAATTTGTCACTATAATTTTTTGCTTTGTTAAAGTATAGGGACATTTTCACGTTTTAAATATTTTCCATTGTTGAAACGGTATGAATATTTGTCAATGGAATTTTTTCCATTGTTGGAAGTGCGGGAAAGTTGTTATTATAGATAATTTCTAATATAATTATAAATAAATTTTTCATAATAACACTTGGAAAATGATGACTTAAATAGAACTTTTTATTGTTGCGGGACAAACTTCTTAATTTAAGATTTCTTCATTGTTGAAAGCGTGCGAAAATTTTTCACTATATTTTTTTTCCATTGTTAAAGGATAGGGACATTTTCGCGTTTGAAATATTTTCCATTGTTGAAACGGTATTAATATTTCTCAATGGCATTTTTTTCATTATTGGAAGTGCGGGAAAGTTGCAATTATAGTTAATTTGTAATATAATTATAAATAAATTTGTCATAAAAACACTTGGAAAATGATGACTTAAATCGAACTTTTTATTGTTGCGGGAAAACTTCTTAATTTAAGATTTCTTCATCGTTGAAAGCATAGGAAAATTTTTCACTATATTTTTTTGCATTGTTAAAGGTTAGGGACATTTTCACGTTTTAAATATTGTCCATTGTTGAAACGGTATAAATATTTGTCAATTGAATCATTTCCATTGTTCGAATTGCCGGAAAGTTGTCATTATAGATAACTTCTAATATAATTATAAATAGATTTTTCATAATAACAATTCAAAAGGGATGACTGAAAATAGAATTGTTCATTGTTGCGGGAAAAACTTCTTAATTTAAGATTTCTTCATTGTTGAAAGCGTAGGAAAATTTGTCAGTATAATTTTTTCCATTGTTAAAGTATAGGGACATTTTCACGTTTTAAATATTTTCCATTGTTGAAACGGTATTAATATTTCTCAATGGCATTTTTTTCATTATTGGAAGTGCGGGAAAGTTGCAATTATAGTTAACTTCTAATATAATTATAAATAAATTTGTCATAAAAACACTTGGAAAATGATGACTTAAATAGAACTTTTTATTGTTGCGGGACAAACTTCTTAATTTAAGATTTCTTCATTGTTGAAAGCGTGCGAAAATTTTTCACTATATTTTTTTCGATTGTTAAAGGATAGGGACATTTTCGCGTTTTAAATATTTTCCATTGTTGAAACGGTATCAATATTTGTCAATGGAATCTTTTCCATTCTTGGAAGTGCCGGAAAGTTGTCATTATAGATAATTTCTAATATAATTTTAACTAAATTTTTCGTAATAACACTTGGAAAATGATGACTTAAGGTCGAACTTTTCATTGTTGCAGGAAAACTTCTTAATTAAGATTTCTTCATTGTTGAAAGCGTGTGAAAATTTTTCACTTTATTTTTTTCCATTGTTAAAGGATAGGGACATTTTCGCGTTTTAAATATTTTCCATTGTTGAAACGGTATTAATATTTCTCAATGGCATTTTTTTCATTATTGGAAGTGCGGGAAAGTTGCAATTATAGTTATTTGTAATATAATTATAAATAAATTTGTCATAAAAACACTTGGAAAATGATGACTTAAATCGAACTTTTTATTGTTGCGGGAAAAACTTCTTAATTTAAGATTTCTTCATTGTTGAAAGCATAGGAAAATTTGTCACTATATTTTTTTGCATTGTTAAAGGTTAGGGACATTTTCACCTTTTAAATATTGTCCATTGTTGAAACGGTATGAATATTTGTCAATTGAATCATTTCCATTGTTGGAATTGCCGGAAAGTTGTCATTATAGGTAACTTCTGATATAATTATAAATAGATTTTTCATAATAACAATTCAAAAGGGATGTCTCAAAATAGAATTGTTCACTGTTGCGGGAAAAACTTCTTAATTAAGATTTCTTCATTGTTGAAAGCGTGCGAAAATTTTTCATTATATTTTTTTCCATTGTTAAAGGATAGGGACATTTTCGCGTTTTAAATATTTTCCATTGTTGAAACGGTATTAATATTTCTCAATGGCATTTTTTACATTATTGGAAGTGCGGGAAAGTTGCAATTATAGATAACTTCTAATATAATTATAAATAATATTTTCATAATAAGACTTGGAAAATAATGACTTAAAGTCGAACTTTTCATTGTTGCAGGAAAACTTCTTAATTAAGATTTCTTCATTGTTGAAAGCGTGCGAAAATTTTTCATTATATTTTTTTCCATTGTTAAAGGATAGGGACATTTTCGCGTTTTAAATATTTTCCATTGTTGAAACGGTATTAATATTTCTCAATGGCATTTTTTTCATTATTGGAAGTGCGGGAAAGTTGCAATTATAGTTAACTTCTAATATAATTATAAATAAATTTGTCATAAAAACACTTGGAAAATGATGACTTAAATCGAACTTTTTATTGTTGCGGGACAAACTTCTTAATTTAAGATTTCTTCATTGTTGAAAGCGTAGGAAAATTTGTCACTATAATTTTTTCCATTGTTAAAGTATAGGGACATTTTCACGTTTTAAATATTGTCCATTGTTGAAACAGTATCAATATTTGTCAATGGAATCTTTTCCATTGCTGGAAGTGCCGGAATGTTGTCATTATAGATAACTTCTAATATAATTTTAAATAGATTTTTCTAATAACAATTCAAAAGGGATGTCTCAAAATAGAATTGTTCACTGTTGCGGGAAAAACTTCTCAATTTAAGATTTCTTCATTGTTGAAAGCGTGGGAAAATTTGTCACTATAATTTTTTCCATTGTTAAAGGATAGGGACATTTTCACGTTTTAAATATTATCCATTGTTGAAACCGTATCAATATTTGTCAATGGAATTTTTTCGATTGTTGGAGGTGCGGGAAAGTTGCAATTATAGTTAATTTCTAATATAATTATAAATAAATTTGCCATAAAAACACTTGGAAAATGATGACTTAAAGTCGAACTTTTCTTTGTTGCAGGAAAAATTCTTAATTTAAGATTTCTTCATTGTTGAAAGCGTTTGAAAATTTTGCACTATACTTTTTTCCATTTTTAAAGGATAGGGACATTTTTACGTTTTAAATATTATTCATTGTTGAAACGGTATCAATATTTCTCAATGGAATTTTTTCCATTCTTGGAAGTACGGCAAAGTTGTTATTATAGATAATTTCTAATATAATTATAAATAATATTTTTTAATAACACTTGGAAAATAATGACTTAAAGTCGAACTTTTCATTGTTGCAGGAAAACTTCTTAATTAAGATTTCTTCATTGTTGAAAGCGTAGGAAAATTTTTCACTATATTTTTTTTCCATTGTTAAAGGATAGGGACATTTTCGCGTTTTAAATATTTTCCATTGTTGAAACGGTATGAATATTTGTCAATGGAATTTTTTCCATTGTTGGAAGTGCGGGAAAGTTGTTATTATAGATAATTTCTAATAAAATTTTAAATAAATTTTTCATAATAACACTTGGAAAATGATGACTTAAATCGAACTTTTTATTGTTGCGGGACAAACTTCTTAATTTAAGATTTCTTCATTGTTGAATGCGTGGGAAAATTTGTCAATATAATTTTTTCCATTGTTAAAGTATAGGGACATTTAAACGTTTTAAATATTGTCCATTGTTGAAACGGTATCAATATTTGTCAATGGAATCTTTTCCATTTTTGGAAGTGTGGGAAAGTTGTCATTATAGATAATTTCTAATATAATTATAAATAAATTTTTGATAGTAACTCTTGGAAAATGATGACTTAAAGTCAAACTTTTTATTGTTGCGGGAAAAACTTCTAAATTTAAGATTTCTTCATTGTTGAAAGCATAGGAAAATTTGTCACTATAATTTTTTGCATTGTTAAAGTATAGGGACATTTTCACGTTTTAAATATTGTCCATTTTTGAAACGGTATCAATATTTGTCAATGGAATCTTTTTTATTTTTGGAAGTGTGGGAAAGTTGTCATTATAGATAATTTCTAATATAATTATAAATAAATTTTTCATAGTAACACTTGGAAAACGATGACTTAAAGTCAAACTTTTTATTGTTGCGGGAAAAACTTCTAAATTTAAGATTTCTTCATTGTTGAAAGCATAGGAAAATTTGTCACTATAATTTTTTGCATTGTTAAAGTATAGGGACATTTTCACGTTTTAAATATTGTCCATTGTTGAAACGGTATCAATATTTGTCAATGGAATTTTTTCCATTCTTGGAAGTACGGGAAAGTTGTTATTATAGATAATTTCTAATATAATTATAAATAAATTTGTCATAAAAACACTTGGAAAAGGATGACGTAAAGTCTAATTTTTATTTGTTGCGAGAAAAGTTCATATTTTAAGATTTCTTCATTGTTGAAATCATAGGAAAATTTGTCACTATAATTTTTTGCATTGTTAAAGTATAGGGACATTTTCACGTTTTAAATATTGTCCATTGTTGAAACGGTATCAATATTTGTCAATTGAATCATTTCCATCGTTGGAAGTACGGGAAAGTTGTTATTATAGATAATTTCTAATATAATTTTAAATAAATTTTTCATAATAACACTTGGAAAATGATGACTTAAATAGAACTTTTTATTGTTGCGGGACAAACTTCTTAATTTAAGATTTCTTCATTGTTGAAAGCGTGCGAAAATTTTTCACTATATTTTTTTCCATTGTTAAAGGATAGGGACATTTTCGCGTTTTAAATATTTTCCATTGCTGAAACGGTATTAATATTTCTCAATGGCATTTTTTTCATTATTGGAAGTGCGGGAAAGTTGCAATTATAGTTAATTTCTAATATAATTATAAATAAATTTGTCATAAAAACACTTGGAAAATGATGACTTAAATCGAACTTTTTATTGTTGCGGGAAAAACTTCTTAATTTAAGATTTCTTCATTGTTGAAAGCATAGGAAAATTTGTCACTATATTTTTTTGCATTGTTAAAGGTTAGGGACATTTTCACGTTTTAAATATTGTCCATTGTTGAAACGGTATGAATATTTGTCAATTGAATCATTTCCATTGTTGGAATTGCCGGAAAGTTGTCATTATAGATAATTTCTAATATAATTATAAATAGATTTTTCATAATAACAATTCAAAAGGGATGACTCAAAATAGAATTGTTCATTGTTGCGGGAAAAACTTCTCAATTTAAGATTTCTTCATTGTTGAAAGCGTGGGAAAATTTGTCACTATAATTTTTTCCATTGTTAAAGGATAGGGACATTTTCACGTTTTAAATATTATCCATTGTTGAAACCGTATCAATATTTGTCAATGGAATTTTTTCGATTGTTGGAGGTGCGGGAAAGTTGCAATTATAGTTAATTTCTAATATAATTATAAATAAATTTGTCATAAAAACACTTGGAAAATGATGACTTAAAGTAGAACTTTTCTTTGTTGCAGGAAAACTTCTTAATTTAAGATTTCTTCATTGTTGAATGCGTAGGAAAATTTTTCACTATATTTTTTTCCATTGTTAAAGGATAGGGACATTTTCGCGTTTTAAATATTTTCCATTGTTGAAACGGTATCAATATTTGTCAATGGAATATTTTCCATTGTTGGAAGTGCCGGAAAGTTGTCATTATAGATAACTTCTAATATAATTATAAATAATATTTTCATAATAACACTTGGAAAATGATGACTTAAAGTCGAACTTTTCATTGTTGCAGGAAAACTTCTTAATTAAGATTTCTTCATTGTTGAAAGAGTGTGAAAATTTTTCACTATATTTTTTTCCATTGTTAAAGGATAGGGACATTTTCGCGTTTTAAATATTTTCCATTGTTGAAACGGTATTAATATTTCTCAATGGCATTTTTTTCATTATTGGAAGTGCGGGAAAGTTGCAATTATAGTTAACTTCTAATATAATTATAAATAAATTTGTCATAAAAACACTTGGAAAATGATGACTTAAATCGAACTTTTTATTGTTGCGGGACAAACTTCTTAATTTAAGATTTCTTCATTGTTGAAAGCGTAGGAAAATTTGTCACTATAATTTTTTCCATTGTTAAAGTATAGGGACATTTTCACGTTTTAAATATTGTCCATTGTTGAAACAGTATCAATATTTGTCAATGGAATCTTTTCCATTGCTGGAAGTGCCGGAATGTTGCCATTATAGATAACTTCTAATATAATTTTAAATTGATTTTTCATAATAACAATTCAAAAGGGATGTCTCAAAATAGAATTGTTCACTGTTGCGGGAAAAACTTCTCAATTTAAGATTTCTTCATTGTTGAAAGCGTGGGAAAATTTGTCACTATAATTTTTTCCATTGTTAAAGGATAGGGACATTTTCGCGTTTTAAATATTTTCCATTGTTGAAACGGTATCAATATTTGTCAATGGAATTTTTTCCATTGTTGGAAGTGCGGGAAAGTTGTTATTATAGATAATTTCTAATATAATTTTAAATAAATTTTTCATAATAAGACTTGGAAAATAATGACTTAAAGTCGAACTTTTCTTTGTTGCAGGAAAACTTCTTAATTTAAGATTTCTTCATTGTTGAATGCGTAGGAAAATTTTTCACTATATTTTTTTCCATTGTTAAAGGATAGGGACATTTTCGCGTTTTAAATATTTTCCATTGTTGAAACGGTATCAATATTTGTCAATGGAATTTTTTCCATTGTTGGAAGTGCGGGAAAGTTGTTATTATAGATAATTTCTAATATAATTTTAAATAAATTTTTCATAATAAGACTTGGAAAATAATGACTTAAAGTCGAACTTTTCTTTGTTGCGGGAAAAACTTCTAAATTTAAGATTTCTTCATTGTTGAAAGCGGAGGAAAATTTGTCACAATAATTTTTTTCCATTGTTAAAATATAGGGATATTTTCACGTTTTAAATATTGTCCATTGTTGAAACGGTATTAATATTTGTCAATGGAATCTTTTACATTGTTGGAAGTGCCGGAAAGTTGTCATTATAGATAACTTCTAATATAATTATAAATAATATTTTCTTAATAACACTTGGAAAATAATGACTTAAAGTCGAACTTTTCATTGTTACAGGAAAACTTCTTAATTAAGATTTCTTCATTGTTGAAAGCATAGGAAAATTTGTCACTATAATTTTTTGCATTGTTAAAGTATAGGGACATTTTCACGTTTTAAATATTGTCCATTGTTGAAACGGTATCAATATTTGTCAATTGAATCATTTCCATTGTTGGAAGTACGGGAAAGTTGTTATTATAGATAATTTCTACTATAATTTTAAATAAATTTTTCATAATAACACTTGGAAAATGATGACTTAAATAGAACTTTTTATTGTTGCGGGACAAACTTCTTAATTTAAGATTTCTTCATTGTTGAAAGCGGAGGAAAATTTGTCACAATAATTTTTTTCCATTGTTAAAGTATAGGGATATTTTCACGTTTTAAATATTGTCCATTGTTGAAACGGTATTAATATTTGTCAATGGAATCTTTTACATTGTTGGAAGTGCCGGAAAGTTGTCATTATAGATAACTTCTAATATAATTATAAATAATATTTTCATAATAACACTTGGAAAATGATGACTTAAATAGAACTTTTTATTGTTGCGGGAAAAACTTCTTAATTTAAGATTTCTTCATTGTAGAAAGCGTAGGAAAATTTGTCACTGTAATTTTTTTCCATTGTTAAAGTATAGGGATATTTTCACGTTTTAAATATTGTCCATTGTTGAAACGGTATCAATATTTGTCAATGGAATCTTTTCCATTGTTGGAAGTGCCGGAAGGTTGTCATTATAGATAATTTCTAATATAATTTTAACTAAATTTTTCGTAATAACACTTGGAAAATGATGGCTTAAGGTCGAACTTTTCATTGTTGCAGGAAAACTTCTTAAATAAGATTTCTTCATTGCTGAAAGCGTGCGAAAATTTTTCACTATATTTTTTTCCATTGTTAAAGGATAGGGACATTTTCGCGTTTTAAATATTTTCCATTGTTGAAACGGTATTAATATTTCTCAATGGCATTTTTTTATTATTGGAAGTGCGGGAAAGTTGCAATTATAGTTCACTTCTAATATAATTATAAATAAATTTGTCATAAAAACACTTGGAAAAGGATGACGTAAAGTCGAATTTTTATTTGTTGCGAGAAAAGTTCATATTTAAGATTTCTTCATTGTTGAAAGCGTTTGAAAATTTTGCACTATATTTTTTTCCATTTTTAAAGGATAGGGACATTTTTACGTTTTAAATATTATTCATTGTTGAAACGGTATCAATATTTGTCAATGGAATTTTTTCCATTGTTGGAAGTACGGGAAAGTTGTTATTATAGATAATTTCTAATATAATTTTAAATAAATTTTTCATAATAACACTTGGAAAATGATGACTTAAATAGAACTTTTTATTGTTGCGGGAAAAACTTCTTAATTTAAGATTTCTTCATTGTAGAAAGCGTAGGAAAATTTGTCACTGTAATTTTTTTCCATTGTTAAAGTATAGGGATATTTTCACGTTTTAAATATTGTACGTTGTTGAAACGGTATCAATATTTGTCAATGGAATCTTTTCCATTGTTGGAAGTGCCGGAAGGTTGTCATTATAGATAATTTCTAATATAATTTTAACTAAATTTTTCGTAATAACACTTGGAAAATGATGGCTTAAGGTCGAACTTTTCATTGTTGCAGGAAAACTTCTTAAATAAGATTTCTTCATTGTTGAAAGCGTGCGAAAATTTTTCACTATATTTTTTTTCCATTGTTAAAGGATAGGGACATTTTCGCGTTTTAAATATTTTCCATTGTTGAAACGGTATTAATATTTCTCAATGGCATTTTTTTATTATTGGAAGTGCGGGAAAGTTGCAATTATAGTTCACTTCTAATATAATTATAAATAAATTTGTCATAAAAACACTTGGAAAAGGATGACGTAAAGTCGAATTTTTATTTGTTGCGAGAAAAGTTCATATTTAAGATTTCTTCATTGTTGAAAGCGTTTGAAAATTTTGCACTATATTTTTTTCCATTTTTAAAGGATAGGGACATTTTTACGTTTTAAATATTATTCATTGTTGAAACGGTATCAATATTTGTCAATGGAATTTTTTCCATTGTTGGAAGTGCGGGAAAGTTGTTATTATAGATAATTTCTAATATAATTTTAAATAAATTTTTCATAATAACACTTGGAAAATGATGATTTAAATCGAACTTTTTATTGTTGCGGGACAAACTTCTTAATTTAAGATTTCTTCATTGTTGAAAGCGTGGGAAAAATTGTCACTATAATTTTTTCCATTGTTAAAGTATAGGGACATTTTCACGTTTTAAATATTGTCCATTGTTGAAACGGTATCAATATTTGTCAATGGAATCTGTTTTATTTTTGGAAGTGTGGGAAAGTTGTCATTATAGATAATTTCTAATATAATTATAAATAAATTTTTCATAGTAACACTTGGAAAATGATGACTTAAAGTCAAACTTTTTATTGTTGCGGGAAAAACTTCTAAATTTAAGATTTCTTCATTGTTGAAAGCATAGGAAAATTTGTCACTATAATTTTTTGCATTGTTAAAGTATAGGGACATTTTCACGTTTTAAATATTGTCCATTGTCGAAACGGTATCAATATTTGTCAATTGAATCATTTCCATTGTTGGAAGTGCCGGAAAGTTGTCATTATAGATAACTTCTAATATAATTATAAATAGATTTTTCATAATAACAATTCAAAAGGGATGACTCAAAATAGAATTGTTCATTGTTGCGGGAAAAACTTCTGAATTTAAGTTTTCTTCATTGTTGAAAGCGTGTGAAAATTTGTCACTATAATTTTTTCCATTGTTAGAGAATTGGGAAATTTTCACGTTTTAAATATTGTCCATTGTTGAAACTGTATCAATATTTGTCAATGGAATTTTTTCCATTCTTGGAAGTACGGGAAAGTTGTTATTATAGATAATTTCTAATATAATTATAAATAAATTTGTCATAAAAACACTTGGAAAAGGATGACGTAAAGTCTAATTTTTATTTGTTGCGAGAAAAGTTCATATTTTAAGATTTCTTCATTGTTGAAATCATAGGAAAATTTGTCACTATAATTTTTTGCATTGTTAAAGTATAGGGACATTTTCACGTTTTAAATATTGTCCATTGTTGAAACGGTATCAATATTTGTCAATTGAATCATTTCCATTGTTGGAAGTACGGGAAAGTTGTTATTATAGATAATTTCTAATATAATTTTAAATAAATTTTTCATAATAACACTTGGAAAATGATGACTTAAATAGAACTTTTTATTGTTGCGGGAAAAACTTCTTAATTTAAGATTTCTTCATTGTAGAAAGCGTAGGAAAATTTGTCACTGTAATTTTTTTCCATTGTTAAAGTATAGGGATATTTTCACGTTTTAAATATTGTCCGTTGTTGAAACGGTATCAATATTTGTCAATGGAATCTTTTCCATTGTTGGAAGTGCCTGAAAGTTGTCATTATAGATAATTTCTAATGTAATTTTAACTAAATTTTTCGTAATAACACTTGGAAAATCATGACTTAAGGTCGAACTTTTCATTGTTGCAGGAAAACTTCTTAAATAAGATTTCTTCATTGTTGAAAGCGTGCGAAAATTTTTCACTATATTTTTTTTCCATTGTTCAAGGATAGGGACATTTTCGCGTTTTAAATATTTTCCATTGTTGAAACGGTATTAATATTTCTCAATGGCATTTTTTTCATTATTGGAAGTGCGGGAAAGTTGCAATTATAGTTCACTTCTAATATAATTATAAATAAATTTGTCATAAAAACACTTGGAAAAGGATGACGTAAAGTCGAATTTTTATTTGTTGCGAGAAAAGTTCATATTTAAGATTTCTTCATTGTTGAAAGCGTTTGAAAATTTTGCACTATATTTTTTTCCATTTTTAAAGGATAGGGACATTTTTACGTTTTAAATATTATTCATTGTTGAAACGGTATCAATATTTGTCAATGGAATTTTTTCCATTCTTGGAAGTACGGGAAAGTTGTTATTATAGATAATTTCTAATATAATTTTAAATAAATTTTTCATACTAACATTTGGAAAATGATGACTTAATTCGAACTTTTTATTGTTGCGGGACAAACTTCTTAATTTAAGATTTCTTCATTGTTGAAAGCGTGGGAAAATTTGTCACTATAATTTTTTCCATTGTTAAAGTATAGGGACATTTTCACGTTTTAAATATTGTCCATTGTTGAAACGGTATCAATATTTGTCAATGGAATTTTTTCCATTTTTGGAAGTGTGGGAAAGTTGTCATTATAGATAATTTCTAATATAATTATAAATAAATTTTTCATAGTAACACTTGGAAAATGATGACTTAAAGTCGAACTTTTTATTGTTGCGGGAAAAACTTCTAAATTTAAGATTTCTTCATTGTTGAAATCGTAGGAAAATTTGTCACTATAATTTTTTCCATTGTTAAAGTATAGGGACATTTTCACGTTTAAAATATTGTCCATTGTTGAAACGGTATCAATATTTGTCAATGGAATCTTTTCCATTGTTGGAAGTGCCGGAAAGTTGACATTATAGATAACTTCTAATATAATTATAAATAATATTTTCTTAATAACACTTGGAAAATAATGACTTAAAGTCGAACTTTTCATTGTTGCAGGAAAACTTCTTAATTAAGATTTCTTCATTGTTGAAAGCGTGCGAAAATTTTTCACTATATTTTTTTCCATTGTTAAAGGATAGGGACATTTTCGCGTTTTACATATTTTCCATTGTTGAAACGGTATCAATATTTCTCAATGGCATTTTTTTCATTATTGGAAGTGCGGGAAAGTTGCAATTATAGTTAACTTCTAATATAATTATAAATAAATTTGTCATAAAAACACTTGGAAAAGGATGACGTAAAGTCGAATTTTTATTTGTTCCGAGAAAATTTCATATTTTAAGATTTCTTCATTGTTGAAAGCGTGGCAAATTTGTCACTATATAGTTTTCCATTGTTAAAGTATAGGGACATTTTCACGTTTTAAATATTGTCCATTGATGAAACAGTATCAATATTTGTCAATGGAATCTTTTCCATTGCTGGAAGTGCCGGAATGTTGTCATTATAGATAACTTCTAATATAATTTTAAATAGATTTTTCATAATAACAATTCAAAAGGGATGTCTCAAAATAGAATTGTTCACTGTTGCGCGAAAAAATTCTCAATTTAAGATTTCTTCATTGTTGAAAGCGTGGGAAAATTTGTCACTATAATTTTTTCCATTGTTAAAGTATAGGGACATTTTCCCGTTTTAAATATTGTCCATTGTTGAAACGGTATCAATATTTGTCAATGGAATCTTTTTTATTTTTGGATTTGTGGGAAAGTTGTCATTATAGATAATTTCTAATATAATTATAAATAAATTTTTCATAGTAACACATGGAAAATGATGACTTAAAGTCAAACTTTTTATTGTTGCGGGAAAAACTTCTAAATTTAAGTTTTCTTCATTGTTGAAAGCGTGTGAAAATTTGTCACTATAATTTTTTGCATTGTTAAAGAATTGGGAAATTTTCACGTTTTAAATATTGTCCATTGTTGAAACTGTATCAATATTTGTCAATGGAATTTTTTCCATTCTTGGAAGTACGGGAAAGTTGTTATTATAGATAATTTCTAATATAATTATAAATAAATTTGTCATAAAAACACTTGGAAAAGGATGACGTAAAGTCTAATTTTTATTTGTTGCGAGAAATTTCATATTTTAAGATTTCTTCATTGTTGAAATCATAAGAAAATTTGTCAATATAATTTTTTGCATTGTTAAAGTATAGGGACATTTTCACGTTTTAAATATTGTCCATTGTTGAAACGGTATCAATATTTGTCAATTGAATCATTTCCATTGTTGGAAGTACGGGAAAGTTGTTATTATAGATAATTTCTAATATAATTTTAAATAAATTTTTCATAATAACACTTGGAAAATGATGACTTAAATAGAACTTTTAATTTTTGCGGGAAAAACTTCTTAATTTAAGATTTTTCATTGTAGAAAGCGTAGGAAAATTTGTCACTGTAATTTTTTTCCATTGTTAAAGTATAGGGATATTTTGACGTTTTAAATATTGTCCGTTGTTGAAACGGTATCAATATTTGTCAATGGAATCTTTTCCATTGTTGGAAGTGCCGGAAAGTTGTCATTATAGATAATTTCTAATATAATTTTAACTAAATTTTTCGTAATAACACTTGGAAAATGATGACTTAAGGTCGAACTTTGCATTGATGCAGGAAAACTTCTTGTCCATTGTTGAAACGGTATCAATATTTGTCAATGGAATTTTTTCCATTTTTGGAAGTGTGGAAAAGTTGTCATTATAGATAATTTCTAATATAATTTTAAATAAATTTTTCATAGTAACACTTGGAAAATGATGACTTAAAGTCGAACTTTTTATTGTTGCGGGAAAAACTTCTAAATTTAAGATTTCTTCATTGTTGAAATCGTAGGAAAATTTGTCACTATAATTTTTTCCATTGTTAAAGTATAGGGACATTTTCACGTTTAAAATATTGTCCATTGTTGAAACGGTATCAATATTTGTCAATGGAATCTTTTCCATTGTTGGAAGTGCAGGAAAGTTGCAATTATAGTTAACTTCTAATATAATTATAAATAAATTTGTCACAAAAACACTTGGAAAAGGATGACGTAAAGTCGAATTTTTATTTGTTCCGAAAAAATTCTCAATTTAAGATTTCTTCATTGTTGAAAGCGTGGGAAAATTTGTCACTATAATTTTTTCCATTGTTAAAGGATAGGGACATTTTCACGTTTTAAATATTATCCATTGTTTAAACCGTATCAATATTTGTCAATGGAATTTTTTCGATTGTTGGAGGTGCGGGAAAGTTGCAATTATAGTTAATTTCTAATATAATTATAAATAAATTTGTCATAAAAACACTTGGAAAATGATGACATAAGTCGAACTTTTCTTTGTTGAAGGAAAACTTCTTAATTTAAGATTTCTTCATTGTTGAAAGCGTGGGAAAATTTGTCACTATAATTTTTTCCATTGTTAAAGTATAGGGACATTTTCACGTTTTAAATATTGTCCATTGTTGAAACGGTATCAATATTTGTCAATTGAATCATTTCCATTGTTGGAAGTACGGGAAAGTTGTTATTATAGATAACTTCTAATATAATTTTAAATAGATTTTTCATAATAACAATTCAAAAGGGATGACTCAAAATAGAAATGTTCATTGTTGCGGGAAAAACTTCTTAATTTAAGATTTCTTCATTGTAGAAAGCGTAGGAAAATTTGTCACTGTAATTTTTTTCCATTGTTAAAGTATAGGGATATTTTCACGTTTTATATATTGTCCGTTGTTGAAACGGTATCAATATTTGTCAATGGAATCTTTTCCATTGTTGGAAGTGCCGGAAAGTTGTCATTATAGATAATTTCTAATATAATTTTAACTAAATTTTTCGTAATAACACTTGGAAAATGATGACTTAAGGTCGAACTTTTCATTGTTGCAGGAAAACTTCTTAAATAAGATTTCTTCATTGTTGAAAGCGTGCGAAAATTTTTCACTATATTTTTTTCCATTTTTAAAGGATAGGGACATTTTCGCGTTTTAAATATTTTCCATTGTTGAAACGGTATTAATATTTCTCAATGGCATTTTTTTCATTATTGGAATTGCGGGAAAGTTGCAATTATAGTTCACTTCTAATATAATTATAAATAAATTTGTCATAAAAACACTTGGAAAAGGATGACGTAAAGTCGAATTTTTATTTGTTGCGAGAAAAGTTCATATTTAAGATTTCTTCATTGTTGAAAGCGTTTGAAAATTTTGCACTATAATTTTTTCCATTTTTAAAGGATAGGGACATTTTTACGTTTTAAATATTATTCATTGTTTAAACGGTATCAATATTTGTCAATGGAATTTTTTCCATTCTTGGAAGTACGGGAAAGTTGTTATTATAGATAATATCTAATATAATTTTAAATAAATTTTTCATAATAACATTTGGAAAATGATGACTTAATTCGAACTTTTTATTGTTGCGGGACAAACTTCTTAATTTAAGATTTCTTCATTGTTAAAAGCGTGGGAAAATTTGTCACTATAATTTTTCCATTGTTAAAGTATAGGGACATTTTCACGTTTTAAATATTGTCCATTGTTGAAACGGTATCAATATTTGTCAATGGAATTTTTTCCATTTTTGGAAGTGTGGGGAAGTTGTCATTATAGATAATTTCTAATATAATTTTAAATAAATTTTTCATAGTAACACTTGGAAAATGATGACTTAAAGTCGAACTTTTTATTGTTGCGGGAAAAACTTCTAAATTTAAGATTTCTTCATTGTTGAAATCGTAGGAAAATTTGTCACTATAATTTTTTCCATTGTTAAAGTATAGGGACATTTTCACGTTTAAAATATTGTCCATTGTTGAAACGGTATCAATATTTGTCAATTGAATCATTTCCATTGTTGGAAGTGCCGGAAAGTTGTCATTATAGATAACTTCTAATATAAATATAAATAGATTTTTCATAATAACAATTCAAAAGGGATGACTCAAAATAGAATTGTTCATTGTTGCGGGAAAAACTTCTGAATTTAAGTTTTCTTCATTGTTGAAAGCGTGTGAAAATTTGTCACTATAATTTTTTCCATTGTTAAAGAATTGGGAAATTTTCACGTTTTAAATATTGTCCATTGTTGAAACTGTATCAATATTTGTCAATGGAATTTTTTCCATTCTTGGAAGTACGGGAAAGTTGTTATTATAGATAATTTCTAATATAATTATAAATAAATTTGTCATAAAAATACTTGGAAAAGGATGACGTAAAGTCTAATTTTTATTTGTTGCGAGAAAAGTTCATATTTTAAGATTTCTTCATTGTTGAAATCATAGGAAAATTTGTCACTATAATTTTTTGCATTGTTAAAGTATAGGGACATTTTCACGTTTTAAATATTGTCCATTGTTGAAATGGTATCAACATTTGTCAATTGAATCATTTCCATTGTTGGAAGTACGGGAAAGTTGTTATTATAGATAATTTCTAATATAATTTTAAATAAATTTTTCATAATAACACTTGCAAAATGATGACTTAAATAGAACTTTTTATTGTTGCGGGACAAACTTCTTAATTTAAGATTTCTTCATTGTTGAAAGCGTGCGAAAATTTTTCACTATATTTTTTTCCATTGTTAAAGGATAGGGACATTTCCGCGTTTTAAATATTTTCCATTGTTGAAACGGTATCAATATTTGGCAATGGAATCTTTTCCATTCTTGGAAGTGCCGGGAAGTTGACATTATAGATAATTTCTAATATAACTTTAACTAAATTTTTCGTAATAACACTTGGAAAATGATGACTTAAGGTCGAACTTTTCATTGTTGCAGGAAAACTTCTTAATTAAGATTTCTTCATTGTTGAAAGCGTGTGAAAATTTTTCACTATATTTTTTTCCATTGTTAAAAGATAGGGACATTTTCGCGTTTTAAATATTTTCCATTGTTGAAACGGTATTAATATTTCTCAATGGCATTTTTTTCATTATTGGAAGTGCGGGAAATTTGCAATTATAGTTAATTTCTAATATAATTATAAATAAATTTGTCATAAAAACACTTGCAAAATGATGACTTAAATCGAACTTTTTATTGTTGCGGGAAAAACTTCTTAATTTAAGATTTCTTCATTGTTGAAAGCATAGGAAAATTTGTCACTATATTTTTTTGCATTGTTAAAGGTTAGGGACATTTTCACGTTTTAAATATTGTCCATAGTTGAAACGGTATGAATATTTGTCAATTGAATCATTTCCATTGTTGGAAGTGCCGGAAAGTTGTCATTATAGATAACTTCTAATATAATTATAAATAATATTTTCATAATAACACTTGGAAAATGATGACTTAAAGTCGAACTTTTCATTGTTGCAGGAAAACTTCTTAATTAAGATTTCTTCATTATTGAAAGCGTGTGAAAATTTTTCACTATATTTTTTTCCATTGTTAAAGGATAGGGACATTTTCGCGTTTTAAATATTTTCCATTGTTGAAACGGTATTAATATTTCTCAATGGCATTTTTTTCATTATTGGAAGTGCGGGAAAGTTGCAATTATAGTTAACTTCTAATATAATTATAAATAAATTTGTCATAAAAACACTTGGAAAATGATGACTTAAATCGAACTTTTTATTGTTGCGGGACAAACTTCTTAATTTAAGATTTCTTCATTGTTGAAAGCGTAGGAAAATTTGTCACTATAATTTTTTCCATTGTTAAAGTATAGGGACATTTTCACGTTTTAAATATTGTCCATTGTTGAAACAGTATCAATATTTGTCAATGGAATCTTTTCCATTGCTGGAAGTGCCGGAATGTTGTCATTATAGATAACTTCTAATATAATTTTAAATTGATTTTTCATAATAACAATTCAAAAGGGATGTCTCAAAATAGAATTGTTCACTGTTGCGGGAAAAACTTCTCAATTTAAGATTTCTTCATTGTTGAAAGCGTGGGAAAATTTGTCACTATAACTTTTTCCATTGTTAAAGGATAGGGATATTTTCACGTTTTAAATATTATCCATTGTTGAAACCGTATCAATATTTGTCAATGGAATTTTTTCGATTGTTGGAGGTGCGGGAAAGTTGCAATTATAGTTAATTTCTAATATAATTATAAATAAATTTGTCATAAAAACACTTGGAAAATGATGACTTAAAGTCGAACTTTTCTTTGTTGCAGGAAAAATTCTTAATTTAAGATTTCTTCATTGTTGAAAGCGTTTGAAAATTTTGCACTATACTTTTTTCCATTTTTAAAGGATAGGGGCGTTTTTACGTTTTAAATATTATTCATTGTTGAAACGGTATCAATATTTGTCAATGGAATTTTTTCCATTCTTGGAAGTACGGGAAAGTTGTTATTATAAATAATTTCTAATATAATTATAAATAATATTTTCTTAATAACACTTGGAAAATAATGACTTAAAGTCGAACTTTTCATTGTTCCAGGAAAACTTCTTAATTAAGATTTCTTCATTGTTGAAAGCGTGCGAAAATTTTTCACTATATTTTTTTCCATTGTTAAAGAATAGGGACATTTTCGCGTTTTAAATATTTTCCATTGTTGAAACGGTATCAATATTTCTCAATGGAATCTTTTCCATTCTTGGAAGTGCCGGAAAGTTGTCATTATAGATAATTTCTAATATAATTTTAACTAAATTTTTCGTAATAACACTTGGAAAATGATGACTTAAGGTCGAACTTTTCATTGTTGCAGGAAAACTTCTTAATTAAGATTTCTTCATTGTTGAAAGCGTGTGAAAATTTTTCACTATATTTTTTTCCATTGTTAAAGGATAGGGACATTTTCGCGTTTTAAATATTTTCCATTGTTGAAACGGTATGAATATTTGTCAATGGAATTTTTTCCATTGTTGGAAGTGCGGGAAAGTTGTTATTATAGATAATTTCTAATAAAATTTTAAATAAATTTTTCATAATAACACTTGGAAAATGATGACTTAAATCGAACTTTTTATTGTTGCGGGACAAACTTCTTAATTTAAGATTTCTTCATTGTTGAATGCGTGGGAAAATTTGTCACTATAATTTTTTCCATTGTTAAAGTATAGGGACATTTAAACGTTTTAAATATTGTCCATTGTTGAAACGGTATCAATATTTGTCAATGGAATCTTTTCCATTTTTGGAAGTGTGGGAAAGTTGTCTTTATAGATAATTTCTAATATAATTATAAATAAATTTTTCATAGTAACACTTGGAAAATGATGACTTAAAGTCAAACTTTTTATTGTTGCGGGAAAAACTTCTAAATTTAAGATTTCTTCATTGTTGAAAGCGTAGGAAAATTTATCACTATAATTTTTTCCATTGTTAAAGTATAGGAACATTTTCACGTTTTAAATATTGTCCATTGTTGAAACGGTATCAATATTTGTCAATGGAATCTTTTCCATTGTTGGAAGTGCCGGAAAGTTGTCATTATAGATAACTTCTAATATAATTATAAATAATATTTTCATAATAACACTTGGAAAATAATGACTTAAAGTCGAACTTTTCATTGTTGCAGGAAAACTTCTTAATTAAGATTTCTTCATTGTTGAAAGCGTGCGAAAATTTTTCAATATATTTTTTTCCATTGTTAAAGGTTAGGGACATTTTCACGTTTTAAATATTGTCCATTGTTGAAACGGTATGAATATTTGTCAATTGAATCATTTCCATTGTTGGAAGTGCCGGAAAGTTGTCATTATAGGTAACTTCTGATATAATTATAAATAGATTTTTCATAATAACAATTCAAAATGGATGTCTCAAAATAGAATTGTTCACTATTCCGAGAAAAACTTCTCAATTTAAGATTTCTTCATTGTTGAAAGCTTGGGAAAATTTGTCACTATAATTTTTTGCATTGTTAAAGTA
Source organism: Maratus michaelseni (assembly GCA_963931845.1). Classification (NCBI taxonomy): domain Eukaryota; kingdom Metazoa; phylum Arthropoda; class Arachnida; order Araneae; family Salticidae; genus Maratus; species Maratus michaelseni. The sequence continues at coordinate 274,775 of CAWVPG010000094.1, read as the reverse complement.
TAGGGACATTTTCACGTTTTAAATATTGTCCATTGTTGAAACGGTATCAATATTTGTCAATTGAATCATTTCCATTGTTGGAAGTGCCGGAAAGTTGTCATTATAGATAACTTCTAATATAATTATAAATAGATTTTTCATAATAACAATTCAAAAGGGATGACTCAAAATAGAATTGTTCATTGTTGCGGGAAAAACTTCTGAATTTAAGTTTTCTTCATTGTTGAAAGCGTGGGAAAATTTGTCACTATAATTTTTTCCATTGTTAAAGAATTGGGAAATTTTCACGTTTTAAATATTGTCCATTGTTGAAACTGTATCAATATTTGTCAATGGAATTTTTTCCATTCTTGGAAGTACGGGAAAGTTGTTATTATAGATAATTTCTAATATAATTATAAATAAATTTATCATAAAAACACTTGGAAAAGGATGACGTAAAGTCTAATTTTTATTTGTTGCGAGAAAAGTTCATATTTTAAGATTTCTTCATTCTTGAAATCATAGGAAAATTTGTCACTATAATTTTTTGCATTGTTAAAGTATAGGGACATTTTCACGTTTTAAATATTTTCCATTGTTGAAACGGTATGAATATTTGTCAATGGAATTTTTTCCATTGTTGGAAGTGCGGGAAAGTTGTTATTATAGATAATTTCTAATATAATTATAAATAAATTTTTCATAGTAACAATTGGAAAATGATGACTTAAAGTCAAACTTTTTATTGTTGCGGGAAAAACTTCTAAATTTAAGATTTCTTCATTGTTGAAAGCGTAGGAAAATTTATCACTATAATTTTTTCCATTGTTAAAGTATAGGAACATTTTCACGTTTTAAATATTGTCCATTGTTGAAACGGTATCAATATTTGTCAATGGAATCTTTTCCATTGTTGGAAGTGCCGGAAAGTTGTCATTATAGATAACTTCTAATATAATTATAAATAATATTTTCATAATAACACTTGGAAAATAATGACTTAAAGTCGAACTTTTCATTGTTGCAGGAAAACTTCTTAATTAAGATTTCTTCATTGTTGAAAGCGTGCGAAAATTTTTCAATATATTTTTTTCCATTGTTAAAGGATAGGGACATTTTCGCGTTTTAAATATTTTCCATTGTTGAAACGGTATTAATATTTCTCAATGGCATTTTTTACATTATTGGAAGTGCGGGAAAGTTGCAATTATAGTTAATTTCTAATATAATTATAAATAAATTTGTCATAAAAACACTTGGAAAATGATGACTTAAATCGACCTTTTTAGTGTTGCGGGAAAAACTTCTTAATTTAAGATTTCTTCATTGTTGAAAGCATAGGAAAATTTGTCACTATATTTTTTTGCATTGTTAAAGGTTAGGGACATTTTCACGTTTTAAATATTGTCCATTGTTGAAACGGTATGAATATTTGTCAATTGAATCATTTCCATTGTTGGAAGTGCCGGAAAGTTGTCATTATAGGTAACTTCTGATGTAATTATAAATAGATTTTTCATAATAACAATTCAAAATGGATGTCTCAAAATAGAATTGTTCACTGTTCCGGGAAAAACTTCTCAATTTCAGATTTCTTCATTGTTGAAAGCGTGGGAAAATTTGTCACTATAATTTTTTGCATTGTTAAAGTATAGGGACATTTTCACGTTTTAAATATTGTCCATTGTTGAAACGGTATCAATATTTGTCAATTGAATCATTTCCATTGTTGGAAGTGCCGGAAAGTTGTCATTATTGATAACTTCTAATATAATTATAAATAGATTTTTCATAATAACAATTCAAAAGGGATGACTCAAAATAGAATTGTTCATTGTTGCGGGAAAAACTTCTGAATTTAAGTTTTCTTCATTGTTGAAAGATTGGGAAAATTTGTCACTATAATTTTTTCCATTGTTAAAGAATTGGGAAATTTTCACGTTTTAAATATTGTCCATTGTTGAAACTGTATCAATATTTGTCAATGGAATTTTTTCCACTCTTGGAAGTACGGGAAAGTTGTTATTATAGATAATTTCTAATATAATTATAAATAAATTTGTCATAAAAACACTTGGAAAAGGATGACGTAAAGTCTAATTTTTATTTGTTGCGAGAAAAGTTCATATTTTAAGATTTCTTCATTCTTGAAATCATAGGAAAATTTGTCACTATAATTTTTGCATTGTTAAAGTATAGGGACATTTTCACGTTTTAAATATTGTCCATTGTTTAAACGGTATCAATATTTGTCAATTGAATCATTTCCATTGTTGGAAGTGCCGGAAAGTTGTCATTATAGATAACTTCTAATATAATTATAAATAATATTTTCATAATAACACTTGGAAAATAATGACTTAAAGTCGAACTTTTCATTGTTGCAGGAAAACTTCTTAATTAAGATTTCTTCATTGTTGAAAGCGTGCGAAAATTTTTCAATATATTTTTTTCCATTGTTAAAGGTTAGGGACATTTTCACGTTTTAAATATTGTCCATTGTTGAAACGGTATGAATATTTGTCAATTGAATCATTTCCATTGTTGGAAGTGCCGGAAAGTTGTCATTATAGGTAACTTCTGATATAATTATAAATAGATTTTTCATAATAACAATTCAAAATGGATGTCTCAAAATAGAATTGTTCACTGTTCCGAGAAAAACTTCTCAATTTAAGATTTCTTCATTGTTGAAAGCGTGGGAAAATTTGTCACTATAATTTTTTGCATTGTTAAAGTATAGGGACATTTTCACGTTTTAAATATTGTCCATTGTTGAAACGGTATCAATATTTGTCAATTGAATCATTTCCATTGTTGGAAGTGCCGGAAAGTTGTCATTATAGATAACTTCTAATATAATTATAAATAGATTTTTCATAATAACAATTCAAAAGGGATGACTCAAAATAGAATTGTTCATTGTTGCGGGAAAAACTTCTGAATTTAAGTTTTCTTCATTGTTGAAAGCGTGGGAAAGTTTGTCACTATAATTTTTTCCATTGTTAAAGAATTGGGAAATTTTCACGTTTTAAATATTGTCCATTGTTGAAACTGTATCAATATTTGTCAATGGAATTTTTTCCATTCTTGGAAGTACGGGAAAGTTGTTATTATAGATAATTTCTAATATAATTATAAATAAATTTATCATAAAAACACTTGGAAAAGGATGACGTAAAGTCTAATTTTTATTTGTTGCGAGAAAAATTCATATTTTAAGATTTCTTCATTCTTGAAATCATAGGAAAATTTGTCACTATAATTTTTTGCTTTGTTAAAGTATAGGGACATTTTCACGTTTTAAATATTTTCCATTGTTGAAACGGTATGAATATTTGTCAATGGAATTTTTTCCATTGTTGGAAGTGCGGGAAAGTTGTTATTATAGATAATTTCTAATATAATTATAAATAAATTTTTCATAATAACACTTGGAAAATGATGACTTAAATAGAACTTTTTATTGTTGCGGGACAAACTTCTTAATTTAAGATTTCTTCATTGTTGAAAGCGTGCGAAAATTTTTCACTATATTTTTTTTCCATTGTTAAAGGATAGGGACATTTTCGCGTTTGAAATATTTTCCATTGTTGAAACGGTATTAATATTTCTCAATGGCATTTTTTTCATTATTGGAAGTGCGGGAAAGTTGCAATTATAGTTAATTTGTAATATAATTATAAATAAATTTGTCATAAAAACACTTGGAAAATGATGACTTAAATCGAACTTTTTATTGTTGCGGGAAAACTTCTTAATTTAAGATTTCTTCATCGTTGAAAGCATAGGAAAATTTTTCACTATATTTTTTTGCATTGTTAAAGGTTAGGGACATTTTCACGTTTTAAATATTGTCCATTGTTGAAACGGTATAAATATTTGTCAATTGAATCATTTCCATTGTTCGAATTGCCGGAAAGTTGTCATTATAGATAACTTCTAATATAATTATAAATAGATTTTTCATAATAACAATTCAAAAGGGATGACTGAAAATAGAATTGTTCATTGTTGCGGGAAAAACTTCTTAATTTAAGATTTCTTCATTGTTGAAAGCGTAGGAAAATTTGTCAGTATAATTTTTTCCATTGTTAAAGTATAGGGACATTTTCACGTTTTAAATATTTTCCATTGTTGAAACGGTATTAATATTTCTCAATGGCATTTTTTTCATTATTGGAAGTGCGGGAAAGTTGCAATTATAGTTAACTTCTAATATAATTATAAATAAATTTGTCATAAAAACACTTGGAAAATGATGACTTAAATAGAACTTTTTATTGTTGCGGGACAAACTTCTTAATTTAAGATTTCTTCATTGTTGAAAGCGTGCGAAAATTTTTCACTATATTTTTTTCGATTGTTAAAGGATAGGGACATTTTCGCGTTTTAAATATTTTCCATTGTTGAAACGGTATCAATATTTGTCAATGGAATCTTTTCCATTCTTGGAAGTGCCGGAAAGTTGTCATTATAGATAATTTCTAATATAATTTTAACTAAATTTTTCGTAATAACACTTGGAAAATGATGACTTAAGGTCGAACTTTTCATTGTTGCAGGAAAACTTCTTAATTAAGATTTCTTCATTGTTGAAAGCGTGTGAAAATTTTTCACTTTATTTTTTTCCATTGTTAAAGGATAGGGACATTTTCGCGTTTTAAATATTTTCCATTGTTGAAACGGTATTAATATTTCTCAATGGCATTTTTTTCATTATTGGAAGTGCGGGAAAGTTGCAATTATAGTTATTTGTAATATAATTATAAATAAATTTGTCATAAAAACACTTGGAAAATGATGACTTAAATCGAACTTTTTATTGTTGCGGGAAAAACTTCTTAATTTAAGATTTCTTCATTGTTGAAAGCATAGGAAAATTTGTCACTATATTTTTTTGCATTGTTAAAGGTTAGGGACATTTTCACCTTTTAAATATTGTCCATTGTTGAAACGGTATGAATATTTGTCAATTGAATCATTTCCATTGTTGGAATTGCCGGAAAGTTGTCATTATAGGTAACTTCTGATATAATTATAAATAGATTTTTCATAATAACAATTCAAAAGGGATGTCTCAAAATAGAATTGTTCACTGTTGCGGGAAAAACTTCTTAATTAAGATTTCTTCATTGTTGAAAGCGTGCGAAAATTTTTCATTATATTTTTTTCCATTGTTAAAGGATAGGGACATTTTCGCGTTTTAAATATTTTCCATTGTTGAAACGGTATTAATATTTCTCAATGGCATTTTTTACATTATTGGAAGTGCGGGAAAGTTGCAATTATAGATAACTTCTAATATAATTATAAATAATATTTTCATAATAAGACTTGGAAAATAATGACTTAAAGTCGAACTTTTCATTGTTGCAGGAAAACTTCTTAATTAAGATTTCTTCATTGTTGAAAGCGTGCGAAAATTTTTCATTATATTTTTTTCCATTGTTAAAGGATAGGGACATTTTCGCGTTTTAAATATTTTCCATTGTTGAAACGGTATTAATATTTCTCAATGGCATTTTTTTCATTATTGGAAGTGCGGGAAAGTTGCAATTATAGTTAACTTCTAATATAATTATAAATAAATTTGTCATAAAAACACTTGGAAAATGATGACTTAAATCGAACTTTTTATTGTTGCGGGACAAACTTCTTAATTTAAGATTTCTTCATTGTTGAAAGCGTAGGAAAATTTGTCACTATAATTTTTTCCATTGTTAAAGTATAGGGACATTTTCACGTTTTAAATATTGTCCATTGTTGAAACAGTATCAATATTTGTCAATGGAATCTTTTCCATTGCTGGAAGTGCCGGAATGTTGTCATTATAGATAACTTCTAATATAATTTTAAATAGATTTTTCTAATAACAATTCAAAAGGGATGTCTCAAAATAGAATTGTTCACTGTTGCGGGAAAAACTTCTCAATTTAAGATTTCTTCATTGTTGAAAGCGTGGGAAAATTTGTCACTATAATTTTTTCCATTGTTAAAGGATAGGGACATTTTCACGTTTTAAATATTATCCATTGTTGAAACCGTATCAATATTTGTCAATGGAATTTTTTCGATTGTTGGAGGTGCGGGAAAGTTGCAATTATAGTTAATTTCTAATATAATTATAAATAAATTTGCCATAAAAACACTTGGAAAATGATGACTTAAAGTCGAACTTTTCTTTGTTGCAGGAAAAATTCTTAATTTAAGATTTCTTCATTGTTGAAAGCGTTTGAAAATTTTGCACTATACTTTTTTCCATTTTTAAAGGATAGGGACATTTTTACGTTTTAAATATTATTCATTGTTGAAACGGTATCAATATTTCTCAATGGAATTTTTTCCATTCTTGGAAGTACGGCAAAGTTGTTATTATAGATAATTTCTAATATAATTATAAATAATATTTTTTAATAACACTTGGAAAATAATGACTTAAAGTCGAACTTTTCATTGTTGCAGGAAAACTTCTTAATTAAGATTTCTTCATTGTTGAAAGCGTAGGAAAATTTTTCACTATATTTTTTTTCCATTGTTAAAGGATAGGGACATTTTCGCGTTTTAAATATTTTCCATTGTTGAAACGGTATGAATATTTGTCAATGGAATTTTTTCCATTGTTGGAAGTGCGGGAAAGTTGTTATTATAGATAATTTCTAATAAAATTTTAAATAAATTTTTCATAATAACACTTGGAAAATGATGACTTAAATCGAACTTTTTATTGTTGCGGGACAAACTTCTTAATTTAAGATTTCTTCATTGTTGAATGCGTGGGAAAATTTGTCAATATAATTTTTTCCATTGTTAAAGTATAGGGACATTTAAACGTTTTAAATATTGTCCATTGTTGAAACGGTATCAATATTTGTCAATGGAATCTTTTCCATTTTTGGAAGTGTGGGAAAGTTGTCATTATAGATAATTTCTAATATAATTATAAATAAATTTTTGATAGTAACTCTTGGAAAATGATGACTTAAAGTCAAACTTTTTATTGTTGCGGGAAAAACTTCTAAATTTAAGATTTCTTCATTGTTGAAAGCATAGGAAAATTTGTCACTATAATTTTTTGCATTGTTAAAGTATAGGGACATTTTCACGTTTTAAATATTGTCCATTTTTGAAACGGTATCAATATTTGTCAATGGAATCTTTTTTATTTTTGGAAGTGTGGGAAAGTTGTCATTATAGATAATTTCTAATATAATTATAAATAAATTTTTCATAGTAACACTTGGAAAACGATGACTTAAAGTCAAACTTTTTATTGTTGCGGGAAAAACTTCTAAATTTAAGATTTCTTCATTGTTGAAAGCATAGGAAAATTTGTCACTATAATTTTTTGCATTGTTAAAGTATAGGGACATTTTCACGTTTTAAATATTGTCCATTGTTGAAACGGTATCAATATTTGTCAATGGAATTTTTTCCATTCTTGGAAGTACGGGAAAGTTGTTATTATAGATAATTTCTAATATAATTATAAATAAATTTGTCATAAAAACACTTGGAAAAGGATGACGTAAAGTCTAATTTTTATTTGTTGCGAGAAAAGTTCATATTTTAAGATTTCTTCATTGTTGAAATCATAGGAAAATTTGTCACTATAATTTTTTGCATTGTTAAAGTATAGGGACATTTTCATGTTTTAAATATTGTCCATTGTTGAAACGGTATCAATATTTGTCAATTGAATCATTTCCATCGTTGGAAGTACGGGAAAGTTGTTATTATAGATAATTTCTAATATAATTTTAAATAAATTTTTCATAATAACACTTGGAAAATGATGACTTAAATAGAACTTTTTATTGTTGCGGGACAAACTTCTTAATTTAAGATTTCTTCATTGTTGAAAGCGTGCGAAAATTTTTCACTATATTTTTTTCCATTGTTAAAGGATAGGGACATTTTTGCGTTTTAAATATTTTCCATTGTTGAAACGGTATCAATATTTGTCAATGGAATCTTTTCCATTCTTGGAAGTGCCGGAAAGTTGTCATTATAAATAATTTCTAATATAATTTTAACTAAATTTTTCGAAATAACACTTGGAAAATGATGACTTAAGGTCGAACTTTTCATTGTTGCAGGAAAACTTCTTAATTAAGATTTCTTCATTGTTGAAAGCGTGTGAAAATTTTTCACTATATTTTTTTCCATTGTTAAAGGATAGGGACATTTTCGCGTTTTAAATATTTTCCATTGCTGAAACGGTATTAATATTTCTCAATGGCATTTTTTTCATTATTGGAAGTGCGGGAAAGTTGCAATTATAGTTAATTTCTAATATAATTATAAATAAATTTGTCATAAAAACACTTGGAAAATGATGACTTAAATCGAACTTTTTATTGTTGCGGGAAAAACTTCTTAATTTAAGATTTCTTCATTGTTGAAAGCATAGGAAAATTTGTCACTATATTTTTTTGCATTGTTAAAGGTTAGGGACATTTTCACGTTTTAAATATTGTCCATTGTTGAAACGGTATGAATATTTGTCAATTGAATCATTTCCATTGTTGGAATTGCCGGAAAGTTGTCATTATAGATAATTTCTAATATAATTATAAATAGATTTTTCATAATAACAATTCAAAAGGGATGACTCAAAATAGAATTGTTCATTGTTGCGGGAAAAACTTCTCAATTTAAGATTTCTTCATTGTTGAAAGCGTGGGAAAATTTGTCACTATAATTTTTTCCATTGTTAAAGGATAGGGACATTTTCACGTTTTAAATATTATCCATTGTTGAAACCGTATCAATATTTGTCAATGGAATTTTTTCGATTGTTGGAGGTGCGGGAAAGTTGCAATTATAGTTAATTTCTAATATAATTATAAATAAATTTGTCATAAAAACACTTGGAAAATGATGACTTAAAGTAGAACTTTTCTTTGTTGCAGGAAAACTTCTTAATTTAAGATTTCTTCATTGTTGAATGCGTAGGAAAATTTTTCACTATATTTTTTTCCATTGTTAAAGGATAGGGACATTTTCGCGTTTTAAATATTTTCCATTGTTGAAACGGTATCAATATTTGTCAATGGAATATTTTCCATTGTTGGAAGTGCCGGAAAGTTGTCATTATAGATAACTTCTAATATAATTATAAATAATATTTTCATAATAACACTTGGAAAATGATGACTTAAAGTCGAACTTTTCATTGTTGCAGGAAAACTTCTTAATTAAGATTTCTTCATTGTTGAAAGAGTGTGAAAATTTTTCACTATATTTTTTTCCATTGTTAAAGGATAGGGACATTTTCGCGTTTTAAATATTTTCCATTGTTGAAACGGTATTAATATTTCTCAATGGCATTTTTTTCATTATTGGAAGTGCGGGAAAGTTGCAATTATAGTTAACTTCTAATATAATTATAAATAAATTTGTCATAAAAACACTTGGAAAATGATGACTTAAATCGAACTTTTTATTGTTGCGGGACAAACTTCTTAATTTAAGATTTCTTCATTGTTGAAAGCGTAGGAAAATTTGTCACTATAATTTTTTCCATTGTTAAAGTATAGGGACATTTTCACGTTTTAAATATTGTCCATTGTTGAAACAGTATCAATATTTGTCAATGGAATCTTTTCCATTGCTGGAAGTGCCGGAATGTTGCCATTATAGATAACTTCTAATATAATTTTAAATTGATTTTTCATAATAACAATTCAAAAGGGATGTCTCAAAATAGAATTGTTCACTGTTGCGGGAAAAACTTCTCAATTTAAGATTTCTTCATTGTTGAAAGCGTGGGAAAATTTGTCACTATAATTTTTTCCATTGTTAAAGGATAGGGACATTTTCGCGTTTTAAATATTTTCCATTGTTGAAACGGTATCAATATTTGTCAATGGAATTTTTTCCATTGTTGGAAGTGCGGGAAAGTTGTTATTATAGATAATTTCTAATATAATTTTAAATAAATTTTTCATAATAAGACTTGGAAAATAATGACTTAAAGTCGAACTTTTCTTTGTTGCAGGAAAACTTCTTAATTTAAGATTTCTTCATTGTTGAATGCGTAGGAAAATTTTTCACTATATTTTTTTCCATTGTTAAAGGATAGGGACATTTTCGCGTTTTAAATATTTTCCATTGTTGAAACGGTATCAATATTTGTCAATGGAATTTTTTCCATTGTTGGAAGTGCGGGAAAGTTGTTATTATAGATAATTTCTAATATAATTTTAAATAAATTTTTCATAATAAGACTTGGAAAATAATGACTTAAAGTCGAACTTTTCTTTGTTGCGGGAAAAACTTCTAAATTTAAGATTTCTTCATTGTTGAAAGCGGAGGAAAATTTGTCACAATAATTTTTTTCCATTGTTAAAATATAGGGATATTTTCACGTTTTAAATATTGTCCATTGTTGAAACGGTATTAATATTTGTCAATGGAATCTTTTACATTGTTGGAAGTGCCGGAAAGTTGTCATTATAGATAACTTCTAATATAATTATAAATAATATTTTCTTAATAACACTTGGAAAATAATGACTTAAAGTCGAACTTTTCATTGTTACAGGAAAACTTCTTAATTAAGATTTCTTCATTGTTGAAAGCATAGGAAAATTTGTCACTATAATTTTTTGCATTGTTAAAGTATAGGGACATTTTCACGTTTTAAATATTGTCCATTGTTGAAACGGTATCAATATTTGTCAATTGAATCATTTCCATTGTTGGAAGTACGGGAAAGTTGTTATTATAGATAATTTCTACTATAATTTTAAATAAATTTTTCATAATAACACTTGGAAAATGATGACTTAAATAGAACTTTTTATTGTTGCGGGACAAACTTCTTAATTTAAGATTTCTTCATTGTTGAAAGCGGAGGAAAATTTGTCACAATAATTTTTTTCCATTGTTAAAGTATAGGGATATTTTCACGTTTTAAATATTGTCCATTGTTGAAACGGTATTAATATTTGTCAATGGAATCTTTTACATTGTTGGAAGTGCCGGAAAGTTGTCATTATAGATAACTTCTAATATAATTATAAATAATATTTTCATAATAAGACTTGGAAAATAATGACTTAAAGTCGAACTTTTCATTGTTGCAGGAAAACTTCTTAATTAAGATTTCTTCATTGTTGAAAGCGTGCGAAAATTTTTCACTATATTTTTTCCATTGTTAAAGGATAGGGACATTTTTGCGTTTTAAATATTTTCCATTGTTGAAACGGTATCAATATTTGTCAATGGAATCTTTTCCATTCTTGGAAGTGCCGGAAAGTTGTCATTATAGATAATTTCTAATATAATTTTAACTAAATTTTTCGTAATAACACTTGGAAAATGATGACTTAAGGTCGAACTTTTCATTGTTGCAGGAAAACTTCTTAATTAAGATTTCTTCATTGTTGAAAGCGTGTGAAAATTTTTCACTATATTTTTTTCCATTGTTAAAGTATAGGGACATTTTCACGTTTTAAATATTGTCCATTGTTGAAACAGTATCAATATTTGTCAATGGAATCTTTTCCATTGCTGGAAGTGCCGGAATGTTGTCATTATAGATAACTTTTAATATAAATTTAAATAGATTTTTCATAATAACAATTCAAAAGGGATGTCTCAAAATAGAATTGTGCACTGTTGCGGGAAAAACTTCTCAATTTAAGATTTCTTCATTGTTGAAAGCGTGGAAAAATTTGTCACTATAATTTTTTCTATTGTTAAAGGATAGGGACATTTTCACGTTTTAAATATTATCCATTGTTGAAACCGTATCAATATTTGTCAATGGAATTTTTTCGATTGTTGGAGGTGCGGGAAAGTTGCAATTATAGTTAATTTCTAATATAATTATAAATAAAATTGTCATAAAAACACTTGGAAAATGATGACTTAAAATCGAACTTTTCTTTGTTGCAGGAAAACTTCTTAATTTAAGATTTCTTCATTGTTGAAAGCGTAGGAATATTTTTCACTATATTTTTTTTCCATTGTTAAAGGAAAGGGACATTTTCGCGTTTTAAATATTTTCCATTGTTGAAACGGTATGAATATTTGTCAATGGAATTTTTTCCATTGTTGGAAGCGCGGGAAAGTTGTTATTATAGATAATTTCTAATAAAATTTTAAATAAATTTTTCATAATAACACTTGGAAAATGGTGACTTAAATCGAACTTTTTATTGTTGCGGTACAAACTTCTTAATTTAAGATTTCTTCATTGTTGAAGGCGTGGGAAAATTTGTCACTATAATTTTTTCCATTGTTAAAGTATAGGGACATTTAAACGTTTTAAATATTGTCCATTGTTGAAACGGTATCAATATTTGTCAATGGAATCTTTTCCATTTTTGGAAGTGTGGGAAAGTTGTCATTATAGATAATTTCTAATATAATTATAAATAAATTTTTCATAGTAACACTTGGAAAATGATGACTTAAAGTCAAACTTTTTATTGTTGCGGGAAAAACTTCTAAATTTAAGATTTCTTCATTGTTGAAAGCGTGCGAAAATTTTTCACTATATTTTTTTCCATTGTTAAAGGATAGGGACATTTTGGCGTTTTAAATATTTTCCATTGTTGAAACGGTGTTAATATTTCTCAATGGCATTTTTTACATTATTGGAAGTGCGGGAAAGTTGCAATTATAGTTAATTTCTAATATAATTATAAATAAATTTGTCATAAAAACACTTGGAAAATGATGACTTAAATCGAACTTTTTATTGTTGCGGGAAAAACTTCTTAATTTAAGATTTCTTCATTGTTGAAAGCATAGGAAAATTTGTCACTATATTTTTTTGCATTGTTAAAGGTTAGGGACATTTTCACGTTTTAAATATTGTCCATTGTTGAAACGGTATGAATATTTGTCAATTGAATCATTTCCATTGTTGGAATTGCCGGAAAGTTGTCATTATAGATAACTTCTAATATAATTATAAATAGATTTTTCATAATAACAATTCAAAAGGGATGAATGAAAATAGAATTGTTCATTGCTGCGGGAAAAACTTCTTAATTTAAGATATCTTCATTGTAGAAAGCGTAGGAAAATTTGTCACTATAATTTTTTTCCATTGTTAAAGTATAGGGATATTTTAACGTTTTAAATATTGTCCATTGTTGAAACGGTATCAATATTTGTCAATGGAATATTTTCCATTGTTGGAAGTGCCGGAAAGTTGTCATTATAGATAACTTCTAATATAATTATAAATAATATTTTCATAATAACACATGGAAAATGACGACTTAAAGTCGAACTTTTCATTGTTGCAGGAAAACTTCTTAATTAAGATTTCTTCATTGTTGAAAGAGTGTGAAAATTTTTCACTATATTTTTTTCCTTTGTTAAAGGATAGGGACATTTTCGCGTTTTAAATATTTTCCATTGTTGAAACGGTATTAATATTTCTCAATGGCATTTTTTTTCATTATTGGAAGTGCGGCAAAGTTGCAATTATAGTTAACTTCTAATATAATTATAAATAAATTTGTCATAAAAACACTTGGAAAATGATCACTTAAATCGAAATTTTTATTGTTGCGGGACAAACTTCTTAATTTAAGATTTCTTCATTGTTGAAAGCGTAGGAAAATTTGTCACTATAATTTTTTCCATTGTTAAAGTATAGGGACATTTTCACGTTTTAAATATTGTCCATTGTTGAAACAGTATCAATATTTGTCAATGGAATCTTTTCCATTGCTGGAAGTGCCGGAATGTTGCCATTATAGATAACTTCTAATATAATTTTAAATTGATTTTTCATAATAACAATTCAAAAGGGATGTCTCAAAATAGAATTGTTCACTGTTGCGGGAAAAACTTCTCAATTTAAGATTTCTTCATTGTTGAAAGCGTGGGAAAATTTGTCACTATAATTTTTTCCATTGTTAAAGGATAGGGACATTTTCACGTTTTAAATATTATCCATTGTTGAAACCGTATCAATATTTGTCAATGGAATTTTTTCGATTGTTGGAGGTGCGGGAAAGTTGCAATTATAGTTAATTTCTAATATAATTATAAATAAATTTGTCATAAAAACACTTGGAAAATGATGACTTAAAGTAGAACTTTTCTTTGTCGCAGGAAAACTTCTTAATTTAAGATTTCTTCATTGTTGAATGCGTAGGAAAATTTTTCACTATATTTTTTTCCATTGTTAAAGGATAGGGACATTTTCGCGTTTTAAATATTTTCCATTGTTGAAACGGTATCAATATTTGTCAATGGAATATTTTCCATTGTTGGAAGTGCCGGAAAGTTGTCATTATAGATAACTTCTAATATAATTATAAATAATATTTTCATAATAACACTTGGAAAATGATGACTTAAAGTCGAACTTTTCATTGTTGCAGGAAAACTTCTTAATTAAGATTTCTTCATTGTTGAAAGAGTGTGAAAATTTTTCACTATATTTTTTTCCATTGTTAAAGGATAGGGACATTTTCGCGTTTTAAATATTTTCCATTGTTGAAACGGTATTAATATTTCTCAATGGCATTTTTTTCATTATTGGAAGTGCGGGAAAGTTGCAATTATAGTTAACTTCTAATATAATTATAAATAAATTTGTCATAAAAACACTTGGAAAATGATGACTTAAATCGAACTTTTTATTGTTGCGGGACAAACTTCTTAATTTAAGATTTCTTCATTGTTGAAAGCGTAGGAAAATTTGTCACTATAATTTTTTTCCATTGTTAAAGTATAGGGATATTTTAACGTTTTAAATATTGTCCATTGTTGAAACGGTATCAATATTTGTCAATGGAATATTTTCCATTGTTGGAAGTGCCGGAAAGTTGTCATTATAGATAACTTCTAATATAATTATAAATAATATTTTCATAATAACACATGGAAAATGACGACTTAAAGTCGAACTTTTCATTGTTGCAGGAAAACTTCTTAATTAAGATTTCTTCATTGTTGAAAGAGTGTGAAAATTTTTCACTATATTTTTTTCCTTTGTTAAAGGATAGGGACATTTTCGCGTTTTAAATATTTTCCATTGTTGAAACGGTATTAATATTTCTCAATGGCATTTTTTTTCATTATTGGAAGTGCGGCAAAGTTGCAATTATAGTTAACTTCTAATATAATTATAAATAAATTTGTCATAAAAACACTTGGAAAATGATCACTTAAATCGAAATTTTTATTGTTGCGGGACAAACTTCTTAATTTAAGATTTCTTCATTGTTGAAAGCGTAGGAAAATTTGTCACTATAATTTTTTCAATTGTTAAAGTATAGGGACATTTTCACGTTTTAAATATTGTCCATTGTTGAAACAGTATCAATATTTGTCAATGGAATCTTTTCCATTGCTGGAAGTGCCGGAATGTTGCCATTATAGATAACTTCTAATATAATTTTAAATTGATTTTTCATAATAACAATTCAAAAGGGATGTCTCAAAATAGAATTGTTCACTGTTGCGGGAAAAACTTCTCAATTTAAGATTTCTTCATTGTTGAAAGCGTGGGAAAATTTGTCACTATAATTTTTTCCATTGTTAAAGGATAGGGACATTTTCGCGTTTTAAATATTTTCCATTGTTGAAACGGTATCAATATTTGTCAATGGAATTTTTTCCATTGTTGGAAGTGTGGGAAAGTTGTTATTATAGATAATTTCTAATATAATTTTAAATAAATTTTTCATAATAAGACTTGGAAAATAATGACTTAAAGTCGAACTTTTCTTTGTTGCGGGAAAAACTTCTAAATTTAAGATTTCTTCATTGTTGAAAGCGGAGGAAAATTTGTCACAATAATTTTTTTCCATTGTTAAAGTATAGGGATATTTTCACGTTTTAAATATTGTCCATTGTTGAAACGGTATTAATATTTGTCAATGGAATCTTTTACATTGTTGGAAGAGCCGGAAAGTTGTCATTATAGATAACTTCTAATATAATTATAAATAATATTTTCATAATAAGACTTGGAAAATAATGACTTAAAGTCGAACTTTTCATTGTTGCAGGAAAACTTCTTAATTAAGATTTCTTCATTGTTGAAAGCGTGCGAAAATTTTTCACTATATTTTTTTCCATTGTTAAAGGATAGGGACATTTTCGCGTTTTAAATATTTTCCATTGTTGAAACGGTATCAATATTTGTCAATGGAATCTTTTCCATTCTTGGAAGTGCCGGAATGTTGTCATTATAGATAACTTCTAATATAATTTTAAATAGATTTTTCTAATAACAATTCAAAAGGGATGTCTCAAAATAGAATTGTTCACTGTTGCGGGAAAAACTTCTCAATTTAAGATTTCTTCATTGTTGAAAGCGTGGGAAAATTTGTCACTATAATGTTTTCCATTGTTAAAGGATAGGGACATTTTCACGTTTTAAATATTATCCATTGTTGAAACCGTATCAATATTTGTCAATGGAATTTCTTCGATTGTTGGAGGTGCGGGAAAGTTGCAATTATAGTTAATTTCTAATATAATTATAAATAAATTTGTCATAAAAACACTTGGAAAATGATGACTTAAAGTCGAACTTTTCTTTGTTGCAGGAAAAATTCTTAATTTAAGATTTCTTCATTGTTGAAAGCGTTTGAAAATTTTGCACTATACTTTTTTCCATTTTTAAAGGATAGGGACATTTTTACGTTTTAAATATTATTCATTGTTGAAACGGTATCAATATTTGTCAATGGAATTTTTTCCATTCTTGGAAGTACGGGAAAGTTGCAATTATAGTTAACTTCTAATATAATTATAAATAAATTTTTCATAATAACACTTGGAAAATGATGACTTAAATAGAACTTTTTATTGTTGCGGGACAAACTTCTTAATTTAAGATTTCTTCATTGTTGAAAGCGGAGGAAAATTTGTCACAATAATTTTTTTCCATTGTTAAAGTATAGGGATATTTTCACGTTTTAAATATTGTCCATTGTTGAAACGGTATTAATATTTGTCAATGGAATCTTTTACATTGTTGGAAGTGCCGGAAAGTTGTCATTATAGATAACTTCTAATATAATTATAAATAATATTTTCATAATAAGACTTGGAAAATAATGACTTAAAGTCGAACTTTTCATTGTTGCAGGAAAACTTCTTAATTAAGATTTCTTCATTGTTGAAAGCGTGTGAAAATTTTTCACTATATTTTTTTCCATTGTTAAAGTATAGGGACATTTTCACGTTTTAAATATTGTCCATTGTTGAAACAGTATCAATATTTGTCAATGGAATCTTTTCCATTGCTGGAAGTGCCGGAATGTTGTCATTATAGATAACTTTTAATATAAATTTAAATAGATTTTTCATAATAACAATTCAAAAGGGATGTCTCAAAATAGAATTGTGCACTGTTGCGGGAAAAACTTCTCAATTTAAGATTTCTTCATTGTTGAAAGCGTGGAAAAATTTGTCACTATAATTTTTTCTATTGTTAAAGGATAGGGACATTTTCACGTTTTAAATATTATCCATTGTTGAAACCGTATCAATATTTGTCAATGGAATTTTTTCGATTGTTGGAGGTGCGGGAAAGTTGCAATTATAGTTAATTTCTAATATAATTATAAATAAAATTGTCATAAAAACACTTGGAAAATGATGACTTAAAATCGAACTTTTCTTTGTTGCAGGAAAACTTCTTAATTTAAGATTTCTTCATTGTTGAAAGCGTAGGAATATTTTTCACTATATTTTTTTCCATTGTTAAAGGAAAGGGACATTTTCGCGTTTTAAATATTTTCCATTGTTGAAACGGTATGAATATTTGTCAATGGAATTTTTTCCATTGTTGGAAGCGCGGGAAAGTTGTTATTATAGATAATTTCTAATAAAATTTTAAATAAATTTTTCATAATAACACTTGGAAAATGGTGACTTAAATCGAACTTTTTATTGTTGCGGGACAAACTTCTTAATTTAAGATTTCTTCATTGTTGAATGCGTGGGAAAATTTGTCACTATAATTTTTTCCATTGTTAAAGTATAGGGACATTTAAACGTTTTAAATATTGTCCATTGTTGAAACAGTATCAATATTTGTCAATGGAATCTCTTCCATTGCTGGAAGTGCCGGAATGTTGTCATTATAGATAACTTCTAATATAATTTTAAATAGATTTTTCTAATAACAATTCAAAAGGGATGTCTCAAAATAGAATTGTTCACTGTTGCGGGAAAAACTTCTCAATTTAAGATTTCTTCATTGTTGAAAGCGTGGGAAAATTTGTCACTATAATGTTTTCCATTGTTAAAGGATAGGGACATTTTCACGTTTTAAATATTATCCATTGTTGAAACCGTATCAATATTTGTCAATGGAATTTTTTCGATTGTTGGAGGTGCGGGAAAGTTGCAATTATAGTTAATTTCTAATATAATTATAAATAAATTTGTCATAAAAACACTTGGAAAATGATGACTTAAAGTCGAACTTTTCTTTGTTGCAGGAAAAATTCTTAATTTAAGATTTCTTCATTGTTGAAAGCGTTTGAAAATTTTGCACTATACTTTTTTCCATTTTTAAAGGATAGGGACATTTTTACGTTTTAAATATTATTCATTGTTGAAACGGTATCAATATTTGTCAATGGAATTTTTTCCATTCTTGGAAGTACGGGAAAGTTGCAATTATAGTTAACTTCTAATATAATTATAAATAAATTTTTCATAATAACACTTGGAAAATGATGACTTAAATAGAACTTTTTATTGTTGCGGGACAAACTTCTTAATTTAAGATTTCTTCATTGTTGAAAGCGGAGGAAAATTTGTCACAATAATTTTTTTCCATTGTTAAAGTATAGGGATATTTTCACGTTTTAAATATTGTCCATTGTTGAAACGGTATTAATATTTGTCAATGGAATCTTTTACATTGTTGGAAGTGCCGGAAAGTTGTCATTATAGATAACTTCTAATATAATTATAAATAATATTTTCATAATAAGACTTGGAAAATAATGACTTAAAGTCGAACTTTTCATTGTTGCAGGAAAACTTCTTAATTAAGATTTCTTCATTGTTGAAAGCGTGTGAAAATTTTTCACTATATTTTTTTCCATTGTTAAAGTATAGGGACATTTTCACGTTTTAAATATTGTCCATTGTTGAAACAGTATCAATATTTGTCAATGGAATCTTTTCCATTGCTGGAAGTGCCGGAATGTTGTCATTATAGATAACTTTTAATATAAATTTAAATAGATTTTTCATAATAACAATTCAAAAGGGATGTCTCAAAATAGAATTGTGCACTGTTGCGGGAAAAACTTCTCAATTTAAGATTTCTTCATTGTTGAAAGCGTGGAAAAATTTGTCACTATAATTTTTTCTATTGTTAAAGGATAGGGACATTTTCACGTTTTAAATATTATCCATTGTTGAAACCGTATCAATATTTGTCAATGGAATTTTTTCGATTGTTGGAGGTGCGGGAAAGTTGCAATTATAGTTAATTTCTAATATAATTATAAATAAAATTGTCATAAAAACACTTGGAAAATGATGACTTAAAATCGAACTTTTCTTTGTTGCAGGAAAACTTCTTAATTTAAGATTTCTTCATTGTTGAAAGCGTAGGAATATTTTTCACTATATTTTTTTCCATTGTTAAAGGAAAGGGACATTTTCGCGTTTTAAATATTTTCCATTGTTGAAACGGTATGAATATTTGTCAATGGAATTTTTTCCATTGTTGGAAGCGCGGGAAAGTTGTTATTATAGATAATTTCTAATAAAATTTTAAATAAATTTTTCATAATAACACTTGGAAAATGGTGACTTAAATCGAACTTTTTATTGTTGCGGGACAAACTTCTTAATTTAAGATTTCTTCATTGTTGAATGCGTGGGAAAATTTGTCACTATAATTTTTTCCATTGTTAAAGTATAGGGACATTTAAACGTTTTAAATATTGTCCATTGTTGAAACAGTATCAATATTTGTCAATGGAATCTCTTCCATTGCTGGAAGTGCCGGAATGTTGTCATTATAGATAACTTCTAATATAATTTTAAATAGATTTTTCTAATAACAATTCAAAAGGGATGTCTCAAAATAGAATTGTTCACTGTTGCGGGAAAAACTTCTCAATTTAAGATTTCTTCATTGTTGAAAGCGTGGGAAAATTTGTCACTATAATGTTTTCCATTGTTAAAGGATAGGGACATTTTCACGTTTTAAATATTATCCATTGTTGAAACCGTATCAATATTTGTCAATGGAATTTTTTCGATTGTTGGAGGTGCGGGAAAGTTGCAATTATAGTTAATTTCTAATATAATTATAAATAAATTTGTCATAAAAACACTTGGAAAATGATGACTTAAAGTCGAACTTTTCTTTGTTGCAGGAAAAATTCTTAATTTAAGATTTCTTCATTGTTGAAAGCGTTTGAAAATTTTGCACTATACTTTTTTCCATTTTTAAAGGATAGGGACATTTTTACGTTTTAAATATTATTCATTGTTGAAACGGTATCAATATTTGTCAATGGAATTTTTTCCATTCTTGGAAGTACGGGAAAGTTGCAATTATAGTTAACTTCTAATATAATTATAAATAAATTTTTCATAATAACACTTGGAAAATGATGACTTAAATAGAACTTTTTATTGTTGCGGGACAAACTTCTTAATTTAAGATTTCTTCATTGTTGAAAGCGGAGGAAAATTTGTCACAATAATTTTTTTCCATTGTTAAAGTATAGGGATATTTTCACGTTTTAAATATTGTCCATTGTTGAAACGGTATTAATATTTGTCAATGGAATCTTTTACATTGTTGGAAGTGCCGGAAAGTTGTCATTATAGATAACTTCTAATATAATTATAAATAATATTTTCATAATAAGACTTGGAAAATAATGACTTAAAGTCGAACTTTTCATTGTTGCAGGAAAACTTCTTAATTAAGATTTCTTCATTGTTGAAAGCGTGTGAAAATTTTTCACTATATTTTTTTCCATTGTTAAAGTATAGGGACATTTTCACGTTTTAA
This sequence comes from Maratus michaelseni, assembly GCA_963931845.1. Lineage (NCBI taxonomy): Eukaryota > Metazoa > Arthropoda > Arachnida > Araneae > Salticidae > Maratus > Maratus michaelseni. The sequence continues at coordinate 253,798 of CAWVPG010000094.1, read as the reverse complement.
ATATTGTCCATTGTTGAAACAGTATCAATATTTGTCAATGGAATCTTTTCCATTGCTGGAAGTGCCGGAATGTTGTCATTATAGATAACTTTTAATATAAATTTAAATAGATTTTTCATAATAACAATTCAAAAGGGATGTCTCAAAATAGAATTGTGCACTGTTGCGGGAAAAACTTCTCAATTTAAGATTTCTTCATTGTTGAAAGCGTGGAAAAATTTGTCACTATAATTTTTTCTATTGTTAAAGGATAGGGACATTTTCACGTTTTAAATATTATCCATTGTTGAAACCGTATCAATATTTGTCAATGGAATTTTTTCGATTGTTGGAGGTGCGGGAAAGTTGCAATTATAGTTAATTTCTAATATAATTATAAATAAAATTGTCATAAAAACACTTGGAAAATGATGACTTAAAATCGAACTTTTCTTTGTTGCAGGAAAACTTCTTAATTTAAGATTTCTTCATTGTTGAAAGCGTAGGAATATTTTTCACTATATTTTTTTCCATTGTTAAAGGAAAGGGACATTTTCGCGTTTTAAATATTTTCCATTGTTGAAACGGTATGAATATTTGTCAATGGAATTTTTTCCATTGTTGGAAGCGCGGGAAAGTTGTTATTATAGATAATTTCTAATAAAATTTTAAATAAATTTTTCATAATAACACTTGGAAAATGGTGACTTAAATCGAACTTTTTATTGTTGCGGGACAAACTTCTTAATTTAAGATTTCTTCATTGTTGAATGCGTGGGAAAATTTGTCACTATAATTTTTTCCATTGTTAAAGTATAGGGACATTTAAACGTTTTAAATATTGTCCATTGTTGAAACAGTATCAATATTTGTCAATGGAATCTCTTCCATTGCTGGAAGTGCCGGAATGTTGTCATTATAGATAACTTCTAATATAATTTTAAATAGATTTTTCTAATAACAATTCAAAAGGGATGTCTCAAAATAGAATTGTTCACTGTTGCGGGAAAAACTTCTCAATTTAAGATTTCTTCATTGTTGAAAGCGTGGGAAAATTTGTCACTATAATGTTTTCCATTGTTAAAGGATAGGGACATTTTCACGTTTTAAATATTATCCATTGTTGAAACCGTATCAATATTTGTCAATGGAATTTTTTCGATTGTTGGAGGTGCGGGAAAGTTGCAATTATAGTTAATTTCTAATATAATTATAAATAAATTTGTCATAAAAACACTTGGAAAATGATGACTTAAAGTCGAACTTTTCTTTGTTGCCGGAAAAATTCTTAATTTAAGATTTCTTCATTGTTGAAAGCGTTTGAAAATTTTGCACTATACTTTTTTCCATTTTTAAAGGATAGGGACATTTTTACGTTTTAAATATTATTCATTGTTGAAACGGTATCAATATTTGTCAATGGAATTTTTTCCATTCTTGGAAGTACGGGAAAGTTGCAATTATAGTTAACTTCTAATATAATTATAAATAAATTTTTCATAATAACACTTGGAAAATGATGACTTAAATAGAACTTTTTATTGTTGCGGGACAAACTTCTTAATTTAAGATTTCTTCATTGTTGAAAGCGGAGGAAAATTTGTCACAATAATTTTTTTCCATTGTTAAAGTATAGGGATATTTTCACGTTTTAAATATTGTCCATTGTTGAAACGGTATTAATATTTGTCAATGGAATCTTTTACATTGTTGGAAGTGCCGGAAAGTTGTCATTATAGATAACTTCTAATATAATTATAAATAATATTTTCATAAGAAGACTTGGAAAATAATGACTTAAAGTCGAACTTTTCATTGTTGCAGGAAAACTTCTTAATTAAGATTTCTTCATTGTTGAAAGCGTGTGAAAATTTTTCACTATATTTTTTTCCATTGTTAAAGTATAGGGACATTTTCACGTTTTAAATATTGTCCATTGTTGAAACAGTATCAATATTTGTCAATGGAATCTTTTCCATTGCTGGAAGTGCCGGAATGTTGTCATTATAGATAACTTTTAATATAAATTTAAATAGATTTTTCATAATAACAATTCAAAAGGGATGTCTCAAAATAGAATTGTGCACTGTTGCGGGAAAAACTTCTCAATTTAAGATTTCTTCATTGTTGAAAGCGTGGAAAAATTTGTCACTATAATTTTTTCTATTGTTAAAGGATAGGGACATTTTCACGTTTTAAATATTATCCATTGTTGAAACCGTATCAATATTTGTCAATGGAATTTTTTCGATTGTTGGAGGTGCGGGAAAGTTGCAATTATAGTTAATTTCTAATATAATTATAAATAAAATTGTCATAAAAACACTTGGAAAATGATGACTTAAAATCGAACTTTTCTTTGTTGCAGGAAAACTTCTTAATTTAAGATTTCTTCATTGTTGAAAGCGTAGGAATATTTTTCACTATATTTTTTTTCCATTGTTAAAGGAAAGGGACATTTTCGCGTTTTAAATATTTTCCATTGTTGAAACGGTATGAATATTTGTCAATGGAATTTTTTCCATTGTTGGAAGCGCGGGAAAGTTGTTATTATAGATAATTTCTAATAAAATTTTAAATAAATTTTTCATAATAACACTTGGAAAATGGTGACTTAAATCGAACTTTTTATTGTTGCGGGACAAACTTCTTAATTTAAGATTTCTTCATTGTTGAATGCGTGGGAAAATTTGTCACTATAATTTTTTCCATTGTTAAAGTATAGGGACATTTAAACGTTTTAAATATTGTCCATTGTTGAAACGGTATCAATATTTGTCAATGGAATCTTTTCCATTTTTGGAAGTATGGGAAAGTTGTCATTATAGATAATTTCTAATATAATTATAAATAAATTTTTCATAGTAACACTTGGAAAATGATGACTTAAAGTCAAACTTTTTATTGTTGCGGGAAAAACTTCTAAATGTAAGATTTCTTCATTGTTGAAAGCGTGCGAAAATTTTTCACTATATTTTTTTCCATTGTTAAAGGATAGGGACATTTGGGCGTTTTAAATATTTTCCATTGTTGAAACGGTGTTAATATTTCTCAATGGCATTTTTTACATTATTGGAAGTGCGGGAAAGTTGCAATTATAGTTAATTTCTAATATAATTATAAATAAATTTGTCATAAAAACACTTGGAAAATGATGACTTAAATCGAACTTTTTATAGTTGCGGGAAAAACTTCTTAATTTAAGATTTCTTCATTGTTGAAAGCATAGGAAAATTTGTCACTATATTTTTTTGCATTGTTAAAGGTTAGGGACATTTTCACGTTTTAAATATTGTCCATTGTTGAAACGGTATGAATATTTGTCAATTGAATCATTTCCATTGTTGGAATTGTCGGAAAGTTGTCATTATAGATAACTTCTAATATAATTATAAATAGATTTTTCATAATAACAATTCAAAAGGGATGAATGAAAATAGAATTGTTCATTGCTGCGGGAAAAACTTCTTAATTTAAGATATCTTCATTGTAGAAAGCGTAGGAAAATTTGTCACTATAATTTTTTTCCATTGTTAAAGTATAGGGATATTTTAACGTTTTAAATATTGTCCATTGTTGAAACGGTATCAATATTTGTCAATGGAATATTTTCCATTGTTGGAAGTGCCGGAAAGTTGTCATTATAGATAACTTCTAATATAATTATAAATAATATTTTCATAATAACACTTGGAAAATGACGACTTAAAGTCGAACTTTTCATTGTTGCAGGAAAACTTCTTAATTAAGATTTCTTCATTGTTGAAAGAGTGTGAAAATTTTTCACTATATTTTTTTCCTTTGTTAAAGGATAGGGACATTTTCGCGTTTTAAATATTTTCCATTGTTGAAACGGTATTAATATTTCTCAATGGCATTTTTTTCATTATTGGAAGTGCGGGAAAGTTGCAATTATAGTTAACTTCTAATATAATTATAAATAAATTTGTCATAAAAACACTTGGAAAATGATGACTTAAATCGAAATTTTTATTGTTGCGGGACAAACTTCTTAATTTAAGATTTCTTCATTGTTGAAAGCGTAGGAAAATTTGTCACTATAATTTTTTCCATTGTTAAAGTATAGGGACATTTTCCCGTTTTAAATATTGTCCATTGTTGAAACAGTATCAATATTTGTCAATGGAATCTTTTCCATTGCTGGAAGTGCCGGAATGTTGCCATTATAGATAACTTCTAATATAATTTTAAATTGATTTTTCATAATAACAATTCAAAAGGGATGTCTCAAAATAGAATTGTTCACTGTTGCGGGAAAAACTTCTCAATTTAAGATTTCTTCATTGTTGAAAGCGTGGGAAAATTTGTCACTATAATTTTTTCCATTGTTAAAGGATAGGGACATTTTCACGTTTTAAATATTATCCATTGTTGAAACCGTATCAATATTTGTCAATGGAATTTTTTCGATTGTTGGAGGTGCGGGAAAGTTGCAATTATAGTTAATTTCTAATATAATTATAAATAAATTTGTCATAAAAACACTTGGAAAATGATGACCTAAAGTAGAACTTTTCTTTGTTGCAGGAAAACTTCTTAATTTAAGATTTCTTCATTGTTGAATGCGTAGGAAAATTTTTCACTATATTTTTTTCCATTGTTAAAGGATAGGGACATTTTCGCGTTTTAAATATTTTCCATTGTTGAAACGGTATCAATATTTGTCAATGGAATATTTTCCATTGTTGGAAGTGCCGGAAAGTTGTCATTATAGATAACTTCTAATATAATTATAAATAATATTTTCATAATAACACTTGGAAAATGATGACTTAAAGTCGAACTTTTCATTGTTGCAGGAAAACTTCTTAATTAAGATTTCTTCATTGTTGAAAGAGTGTGAAAATTTTTCACTATATTTTTTTCCATTGTTAAAGGATAGGGACATTTTCGCGTTTTAAATATTTTCCATTGTTGAAACGGTATTAATATTTCTCAATGGCATTTTTTTCATTATTGGAAGTGCGGGAAAGTTGCAATTATAGTTAACTTCTAATATAATTATAAATAAATTTGTCATAAAACACTTGGAAAATGATGACTTAAATCGAACTTTTTATTGTTGCGGGACAAACTTCTTAATTTAAGATTTCTTCATTGTTGAAAGCGTAGGAAAATTTGTCACTATAATTTTTTTCCATTGTTAAAGTATAGGGACATTTTCACGTTTTAAATATTGTCCATTTTTGAAACAGTATCAATATTTGTCAATGGAATCTTTTCCATTGCTGGAAGTGCCGGAATGTTGCCATTATAGATAACTTCTAATATAATTTTAAATTGATTTTTCATAATAACAATTCAAAAGGGATGTCTCAAAATAGAATTGTTCACTGTTGCGGGAAAAACTTCTCAATTTAAGATTTCTTCATTGTTGAAAGCGTGGGAAAATTTGTCACTATAATTTTTTCCATTGTTAAAGGATAGGGACATTTTCACGTTTTAAATATTATCCATTGTTGAAACCGTATCAATATTTGTCAATGGAATTTTTTCGATTGTTGGAGGTGCGGGAAAGTTGCAATTATAGTTAATTTCTAATATAATTATAAATAAATTTGTCATAATAAGACTTGGAAAATAATGACTTAAAGTCGAACTTTTCTTTGTTGCGGGAAAAACTTCTAAATTTAAGATTTCTTCATTGTTGAAAGCGGAGGAAAATTTGTCACAATAATTTTTTTCCATTGTTAAAGTATAGGGATATTTTCACGTTTTAAATATTGTCCATTGTTGAAACGGTATTAATATTTGTCAATGGAATCTTTTACATTGTTGGAAGTGCCGGAAAGTTGTCATTATAGATAACTTCTAATATAATTATAAATAATATTTTCATAATAAGACTTGGAAAATAATGACTTAAAGTCGAACTTTTCATTGTTGCAGGAAAACTTCTTAATTAAGATTTCTTCATTGTTGAAAGCGTGCGAAAATTTTTCACTATATTTTTTTCCATTGTTAAAGGTTAGGGACATTTTCGCGTTTTAAATATTTTCCATTGTTGAAACGGTATCAATATTTGTCAATGGAATCTTTTCCATTCTTGGAAGTGCCGGAAAGTTGTCATTATATTTAATTTCTAATATAATTATAAATAAATTTGTCATAAAAACACTTGGAAAATGATGACTTAAAGTCGAACTTTTCTTTGTTGCAGGAAAAATTCTTAATTTAAGATTTCTTCATTGTTGAAAGCGTTTGAAAATTTTGCACTATACTTTTTTCCATTTTTAAAGGATAGGGACATTTTTACGTTTTAAATATTATTCATTGTTGAAACGGTATCAATATTTGTCAATGGAATTTTTTCCATTCTTGGAAGTACGGGAAAGTTGTTATTATAGATAATTTCTAATATAATTATAAATAATATTTTCTTAATAACACTTGGAAAATAATGACTTAAAGTCGAACTTTTCATTGTTGCAGGAAAACTTCTTAATTAAGATTTCTTCATTGTTGAAAGCATAGGAAAATTTTTCACTATAATTTTTTGCATTGTTAAAGTATAGGGACATTTTCACGTTTTAAATATTGTCCATTGTTGAAACGGTATCAATATCTGTCAATTGAATCATTTCCATTGTTGGAAGTACGGGAAAGTTGTTATTATAGATAATTTCTACTATAATTTTAAATAAATTTTTCATAATAACACTTGGAAAATGATGACTTAAAGTCGAACTTTTCATTGTTGCAGGAAAACTTCTTAATTAAGATTTCTTCATTGTTGAAAGCGTGGGAAAATTTGTCACTATAATGTTTTCCATTGTTAAAGGATAGGGACATTTTCACGTTTTAAATATTATCCATTGTTGAAACCGTATCAATATTTGTCAATGGAATTTTTTCGATTGTTGGAGGTGCGGGAAAGTTGCAATTATAGTTAATTTCTAATATAATTATAAATAAATTTGTCATAAAAACACTTGGAAAATGATGACTTAAAGTCGAACTTTTCTTTGTTGCAGGAAAAATTCTTAATTTAAGATTTCTTCATTGTTGAAAGCGTTTGAAAATTTTGCACTATACTTTTTTCCATTTTTAAAGGATAGGGACATTTTTACGTTTTAAATATTATTCATTGTTGAAACGGTATCAATATTTGTCAATGGAATTTTTTCCATTCTTGGAAGTACGGGAAAGTTGCAATTATAGTTAACTTCTAATATAATTATAAATAAATTTTTCATAATAACACTTGGAAAATGATGACTTAAATAGAACTTTTTATTGTTGCGGGACAAACTTCTTAATTTAAGATTTCTTCATTGTTGAAAGCGGAGGAAAATTTGTCACAATAATTTTTTTCCATTGTTAAAGTATAGGGATATTTTCACGTTTTAAATATTGTCCATTGTTGAAACGGTATTAATATTTGTCAATGGAATCTTTTACATTGTTGGAAGTGCCGGAAAGTTGTCATTATAGATAACTTCTAATATAATTATAAATAATATTTTCATAATAAGACTTGGAAAATAATGACTTAAAGTCGAACTTTTCATTGTTGCAGGAAAACTTCTTAATTAAGATTTCTTCATTGTTGAAAGCGTGTGAAAATTTTTCACTATATTTTTTTCCATTGTTAAAGTATAGGGACATTTTCACGTTTTAAATATTGTCCATTGTTGAAACAGTATCAATATTTGTCAATGGAATCTTTTCCATTGCTGGAAGTGCCGGAATGTTGTCATTATAGATAACTTTTAATATAAATTTAAATAGATTTTTCATAATAACAATTCAAAAGGGATGTCTCAAAATAGAATTGTGCACTGTTGCGGGAAAAACTTCTCAATTTAAGATTTCTTCATTGTTGAAAGCGTGGAAAAATTTGTCACTATAATTTTTTCTATTGTTAAAGGATAGGGACATTTTCACGTTTTAAATATTATCCATTGTTGAAACCGTATCAATATTTGTCAATGGAATTTTTTCGATTGTTGGAGGTGCGGGAAAGTTGCAATTATAGTTAATTTCTAATATAATTATAAATAAAATTGTCATAAAAACACTTGGAAAATGATGACTTAAAATCGAACTTTTCTTTGTTGCAGGAAAACTTCTTAATTTAAGATTTCTTCATTGTTGAAAGCGTAGGAATATTTTTCACTATATTTTTTTTCCATTGTTAAAGGAAAGGGACATTTTCGCGTTTTAAATATTTTCCATTGTTGAAACGGTATGAATATTTGTCAATGGAATTTTTTCCATTGTTGGAAGCGCGGGAAAGTTGTTATTATAGATAATTTCTAATAAAATTTTAAATAAATTTTTCAGAATAACACTTGGAAAATGGTGACTTAAATCGAACTTTTTATTGTTGCGGGACAAACTTCTTAATTTAAGATTTCTTCATTGTTGAATGCGTGGGAAAATTTGTCACTATAATTTTTTCCATTGTTAAAGTATAGGGACATTTAAACGTTTTAAATATTGTCCATTGTTGAAACAGTATCAATATTTGTCAATGGAATCTTTTCCATTGCTGGAAGTGCCGGAATGTTGTCATTATAGATAACTTCTAATATAATTTTAAATAGATTTTTCTAATAACAATTCAAAAGGGATGTCTCAAAATAGAATTGTTCACTGTTGCGGGAAAAACTTCTCAATTTAAGATTTCTTCATTGTTGAAAGCGTGGGAAAATTTGTCACTATAATTTTTTCCATTGTTAAAGGATAGGGACATTTTCACGTTTTAAATATTATCCATTGTTGAAACCGTATCAATATTTGTCAATGGAATTTTTTCGATTGTTGGAGGTGCGGGAAAGTTGCAATTATAGTTAATTTCTAATATAATTATAAATAAATTTGTCATAAAAACACTTGGAAAATGATGACTTAAAGTCGAACTTTTCTTTGTTGCAGGAAAAATTCTTAATTTAAGATTTCTTCATTGTTGAAAGCGTTTGAAAATTTTGCACTATACTTTTTTCCATTTTTAAAGGATAGGGACATTTTTACGTTTTAAATATTATTCATTGTTGAAACGGTATCAATATTTGTCAATGGAATTTTTTCCATTCTTGGAAGTACGGGAAAGTTGCAATTATAGTTAACTTCTAATATAATTATAAATAAATTTTTCATAATAACACTTGGAAAATGATGACTTAAATAGAACTTTTTATTGTTGCGGGACAAACTTCTTAATTTAAGATTTCTTCATTGTTGAAAGCGGAGGAAAATTTGTCACAATAATTTTTTTCCATTGTTAAAGTATAGGGATATTTTCACGTTTTAAATATTGTCCATTGTTGAAACGGTATTAATATTTGTCAATGGAATCTTTTACATTGTTGGAAGTGCCGGAAAGTTGTCATTATAGATAACTTCTAATATAATTATAAATAATATTTTCATAATAAGACTTGGAAAATAATGACTTAAAGTCGAACTTTTCATTGTTGCAGGAAAACTTCTTAATTAAGATTTCTTCATTGTTGAAAGCGTGTGAAAATTTTTCACTATATTTTTTTCCATTGTTAAAGTATAGGGACATTTTCACGTTTTAAATATTGTCCATTGTTGAAACAGTATCAATATTTGTCAATGGAATCTTTTCCATTGCTGGAAGTGCCGGAATGTTGTCATTATAGATAACTTTTAATATAAATTTAAATAGATTTTTCATAATAACAATTCAAAAGGGATGTCTCAAAATAGAATTGTGCACTGTTGCGGGAAAAACTTCTCAATTTAAGATTTCTTCATTGTTGAAAGCGTGGAAAAATTTGTCACTATAATTTTTTCTATTGTTAAAGGATAGGGACATTTTCACGTTTTAAATATTATCCATTGTTGAAACCGTATCAATATTTGTCAATGGAATTTTTTCGATTGTTGGAGGTGCGGGAAAGTTGCAATTATAGTTAATTTCTAATATAATTATAAATAAAATTGTCATAAAAACACTTGGAAAATGATGACTTAAAATCGAACTTTTCTTTGTTGCAGGAAAACTTCTTAATTTAAGATTTCTTCATTGTTGAAAGCGTAGGAATATTTTTCACTATATTTTTTTTCCATTGTTAAAGGAAAGGGACATTTTCGCGTTTTAAATATTTTCCATTGTTGAAACGGTATGAATATTTGTCAATGGAATTTTTTCCATTGTTGGAAGCGCGGGAAAGTTGTTATTATAGATAATTTCTAATAAAATTTTAAATAAATTTTTCAGAATAACACTTGGAAAATGGTGACTTAAATCGAACTTTTTATTGTTGCGGGACAAACTTCTTAATTTAAGATTTCTTCATTGTTGAATGCGTGGGAAAATTTGTCACTATAATTTTTTCCATTGTTAAAGTATAGGGACATTTAAACGTTTTAAATATTGTCCATTGTTGAAACAGTATCAATATTTGTCAATGGAATCTTTTCCATTGCTGGAAGTGCCGGAATGTTGTCATTATAGATAACTTCTAATATAATTTTAAATAGATTTTTCTAATAACAATTCAAAAGGGATGTCTCAAAATAGAATTGTTCACTGTTGCGGGAAAAACTTCTCAATTTAAGATTTCTTCATTGTTGAAAGCGTGGGAAAATTTGTCACTATAATGTTTTCCATTGTTAAAGGATAGGGACATTTTCACGTTTTAAATATTGTCCATTGTTGAAACGGTATCAATATTTGTCAATTGAATCATTTCCATTGTTGGAAGTACGGGAAAGTTGTTATTATAGATAATTTCTAATATAATTTTAAATAAATTTGTCATAAAAACACTTGGAAAATGATGACTTAAAGTCGAACTTTTCTTTGTTGCAGGAAAAATTCTTAATTTAAGATTTCTTCATTGTTGAAAGCGTTTGAAAATTTTGCACTATACTTTTTTCCATTTTTAAAGGATAGGGACATTTTTACGTTTTAAATATTATTCATTGTTGAAACGGTATCAATATTTGTCAATGGAATTTTTTCCATTCTTGGAAGTACGGGAAAGTTGCAATTATAGTTAACTTCTAATATAATTATAAATAAATTTTTCATAATAACACTTGGAAAATGATGACTTAAATAGAACTTTTTATTGTTGCGGGACAAACTTCTTAATTTAAGATTTCTTCATTGTTGAAAGCGGAGGAAAATTTGTCCAATAATTTTTTTCCATTGTTAAAGTATAGGGATATTTTCACGTTTTAAATATTGTCCATTGTTGAAACGGTATTAATATTTGTCAATGGAATCTTTTACATTGTTGGAAGTGCCGGAAAGTTGTCATTATAGATAACTTCTAATATAATTATAAATAATATTTTCATAAGAAGACTTGGAAAATAATGACTTAAAGTCGAACTTTTCATTGTTGCAGGAAAACTTCTTAATTAAGATTTCTTCATTGTTGAAAGCGTGTGAAAATTTTTCACTATATTTTTTTCCATTGTTAAAGTATAGGGACATTTTCACGTTTTAAATATTGTCCATTGTTGAAACAGTATCAATATTTGTCAATGGAATCTTTTCCATTGCTGGAAGTGCCGGAATGTTGTCATTATAGATAACTTTTAATATAAATTTAAATAGATTTTTCATAATAACAATTCAAAAGGGATGTCTCAAAATAGAATTGTGCACTGTTGCGGGAAAAACTTCTCAATTTAAGATTTCTTCATTGTTGAAAGCGTGGAAAAATTTGTCACTATAATTTTTTCTATTGTTAAAGGATAGGGACATTTTCACGTTTTAAATATTATCCATTGTTGAAACCGTATCAATATTTGTCAATGGAATTTTTTCGATTGTTGGAGGTGCGGGAAAGTTGCAATTATAGTTAATTTCTAATATAATTATAAATAAAATTGTCATAAAAACACTTGGAAAATGATGACTTAAAATCGAACTTTTCTTTGTTGCAGGAAAACTTCTTAATTTAAGATTTCTTCATTGTTGAAAGCGTAGGAATATTTTTCACTATATTTTTTTTCCATTGTTAAAGGAAAGGGACATTTTCGCGTTTTAAATATTTTCCATTGTTGAAACGGTATGAATATTTGTCAATGGAATTTTTTCCATTGTTGGAAGCGCGGGAAAGTTGTTATTATAGATAATTTCTAATAAAATTTTAAATAAATTTTTCATAATAACACTTGGAAAATGGTGACTTAAATCGAACTTTTTATTGTTGCGGGACAAACTTCTTAATTTAAGATTTCTTCATTGTTGAATGCGTGGGAAAATTTGTCACTATAATTTTTTCCATTGTTAAAGTATAGGGACATTTAAACGTTTTAAATATTGTCCATTGTTGAAACGGTATCAATATTTGTCAATGGAATCTTTTCCATTTTTGGAAGTATGGGAAAGTTGTCATTATAGATAATTTCTAATATAATTATAAATAAATTTTTCATAGTAACACTTGGAAAATGATGACTTAAAGTCAAACTTTTTATTGTTGCGGGAAAAACTTCTAAATGTAAGATTTCTTCATTGTTGAAAGCGTGCGAAAATTTTTCACTATATTTTTTTCCATTGTTAAAGGATAGGGACATTTTGGCGTTTTAAATATTTTCCATTGTTGAAACGGTGTTAATATTTCTCAATGGCATTTTTTACATTATTGGAAGTGCGGGAAAGTTGCAATTATAGTTAATTTCTAATATAATTATAAATAAATTTGTCATAAAAACACTTGGAAAATGATGACTTAAATCGAACTTTTTATAGTTGCGGGAAAAACTTCTTAATTTAAGATTTCTTCATTGTTGAAAGCATAGGAAAATTTGTCACTATATTTTTTTGCATTGTTAAAGGTTAGGGACATTTTCACGTTTTAAATATTGTCCATTGTTGAAACGGTATGAATATTTGTCAATTGAATCATTTCCATTGTTGGAATTGTCGGAAAGTTGTCATTATAGATAACTTCTAATATAATTATAAATAGATTTTTCATAATAACAATTCAAAAGGGATGAATGAAAATAGAATTGTTCATTGCTGCGGGAAAAACTTCTTAATTTAAGATATCTTCATTGTAGAAAGCGTAGGAAAATTTGTCACTATAATTTTTTTCCATTGTTAAAGTATAGGGATATTTTAACGTTTTAAATATTGTCCATTGTTGAAACGGTATCAATATTTGTCAATGGAATATTTTCCATTGTTGGAAGTGCCGGAAAGTTGTCATTATAGATAACTTCTAATATAATTATAAATAATATTTTCATAATAACACTTGGAAAATGACGACTTAAAGTCGAACTTTTCATTGTTGCAGGAAAACTTCTTAATTAAGATTTCTTCATTGTTGAAAGAGTGTGAAAATTTTTCACTATATTTTTTTCCTTTGTTAAAGGATAGGGACATTTTCGCGTTTTAAATATTGTCCATTGTTGAAACAGTATCAATATTTGTCAATGGAATCTTTTCCATTGCTGGAAGTGCCGGAATGTTGCCATTATAGATAACTTCTAATATAATTTTAAATTGATTTTTCATAATAACAATTCAAAAGGGATGTCTCAAAATAGAATTGTTCACTGTTGCGGGAAAAACTTCTCAATTTAAGATTTCTTCATTGTTGAAAGCGTGGGAAAATTTGTCACTATAATTTTTTCCATTGTTAAAGGATAGGGACATTTTCACGTTTTAAATATTATCCATTGTTGAAACCGTATCAATATTTGTCAATGGAATTTTTTCGATTGTTGGAGGTGCGGGAAAGTTGCAATTATAGTTAATTTCTAATATAATTATAAATAAATTTGTCATAAAAACACTTGGAAAATGATGACTTAAAGTAGAACTTTTCTTTGTTGCAGGAAAACTTCTTAATTTAAGATTTCTTCATTGTTGAATGCGTAGGAAAATTTTTCACTATATTTTTTTCCATTGTTAAAGGACAGGGACATTTTCGCGTTTTAAATATTTTCCATTGTTGAAACGGTATCAATATTTGTCAATGGAATATTTTCCATTGTTGGAAGTGCCGGAAAGTTGTCATTATAGATAACTTCTAATATAATTATAAATAATATTTTCATAATAACACTTGGAAAATGATGACTTAAAGTCGAACTTTTCATTGTTGCAGGAAAACTTCTTAATTAAGATTTCTTCATTGTTGAAAGAGTGTGAAAATTTTTCACTATATTTTTTTCCATTGTTAAAGGATAGGGACATTTTCGCGTTTTAAATATTTTCCATTGTTGAAACGGTATTAATATTTCTCAATGGCATTTTTTTCATTATTGGAAGTGCGGGAAAGTTGCAATTATAGTTAACTTCTAATATAATTATAAATAAATTTGTCATAAAACACTTGGAAAATGATGACTTAAATCGAACTTTTTATTGTTGCGGGACAAACTTCTTAATTTAAGATTTCTTCATTGTTGAAAGCGTAGGAAAATTTGTCACTATAATTTTTTTCCATTGTTAAAGTATAGGGACATTTTCACGTTTTAAATATTGTCCATTGTTGAAACAGTATCAATATTTGTCAATGGAATCTTTTCCATTGCTGGAAGTGCCGGAATGTTGCCATTATAGATAACTTCTAATATAATTTTAAATTGATTTTTCATAATAACAATTCAAAAGGGATGTCTCAAAATAGAATTGTTCACTGTTGCGGGAAAAACTTCTCAATTTAAGATTTCTTCATTGTTGAAAGCGTGGGAAAATTTGTCACTATAATTTTTTTCCATTGTTAAAGTATAGGGACATTTTCACGTTTTAAATATTGTCCATTGTTGAAACAGTATCAATATTTGTCAATGGAATCTTTTCCATTGTTGGAGGTGCGGGAAAGTTGCAATTATAGTTAATTTCTAATATAATTATAAATAAATTTGTCATAATAAGACTTGGAAAATAATGACTTAAAGTCGAACTTTTCTTTGTTGCGGGAAAAACTTCTAAATTTAAGATTTCTTCATTGTTGAAAGCGGAGGAAAATTTGTCACAATAATTTTTTTCCATTGTTAAAGTATAGGGATATTTTCACGTTTTAAATATTGTCCATTGTTGAAACGGTATTAATATTTGTCAATGGAATCTTTTACATTGTTGGAAGTGCCGGAAAGTTGTCATTATAGATAACTTCTAATATAATTATAAATAATATTTTCATAATAAGACTTGGAAAATAATGACTTAAAGTCGAACTTTTCATTGTTGCAGGAAAACTTCTTAATTAAGATTTCTTCATTGTTGAAAGCGTGCGAAAATTTTTCACTATATTTTTTTCCATTGTTAAAGGTTAGGGACATTTTCGCGTTTTAAATATTTTCCATTGTTGAAACGGTATCAATATTTGTCAATGGAATCTTTTCCATTCTTGGAAGTGCCGGAAAGTTGTCATTATATTTAATTTCTAATATAATTATAAATAAATTTGTCATAAAAACACTTGGAAAATGATGACTTAAAGTCGAACTTTTCTTTGTTGCAGGAAAAATTCTTAATTTAAGATTTCTTCATTGTTGAAAGCGTTTGAAAATTTTGCACTATACTTTTTTCCATTTTTAAAGGATAGGGACATTTTTACGTTTTAAATATTATTCATTGTTGAAACGGTATCAATATTTGTCAATGGAATTTTTTCCATTCTTGGAAGTACGGGAAAGTTGTTATTATAGATAATTTCTAATATAATTATAAATAATATTTTCTTAATAACACTTGGAAAATAATGACTTAAAGTCGAACTTTTCATTGTTGCAGGAAAACTTCTTAATTAAGATTTCTTCATTGTTGAAAGCATAGGAAAATTTGTCACTATAATTTTTTGCATTGTTAAAGTATAGGGACATTTTCACGTTTTAAATATTGTCCATTGTTGAAACGGTATCAATATCTGTCAATTGAATCATTTCCATTGTTGGAAGTACGGGAAAGTTGTTATTATAGATAATTTCTACTATAATTTTAAATAAATTTTTCATAATAACACTTGGAAAATGATGACTTAAAGTCGAACTTTTCATTGTTGCAGGAAAACTTCTTAATTAAGATTTCTTCATTGTTGAAAGCGTGGGAAAATTTGTCACTATAATGTTTTCCATTGTTAAAGGATAGGGACATTTTCACGTTTTAAATATTATCCATTGTTGAAACCGTATCAATATTTGTCAATGGAATTTTTTCGATTGTTGGAGGTGCGGGAAAGTTGCAATTATAGTTAATTTCTAATATAATTATAAATAAATTTGTCATAAAAACACTTGGAAAATGATGACTTAAAGTCGAACTTTTCTTTGTTGCAGGAAAAATTCTTAATTTAAGATTTCTTCATTGTTGAAAGCGTTTGAAAATTTTGCACTATACTTTTTTCCATTTTTAAAGGATAGGGACATTTTTACGTTTTAAATATTATTCATTGTTGAAACGGTATCAATATTTGTCAATGGAATTTTTTCCATTCTTGGAAGTACGGGAAAGTTGCAATTATAGTTAACTTCTAATATAATTATAAATAAATTTTTCATAATAACACTTGGAAAATGATGACTTAAATAGAACTTTTTATTGTTGCGGGACAAACTTCTTAATTTAAGATTTCTTCATTGTTGAAAGCGGAGGAAAATTTGTCACAATAATTTTTTTCCATTGTTAAAGTATAGGGATATTTTCACGTTTTAAATATTGTCCATTGTTGAAACGGTATTAATATTTGTCAATGGAATCTTTTACATTGTTGGAAGTGCCGGAAAGTTGTCATTATAGATAACTTCTAATATAATTATAAATAATATTTTCATAATAAGACTTGGAAAATAATGACTTAAAGTCGAACTTTTCATTGTTGCAGGAAAACTTCTTAATTAAGATTTCTTCATTGTTGAAAGCGTGTGAAAATTTTTCACTATATTTTTTTCCATTGTTAAAGTATAGGGACATTTTCACGTTTTAAATATTGTCCATTGTTGAAACAGTATCAATATTTGTCAATGGAATCTTTTCCATTGCTGGAAGTGCCGGAATGTTGTCATTATAGATAACTTTTAATATAAATTTAAATAGATTTTTCATAATAACAATTCAAAAGGGATGTCTCAAAATAGAATTGTGCACTGTTGCGGGAAAAACTTCTCAATTTAAGATTTCTTCATTGTTGAAAGCGTGGAAAAATTTGTCACTATAATTTTTTCTATTGTTAAAGGATAGGGACATTTTCACGTTTTAAATATTATCCATTGTTGAAACCGTATCAATATTTGTCAATGGAATTTTTTCGATTGTTGGAGGTGCGGGAAAGTTGCAATTATAGTTAATTTCTAATATAATTATAAATAAAATTGTCATAAAAACACTTGGAAAATGATGACTTAAAATCGAACTTTTCTTTGTTGCAGGAAAACTTCTTAATTTAAGATTTCTTCATTGTTGAAAGCGTAGGAATATTTTTCACTATATTTTTTTTCCATTGTTAAAGGAAAGGGACATTTTCGCGTTTTAAATATTTTCCATTGTTGAAACGGTATGAATATTTGTCAATGGAATTTTTTCCATTGTTGGAAGCGCGGGAAAGTTGTTATTATAGATAATTTCTAATAAAATTTTAAATAAATTTTTCAGAATAACACTTGGAAAATGGTGACTTAAATCGAACTTTTTATTGTTGCGGGACAAACTTCTTAATTTAAGATTTCTTCATTGTTGAATGCGTGGGAAAATTTGTCACTATAATTTTTTCCATTGTTAAAGTATAGGGACATTTAAACGTTTTAAATATTGTCCATTGTTGAAACAGTATCAATATTTGTCAATGGAATCTTTTCCATTGCTGGAAGTGCCGGAATGTTGTCATTATAGATAACTTCTAATATAATTTTAAATAGATTTTTCTAATAACAATTCAAAAGGGATGTCTCAAAATAGAATTGTTCACTGTTGCGGGAAAAACTTCTCAATTTAAGATTTCTTCATTGTTGAAAGCGTGGGAAAATTTGTCACTATAATGTTTTCCATTGTTAAAGGATAGGGACATTTTCACGTTTTAAATATTATCCATTGTTGAAACCGTATCAATATTTGTCAATGGAATTTTTTCGATTGTTGGAGGTGCGGGAAAGTTGCAATTATAGTTAATTTCTAATATAATTATAAATAAATTTGTCATAAAAACACTTGGAAAATGATGACTTAAAGTCGAACTTTTCTTTGTTGCAGGAAAAATTCTTAATTTAAGATTTCTTCATTGTTGAAAGCGTTTGAAAATTTTGCACTATACTTTTTTCCATTTTTAAAGGATAGGGACATTTTTACGTTTTAAATATTATTCATTGTTGAAACGGTATCAATATTTGTCAATGGAATTTTTTCCATTCTTGGAAGTACGGGAAAGTTGCAATTATAGTTAACTTCTAATATAATTATAAATAAATTTTTCATAATAACACTTGGAAAATGATGACTTAAATAGAACTTTTTATTGTTGCGGGACAAACTTCTTAATTTAAGATTTCTTCATTGTTGAAAGCGGAGGAAAATTTGTCACAATAATTTTTTTCCATTGTTAAAGTATAGGGATATTTTCACGTTTTAAATATTGTCCATTGTTGAAACGGTATTAATATTTGTCAATGGAATCTTTTACATTGTTGGAAGTGCCGGAAAGTTGTCATTATAGATAACTTCTAATATAATTATAAATAATATTTTCATAATAAGACTTGGAAAATAATGACTTAAAGTCGAACTTTTCATTGTTGCAGGAAAACTTCTTAATTAAGATTTCTTCATTGTTGAAAGCGTGTGAAAATTTTTCACTATATTTTTTTCCATTGTTAAAGTATAGGGACATTTTCACGTTTTAAATATTGTCCATTGTTGAAACAGTATCAATATTTGTCAATGGAATCTTTTCCATTGCTGGAAGTGCCGGAATGTTGTCATTATAGATAACTTTTAATATAAATTTAAATAGATTTTTCATAATAACAATTCAAAAGGGATGTCTCAAAATAGAATTGTGCACTGTTGCGGGAAAAACTTCTCAATTTAAGATTTCTTCATTGTTGAAAGCGTGGAAAAATTTGTCACTATAATTTTTTCTATTGTTAAAGGATAGGGACATTTTCACGTTTTAAATATTATCCATTGTTGAAACCGTATCAATATTTGTCAATGGAATTTTTTCGATTGTTGGAGGTGCGGGAAAGTTGCAATTATAGTTAATTTCTAATATAATTATAAATAAAATTGTCATAAAAACACTTGGAAAATGATGACTTAAAATCGAACTTTTCTTTGTTGCAGGAAAACTTCTTAATTTAAGATTTCTTCATTGTTGAAAGCGTAGGAATATTTTTCACTATATTTTTTTCCCATTGTTAAAGGAAAGGGACATTTTCGCGTTTTAAATATTTTCCATTGTTGAAACGGTATGAATATTTGTCAATGGAATTTTTTCCATTGTTGGAAGCGCGGGAAAGTTGTTATTATAGATAATTTCTAATAAAATTTTAAATAAATTTTTCAGAATAACACTTGGAAAATGGTGACTTAAATCGAACTTTTTATTGTTGCGGGACAAACTTCTTAATTTAAGATTTCTTCATTGTTGAATGCGTGGGAAAATTTGTCACTATAATTTTTTCCATTGTTAAAGTATAGGGACATTTAAACGTTTTAAATATTGTCCATTGTTGAAACAGTATCAATATTTGTCAATGGAATCTTTTCCATTGCTGGAAGTGCCGGAATGTTGCCATTATAGATAACTTCTAATATAATTTTAAATTGATTTTTCATAATAACAATTCAAAAGGGATGTCTCAAAATAGAATTGTTCACTGTTGCGGGAAAAACTTCTCAATTTAAGATTTCTTCATTGTTGAAAGCGTGGGAAAATTTGTCACTATAATTTTTTCCATTGTTAAAGGATAGGGACATTTTCACGTTTTAAATATTATCCATTGTTGAAACCGTATCAATATTTGTCAATGGAATTTTTTCGATTGTTGGAGGTGCGGGAAAGTTGCAATTATAGTTAATTTCTAATATAATTATAAATAAATTTGTCATAATAAGACTTGGAAAATAATGACTTAAAGTCGAACTTTTCTTTGTTGCGGGAAAAACTTCTAAATTTAAGATTTCTTCATTGTTGAAAGCGGAGGAAAATTTGTCACAATAATTTTTTTCCATTGTTAAAGTATAGGGATATTTTCACGTTTTAAATATTGTCCATTGTTGAAACGGTATTAATATTTGTCAATGGAATCTTTTACATTGTTGGAAGTGCCGGAAAGTTGTCATTATAGATAACTTCTAATATAATTATAAATAATATTTTCATAATAAGACTTGGAAAATAATGACTTAAAGTCGAACTTTTCATTGTTGCAGGAAAACTTCTTAATTAAGATTTCTTCATTGTTGAAAGCGTGCGAAAATTTTTCACTATATTTTTTTCCATTGTTAAAGGTTAGGGACATTTTCGCGTTTTAAATATTTTCCATTGTTGAAACGGTATCAATATTTGTCAATGGAATCTTTTCCATTCTTGGAAGTGCCGGAAAGTTGTCATTATATTTAATTTCTAATATAATTATAAATAAATTTGTCATAAAAACACTTGGAAAATGATGACTTAAAGTCGAACTTTTCTTTGTTGCAGGAAAAATTCTTAATTTAAGATTTCTTCATTGTTGAAAGCGTTTGAAAATTTTGCACTATACTTTTTTCCATTTTTAAAGGATAGGGACATTTTTACGTTTTAAATATTATTCATTGTTGAAACGGTATCAATATTTGTCAATGGAATTTTTTCCATTCTTGGAAGTACGGGAAAGTTGTTATTATAGATAATTTCTAATATAATTATAAATAATATTTTCTTAATAACACTTGGAAAATAATGACTTAAAGTCGAACTTTTCATTGTTGCAGGAAAACTTCTTAATTAAGATTTCTTCATTGTTGAAAGCATAGGAAAATTTGTCACTATAATTTTTTGCATTGTTAAAGTATAGGGACATTTTCACGTTTTAAATATTGTCCATTGTTGAAACGGTATCAATATCTGTCAATTGAATCATTTCCATTGTTGGAAGTACGGGAAAGTTGTTATTATAGATAATTTCTACTATAATTTTAAATAAATTTTTCATAATAACACTTGGAAAATGATGACTTAAAGTCGAACTTTTCATTGTTGCAGGAAAACTTCTTAATTAAGATTTCTTCATTGTTGAAAGCGTGGGAAAATTTGTCACTATAATGTTTTCCATTGTTAAAGGATAGGGACATTTTCACGTTTTAAATATTATCCATTGTTGAAACCGTATCAATATTTGTCAATGGAATTTTTTCGATTGTTGGAGGTGCGGGAAAGTTGCAATTATAGTTAATTTCTAATATAATTATAAATAAATTTGTCATAAAAACACTTGGAAAATGATGACTTAAAGTCGAACTTTTCTTTGTTGCAGGAAAAATTCTTAATTTAAGATTTCTTCATTGTTGAAAGCGTTTGAAAATTTTGCACTATACTTTTTTCCATTTTTAAAGGATAGGGACATTTTTACGTTTTAAATATTATTCATTGTTGAAACGGTATCAATATTTGTCAATGGAATTTTTTCCATTCTTGGAAGTACGGGAAAGTTGCAATTATAGTTAACTTCTAATATAATTATAAATAAATTTTTCATAATAACACTTGGAAAATGATGACTTAAATAGAACTTTTTATTGTTGCGGGACAAACTTCTTAATTTAAGATTTCTTCATTGTTGAAAGCGGAGGAAAATTTGTCACAATAATTTTTTTCCATTGTTAAAGTATAGGGATATTTTCACGTTTTAAATATTGACCATTGTTGAAACGGTATTAATATTTGTCAATGGAATCTTTTACATTGTTGGAAGTGCCGGAAAGTTGTCATTATAGATAACTTCTAATATAATTATAAATAATATTTTCATAATAAGACTTGGAAAATAATGACTTAAAGTCGAACTTTTCATTGTTGCAGGAAAACTTCTTAATTAAGATTTCTTCATTGTTGAAAGCGTGTGAAAATTTTTCACTATATTTTTTTCCATTGTTAAAGTATAGGGACATTTTCACGTTTTAAATATTGTCCATTGTTGAAACAGTATCAATATTTGTCAATGGAATCTTTTCCATTGCTGGAAGTGCCGGAATGTTGTCATTATAGATAACTTTTAATATAAATTTAAATAGATTTTTCATAATAACAATTCAAAAGGGATGTCTCAAAATAGAATTGTGCACTGTTGCGGGAAAAACTTCTCAATTTAAGATTTCTTCATTGTTGAAAGCGTGGAAAAATTTGTCACTATAATTTTTTCTATTGTTAAAGGATAGGGACATTTTCACGTTTTAAATATTATCCATTGTTGAAACCGTATCAATATTTGTCAATGGAATTTTTTCGATTGTTGGAGGTGCGGGAAAGTTGCAATTATAGTTAATTTCTAATATAATTATAAATAAAATTGTCATAAAAACACTTGGAAAATGATGACTTAAAATCGAACTTTTCTTTGTTGCAGGAAAACTTCTTAATTTAAGATTTCTTCATTGTTGAAAGCGTAGGAATATTTTTCACTATATTTTTTTTCCATTGTTAAAGGAAAGGGACATTTTCGCGTTTTAAATATTTTCCATTGTTGAAACGGTATGAATATTTGTCAATGGAATTTTTTCCATTGTTGGAAGCGCGGGAAAGTTGTTATTATAGATAATTTCTAATAAAATTTTAAATAAATTTTTCAGAATAACACTTGGAAAATGGTGACTTAAATCGAACTTTTTATTGTTGCGGGACAAACTTCTTAATTTAAGATTTCTTCATTGTTGAATGCGTGGGAAAATTTGTCACTATAATTTTTTCCATTGTTAAAGTATAGGGACATTTAAACGTTTTAAATATTGTCCATTGTTGAAACAGTATCAATATTTGTCAATGGAATCTTTTCCATTGCTGGAAGTGCCGGAATGTTGTCATTATAGATAACTTCTAATATAATTTTAAATAGATTTTTCTAATAACAATTCAAAAGGGATGTCTCAAAATAGAATTGTTCACTGTTGCGGGAAAAACTTCTCAATTTAAGATTTCTTCATTGTTGAAAGCGTGGGAAAATTTGTCACTATAATGTTTTCCATTGTTAAAGGATAGGGACATTTTCACGTTTTAAATATTATCCATTGTTGAAACCGTATCAATATTTGTCAATGGAATTTTTTCGATTGTTGGAGGTGCGGGAAAGTTGCAATTATAGTTAATTTCTAATATAATTATAAATAAATTTGTCATAAAAACACTTGGAAAATGATGACTTAAAGTCGAACTTTTCTTTGTTGCAGGAAAAATTCTTAATTTAAGATTTCTTCATTGTTGAAAGCGTTTGAAAATTTTGCACTATACTTTTTTCCATTTTTAAAGGATAGGGACATTTTTACGTTTTAAATATTATTCATTGTTGAAACGGTATCAATATTTGTCAATGGAATTTTTTCCATTCTTGGAAGTACGGGAAAGTTGCAATTATAGTTAACTTCTAATATAATTATAAATAAATTTTTCATAATAACACTTGGAAAATGATGACTTAAATAGAACTTTTTATTGTTGCGGGACAAACTTCTTAATTTAAGATTTCTTCATTGTTGAAAGCGGAGGAAAATTTGTCACAATAATTTTTTTCCATTGTTAAAGTATAGGGATATTTTCACGTTTTAAATATTGTCCATTGTTGAAACGGTATTAATATTTGTCAATGGAATCTTTTACATTGTTGGAAGTGCCGGAAAGTTGTCATTATAGATAACTTCTAATATAATTATAAATAATATTTTCATAATAAGACTTGGAAAATAATGACTTAAAGTCGAACTTTTCATTGTTGCAGGAAAACTTCTTAATTAAGATTTCTTCATTGTTGAAAGCGTGTGAAAATTTTTCACTATATTTTTTTCCATTGTTAAAGTATAGGGACATTTTCACGTTTTAAATATTGTCCATTGTTGAAACAGTATCAATATTTGTCAATGGAATCTTTTCCATTGCTGGAAGTGCCGGAATGTTGTCATTATAGATAACTTTTAATATAAATTTAAATAGATTTTTCATAATAACAATTCAAAAGGGATGTCTCAAAATAGAATTGTGCACTGTTGCGGGAAAAACTTCTCAATTTAAGATTTCTTCATTGTTGAAAGCGTGGAAAAATTTGTCACTATAATTTTTTCTATTGTTAAAGGATAGGGACATTTTCACGTTTTAAATATTATCCATTGTTGAAACCGTATCAATATTTGTCAATGGAATTTTTTCGATTGTTGGAGGTGCGGGAAAGTTGCAATTATAGTTAATTTCTAATATAATTATAAATAAAATTGTCATAAAAACACTTGGAAAATGATGACTTAAAATCGAACTTTTCTTTGTTGCAGGAAAACTTCTTAATTTAAGATTTCTTCATTGTTGAAAGCGTAGGAATATTTTTCACTATATTTTTTTTCCATTGTTAAAGGAAAGGGACATTTTCGCGTTTTAAATATTTTCCATTGTTGAAACGGTATGAATATTTGTCAATGGAATTTTTTCCATTGTTGGAAGCGCGGGAAAGTTGTTATTATAGATAATTTCTAATAAAATTTTAAATAAATTTTTTCAGAATAACACTTGGAAAATGGTGACTTAAATCGATCTTTTTATTGTTGCGGGACAAACTTCTTAATTTAAGATTTCTTCATTGTTGAATGCGTGGGAAAATTTGTCACTATAATTTTTTCCATTGTTAAAGTATAGGGACATTTAAACGTTTTAAATATTGTCCATTGTTGAAACAGTATCAATATTTGTCAATGGAATCTTTTCCATTGCTGGAAGTGCCGGAATGTTGTCATTATAGATAACTTCTAATATAATTTTAAATAGATTTTTCTAATAACAATTCAAAAGGGATGTCTCAAAATAGAATTGTTCACTGTTGCGGGAAAAACTTCTCAATTTAAGATTTCTTCATTGTTGAAAGCGTGGGAAAATTTGTCACTATAATGTTTTCCATTGTTAAAGGATAGGGACATTTTCACGTTTTAAATATTATCCATTGTTGAAACCGTATCAATATTTGTCAATGGAATTTTTTCGATTGTTGGAGGTGCGGGAAAGTTGCAATTATAGTTAATTTCTAATATAATTATAAATAAATTTGTCATAAAAACACTTGGAAAATGATGACTTAAAGTCGAACTTTTCTTTGTTGCAGGAAAAATTCTTAATTTAAGATTTCTTCATTGTTGAAAGCGTTTGAAAATTTTGCACTATACTTTTTTCCATTTTTAAAGGATAGGGACATTTTTACGTTTTAAATATTATTCATTGTTGAAACGGTATCAATATTTGTCAATGGAATTTTTTCCATTCTTGGAAGTACGGGAAAGTTGCAATTATAGTTAACTTCTAATATAATTATAAATAAATTTTTCATAATAACACTTGGAAAATGATGACTTAAATAGAACTTTTTATTGTTGCGGGACAAACTTCTTAATTTAAGATTTCTTCATTGTTGAAAGCGGAGGAAAATTTGTCACAATAATTTTTTTCCATTGTTAAAGTATAGGGATATTTTCACGTTTTAAATATTGTCCATTGTTGAAACGGTATTAATATTTGTCAATGGAATCTTTTACATTGTTGGAAGTGCCGGAAAGTTGTCATTATAGATAACTTCTAATATAATTATAAATAATATTTTCATAATAAGACTTGGAAAATAATGACTTAAAGTCGAACTTTTCATTGTTGCAGGAAAACTTCTTAATTAAGATTTCTTCATTGTTGAAAGCGTGTGAAAATTTTTCACTATATTTTTTTCCATTGTTAAAGTATAGGGACATTTTCACGTTTTAAATATTGTCCATTGTTGAAACAGTATCAATATTTGTCAATGGAATCTTTTCCATTGCTGGAAGTGCCGGAATGTTGTCATTATAGATAACTTTTAATATAAATTTAAATAGATTTTTCATAATAACAATTCAAAAGGGATGTCTCAAAATAGAATTGTGCACTGTTGCGGGAAAAACTTCTCAATTTAAGATTTCTTCATTGTTGAAAGCGTGGAAAAATTTGTCACTATAATTTTTTCTATTGTTAAAGGATAGGGACATTTTCACGTTTTAAATATTATCCATTGTTGAAACCGTATCAATATTTGTCAATGGAATTTTTTCGATTGTTGGAGGTGCGGGAAAGTTGCAATTATAGTTAATTTCTAATATAATTATAAATAAAATTGTCATAAAAACACTTGGAAAATGATGACTTAAAATCGAACTTTTCTTTGTTGCAGGAAAACTTCTTAATTTAAGATTTCTTCATTGTTGAAAGCGTAGGAATATTTTTCACTATATTTTTTTTCCATTGTTAAAGGAAAGGGACATTTTCGCGTTTTAAATATTTTCCATTGTTGAAACGGTATGAATATTTGTCAATGGAATTTTTTCCATTGTTGGAAGCGCGGGAAAGTTGTTATTATAGATAATTTCTAATAAAATTTTAAATAAATTTTTCATAATAACACTTGGAAAATGGTGACTTAAATCGAACTTTTTATTGTTGCGGGACAAACTTCTTAATTTAAGATTTCTTCATTGTTGAATGCGTGGGAAAATTTGTCACTATAATTTTTTCCATTGTTAAAGTATAGGGACATTTAAACGTTTTAAATATTGTCCATTGTTGAAACAGTATCAATATTTGTCAATGGAATCTTTTCCATTGCTGGAAGTGCCGGAATGTTGTCATTATAGATAACTTCTAATATAATTTTAAATAGATTTTTCTAATAACAATTCAAAAGGGATGTCTCAAAATAGAATTGTTCACTGTTGCGGGAAAAACTTCTCAATTTAAGATTTCTTCATTGTTGAAAGCGTGGGAAAATTTGTCACTATAATGTTTTCCATTGTTAAAGGATAGGGACATTTTCACGTTTTAAATATTATCCATTGTTGAAACCGTATCAATATTTGTCAATGGAATTTTTTCGATTGTTGGAGGTGCGGGAAAGTTGCAATTATAGTTAATTTCTAATATAATTATAAATAAATTTGTCATAAAAACACTTGGAAAATGATGACTTAAAGTCGAACTTTTCTTTGTTGCAGGAAAAATTCTTAATTTAAGATTTCTTCATTGTTGAAAGCGTTTGAAAATTTTGCACTATACTTTTTTCCATTTTTAAAGGATAGGGACATTTTTACGTTTTAAATATTATTCATTGTTGAAACGGTATCAATATTTGTCAATGGAATTTTTTCCATTCTTGGAAGTACGGGAAAGTTGCAATTATAGTTAACTTCTAATATAATTATAAATAAATTTTTCATAATAACACTTGGAAAATGATGACTTAAATAGAACTTTTTATTGTTGCGGGACAAACTTCTTAATTTAAGATTTCTTCATTGTTGAAAGCGGAGGAAAATTTGTCACAATAATTTTTTTCCATTGTTAAAGTATAGGGATATTTTCACGTTTTAAATATTGTCCATTGTTGAAACGGTATTAATATTTGTCAATGGAATCTTTTACATTGTTGGAAGTGCCGGAAAGTTGTCATTATAGATAACTTCTAATATAATTATAAATAATATTTTCATAATAAGACTTGGAAAATAATGACTTAAAGTCGAACTTTTCATTGTTGCAGGAAAACTTCTTAATTAAGATTTCTTCATTGTTGAAAGCGTGTGAAAATTTTTCACTATATTTTTTTCCATTGTTAAAGTATAGGGACATTTTCACGTTTTAAATATTGTCCATTGTTGAAACAGTATCAATATTTGTCAATGGAATCTTTTCCATTGCTGGAAGTGCCGGAATGTTGTCATTATAGATAACTTTTAATATAAATTTAAATAGATTTTTCATAATAACAATTCAAAAGGGATGTCTCAAAATAGAATTGTGCACTGTTGCGGGAAAAACTTCTCAATTTAAGATTTCTTCATTGTTGAAAGCGTGGAAAAATTTGTCACTATAATTTTTTCTATTGTTAAAGGATAGGGACATTTTCACGTTTTAAATATTATCCATTGTTGAAACCGTATCAATATTTGTCAATGGAATTTTTTCGATTGTTGGAGGTGCGGGAAAGTTGCAATTATAGTTAATTTCTAATATAATTATAAATAAAATTGTCATAAAAACACTTGGAAAATGATGACTTAAAATCGAACTTTTCTTTGTTGCAGGAAAACTTCTTAATTTAAGATTTCTTCATTGTTGAAAGCGTAGGAATATTTTTCACTATATTTTTTTTCCATTGTTAAAGGAAAGGGACATTTTCGCGTTTTAAATATTTTCCATTGTTGAAACGGTATGAATATTTGTCAATGGAATTTTTTCCATTGTTGGAAGCGCGGGAAAGTTGTTATTATAGATAATTTCTAATAAAATTTTAAATAAATTTTTCATAATAACACTTGGAAAATGGTGACTTAAATCGAACTTTTTATTGTTGCGGGACAAACTTCTTAATTTAAGATTTCTTCATTGTTGAATGCGTGGGAAAATTTGTCACTATAATTTTTTCCATTGTTAAAGTATAGGGACATTTAAACGTTTTAAATATTGTCCATTGTTGAAACGGTATCAATATTTGTCAATGGAATCTTTTCCATTTTTGGAAGTATGGGAAAGTTGTCATTATAGATAATTTCTAATATAATTATAAATAAATTTTTCATAGTAACACTTGGAAAATGATGACTTAAAGTCAAACTTTTTATTGTTGCGGGAAAAACTTCTAAATGTAAGATTTCTTCATTGTTGAAAGCGTGCGAAAATTTTTCACTATATTTTTTTCCATTGTTAAAGGATAGGGACATTTTGGCGTTTTAAATATTTTCCATTGTTGAAACGGTGTTAATATTTCTCAATGGCATTTTTTACATTATTGGAAGTGCGGGAAAGTTGCAATTATAGTTAATTTCTAATATAATTATAAATAAATTTGTCATAAAAACACTTGGAAAATGATGACTTAAATCGAACTTTTTATAGTTGCGGGAAAAACTTCTTAATTTAAGATTTCTTCATTGTTGAAAGCATAGGAAAATTTGTCACTATATTTTTTTGCATTGTTAAAGGTTAGGGACATTTTCACGTTTTAAATATTGTCCATTGTTGAAACGGTATGAATATTTGTCAATTGAATCATTTCCATTGTTGGAATTGTCGGAAAGTTGTCATTATAGATAACTTCTAATATAATTATAAATAGATTTTTCATAATAACAATTCAAAAGGGATGAATGAAAATAGAATTGTTCATTGCTGCGGGAAAAACTTCTTAATTTAAGATATCTTCATTGTAGAAAGCGTAGGAAAATTTGTCACTATAATTTTTTTCCATTGTTAAAGTATAGGGATATTTTAACGTTTTAAATATTGTCCATTGTTGAAACGGTATCAATATTTGTCAATGGAATATTTTCCATTGTTGGAAGTGCCGGAAAGTTGTCATTATAGATAACTTCTAATATAATTATAAATAATATTTTCATAATAACACTTGGAAAATGACGACTTAAAGTCGAACTTTTCATTGTTGCAGGAAAACTTCTTAATTAAGATTTCTTCATTGTTGAAAGAGTGTGAAAATTTTTCACTATATTTTTTTCCTTTGTTAAAGGATAGGGACATTTTCGCGTTTTAAATATTTTCCATTGTTGAAACGGTATTAATATTTCTCAATGGCATTTTTTTCATTATTGGAAGTGCGGGAAAGTTGCAATTATAGTTAACTTCTAATATAATTATAAATAAATTTGTCATAAAAACACTTGGAAAATGATGACTTAAATCGAAATTTTTATTGTTGCGGGACAAACTTCTTAATTTAAGATTTCTTCATTGTTGAAAGCGTAGGAAAATTTGTCACTATAATTTTTTCCATTGTTAAAGTATAGGGACATTTTCACGTTTTAAATATTGTCCATTGTTGAAACAGTATCAATATTTGTCAATGGAATCTTTTCCATTGCTGGAAGTGCCGGAATGTTGCCATTATAGATAACTTCTAATATAAATTTAAATTGATTTTTCATAATAACAATTCAAAAGGGATGTCTCAAAATAGAATTGTTCACTGTTGCGCGAAAAACTTCTCAATTTAAGATTTCTTCATTGTTGAAAGCGTGGGAAAATTTGTCACTATAATTTTTTCCATTGTTAAAGGATAGGGACATTTTCACGTTTTAAATATTATCCATTGTTGAAACCGTATCAATATTTGTCAATGGAATTTTTTCGATTGTTGGAGGTGCGGGAAAGTTGCAATTATAGTTAATTTCTAATATAATTATAAATAAATTTGTCATAAAAACACTTGGAAAATGATGACTTAAAGTAGAACTTTTCTTTGTTGCAGGAAAACTTCTTAATTTAAGATTTCTTCATTGTTGAATGCGTAGGAAAATTTTTCACTATATTCTTTTCCATTGTTAAAGGATAGGGACATTTTCGCGTTTTAAATATTTTCCATTGTTGAAACGGTATCAATATTTGTCAATGGAATATTTTCCATTGTTGGAAGTGCCGGAAAGTTGTCATTATAGATAACTTCTAATATAATTATAAATAATATTTTCATAATAACACTTGGAAAATGATGACTTAAAGTCGAACTTTTCATTGTTGCAGGAAAACTTCTTAATTAAGATTTCTTCATTGTTGAAAGAGTGTGAAAATTTTTCACTATATTTTTTTCCATTGTTAAAGGATAGGGACATTTTCGCGTTTTAAATATTTTCCATTGTTGAAACGGTATTAATATTTCTCAATGGCATTTTTTTCATTATTGGAAGTGCGGGAAAGTTGCAATTATAGTTAACTTCTAATATAATTATAAATAAATTTGTCATAAAACACTTGGAAAATGATGACTTAAATCGAACTTTTTATTGTTGCGGGACAAACTTCTTAATTTAAGATTTCTTCATTGTTGAAAGCGTAGGAAAATTTGTCACTATAATTTTTTTCCATTGTTAAAGTATAGGGACATTTTCACGTTTTAAATATTGTCCATTGTTGAAACAGTATCAATATTTGTCAATGGAATCTTTTCCATTGCTGGAAGTGCCGGAATGTTGCCATTATAGATAACTTCTAATATAATTTTAAATTGATTTTTCATAATAACAATTCAAAAGGGATGTCTCAAAATAGAATTGTTCACAGTTGCGGGAAAAACTTCTCAATTTAAGATTTCTTCATTGTTGAAAGCGTGGGAAAATTTGTCACTATAATTTTTTCCATTGTTAAAGGATAGGGACATTTTCACGTTTTAAATATTATCCATTGTTGAAACCGTATCAATATTTGTCAATGGAATTTTTTCGATTGTTGGAGGTGCGGGAAAGTTGCAATTATAGTTAATTTCTAATATAATTATAAATAAATTTGTCATAATAAGACTTGGAAAATAATGACTTAAAGTCGAACTTTTCTTTGTTGCGGGAAAAACTTCTAAATTTAAGATTTCTTCATTGTTGAAAGCGGAGGAAAATTTGTCACAATAATTTTTTTCCATTGTTAAAGTATAGGGATATTTTCACGTTTTAAATATTGTCCATTGTTGAAACGGTATTAATATTTGTCAATGGAATCTTTTACATTGTTGGAAGTGCCGGAAAGTTGTCATTATAGATAACTTCTAATATAATTATAAATAATATTTTCATAATAAGACTTGGAAAATAATGACTTAAAGTCGAACTTTTCATTGTTGCAGGAAAACTTCTTAATTAAGATTTCTTCATTGTTGAAAGCGTGCGAAAATTTTTCACTATATTTTTTTCCATTGTTAAAGGTTAGGGACATTTTCGCGTTTTAAATATTTTCCATTGTTGAAACGGTATCAATATTTGTCAATGGAATCTTTTCCATTCTTGGAAGTGCCGGAAAGTTGTCATTATATTTAATTTCTAATATAATTATAAATAAATTTGTCATAAAAACACTTGGAAAATGATGACTTAAAGTCGAACTTTTCTTTGTTGCAGGAAAAATTCTTAATTTAAGATTTCTTCATTGTTGAAAGCGTTTGAAAATTTTGCACTATACTTTTTTCCATTTTTAAAGGATAGGGACATTTTTACGTTTTAAATATTATTCATTGTTGAAACGGTATCAATATTTGTCAATGGAATTTTTTCCATTCTTGGAAGTACGGGAAAGTTGTTATTATAGATAATTTCTAATATAATTATAAATAATATTTTCTTAATAACACTTGGATAATAATGACTTAAAGTCGAACTTTTCATTGTTGCAGGAAAACTTCTTAATTAAGATTTCTTCATTGTTGAAAGCATAGGAAAATTTGTCACTATAATTTTTTGCATTGTTAAAGTATAGGGACATTTTCACGTTTTAAATATTGTCCATTGTTGAAACGGTATCAATATCTGTCAATTGAATCATTTCCATTGTTGGAAGTACGGGAAAGTTGTTATTATAGATAATTTCTACTATAATTTTAAATAAATTTTTCATAATAACACTTGGAAAATGATGACTTAAATAGAACTTTTTATTGTTGCGGGACAAACTTCTTAATTTAAGATTTCTTCATTGTTGAAAGCGGAGGAAAATTTGTCACAATAATTTTTTTCCATTGTTAAAGTATAGGGATATTTTCACGTTTTAAATATTGTCCATTGTTGAAACGGTATTAATATTTGTCAATGGAATCTTTTACATTGTTGGAAGTGCCGGAAAGTTGTGATTATAGATAACTTCTAATATAATTATAAATAATATTTTCATAATAAGACTTGGAAAATAATGACTTAAAGTCGAACTTTTCATTGTTGCAGGAAAACTTCTTAATTAAGATTTCTTCATTGTTGAAAGCGTGCGAAAATTTTTCACTATATTTTTTTCCATTGTTAAAGGATAGGGACATTTTCGCGTTTTAAATATTTTCCATTGTTGAAACGGTATCAATATTTGTCAATGGAATCTTTTCCATTCTTGGAAGTGCCGGAAAGTTGTCATTATAGATAATTTCTAATATAATTATAAATAAATTTTTCATGATAACAATTGAAAAATGATGGCTTAATATCGAATTTTCCATTGTTGCCGGAAAAATTTCATATTTTAAGATTTCTTCATTGTTGAAAGCGTGTGAAAATTTTTCACTATATTTTTTTCCATTGTTAAAGTATAGGGACATTTTCACGTTTTAAGTATTGTCCATTGTTGAAACCGTATCAATATTTGTCAATGGAATTTTTTCGATTGTTGGAGGTGCGGGAAAGTTGCAATTATATTTAATTTCTAATATAATTATAAATAAATTTGTCATAAAAACACTTGGAAAATGATGACTTAAAGTCGAACTTTTCTTTGTTGCAGGAAAAATTCTTAATTTAAGATTTCTTCATTGTTGAAAGCGTTTGAAAATTTTGCACTATACTTTTTTCCATTTTTAAAGGATAGGGACATTTTTACGTTTTAAATATTATTCATTGTTGAAACGGTATCAATATTTGTCAATGGAATTTTTTCCATTCTTGGAAGTACGGGAAAGTTGTTATTATAGATAATTTCTAATATAATTATAAATAATATTTTCTTAATAACACTTGGAAAATAATGACTTAAAGTCGAACTTTTCATTGTTGCAGGAAAACTTCTTAATTAAGATTTCTTCATTGTTGAAAGCATAGGAAAATTTGTCACTATAATTTTTTGCATTGTTAAAGTATAGGGACATTTTCACGTTTTAAATATTGTCCATTGTTGAAACGGTATCAATATCTGTCAATTGAATCATTTCCATTGTTGGAAGTACGGGAAAGTTGTTATTATAGATAATTTCTACTATAATTTTAAATAAATTTTTCATAATAACACTTGGAAAATGATGACTTAAATAGAACTTTTTATTGTTGCGGGACAAACTTCTTAATTTAAGATTTCTTCATTGTTGAAAGCGGAGGAAAATTTGTCACAATAATTTTTTTCCATTGTTAAAGTATAGGGATATTTTCACGTTTTAAATATTGTCCATTGTTGAAACGGTATTAATATTTGTCAATGGAATCTTTTACATTGTTGGAAGTGCCGGAAAGTTGTCATTATAGATAACTTCTAATATAATTATAAATAATATTTTCATAATAAGACTTGGAAAATAATGACTTAAAGTCGAACTTTTCATTGTTGCAGGAAAACTTCTTAATTAAGATTTCTTCATTGTTGAAAGCGTGCGAAAATTTTTCACTATATTTTTTTCCATTGTTAAAGGATAGGGACATTTTCGCGTTTTAAATATTTTCCATTGTTGAAACGGTATCAATATTTGTCAATGGAATCTTTTCCATTCTTGGAAGTGCCGGAAAGTTGTCATTATAGATAATTTCTAATATAATTTTAACTAAATTTTTCGTAATAACACTTGGAAAATGATGACTTAAGGTCGAACTTTTCATTGTTGCAGGAAAACTTCTTAATTAAGATTTCTTCATTGTTGAAAGCGTGTGAAAATTTTTCACTATATTTTTTTAAATTGTTAAAGTATAGGGACATTTTCACGTTTTAAATATTGTCCATTGTTGAAACAGTATCAATATTTGTCAATGGAATCTTTTCCATTGCTGGAAGTGCCGGAATGTTGTCATTATAGATAACTTCTAATATAATTTTAAATAGATTTTTCTAATAACAATTCAAAAGGGATGTCTCAAAATAGAATTGTTCACTGTTGCGGGAAAAACTTCTCAATTTAAGATTTCTTCATTGTTGAAAGCGTGGGAAAATTTGTCACTATAATTTTTTCCATTGTTAAAGGATAGGGACATTTTCACGTTTTAAATATTATCCATTGTTGAAACCGTATCAATATTTGTCAATGGAATTTTTTCGATTGTTGGAGGTGCGGGAAAGTTGCAATTATAGTTAATTTCTAATATAATTATAAATAAATTTGTCATAAAAACACTTGGAAAATGATGACTTAAAGTCGAACTTTTCTTTGTTGCAGGAAAAATTCTTAATTTAAGATTTCTTCATTGTTGAAAGCGTTTGAAAATTTTGCACTATACATTTTTCCATTTTTAAAGGATAGGGACATTTTTACGTTTTAAATATTCTTCATTGTTGAAACGGTATCAATATTTGTCAATGGAATTTTTTCCATTCTTGGAAGTACGGGAAAGTTGTTATTATAGATAATTTCTAATATAATTATAAATAATATTTTCTTAATAACACTTGGAAAATAATGACTTAAAGTCGAACTTTTCATTGTTGCAGGAAAACTTCTTAATTAAGATTTCTTCATTGTTGAAAGCATAGGAAAATTTGTCACTATAATTTTTTGCATTGTTAAAGTATAGGGACATTTTCACGTTTTAAATATTGTCCATTGTTGAAACGGTATCAATATCTGTCAATTGAATCATTTCCATTGTTGGAAGTACGGGAAAGTTGTTATTATAGATAATTTCTACTATAATTTTAAATAAATTTTTCATAATAACACTTGGAAAATGATGACTTAAATAGAACTTTTTATTGTTGCGGGACAAACTTCTTAATTTAAGATTTCTTCATTGTTGAAAGCGGAGGAAAATTTGTCACAATAATTTTTTTCCATTGTTAAAGTATAGGGATATTTTCACGTTTTAAATATTGTCCATTGTTGAAACGGTATTAATATTTGTCAATGGAATCTTTTACATTGTTGGAAGTGCCGGAAAGTTGTCATTATAGATAACTTCTAATATAATTATAAATAATATTTTCATAATAAGACTTGGAAAATAATGACTTAAAGTCGAACTTTTCATTGTTGCAGGAAAACTTCTTAATTAAGATTTCTTCATTGTTGAAAGCGTGCGAAAATTTTTCACTATATTTTTTTCCATTGTTAAAGGATAGGGACATTTTCGCGTTTTAAATATTTTCCATTGTTGAAACGGTATCAATATTTGTCAATGGAATCTTTTCCATTCTTGGAAGTGCCGGAAAGTTGTCATTATAGATAATTTCTAATATACTTTTATCTAAATTTTTCGTAATAACACTTGGAAAATGATGACTTAAGGTCGAACTTTTCATTGTTGCAGGAAAACTTCTTAATTAAGATTTCTTCATTGTTGAAAGCCTGTGAAAATTTTTCACTATATTTTTTTCCATTGTTAAAGTATAGGGACATTTTCACGTTTTAAATATTGTCCATTGTTGAAACGGTATCAATATTTGTCAATGGAATCTTTTCCATTGCTGGAAGTGCCGGAATGTTGTCATTATAGATAACTTCTAATATAATTTTAAATAGATTTTTCTAATAACATTTCAAAAGGGATGTCTCAAAATAGAATTGTTCACTGTTGCGGGAAAAACTTCTCAATTTAAGATTTCTTCATTGTTGAAAGCGTGGGAAAATTTGTCACTATAATTTTTTCCATTGTTAAAGGATAGGGACATTTGCACGTTTTAAATATTATCCATTGTTGAAACCGTATCAATATTTGTCAATGGAATTTTTTCGATTGTTGGAGGTGCGGGAAAGTTGCAATTATATTTAATTTCTAATATAATTATAAATAAATTTGTCATAAAAACACTTGGAAAATGATGACTTAAAGTCGAACTTTTCTTTGTTGCAGGAAAAATTCTTAATTTAAGATTTCTTCATTGTTGAAAGCGTTTGAAAATTTTGCACTATACTTTTTTCCATTTTTAAAGGATAGGGACATTTTTACGTTTTAAATATTATTCATTGTTGAAACGGTATCAATATTTGTCAATGGAATTTTTTCCATTCTTGGAAGTACGGGAAAGTTGTTATTATAGATAATTTCTAATATAATTATAAATAATATTTTCTTAATAACACTTGGAAAATAATGACTTAAAGTCGAACTTTTCATTGTTGCAGGAAAACTTCTTAATTAAGATTTCTTCATTGTTGAAAGCATAGGAAAATTTGTCACTATATTTTTTTGCATTGTTAAAGTATAGGGACATTTTCACGTTTTAAATATTGTCCATTGTTGAAACGGTATCAATATCTGTCAATTGAATCATTTCCATTGTTGGAAGTACGGGAAAGTTGTTATTATAGATAATTTCTACTATAATTTTAAATAAATTTTTCATAATAACACTTGGAAAATGATGACTTAAATAGAACTTTTTATTGTTGCGAGACAAACTTCTTAATTTAAGATTTCTTCATTGTTGAAAGCGGAGGAAAATTTGTCACAATAATTTTTTTCCATTGTTAAAGTATAGGGATATTTTCACGTTTTAAATATTGTCCATTGTTGAAACGGTATTAATATTTGTCAATGGAATCTTTTACATTGTTGGAAGTGCCGGAAAGTTGTCATTATAGATAACTTCTAATATAATTATAAATAATATTTTCATAATAAGACTTGGAAAATAATGACTTAAAGTCGAACTTTTCATTGTTGCAGGAAAACTTCTTAATTAAGATTTCTTCATTGTTGAAAGCGTGCGAAAATTTTTCACTATATTTTTTTCCATTGTTAAAGGATAGGGACATTTTCGCGTTTTAAATATTTTCCATTGTTGAAACGGTATCAATATTTGTCAATGGAATCTTTTCCATTCTTGGAAGTGCCGGAAAGTTGTCATTATAGATAATTTCTAATATAATTTTAACTAAATTTTTCGTAATAACACTTGGAAAATGATGACTTAAGGTCGAACTTTTCATTGTTGCAGGAAAACTTCTTAATTAAGATTTCTTCATTGTTGAAAGCGTGTGAAAATTTTTCACTATATTTTTTTCCATTGTTAAAGTATAGGGACATTTTCACGTTTTAAATATTGTCCATTGTTGAAACAGTATCAATATTTGTCAATGGAATCTTTTCCATTGCTGGAAGTGCCGGAATGTTGTCATTATAGATAACTTCTAATATAAATTTAAATAGATTTTTCATAATAACAATTCAAAAGGGATGTCTCAAAATAGAATTGTGCACTGTTGTGGGAAAAACTTCTCAATTTAAGATTTCTTCATTGTTGAAAGCGTGGAAAAATTTGTCACTATAATTTTTTCTATTGTTAAAGGATAGGGACATTTTCACGTTTTAAATATTATCCATTGTTGAAACCGTATCAATATTTGTCAATGGAATTTTTTCGATTGTTGGAGGTGCGGGAAAGTTGCAATTATAGTTAATTTCTAATATAATTATAAATAAAATTGTCATAAAAACACTTGGAAAATGATGACTTAAAGTCGAACTTTTCTTTGTTGCAGGAAAACTTCTTAATTTAAGATTTCTTCATTGTTGAAAGCGTAGGAATATTTTTCACTATATTTTTTTTCCATTGTTAAAGGAAAGGGACATTTTCGCGTTTTAAATATTTTCCATTGTTGAAACGGTATGAATATTTGTCAATGGAATTTTTTCCATTGTTGGAAGCGCGGGAAAGTTGTTATTATAGATAATTTCTAATAAAATTTTAAATAAATTTTTCATAATAACACTTGGAAAATGGTGACTTAAATCGAACTTTTTATTGTTGCGGGACAAACTTCTTAATTTAAGATTTCTTCATTGTTGAATGCGTGGGAAAATTTGTCACTATAATTTTTTCCATTGTTAAAGTATAGGGACATTTAAACGTTTTAAATATTGTCCATTGTTGAAACGGTATCAATATTTGTCAATGGAATCTTTTCCATTTTTGGAAGTGTGGGAAAGTTGTCATTATAGATAATTTCTAATATAATTATAAATAAATTTTTCATAGTAACACTTGGAAAATGATGACTTAAAGTCAAACTTTTTATTGTTGCGGGAAAAACTTCTAAATTTAAGATTTCTTCATTGTTGAAAGCGTAGGAAAATTTATCACTATAATTTTTTCCATTGTTAAAGTATAGGAACATTTTCACGTTTTAAATATTGTCCATTGTTGAAACGGTATCAATATTTGTCAATGGAATCTTTTCCATTGTTGGAATTGCCGGAAAGTTGTCATTATAGATAACTTCTAATATAATTATAAATAGATTTTTCATAATAACAATTCAAAAGGGATGAATGAAAATAGAATTGTTCATTGCTGCGGGAAAAACTTCTTAATTTAAGATATCTTCATTGTAGAAAGCGTAGGAAAATTTGTCACTATAAGTTTTTTCCATTGTTAAAGTATAGGGATATTTTAACGTTTTAAATATTGTCCATTGTTGAAACGGTATCAATATTTGTCAATGGAATCTTTTCCTTTCTTGGAAGTGCCGGAAAGTTGTCATTATAGATAATTTCTAATATAATTTTAACTAAATTTTTCGTAATAACACTTGGAAAATGCTGACTTAAGGTCGAACTTTTCATTGTTGCAGGAAAACTTCTTAATTAAGATTTCTTCATTGTTGAAAGAGTGTGAAAATTTTTCACTATATTTTTTTCCATTGTTAAAGTATAGGGACATATTCACGTTTTAAATATTGTCCATTGTTGAAACAGTATCAATATTTGTCAATGGAATCTTTTCCATTGCTGGAAGTGCCGGAATGTTGTCATTATAGATAACTTCTAATATA
Source organism: Maratus michaelseni (assembly GCA_963931845.1). NCBI lineage: Eukaryota > Metazoa > Arthropoda > Arachnida > Araneae > Salticidae > Maratus > Maratus michaelseni. Next base: position 214,231 of record CAWVPG010000094.1, on the reverse strand, counting down.
ATTTTAAATAGATTTTTCTAATAACAATTCAAAAGGGATGTCTCAAAATAGAATTGTTCACTGTTGCGGGAAAAACTTCTCAATTTAAGATTTCTTCATTGTTGAAAGCGTGGGAAAATTTGTCACTATAATTTTTTCCATTGTTAAAGGATAGGGACATTTTCACGTTTTAAATATTATCCATTGTTGAAACCGTATCAATATTTGTCAATGGAATTTTTTCGATTGTTGGAGGTGCGGGAAAGTTGCAATTATAGATAATATCTAATATAATTATAAATAAATTTGTCATAAAAACACTTGGAAAATGATGACTTAAAGTCGAACTTTTCTTTGTTGCAGGAAAAATTCTTAATTTAAGATTTCTTCATTGTTGAAAGCGTTTGAAAATTTTTCACTACATTTTTTTGCATTGTTAAAGGTTAGGGACATTTTCACGTTTTAAATATTGTCCATTGTTGAAACGGTATGAATATTTGTCAATTGAATCATTTCCATTGTTGGAATTGCCGGAAAGTTGTCATTATAGATAACTTCTAATATAATTATAAATAGATTTTTCATAATAACAATTCAAAAGGGATGAATGAAAATAGAATTGTTCATTGCTGCGGGAAAAACTTCTTAATTTAAGATTTCTTCATTGTAGAAAGCGTAGGAAAATTTGTCACTATATTTTTTTTCCATTGTTAAAGTATAGGGATATTTTAACGTTTTAAATATTGTCCATTGTTGAAACGGTATCAATATTTGTCAATGGAATATTTTCCATTGTTGGAAGTGCCGGAAAGTTGTCATTATAGATAACTTCTAATATAATTATAAATAATATTTTCATAATAACACTTGGAAAATGATGACTTAAAGTCGAACTTTTCATTGTTGCAGGAAAACTTCTTAATTAAGATTTCTTCATTGTTGAAAGAGTGTGAAAATTTTTCACTATATTTTTTTCCATTGTTAAAGGATAGGGACATTTTCGCGTTTTAAATATTTTCCATTGTTGAAACGGTATTAATATTTGTCAATTGAATCATTTCCATTGTTGGAAGTACGGGAAAGTTGTTATTATAGATAATTTCTACTATAATTTTAAATAAATTTTTCACAATAACACTTGGAAAATGATGACTTAAAGACGAATTTTCCATTGTTGCCGGAAAAATTTCATATTTTAAGATTTCTTCATTGTTGAAAGCGTGGGAAAATTTGTCACTGTAATGTTTTCCCTTGTTAAAGGATAAGGACATTTTTACGTTTTAAATATTGTCCACTGTTGAAACCGTATCAATATTTGTCAATGGAATTTTTTCGATTGTTGGAGGTGCGGGAAAGTTGCAATTATAGTTAATTTCTAATATAATTATAAATAAATTTGTCATAAAAACACTTGGAAAATGATGACTTAAAGTCGAACTTTTCTTTGTTGCAGGAAAACTTCTTAATTTAAGATTTCTTCATTGCTGAAAGCGTAGGAAAATTTTTCACTATATTTTTTTTCCATTGTTAAAGGATAGGGACATTTTCGCGTTTTAAATATTTTCCATTGTTGAAACGGTATGAATATTTGTCAATGGAATTTTTTCCATTGTTGGAAGTGCGGGAAAGTTGTTATTATTGATAATTTCTAATAAAATTTTAAATAAATTTTTCATAATAACACTTGGAAAATGATGACTTAAATCGAACTTTTTATTGTTGCGGGACAAACTTCTTAATTTAAGATTTCTTCATTGTTGAATGCGTGGGAAAATTTGTCACTATAATTTTTTCCATTGTTAAAGTATAGGGACATTTAAACGTTTTAAATATTGTCCATTGTTGAAACGGTATCAATATTTGTCAATGGAATCTTTTCCATTTTTGGAAGTGTGGGAAAGTTGTCATTATAGATAATTTCTAATATAATTATAAATAAATTTTTCATAGTAACACTTGGAAAATGATGACTTAAATCGAACTTTTTATTGTTGCGGGACAAACTTCTTAATTTAAGATTTCTTCATTGTTGAAAGCGTGGAAAAATTTGTCACTATAATTTTTTCTATTGTTAAAGGATAGGGACATTTTCACGTTTTAAATATTATCCATTGTTGAAACGGTATCAATATTTGTCAATGGAATCTTTTCCATTGTTGGAAGTGCCGGAAAGTTGTCATTATAGATAACTTCTAATATAATTATAAATAATATTTTCATAATAACACTTGGAAAATAATGACTTAAAGTCGAACTTTTCATTGTTGCAGGGAAACTTCTTAATTAAGATTTCTTCATTGTTGAAAGAGTGTGAAAATTTTTCACTATATTTTTTTCCATTGTTAAAGGATAGGGACATTTTCGCGTTTTAAATATTTTCCATTGTTGAAACGGTATTAATATTTCTCAATGGCATTTTTTTCATTATTGGAAGTGCGGGAAAGTTGCAATTATAGGTAACTTCTAATATAATTATAAATAGATTTTTCATAATAACAATTCAAAAGGGATGAATGAAAATAGAATTGTTCATTGCTGCGGGAAAAACTTCTTAATTTAAGATATCTTCATTGTAGAAAGCGTAGGAAAATTTGTCACTATAATTTTTTTCCATTGTTAAAGTATAGGGATATTTTAACGTTTTAAATATTGTCCATTGTTGAAACGGTATGAATATTTGTCAATGGAATATTTTCCATTGTTGGAAGTGCCGGAAAGTTGTCATTATAGATAACTTCTAATATAATTATAAATAATATTTTCATAATAACACTTGGAAAATGATGACTAAAATCGAACTTTTTATTGTTGCGGGACAAACTTCTTAATTTAAGATTTCTTCATTGTTGAAAGCGTAGGAAAATTTGTCACTATAATTTTTTCCATTGTTAAAGTATAGGGACATTTTCACGTTTTAAATATTGTCCATTGTTGAAACAGTATCAATGTTTGTCAATGGAATCTTTTCCATTGCTGGAAGTGCCGGAATGTTGTCATTATAGATAACTTCTAATATAATTTTAAATTGATTTTTCATAATAACAATTCAAAAGGGATGTCTCAAAATAGAATTGTTCACTGTTGCGGGAAAAACTTCTCAATTTAAGATTTCTTCATTGTTGAAAGCGTGGGAAAATTTGTCACTATAATTTTTTCCATTGTTAAAGGATAGGGACATTTTCACGTTTTAAATATTATCCATTGTTGAAACCGTATCAATATTTGTCAATGGAATTTTTTCGATTGTTGGAGGTGCGGGAAAGTTGCAATTATAGTTAATTTCTAATATAATTATAAATAAATTTGTCATAAAAACACTTGGAAAATGATGACTTAAAGTAGAACTTTTCTTTGTTGCAGGAAAACTTCTTAATTTAAGATTTCTTCATTGTTGAAAGCGTAGGAAAATTTTTCACTATATTTTTTTCCATTGTTTAAGGATAGGGACATTTTCGCGTTTTAAATATTTTCCATTGTTGAAACGGTATCAATATTTGTCAATGGAATTTTTTCCATTGTTGGAAGTGTTGTTATTATAGATAATTTCTAATATAATTTTAAATAAATTTTTCATACTAAGACTTGGAAAATAATGACTTAAAGTCGAACTTTTCTTTGTTGCGGGAAAAACTTCTAAATTTAAGATTTCTTCATTGTTGAAAGCGGAGGAAAATTTGTCACAATAATTTTTTTCCATTGTTAAAGTATAGGGATATTTTCACGTTTTAAATATTGTCCATTGCTGAAACGGTATTAATATTTGTCAATGGAATCTTTTACATTGTTGGAAGTGCCGGAAAGTTGTCATTATAGATAACTTCTAATATAATTATAAATAATATTTTCATAATAAGACTTGGAAAGTAATGACTTAAAGTCGAACTTTTCATTGTTGCAGGAAAACATCTTAATTAAGATTTCTTCATTGTTGAAAGCGTGCGAAAATTTTTCACTATATTTTTTTCCATTGTTAAAGGATAGGGACATTTTCGCGTTTTAAATATTTTCCATTGTTGAAACGGTATCAATATTTGTCAATGGAATCTTTTCCATTCTTGGAAGTGCCGGAAAGTTGTCATTATAGATAATTTCTAATATAATTTTAACTAAATTTTTCGTAATAACACTTGGAAAATGATGACTTAAGGTCGAACTTTTCATTGTTGCAGGAAAACTTCTTAATTAAGATTTCTTCATTGTTGAAAGCGTGTGAAAATTTCTCACCATATTTTTTTCCATTGTTAAAGTATAGGGACATTTTCACGTTTTAAATATTGTCCATTGTTGAAACAGTATCAATATTTGTCAATGGAATCTTTTCCATTGCTGGAAGTGCCGGAATGTTGTCATTATAGATAACTTCTAATATAATTTTAAATAGATTTTTCTAATAACAATTCAAAAGGGATGTCTCAAAATAGAATTGTTCACTGTTGCGGGAAAAACTTCTCAATTTAAGATTTCTTCATTGTTGAAAGCGTGGGAAAATTTGTCACTATAATTTTTTCCATTGTTAAAGGATAGGGACATTTTCACGTTTTAAATATTATCCATTGTTGAAACCGTATCAATATTTGTCAATGGAATTTTTTCGATTGTTGGAGGTGCGGGAAAGTTGCAATTATAGTTAATATCTAATATAATTATAAATAAATTTGTCATAAAAACACTTGGAAAATGATGACTTAAAGTCGAACTTTTCATTGTTGCAGGAAAACTTCTTAATTAAGATTTCTTCATTGTTGAAAGCGTGCGAAAATTTTGCACTATACTTTTTTCCATTTTTAAAGGATAGGGACATTTTTACGTTTTAAATATTATTCATTGTTGAAACGGTATCAATATTTGTCAATGGAATCTTTTCCATTTTTGGAAGTGTGGGAAAGTTGTCATTATAGATAATTTCTAATATAATTATAAATAAATTTTCATAGTAACACTTGGAAAATGATGACTTAAAGTCAAACTTTTTATTGTTGCGGGAAAAACTTCTAAATTTAAGATTTCTTCATTGTTGAAAGCGTAGGAAAATTTATCACTATAATTTTTTCCATTGTTAAAGTATAGGAACATTTTCACGTTTTAAATATTGTCCATTGTTGAAACGGTATCAATATTTGTCAATGGAATCTTTTCCATTTTTGGAAGTGCCGGAAAGTTGTCATTATAGATAACTTCTAATATAATTATAAATAATATTTTCATAATAACACTTGGAAAATAATGACTTAAAGTCGAACTTTTCATTGTTGCAGGAAAACTTCTTAATTAAGATTTCTTCATTGTTGAAAGCGTGCGAAAATTTTTCACTACATTTTTTTCCATTGTTAAAGGATAGGGACATTTTGGCGTTTTAAATATTTTCCATTGTTGAAACGGTATTAATATTTCTCAATGGCATTTTTTACATTATTGGAAGTGCGGGAAAGTTGCAATTATAGTTAATTTCTAATATAATTATAAATAAATTTGTCATAAAAACACTTGGAAAATGATGACTTAAATCGAACTTTTTATTGTTGCGGGAAAAACTTCTTAATTTAAGATTTCTTCATTGTTGAAAGCATAGGAAAATTTGTCACTATATTTTTTTGCATTGTTAAAGGTTAGGGACATTTTCACGTTTTAAATATTGTCCATTGTTGAAACGGTATGATTATTTGTCAATTGAATCATTTCCATTGTTGGAATTGCCGGAAAGTTGTCATTATAGATAACTACTAATATAATTATAAATAGATTTTTCATAATAACAATTCAAAAGGGATGAATGAAAATAGAATTGTTCATTGCTGCGGGAAAAACTTCTTAATTTAAGATTTCTTCATTGTAGAAAGCGTAGGAAAATTTGTCACTATAATTTTTTTCCATTGTTAAAGTATAGGGATATTTTAACGTTTTAAATATTGTCCATTGTTGAAACGGTATCAATATTTGTCAATGGAATATTTTCCATTGTTGGAAGTGCCGGAAAGTTGTCATTATAGATAACTTCTAATATAATTATAAATAATATTTTCATAATAACACTTGGAAAATGATGACTTAAAGTCGAACTTTTCATTGTTGCAGGAAAACTTCTTAATTAAGATTTCTTCATTGTTGAAAGAGTGTGAAAATTTTTCACTATATTTTTTTCCATTGTTAAAGGATAGGGACATTTTCGCGTTTTAAATATTTTCCATTGTTGAAACGGTATTAATATTTGTCAATTGAATCATTTCCATTGTTGGAAGTACGGGAAAGTTGTTATTATAGATAATTTCTACTATAATTTTAAATAAATTTTTCATAATAACACTTGGAAAATGATGACTTAAATAGAACTTTTTATTGTTGCGGGACAAACTTCTTAATTTAAGATTTCTTCATTGTTGAAAGCGTAGGAAAATTTGTCACTATAAATTTTTACATTGTTAAAGTATAGGGACATTTTCACGTTTTAAATATTGTCCATTGTTGAAACAGTATCAATATTTGTCAATGGAATCTTTTCCATTGCTGGAAGTGCCGGAATGTTGTCATTATAGATAACTTCTAATATAAATTTAAATAGATTTTTCATAATAACAATTCAAAAGGGATGTCTCAAAATAGAACTGTGCACTGTTGCGGGAAAAACTTCTCAATTTAAGATTTCTTCATTGTTGAAAGCGTGGAAAAATTTGTCACTATAATTTTTTCTATTGTTAAAGGATAGGGACATTTTCACGTTTTAAATATTATCCATTGTTGAAACCGTATCAATATTTGTCAATGGAATTTTTTCGATTGTTGGAGGTGCGGGAAAGTTGCAATTATAGTTAATTTCTAATATAATTATAAATAAATTTGTCATAAAAACACTTGGAAAATGATGACTTAAAGTCGAACTTTTCTTTGTTGCAGGAAAACTTCTTAATTTAAGATTTCTTCATTGTTGAAAGCGTAGGAAAATTTTTCACTATATTTTTTTTCCATTGTTAAAGGATAGGGACATTTTCGCGTTTTAAATATTTTCCATTGTTGAAACGGTATGAATATTTGTCAATGGAATTTTTTCCATTGTTGGAAGTGCGGGAAAGTTGTTATTATAGATAATTTCTAATAAAATTTTAAATAAATTTTTCATAATAACACTTGGAAAATGATGACTTAAATCGAACTTTTTATTGTTGCGGGACAAACTTTTTAATTTAAGATTTCTTCATTGTTGAATGCGTGGGAAAATTTGTCACTATAATTTTTTCCATTGTTAAAGTATAGGGACATTTAAACGTTTTAAATATTGTCCATTGTTGAAACGGTATCAATATTTGTCAATGGAATCTTTTCCATTTATGGAAGTGTGGGAAAGTTGTCCTTATAGATAATTTCTAATATAATTATAAATAAATTTTTCATAGTAACACTTGGAAAATGATGACTTAAAGTCAAACTTTTAATTGTTGCGGGAAAAACTTCTAAATTTAAGATTTCTTCATTGTTGAAAGCGTAGGAAAATTTATCACTATAATTTTTTCCATTGTTAAAGTATAGGAACATTTTTACGTTTTAAATATTGTCCATTGTTGAAACGGTATCAATATTTGTCAATGGAATCTTTTCCATTGTTGGAAGTGCCGGAAAGTTGTCATTATAGATAACTTCTAATATAATTATAAATAATATTTTCATAATAACACTTGGAAAATAATGACTTAAAGTCGAACTTTTCATTGTTGCAGGAAAACTTCTTAATTAAGATTTCTTCATTGTTGAAAGCGTGCGAAAATTTTTCAATATATTTTTTTCCATTGTTAAAGGATAGGGACATTTTCGCGTTTTAAATATTTTCCATTGTTGAAACGGTATTAATATTTCTCAATGGCATTTTTTACATTATTGGAAGTGCGGGAAAGTTGCAATTATAGTTAATTTCTAATATAATTATAAATAAATTTGTCATAAAAACACTTGGAAAATGATGACTTAAATCGAACTTTTTTTTGTTGCGGGAAAAACTTCTTAATTTAAGATTTCTTCATTGTTGAAAGCATAGGAAAATTTGTCACTATATTTTTTTGCATTGTTAAAGGTTAGGGACATTTTCACGTTTTAAATATTGTCCATTGTTGAAACGGTATGAATATTTGTCAATTGAATCATTTCCATTGTTGGAAGTGTCGGAAAGTTGTCATGATAGGTAACTTCTGATATAATTATAAATAGATTTTTCATAATAACAATTCAAAAAGGATGTCTCAAAATAGAATTGTTCACTGTTCCGGGAAAAACTTCTCAATTTAAGATTTCTTCATTGTTGAAAGCGTGGGAAAATTTGTCACTATAATTTTTTCCATTGTTAAAGGATAGGGACATTTTAACGTTTTAAATATTGTCCATTGTTGAAACGGTATCAATATTTGTCAATGGAATATTTTCCATTGTTGGAAGTGCCGGAAAGTTGTCATTATAGATAACTTCTAATATAATTATAAATAATATTTTCATAATAACACTTGGAAAATGATGACTTAAAGTCGAACTTTTCATTGTTGCAGGAAAACTTCTTAATTAAGATTTCTTCATTGTTGGAAGAGTGTGAAAATTTTTCACTATATTTTTTTCCATTGTTAAAGGATAGGGACATTTTCGCGTTTTAAATATTTTCCATTGTTGAAACGGTATTAATATTTCTCAATGGCATTTTTTTCATTATTGGAAGTGCGGGAAAGTTGCAATTATAGTTAACTTCTAATATAATTATAAATAAATTTGTCATAAAAACACTTGGAAAATGATGACTAAAATCGAACTTTTTATTGTTGCGGGACAAACTTCTTAATTTAAGATTTCTTCATTGTTGAAAGCGTAGGAAAATTTGTCACTATAATTTTTTCCATTGTTAAAGTATAGGGACATTTTCACGTTTTAAATATTGTCCATTGTTGAAACAGTATCAATGTTTGTCAATGGAATCTTTTCCATTGCTGGAAGTGCCGGAATGTTGTCATTATAGATAACTTCTAATATAATTTTAAATTGATTTTTCATAATAACAATTCAAAAGGGATGTCTCAAAATAGAATTGTTCACTGTTGCGGGAAAAACTTCTCAATTTAAGATTTCTTCATTGTTGAAAGCGTGGGAAAATTTGTCACTATAATTTTTTCCATTGTTAAAGGATAGGGACATTTTCACGTTTTAAATATTATCCATTGTTGAAACCGTATCAATATTTGTCAATGGAATTTTTTCGATTGTTGGAGGTGCGGGAAAGTTGCAATTATAGTTAATTTCTAATATAATTATAAATAAATTTGTCATAAAAACACTTGGAAAATGATGTCTTAAAGTAGAACTTTTCTTTGTTGCAGGAAAACTTCTTAATTTAAGATTTCTTCATTGTTGAAAGCGTAGGAAAATTTTTCACTATATTTTTTTCCATTGTTAAAGGACAGGGACATTTTCGCGTTTTAAATATTTTCCATTGTTGAAACGGTATCAATATTTGTCAATGGAATTTTTTCCATTGTTGGAAGTGTTGTTATTATAGATAATTTCTAATATAATTTTAAATAAATTTTTCATACTAAGACTTGGAAAATAATGACTTAAAGTCGAACTTTTCTTTGTTGCGGGAAAAACTTCTAAATTTAAGATTTCTTCATTGTTGAAAGCGGAGGAAAATTTGTCACAATAATTTTTTTCCATTGTTAAAGTATAGGGATATTTTCACGTTTTAAATATTGTCCATTGTTGAAACGGTATTAATATTTGTCAATGGAATCTTTTACATTGTTGGAAGTGCCGGAAAGTTGTCATTATAGATAACTTCTAATATAATTATAAATAATATTTTCATAATATGACTTGGAAAGTAATGACTTAAAGTCGAACTTTTCATTGTTGCAGGAAAACATCTTAATTAAGATTTCTTCATTGTTTAAAGCGTGCGAAAATTTTTCACTATATTTTTTTCCATTGTTAAAGGATAGGGACATTTTCGCGTTTTAAATATTTTCCATTGTTGAAACGGTATCAATATTTGTCAATGGAATCTTTTCCATTCTTGGAAGTGCCGGAAAGTTGTCATTATAGATAATTTCTAATATAATTTTAACTAAATTTTTCGTAATAACACTTGGAAAATGATGACTTAAGGTCGAACTTTTCATTGTTGCAGGAAAACTTCTTAATTAAGATTTCTTCATTGTTGAAAGCGTGTGAAAATTTTTCACTATATTTTTTTCCATTGTTAAAGTATAGGGACATTTTCACGTTTTAAATATTGTCCATTGTTGAAACAGTATCAATATTTGTCAATGGAATCTTTTCCATTGCTGGAAGTGCCGGAATGTTGTCATTATAGATAACTTCTAATATAATTTTAAATAGATTTTTCTAATAACAATTCAAAAGGGATGTCTCAAAATAGAATTGTTCACTGTTGCGGGAAAAACTTCTCAATTTAAGATTTCTTCATTGTTGAAAGCGTGGGAAAATTTGTCACTATAATTTTTTCCATTGTTAAAGGATAGGGACATTTTCACGTTTTAAATATTATCTATTGTTGAAACCGTATCAATATTTGTCAATGGAATTTTTTCGATTGTTGGAGGTGCGGGAAAGTTGCAATTATAGTTAATATCTAATATAATTATAAATAAATTTGTCATAAAAACACTTGGAAAATGATGACTTAAAGTCGAACTTTTCTTTGTTGCAGGAAAAATTCTTAATTTAAGATTTCTTCATTGTTGAAAGCGTTTGAAAATTTTGCACTATACTTTTTTCCATTTTTAAAGGATAGGGACATTTTTACGTTTTAAATATTATTCATTGTTGAAACGGTATCAATATTTGTCAATGGAATCTTTTCCATTTTTGGAAGTGTGGGAAAGTTGTCATTATAGATAATTTCTAATATAATTATAAATAAATTTTTCATAGTAACACTTGGAAAATGATGACTTAAAGTCAAACTTTTTATTGTTGCGGGAAAAACTTCTAAATTTAAGATTTCTTCATTGTTGAAAGCGTAGGAAAATTTATCACTATAATTTTTTCCATTGTTAAAGTATAGGAACATTTTCACGTTTTAAATATTGTCCATTGTTGAAAAGGTATCAATATTTGTCAATGGAATCTTTTCCATTGTTGGAAGTGCCGGAAAGTTGTCATTATAGATAACTTCTAATATAATTATAAATAATATTTTCATAATAACACTTGGAAAATAATGACTTAAAGTCGAACTTTTCATTGTTGCAGGAAAACTTCTTAATTAAAATTTCTTCATTGTTGAAAGCGTGCGAAAATTTTTCACTATATTTTTTTCCATTGTTAAAGGATAGGGACATTTTGGCGTTTTAAATATTTTCCATTGTTGAAACGGTATTAATATTTCTCAATGGCATTTTTTACATTATTGGAAGTGCGGGAAAGTTGTCATTATAGATAACTTCTAATATAATTATAAATAATATTTTCATAATAACACTTGGAAAATGATGACTAAAATCGAACTTTTTATTGTTGCGGGACAAACTTCTTAATTTAAGATTTCTTCATTGTTGAAAGCGTAGGAAAATTTGTCACTATAATTTTTTCCATTGTTAAAGTATAGGGACATTTTCACGTTTTAAATATTGTCCATTGTTGAAACAGTATCAATGTTTGTCAATGGAATCTTTTCCATTGCTGGAAGTGCCGGAATGTTGTCATTATAGATAACTTCTAATATAATTTTAAATTGATTTTTCATAATAACAATTCAAAAGGGATGTCTCAAAATAGAATTGTTCACTGTTGCGGGAAAAACTTCTCAATTTAAGATTTCTTCATTGTTGAAAGCGTGGGAAAATTTGTCACTATAATTTTTTCCATTGTTAAAGGATAGGGACATTTTCACGTTTTAAATATTATCCATTGTTGAAACCGTATCAATATTTGTCAATGGAATTTTTTCGATTGTTGGAGGTGCGGGAAAGTTGCAATTATAGTTAATTTCTAATATAATTATAAATAAATTTGTCATAAAAACACTTGGAAAATGATGACTTAAAGTAGAACTTTTCTTTGTTGCAGGAAAACTTCTTAATTTAAGATTTCTTCATTGTTGAAAGCGTAGGAAAATTTTTCACTATATTTTTTTCCATTGTTTAAGGATAGGGACATTTTCGCGTTTTAAATATTTTCCATTGTTGAAACGGTATCAATATTTGTCAATGGAATTTTTTCCATTGTTGGAAGTGTTGTTATTATAGATAATTTCTAATATAATTTTAAATAAATTTTTCATACTAAGACTTGGAAAATAATGACTTAAAGTCGAACTTTTCTTTGTTGCGGGAAAAACTTCTAAATTTAAGATTTCTTCATTGTTGAAAGCGGAGGAAAATTTGTCACAATAATTTTTTTCCATTGTTAAAGTATAGGGATATTTTCACGTTTTAAATATTGTCCATTGCTGAAACGGTATTAATATTTGTCAATGGAATCTTTTACATTGTTGGAAGTGCCGGAAAGTTGTCATTATAGATAACTTCTAATATAATTATAAATAATATTTTCATAATAAGACTTGGAAAGTAATGACTTAAAGTCGAACTTTTCATTGTTGCAGGAAAACATCTTAATTAAGATTTCTTCATTGTTGAAAGCGTGCGAAAATTTTTCACTATATTTTTTTCCATTGTTAAAGGATAGGGACATTTTCGCGTTTTAAATATTTTCCATTGTTGAAACGGTATCAATATTTGTCAATGGAATCTTTTCCATTCTTGGAAGTGCCGGAAAGTTGTCATTATAGATAATTTCTAATATAATTTTAACTAAATTTTTCGTAATAACACTTGGAAAATGATGACTTAAGGTCGAACTTTTCATTGTTGCAGGAAAACTTCTTAATTAAGATTTCTTCATTGTTGAAAGCGTGTGAAAATTTCTCACCATATTTTTTTCCATTGTTAAAGTATAGGGACATTTTCACGTTTTAAATATTGTCCATTGTTGAAACAGTATCAATATTTGTCAATGGAATCTTTTCCATTGCTGGAAGTGCCGGAATGTTGTCATTATAGATAACTTCTAATATAATTTTAAATAGATTTTTCTAATAACAATTCAAAAGGGATGTCTCAAAATAGAATTGTTCACTGTTGCGGGAAAAACTTCTCAATTTAAGATTTCTTCATTGTTGAAAGCGTGGGAAAATTTGTCACTATAATTTTTTCCATTGTTAAAGGATAGGGACATTTTCACGTTTTAAATATTATCCATTGTTGAAACCGTATCAATATTTGTCAATGGAATTTTTTCGATTGTTGGAGGTGCGGGAAAGTTGCAATTATAGTTAATATCTAATATAATTATAAATAAATTTGTCATAAAAACACTTGGAAAATGATGACTTAAAGTCGAACTTTTCATTGTTGCAGGAAAACTTCTTAATTAAGATTTCTTCATTGTTGAAAGCGTGCGAAAATTTTGCACTATACTTTTTTCCATTTTTAAAGGATAGGGACATTTTTACGTTTTAAATATTATTCATTGTTGAAACGGTATCAATATTTGTCAATGGAATCTTTTCCATTTTTGGAAGTGTGGGAAAGTTGTCATTATAGATAATTTCTAATATAATTATAAATAAATTTTCATAGTAACACTTGGAAAATGATGACTTAAAGTCAAACTTTTTATTGTTGCGGGAAAAACTTCTAAATTTAAGATTTCTTCATTGTTGAAAGCGTAGGAAAATTTATCACTATAATTTTTTCCATTGTTAAAGTATAGGAACATTTTCACGTTTTAAATATTGTCCATTGTTGAAACGGTATCAATATTTGTCAATGGAATCTTTTCCATTTTTGGAAGTGCCGGAAAGTTGTCATTATAGATAACTTCTAATATAATTATAAATAATATTTTCATAATAACACTTGGAAAATAATGACTTAAAGTCGAACTTTTCATTGTTGCAGGAAAACTTCTTAATTAAGATTTCTTCATTGTTGAAAGCGTGCGAAAATTTTTCACTACATTTTTTTCCATTGTTAAAGGATAGGGACATTTTGGCGTTTTAAATATTTTCCATTGTTGAAACGGTATTAATATTTCTCAATGGCATTTTTTACATTATTGGAAGTGCGGGAAAGTTGCAATTATAGTTAATTTCTAATATAATTATAAATAAATTTGTCATAAAAACACTTGGAAAATGATGACTTAAATCGAACTTTTTATTGTTGCGGGAAAAACTTCTTAATTTAAGATTTCTTCATTGTTGAAAGCATAGGAAAATTTGTCACTATATTTTTTTGCATTGTTAAAGGTTAGGGACATTTTCACGTTTTAAATATTGTCCATTGTTGAAACGGTATGATTATTTGTCAATTGAATCATTTCCATTGTTGGAATTGCCGGAAAGTTGTCATTATAGATAACTACTAATATAATTATAAATAGATTTTTCATAATAACAATTCAAAAGGGATGAATGAAAATAGAATTGTTCATTGCTGCGGGAAAAACTTCTTAATTTAAGATTTCTTCATTGTAGAAAGCGTAGGAAAATTTGTCACTATAATTTTTTTCCATTGTTAAAGTATAGGGATATTTTAACGTTTTAAATATTGTCCATTGTTGAAACGGTATCAATATTTGTCAATGGAATATTTTCCATTGTTGGAAGTGCCGGAAAGTTGTCATTATAGATAACTTCTAATATAATTATAAATAATATTTTCATAATAACACTTGGAAAATGATGACTTAAAGTCGAACTTTTCATTGTTGCAGGAAAACTTCTTAATTAAGATTTCTTCATTGTTGAAAGAGTGTGAAAATTTTTCACTATATTTTTTTCCATTGTTAAAGGATAGGGACATTTTCGCGTTTTAAATATTTTCCATTGTTGAAACGGTATTAATATTTGTCAATTGAATCATTTCCATTGTTGGAAGTACGGGAAAGTTGTTATTATAGATAATTTCTACTATAATTTTAAATAAATTTTTCATAATAACACTTGGAAAATGATGACTTAAATAGAACTTTTTATTGTTGCGGGACAAACTTCTTAATTTAAGATTTCTTCATTGTTGAAAGCGTAGGAAAATTTGTCACTATAAATTTTTACATTGTTAAAGTATAGGGACATTTTCACGTTTTAAATATTGTCCATTGTTGAAACAGTATCAATATTTGTCAATGGAATCTTTTCCATTGCTGGAAGTGCCGGAATGTTGTCATTATAGATAACTTCTAATATAAATTTAAATAGATTTTTCATAATAACAATTCAAAAGGGATGTCTCAAAATAGAACTGTGCACTGTTGCGGGAAAAACTTCTCAATTTAAGATTTCTTCATTGTTGAAAGCGTGGAAAAATTTGTCACTATAATTTTTTCTATTGTTAAAGGATAGGGACATTTTCACGTTTTAAATATTATCCATTGTTGAAACCGTATCAATATTTGTCAATGGAATTTTTTCGATTGTTGGAGGTGCGGGAAAGTTGCAATTATAGTTAATTTCTAATATAATTATAAATAAATTTGTCATAAAAACACTTGGAAAATGATGACTTAAAGTCGAACTTTTCTTTGTTGCAGGAAAACTTCTTAATTTAAGATTTCTTCATTGTTGAAAGCGTAGGAAAATTTTTCACTATATTTTTTTTCCATTGTTAAAGGATAGGGACATTTTCGCGTTTTAAATATTTTCCATTGTTGAAACGGTATGAATATTTGTCAATGGAATTTTTTCCATTGTTGGAAGTGCGGGAAAGTTGTTATTATAGATAATTTCTAATAAAATTTTAAATAAATTTTTCATAATAACACTTGGAAAATGATGACTTAAATCGAACTTTTTATTGTTGCGGGACAAACTTTTTAATTTAAGATTTCTTCATTGTTGAATGCGTGGGAAAATTTGTCACTATAATTTTTTCCATTGTTAAAGTATAGGGACATTTAAACGTTTTAAATATTGTCCATTGTTGAAACGGTATCAATATTTGTCAATGGAATCTTTTCCATTTATGGAAGTGTGGGAAAGTTGTCCTTATAGATAATTTCTAATATAATTATAAATAAATTTTTCATAGTAACACTTGGAAAATGATGACTTAAAGTCAAACTTTTAATTGTTGCGGGAAAAACTTCTAAATTTAAGATTTCTTCATTGTTGAAAGCGTAGGAAAATTTATCACTATAATTTTTTCCATTGTTAAAGTATAGGAACATTTTTACGTTTTAAATATTGTCCATTGTTGAAACGGTATCAATATTTGTCAATGGAATCTTTTCCATTGTTGGAAGTGCCGGAAAGTTGTCATTATAGATAACTTCTAATATAATTATAAATAATATTTTCATAATAACACTTGGAAAATAATGACTTAAAGTCGAACTTTTCATTGTTGCAGGAAAACTTCTTAATTAAGATTTCTTCATTGTTGAAAGCGTGCGAAAATTTTTCAATATATTTTTTTCCATTGTTAAAGGATAGGGACATTTTCGCGTTTTAAATATTTTCCATTGTTGAAACGGTATTAATATTTCTCAATGGCATTTTTTACATTATTGGAAGTGCGGGAAAGTTGCAATTATAGTTAATTTCTAATATAATTATAAATAAATTTGTCATAAAAACACTTGGAAAATGATGACTTAAATCGAACTTTTTTTTGTTGCGGGAAAAACTTCTTAATTTAAGATTTCTTCATTGTTGAAAGCATAGGAAAATTTGTCACTATATTTTTTTGCATTGTTAAAGGTTAGGGACATTTTCACGTTTTAAATATTGTCCATTGTTGAAACGGTATGAATATTTGTCAATTGAATCATTTCCATTGTTGGAAGTGTCGGAAAGTTGTCATGATAGGTAACTTCTGATATAATTATAAATAGATTTTTCATAATAACAATTCAAAAAGGATGTCTCAAAATAGAATTGTTCACTGTTCCGGGAAAAACTTCTCAATTTAAGATTTCTTCATTGTTGAAAGCGTGGGAAAATTTGTCACTATAATTTTTTCCATTGTTAAAGGATAGGGACATTTTAACGTTTTAAATATTGTCCATTGTTGAAACGGTATCAATATTTGTCAATGGAATATTTTCCATTGTTGGAAGTGCCGGAAAGTTGTCATTATAGATAACTTCTAATATAATTATAAATAATATTTTCATAATAACACTTGGAAAATGATGACTTAAAGTCGAACTTTTCATTGTTGCAGGAAAACTTCTTAATTAAGATTTCTTCATTGTTGGAAGAGTGTGAAAATTTTTCACTATATTTTTTTCCATTGTTAAAGGATAGGGACATTTTCGCGTTTTAAATATTTTCCATTGTTGAAACGGTATTAATATTTCTCAATGGCATTTTTTTCATTATTGGAAGTGCGGGAAAGTTGCAATTATAGTTAACTTCTAATATAATTATAAATAAATTTGTCATAAAAACACTTGGAAAATGATGACTAAAATCGAACTTTTTATTGTTGCGGGACAAACTTCTTAATTTAAGATTTCTTCATTGTTGAAAGCGTAGGAAAATTTGTCACTATAATTTTTTCCATTGTTAAAGTATAGGGACATTTTCACGTTTTAAATATTGTCCATTGTTGAAACAGTATCAATGTTTGTCAATGGAATCTTTTCCATTGCTGGAAGTGCCGGAATGTTGTCATTATAGATAACTTCTAATATAATTTTGAATTGATTTTTCATAATAACAATTCAAAAGGGATGTCTCAAAATAGAATTGTTCACTGTTGCGGGAAAAACTTCTCAATTTAAGATTTCTTCATTGTTGAAAGCGTGGGAAAATTTGTCACTATAATTTTTTCCATTGTTAAAGGATAGGGACATTTTCACGTTTTAAATATTATCCATTGTTGAAACCGTATCAATATTTGTCAATGGAATTTTTTCGATTGTTGGAGGTGCGGGAAAGTTGCAATTATAGTTAATTTCTAATATAATTATAAATAAATTTGTCATAAAAACACTTGGAAAATGATGTCTTAAAGTAGAACTTTTCTTTGTTGCAGGAAAACTTCTTAATTTAAGATTTCTTCATTGTTGAAAGCGTAGGAAAATTTTTCACTATATTTTTTTCCATTGTTAAAGGACAGGGACATTTTCGCGTTTTAAATATTTTCCATTGTTGAAACGGTATCAATATTTGTCAATGGAATTTTTTCCATTGTTGGAAGTGTTGTTATTATAGATAATTTCTAATATAATTTTAAATAAATTTTTCATACTAAGACTTGGAAAATAATGACTTAAAGTCGAACTTTTCTTTGTTGCGGGAAAAACTTCTAAATTTAAGATTTCTTCATTGTTGAAAGCGGAGGAAAATTTGTCACAATAATTTTTTTCCATTGTTAAAGTATAGGGATATTTTCACGTTTTAAATATTGTCCATTGTTGAAACGGTATTAATATTTGTCAATGGAATCTTTTACATTGTTGGAAGTGCCGGAAAGTTGTCATTATAGATAACTTCTAATATAATTATAAATAATATTTTCATAATATGACTTGGAAAGTAATGACTTAAAGTCGAACTTTTCATTGTTGCAGGAAAACATCTTAATTAAGATTTCTTCATTGTTTAAAGCGTGCGAAAATTTTTCACTATATTTTTTTCCATTGTTAAAGGATAGGGACATTTTCGCGTTTTAAATATTTTCCATTGTTGAAACGGTATCAATATTTGTCAATGGAATCTTTTCCATTCTTGGAAGTGCCGGAAAGTTGTCATTATAGATAATTTCTAATATAATTTTAACTAAATTTTTCGTAATAACACTTGGAAAATGATGACTTAAGGTCGAACTTTTCATTGTTGCAGGAAAACTTCTTAATTAAGATTTCTTCATTGTTGAAAGCGTGTGAAAATTTTTCACTATATTTTTTTCCATTGTTAAAGTATAGGGACATTTTCACGTTTTAAATATTGTCCATTGTTGAAACAGTATCAATATTTGTCAATGGAATCTTTTCCATTGCTGGAAGTGCCGGAATGTTGTCATTATAGATAACTTCTAATATAATTTTAAATAGATTTTTCTAATAACAATTCAAAAGGGATGTCTCAAAATAGAATTGTTCACTGTTGCGGGAAAAACTTCTCAATTTAAGATTTCTTCATTGTTGAAAGCGTGGGAAAATTTGTCACTATAATTTTTTCCATTGTTAAAGGATAGGGACATTTTCACGTTTTAAATATTATCTATTGTTGAAACCGTATCAATATTTGTCAATGGAATTTTTTCGATTGTTGGAGGTGCGGGAAAGTTGCAATTATAGTTAATATCTAATATAATTATAAATAAATTTGTCATAAAAACACTTGGAAAATGATGACTTAAAGTCGAACTTTTCTTTGTTGCAGGAAAAATTCTTAATTTAAGATTTCTTCATTGTTGAAAGCGTTTGAAAATTTTGCACTATACTTTTTTCCATTTTTAAAGGATAGGGACATTTTTACGTTTTAAATATTATTCATTGTTGAAACGGTATCAATATTTGTCAATGGAATCTTTTCCATTTTTGGAAGTGTGGGAAAGTTGTCATTATAGATAATTTCTAATATAATTATAAATAAATTTTTCATAGTAACACTTGGAAAATGATGACTTAAAGTCAAACTTTTTATTGTTGCGGGAAAAACTTCTAAATTTAAGATTTCTTCATTGTTGAAAGCGTAGGAAAATTTATCACTATAATTTTTTCCATTGTTAAAGTATAGGAACATTTTCACGTTTTAAATATTGTCCATTGTTGAAAAGGTATCAATATTTGTCAATGGAATCTTTTCCATTGTTGGAAGTGCCGGAAAGTTGTCATTATAGATAACTTCTAATATAATTATAAATAATATTTTCATAATAACACTTGGAAAATAATGACTTAAAGTCGAACTTTTCATTGTTGCAGGAAAACTTCTTAATTAAGATTTCTTCATTGTTGAAAGCGTGCGAAAATTTTTCACTATATTTTTTTCCATTGTTAAAGGATAGGGACATTTTGGCGTTTTAAATATTTTCCATTGTTGAAACGGTATTAATATTTCTCAATGGCATTTTTTACATTATTGGAAGTGCGGGAAAGTTGCAATTATAGTTAATTTCTAATATAATTATAAATAAATTTGTCATAAAAACACTTGGAAAATGATGACTTAAATCGAACTTTTTATTGTTGCGGGAAAAACTTCTTAATTTAAGATTTCTTCATTGTTGAAAGCATAGGAAAATTTGTCACTATATTTTTTTGCATTGTTAAAGGTTAGGGACATTTTCACGTTTTAAATATTGTCCATTGTTGAAACGGTATGAATATTTGTCAATTGAATCATTTCCATTGTTGGTATTGCCGGAAAGTTGTCATTATAGATAACTTCTAATATAATTATAAATATATTTTTCATAATAACAATTCAAAAGGGATGAATGAAAATAGAATTGTTCATTGCTGCGGGAAAAACTTCTTAATTTAAGATTTCTTCATTGTAGAAAGCGTAGGAAAATTTGTCACTATAATTTTTTTCCATTGTTAAAGTATAGGGATATTTTAACGTTTTAAATATTGTCCATTGTTGAAACGGTATCAATATTTGTCAATGGAATATTTTCCATTGTTGGAAGTGCCGGAAAGTTGTCATTATAGATAACTTCTAATATAATTATAAATAATATTTTCATAATAACACTTGGAAAATGATGACTTAAAGTCGAACTTTTCATTGTTGCAGGAAAACTTCTTAATTAAGATTTCTTCATTGTTGAAAGAGTGTGAAAATTTTTCACTATATTTTTTTCCATTGTTAAAGGATAGGGACATTTTCGCGCTTTAAATATTTTCCATTCTTGAAACGGTATTAATATTTGTCAATTGAATCATTTACATTGTTGGAAGTACGGGAAAGTTGTTATTATAGATAATTTCTACTATAATTTTAAATAAATTTTTCATAATAACACTTGGAAAATGATGACTTAAATAGAACTTTTTATTGTTGCGGGACAAACTTCTTAATTTAAGATTTCTTCATTGTTGAAAGCGTAGGAAAATTTGTCACTATAATTTTTTACATTGTTAAAGTATAGGGACATTTTCACGTTTTAAATATTGTCCATTGTTGAAACAGTATCAATATTTGTCAATGGAATCTTTTCCATTGCTGGAAGTGCCGGAATGTTGTCATTATAGATAACTTCTAATATAATTTTAAATAGATTTTTCATAATAACTATTCAAAAGGGATGTCTCAAAATAGAATTGTTCACTGTTGCGGGAAAAACTTCTCAATTTAAGATTTCTTCATTGTTGAAAGCGTGGAAAAATTTGTCACTATAATTTTTTACATTGTTAAAGTATAGGGACATTTTCACGTTTTAAATATTGTCCATTGTTGAAACAGTATCAATATTTGTCAATGGAATCTTTTCCATTGCTGGAAGTGCCGGAATGTTGTCATTATAGATAACTTCTAATATAATTTTAAATAGATTTTTCATAATAACTATTCAAAAGGGATGTCTCAAAATAGAATTGTTCACTGTTGCGGGAAAAACTTCTCAATTTAAGATTTCTTCATTGTTGAAAGCGTGGAAAAATTTGTCACTATAATTTTTTCTATTGTTAAAGGATAGGGACATTTTCACGTTTTAAATATTATCCATTGTTGAAACCGTATCAATATTTGTCAATGGAATCTTTTCCATTGTTGGAAGTGCCGGAAAGTTGTCATTATAGATAACTTCTAATATAATTATAAATAATATTTTCATAATAACACTTGGAAAATAATGACTTAAAGTCGAACTTTTCATTGTTGCAGGAAAACTTCTTAATTAAGATTTCTTCATTGTTGAAAGCGTGCGAAAATTTTTCAATATATTTTTTTCCATTGTTAAAGGATAATGACATTTTCGCGTTTTAAATATTTTCCATTGTTGAAACGGTATTAATATTTCTCAATGGCATTTTTTACATTATTGGAAGTGCGGGAAAGTTGCAATTATAGTTAATTTCTAATATAATTATAAATAAATTTGTCATAAAAACACTTGGAAAATGATGACTTAAATCGAACTTTTTATTGTTGCGGGAAAAACTTCTTAATTTAAGATTTCTTCATTGTTGAAAGCATATAAAAATTTGTCACTATATTTTTTTGCATTGTTAAAGGTTAGGGACATTTTCACGTTTTAAATATTGTCCATTGTTGAAACGGTATGAATATTTGTCAATTGAATCATTTCCATTGTTGGAAGTGCCGGAAAGTTGTCATTATAGGTAACTTCTGATATAATTATAAATAGATTTTTCATAATAACAATTCAAAAGGGATGTCTCAAAATAGAATTGTTCACTGTTCCGGGAAAAACTTCTCAATTTAAGATTTCTTTATTGTTGAAAGCGTGGGAAAATTTGTCACTATAATTTTTTCCATTGTTAAAGGATAGGGACATTTTCACGTTTTAAATATTATCCATTGTTGAAACGGTATCAATATTTGTCAATGGAATCGTTTCCATTTTTGGAAGTGTGGGAAAGTTGTCATTATAGATAATTTCTAATATAATTATAAATAAATTTTTCATAGTAACACTTGGAAAATGATGACTTAAAGTCGAACTTTTTATTGTTGCGGGAAAAACTTCTAAATTAAGATTTCTTCATTGTTGAAAGCGTAGGAAAATTTGTCACTATAATTTTTTCGATTGTTAAAGTATAGGGACATTTTCACGTTTTAAATATTGTCCATTGTTGAAACGGTATCAATATTTGTCAATGGAATCTTTTCCATTGTTGGAAGTGCCGGAAAGTTGTCATTATAGATAACTTCTAATATAATTATAAATAATATTTTCATAATAACACTTGGAAAATAATGACTTAAAGTCGAACTTTTCATTGTTGCAGGAAAAATTCTTAATTAAGATTTCTTCATTGTTGAAAACGTGCGAAAGTTTTTCACTATATTTTTTTCCATTGTTAAAGGATAGGGACATTTTCGCGTTTTACATATTTTCCATTGTTGAAACGGCATTAATATTTCTCAATGGCATTTTTTTCATTATTGGAAGTGCGGGAAAGTTGCAATTATAGATAACTTCTAATATAATTATAAATAGATTTTTCATAATAACAATTCAAAAGGGATGACTCAAAATAGAATTGTTCATTGTTGCGGGAAAAACTTCTAAATTAAGATTTCTTCATTGTAGAAAGCGGAGGAAAATTTGTCACTATAATTTTTTTCCATTGTTATAGTATAGGGATATTTTCACGTTTTAAATATTGTCCATTGTTGAAACGGTATTAATATTTGTCAATGGATTCTTTTCCATTGTTGGAAGTGCCGGGAAGTTGTCATTATAGATAACTTCTAATATAATTATAAATAATATTTCCATAATAAGACTTGGAAAATAATGACTTAAAGTCGAACTTTTCATTGTTGCAGGAAAACTTTTTAATTAAGATTTCTTCATTGTTGAAAGCGTGCGAAAATTTTTCACTATATTTTTTTCCATTGTTAAAGGATATGGACATTTTCCCTTTTTAAATATTTTCCATTGTTGAAACGGTATTAATATTTGTCAATGGAATCTTTTCCATTTTTGGAAGTGTGGGAAAGTTGTCATTATAGATAATTTCTAATATAATTATAAATAAATTTTTCATAGTAACACTTGGAAAATGATGACTTAAAGTCGAACTTTTTATTGTTGCGGGAAAAACTTCTAAATTAAGATTTCTTCATTGTTGAAAGCGTGCGAAAATTTTTCTCTATATTTTTTTCCATTTTTAAAGGATAGGGACATTTTCGCTTTTTACATATTTTCCATTGTTGAAACGGTATTAATATTTCTCAATGGCATTTTTTTCATTATTGGAAGTGCGGGAAAGTTGCAATTATAGTTAACTTCTAATATAATTATAAATAAATTTGTCATAAAAACACTTGGAAAAGGATGACGTAAAGTCGAATTTTTATTTGTTGCGAGAAAAGTTCATATTTTAAGATTTCTTCATTGTTGAAAGCATAGGAAAATTTCTCACTATAATTTTTTGCATTGTTAAAGTATAGGGACATTTTCACGTTTTAAATATTGTCCATTGTTGAAACGGTATCAATATTTGTCAATTGAATCATTTCCATTTTTGGAAGTACGGGAAAGTTGTTATTATAGATAATTTCTAATATAATTTTAAATAAATTTTTCATAATAACACTTGGAAAGTGATGACTTAAATAGAACTTTTTATTGTTGCGGGACAAACTTCTTAATTTAAGATTTCTTCATTGTTGAAAGCGTAGGAAAATTTGTCACTATAATTTTTTCCATTGTTAAAGTATAGGGACATTTTCACGTTTTAAATATTGTCCATTGTTGAAACAGTATCAATATTTGTCAATGGAATCTTTTCCATTGCTGGAAGTGCCGGAATGTTGTCATTATAGATAACTTCTAATATAATTTTAAATTGATTTTTCATAATAACAATTCAAAAGGGTTGTCTCAAAATAGAATTGTTCACTGTTGCGGGAAAAACTTCTCAATTTAAGATTTCTTCATTGTTGAAAGCGTGGAAAAATTTGTCACTATAATTTTTTCCATTGTTAAAGGATAGGGACATTTTCACGTTTTAAATATTATCCATTGTTGAAACCGTATCAATATTTGTCAATGGAATCTTTTCCATTCTTGGAAGTGCCGGAAAGTTGTCATTATAGATAATTTCTAATATAATTTTAACTAAATTTTTCGTAAGAACACTTGGAAAATGATGACTTAAGGTCGAACTTTTCATTGTTGCAGGAAAACTTCTTAATTAAAATTTCTTCATTGTTGAAAGCGTGTGAAAATTTTTCACTATATTTTTTTCCATTGTTAAAGGATAGGGACATTTTCGCGTTTTAAATATTTTCCATTGTTGAAACGGTATTAATATTTCTCAATGGCATTTTTTTCATTATTGGAAGTGCGGGAAAGTTGCAATTATAGTTAACTTCTAATATAATTATAAATAAATTTGTCATAAAAACACTTGGAAAATGATGACTTAAATCGAACTTTTTATTGTTGCGGGACAAACTTCTTAATTTAAGATTTCTTCATTGTTGAAAGCGTAAGAAAATTTGTCACTATAATTTTTTCCATTGTTAAAGTATAGGGACATTTTCACGTTTTAAATATTGTCCATTGTTGAAACAGTATCAGTATTTGTCAATGGAATCTTTTCCCTTGCTGGAAGTGCCGGAATGTTGTCATTATAGATAACTTCTAATATAATTTTAAATAGATTTTTCATAATAACAATTCAAAAGGGATGTCTCAAAATAGAATTGTTCACTGTTGCGGGAAAAACTTCTCAATTTAAGATTTCTTCATTGTTGAAAGCGTGGGAAAATTTGTCACTATAATTTTTTCCATTGTTAAAGGATAGGGACATTTTCACGTTTTAAATATTATCTATTGTTGAAACCGTATCAATATTTGTCAATGGAATTTTTTCGATTGTTGGAGGTGCGGGAAAGTTTCAATTATAGTCAATTTCTAATAAAATTATAAATAAATTTGTCATAAAAACACTTGGAAAATGATGACTTAAAGTCGAACTTTTCTTTGTTGCAGGAAAACTTCATATTTTAAGATTTCTTCATTGTTGAAAGCGTTTGAAAATTTTGCACTATAATTTTTTCCATTTTTAAAGGATAGGGACATTTTTACGTTTTAAATATTATTCATTGTTGAAACGGTATGAATATTTGTCACTGGAATTTTTTCCATTCTTGGAAGTACGGGAAAGTTGTTATTATAGATAATTTCTAATATAATTTTAAATAAATTTTTCATAATAACATTTGGAAAATGATGACTTAATTCGAACTTTTTATTGTTGCGGGACAAACTTCTTAATTTAAGATTTCTTCATTGTTGAAAGCGTGGGAAAATTTGTCACTATAATTTTTCCATTGTTAAAGTATAGGGACGTTTTCACGTTTTAAATATTGTCCATTGTTGAAACGGTATCAATATTTGTCAATGGAATTTTTTCCATTTTTGGAAGTGTGGGAAAGTTGTCATTATAGATAATTTCTAATATAATTATAAATAAATTTTTCATAGTAAAACTTGGAAAATGATGACTTAAAGTCGAACTTTTTATTGTTGCGGGAAAAACTTCTAAATTTAAGATTTCTTCATTGTTGAAAGCGTAGGAAAATTTGTCACTATAATTTTTTCGATTGTTAAAGTATAGGGACATTTTCACGTTTTAAATATTGTCCATTGTTGAAACGGTATCAATATTTGTCAATTGAATCATTTCCATTGTTGGAAGTACGGGAAAGTTGTTATTATAGATAATTTCTAATATAATTTTAAATAATTTTTCATAATAACACTTGGAAAATGATGACTTAAATAGAACTTTTTATTGTTGCGGGACAAACTTCTTAATTTAAGATTTCTTCATTGTTGAAAGCGTAGGAAAATTTGTCACTATAATTTTTTCCATTGTTAAAGTATAGGGATATTTTCACGTTTTAAATATTGTCCATTGTTGAAACGGTATCAATATTTGTCAATGGAATCTTTTCCATTCTTGGAAGTGCCGGAAAGTTGTCATTATAAATAATTTCTAATATAATTTTAACTAAATTTTTCGTAATAACACTTGGAAAATGATGACATAAAGTCGAACTTTTCATTGTTGCGGGAAAAGTTCATATTTTAGGATTTCTTCATTGTTGAAAGCGTTTGAAAATTTTGCACTATAATTTTTTCCGTTTTTAAAGGATAGGGACATTTTTACGTTTTAAATATTATTCATTGTTGAAACGGTATCAATATTTGTCAATGGAATTTTTTCCATTCTTGGAAGTGCGGGAAAGTTGCAATTATAGTTAACTTCTAATATAATTATAAATAAATTTGTCATAAAAACACTTGGAAAATGATGACTTAAATCGAACTTTTTATTGTTGCGGGAAAAACTTCTTAATTTAAGATTTCTTCATTGTTGAAAGCGTAAGAAAATTTGTCACTATAATTTTTTCCATTGTTAAAGTATAGGGACATTTTCACGTTTTAAATATTGTCCATTGTTGAAACAGTATCAGTATTTGTCAATGGAATCTTTTCCATTGCTGGAAGTGCCGGAATGTTGTCATTATAGATAACTTCTAATATAATTTTAAATAGATTTTTCATAATAACAATTCAAAAGGGATGTCTCAAAATAGAATTGTTCACTGTTGCGGGAAAAACTTCTCAATTTAAGATTTCTTCATTGTTGAAAGCGTGGGAAAATTTGTCACTATAATTTTTTCCATTGTTAAAGGATAGGGACATTTTCACGTTTTAAATATTATCTATTGTTGAAACCGTATCAATATTTGTCAATGGAATTTTTTCGATTGTTGGAGGTGCGGGAAAGTTTCAATTATAGTTAATTTCTAATATAATTATAAATAAATTTGTCATAAAAACACTTGGAAAATGATGACTTAAAGTCGAACTTTTCTTTGTTGCAGGAAAACTTCATATTTTAAGATTTCTTCATTGTTGAAAGCGTTTGAAAATTTTGCACTATAATTTTTTCCATTTTTAAAGGATAGGGACATTTTTACGTTTTAAATATTATTCATTGTTGAAACGGTATGAATATTTGTCAATGGAATTTTTTCCATTCTTGGAAGTACTTGAAAGTTGTTATTATAGATAATTTCTAATATAATTTTAAATAAATTTTTCATAATAACATTTGGAAAATGATGACTTAATTCGATCTTCTTATTGTTGCGGGACAAACTTCTTAATTTAAGATTTCTTCATTGTTGAAAGCGTGGGAAAATTTGTCACTATAATTTTTCCATTGTTAAAGTATAGGGACGTTTTCACGTTTTAAATATTGTCCATTGTTGAAACGGTATCAATATTTGTCAATGGAATTTTTTCCATTTTTGGAAGTGTGGGAAAGTTGTCATTATAGATAATTTCTAATATAATTATAAATAAATTTTTCATAGTAAAACTTGGAAAATGATGACTTAAAGTCGAACTTTTTATTGTTGCGGGAAAAACTTCTAAATTTAAGATTTCTTCATTGTTGAAAGCGTAGGAAAATTTGTCACTATAATTTTTTCGATTGTTAAAGTATAGGGACATTTTCACGTTTTAAATATTGTCCATTGTTGAAACGGTATCAATATTTGTCAATTGAATCATTTCCATTGTTGGAAGTACGGGAAAGTTGTTATTATAGATAATTTCTAATATAATTTTAAATAATTTTTCATAATAACACTTGGAAAATGATGACTTAAATAGAACTTTTTATTGTTGCGGGACAAACTTCTTAATTTAAGATTTCTTCATTGTTGAAAGCGTAGGAAAATTTGTCACTATAATTTTTTCCATTGTTAAAGTATAGGGATATTTTCACGTTTTAAATATTGTCCATTGTTGAAACGGTATCAATATTTGTCAATGGAATCTTTTCCATTCTTGGAAGTGCCGGAAAGTTGTCATTATAAATAATTTCTAATATAATTTTAACTAAATTTTTCGTAATAACACTTGGAAAATGATGACATAAAGTCGAACTTTTCATTGTTGCGGGAAAAGTTCATATTTTAGGATTTCTTCATTGTTGAAAGCGTTTGAAAATTTTGCACTATAATTTTTTCCGTTTTTAAAGGATAGGGACATTTTTACGTTTTAAATATTATTCATTGTTGAAACGGTATCAATATTTGTCAATGGAATTTTTTCCATTCTTGGAAGTGCGGGAAAGTTGCAATTATAGTTAACTTCTAATATAATTATAAATAAATTTGTCATAAAAACACTTGGAAAATGATGACTTAAATCGAACTTTTTATTGTTGCGGGAAAAACTTCTTAATTTAAGATTTCTTCATTGTTGAAAGCGTAAGAAAATTTGTCACTATAATTTTTTCCATTGTTAAAGTATAGGGACATTTTCACGTTTTAAATATTGTCCATTGTTGAAACAGTATCAGTATTTGTCAATGGAATCTTTTCCATTGCTGGAAGTGCCGGAATGTTGTCATTATAGATAACTTCTAATATAATTTTAAATAGATTTTTCATAATAACAATTCAAAAGGGATGTCTCAAAATAGAATTGTTCACTGTTGCGGGAAAAACTTCTCAATTTAAGATTTCTTCATTGTTGAAAGCGTGGGAAAATTTGTCACTATAATTTTTTCCATTGTTAAAGGATAGGGACATTTTCACGTTTTAAATATTATCTATTGTTGAAACCGTATCAATATTTGTCAATGGAATTTTTTCGATTGTTGGAGGTGCGGGAAAGTTTCAATTATAGTTAATTTCTAATATAATTATAAATAAATTTGTCATAAAAACACTTGGAAAATGATGACTTAAAGTCGAACTTTTCTTTGTTGCAGGAAAACTTCATATTTTAAGATTTCTTCATTGTTGAAAGCGTTTGAAAATTTTGCACTATAATTTTTTCCATTTTTAAAGGATAGGGACATTTTTACGTTTTAAATATTATTCATTGTTGAAACGGTATGAATATTTGTCAATGGAATTTTTTCCATTCTTGGAAGTACTTGAAAGTTGTTATTATAGATAATTTCTAATATAATTTTAAATAAATTTTTCATAATAACATTTGGAAAATGATGACTTAATTCGAACTTCTTATTGTTGCGGGACAAACTTCTTAATTTAAGATTTCTTCATTGTTGAAAGCGTGGGAAAATTTGTCACTATAATTTTTCCATTGTTAAAGTATAGGGACGTTTTCACGTTTTAAATATTGTCCATTGTTGAAACGGTATCAATATTTGTCAATGGAATTTTTTCCATTTTTGGAAGTGTGGGAAAGTTGTCATTATAGATAATTTCTAATATAATTATAAATAAATTTTTCATAGTAAAACTTGGAAAATGATGACTTAAAGTCGAACTTTTTATTGTTGCGGGAAAAACTTCTAAATTTAAGATTTCTTCATTGTTGAAAGCGTAGGAAAATTTGTCACTATAATTTTTTCGATTGTTAAAGTATAGGGACATTTTCACGTTTTAAATATTGTCCATTGTTGAAACGGTATCAATATTTGTCAATGAAATTTTTTCCATTTTTGGAAGTGTGGGAAAGTTGTCATTATAGATAATTTCTAATATAATTATAAATAAATTTTTCATAGTAAAACTTGGAAAATGATGACTTAAAGTCGAACTTTTTATTGTTGCGGGAAAAACTTCTAAATTTAAGATTTCTTCATTGTTGAAAGCGTAGGAAAATTTGTCACTATAATTTTTTCGATTGTTAAAGTATAGGGACATTTTCACGTTTAAAATATTGTCCATTGTTGGAACGGCATCAATATTTGTCAATGGAATCTTTTCCATTGTTGGATGTGCCGGAAAGTTGTCATTATAGATAACTTCTAATATAATTATAAATAATATTTTCTTAATAACACTTGGAAAATAATGACTTACAGTCGAACTTTTCATTGTTGCAGGAAAACTTCTTAATTAAGATTTCTTCATTGTTGAAAGCGTGCGAAAATTTTTCACTATATTTTTTTTCCATTGTTAAAGGATAGGGACATTTTCGCGTTTTACATATTTTCCATTGTTGAAACGGTATTAATATTTCTCAATGGCATTTTTTTCATTATTGGAAGTGCGGGAAAGTTGCAATTATAGTTAACTTCTAATATAATTATAAATAAATTTGTCATAAAAACACTTGGAAAAGGATGACGTAAAGTCGAATTTTTATTTGTTGCGAGAAAAGTTCATATTTTAAGATTTCTTCATTGTTGAAAGCATAGGAAAATTTGTCACTATAATTTTTTGCATTGTTAAAGTATAGGGACATTTTCACGTTTTAAATATTGTCCATTGTTGAAACGGTATTAATATTTGTCAATGGAATCTTTTCCATTTTTGGAAGTGTGGGAAAGTTGTCATTATAGATAATTTCTAATATAATTATAAATAAATTTTTCATAGTAACACTTGGAAAATGATGACTTAAAGTCGAACTTTTTATTGTTGCGGGAAAAACTTCTAAATTAAGATTTCTTCATTGTTGAAAGCGTGCGAAAATTTTTCTCTATATTTTTTTCCATTTTTAAAGGATAGGGACATTTTCGCTTTTTACATATTTTCCATTGTTGAAACGGTATTAATATTTCTCAATGGCATTTTTTTCATTATTGGAAGTGCGGGAAAGTTGCAATTATAGTTAACTTCTAATATAATTATAAATAAATTTGTCATAAAAACACTTGGAAAAGGATGACGTAAAGTCGAATTTTTATTTGTTGCGAGAAAAGTTCATATTTTAAGATTTCTTCATTGTTGAAAGCATAGGAAAATTTCTCACTATAATTTTTTGCATTGTTAAAGTATAGGGACATTTTCACGTTTTAAATATTGTCCATTGTTGAAACGGTATCAATATTTGTCAATTGAATCATTTCCATTTTTGGAAGTACGGGAAAGTTGTTATTATAGATAATTTCTAATATAATTTTAAATAAATTTTTCATAATAACACTTGGAAAGTGATGACTTAAATAGAACTTTTTATTGTTGCGGGACAAACTTCTTAATTTAAGATTTCTTCATTGTTGAAAGCGTAGGAAAATTTGTCACTATAATTTTTTCCATTGTTAAAGTATAGGGACATTTTCACGTTTTAAATATTGTCCATTGTTGAAACAGTATCAATATTTGTCAATGGAATCTTTTCCATTGCTGGAAGTGCCGGAATGTTGTCATTATAGATAACTTCTAATATAATTTTAAATTGATTTTTCATAATAACAATTCAAAAGGGTTGTCTCAAAATAGAATTGTTCACTGTTGCGGGAAAAACTTCTCAATTTAAGATTTCTTCATTGTTGAAAGCGTGGAAAAATTTGTCACTATAATTTTTTCCATTGTTAAAGGATAGGGACATTTTCACGTTTTAAATATTATCCATTGTTGAAACCGTATCAATATTTGTCAATGGAATCTTTTCCATTCTTGGAAGTGCCGGAAAGTTGTCATTATAGATAATTTCTAATATAATTTTAACTAAATTTTTCGTAAGAACACTTGGAAAATGATGACTTAAGGTCGAACTTTTCATTGTTGCAGGAAAACTTCTTAATTAAAATTTCTTCATTGTTGAAAGCGTGTGAAAATTTTTCACTATATTTTTTTCCATTGTTAAAGGATAGGGACATTTTCGCGTTTTAAATATTTTCCATTGTTGAAACGGTATTAATATTTCTCAATGGCATTTTTTTCATTATTGGAAGTGCGGGAAAGTTGCAATTATAGTTAACTTCTAATATAATTATAAATAAATTTGTCATAAAAACACTTGGAAAATGATGACTTAAATCGAACTTTTTATTGTTGCGGGACAAACTTCTTAATTTAAGATTTCTTCATTGTTGAAAGCGTAAGAAAATTTGTCACTATAATTTTTTCCATTGTTAAAGTATAGGGACATTTTCACGTTTTAAATATTGTCCATTGTTGAAACAGTATCAGTATTTGTCAATGGAATCTTTTCCCTTGCTGGAAGTGCCGGAATGTTGTCATTATAGATAACTTCTAATATAATTTTAAATAGATTTTTCATAATAACAATTCAAAAGGGATGTCTCAAAATAGAATTGTTCACTGTTGCGGGAAAAACTTCTCAATTTAAGATTTCTTCATTGTTGAAAGCGTGGGAAAATTTGTCACTATAATTTTTTCCATTGTTAAAGGATAGGGACATTTTCACGTTTTAAATATTATCTATTGTTGAAACCGTATCAATATTTGTCAATGGAATTTTTTCGATTGTTGGAGGTGCGGGAAAGTTTCAATTATAGTCAATTTCTAATAAAATTATAAATAAATTTGTCATAAAAACACTTGGAAAATGATGACTTAAAGTCGAACTTTTCTTTGTTGCAGGAAAACTTCATATTTTAAGATTTCTTCATTGTTGAAAGCGTTTGAAAATTTTGCACTATAATTTTTTCCATTTTTAAAGGATAGGGACATTTTTACGTTTTAAATATTATTCATTGTTGAAACGGTATGAATATTTGTCACTGGAATTTTTTCCATTCTTGGAAGTACGGGAAAGTTGTTATTATAGATAATTTCTAATATAATTTTAAATAAATTTTTCATAATAACATTTGGAAAATGATGACTTAATTCGAACTTTTTATTGTTGCGGGACAAACTTCTTAATTTAAGATTTCTTCATTGTTGAAAGCGTGGGAAAATTTGTCACTATAATTTTTCCATTGTTAAAGTATAGGGACGTTTTCACGTTTTAAATATTGTCCATTGTTGAAACGGTATCAATATTTGTCAATGGAATTTTTTCCATTTTTGGAAGTGTGGGAAAGTTGTCATTATAGATAATTTCTAATATAATTATAAATAAATTTTTCATAGTAAAACTTGGAAAATGATGACTTAAAGTCGAACTTTTTATTGTTGCGGGAAAAACTTCTAAATTTAAGATTTCTTCATTGTTGAAAGCGTAGGAAAATTTGTCACTATAATTTTTTCGATTGTTAAAGTATAGGGACATTTTCACGTTTTAAATATTGTCCATTGTTGAAACGGTATCAATATTTGTCAATTGAATCATTTCCATTGTTGGAAGTACGGGAAAGTTGTTATTATAGATAATTTCTAATATAATTTTAAATAATTTTTCATAATAACACTTGGAAAATGATGACTTAAATAGAACTTTTTATTGTTGCGGGACAAACTTCTTAATTTAAGATTTCTTCATTGTTGAAAGCGTAGGAAAATTTGTCACTATAATTTTTTCCATTGTTAAAGTATAGGGATATTTTCACGTTTTAAATATTGTCCATTGTTGAAACGGTATCAATATTTGTCAATGGAATCTTTTCCATTCTTGGAAGTGCCGGAAAGTTGTCATTATAAATAATTTCTAATATAATTTTAACTAAATTTTTCGTAATAACACTTGGAAAATGATGACATAAAGTCGAACTTTTCATTGTTGCGGGAAAAGTTCATATTTTAGGATTTCTTCATTGTTGAAAGCGTTTGAAAATTTTGCACTATAATTTTTTCCGTTTTTAAAGGATAGGGACATTTTTACGTTTTAAATATTATTCATTGTTGAAACGGTATCAATATTTGTCAATGGAATTTTTTCCATTCTTGGAAGTGCGGGAAAGTTGCAATTATAGTTAACTTCTAATATAATTATAAATAAATTTGTCATAAAAACACTTGGAAAATGATGACTTAAATCGAACTTTTTATTGTTGCGGGAAAAACTTCTTAATTTAAGATTTCTTCATTGTTGAAAGCGTAAGAAAATTTGTCACTATAATTTTTTCCATTGTTAAAGTATAGGGACATTTTCACGTTTTAAATATTGTCCATTGTTGAAACAGTATCAGTATTTGTCAATGGAATCTTTTCCATTGCTGGAAGTGCCGGAATGTTGTCATTATAGATAACTTCTAATATAATTTTAAATAGATTTTTCATAATAACAATTCAAAAGGGATGTCTCAAAATAGAATTGTTCACTGTTGCGGGAAAAACTTCTCAATTTAAGATTTCTTCATTGTTGAAAGCGTGGGAAAATTTGTCACTATAATTTTTTCCATTGTTAAAGGATAGGGACATTTTCACGTTTTAAATATTATCTATTGTTGAAACCGTATCAATATTTGTCAATGGAATTTTTTCGATTGTTGGAGGTGCGGGAAAGTTTCAATTATAGTTAATTTCTAATATAATTATAAATAAATTTGTCATAAAAACACTTGGAAAATGATGACTTAAAGTCGAACTTTTCTTTGTTGCAGGAAAACTTCATATTTTAAGATTTCTTCATTGTTGAAAGCGTTTGAAAATTTTGCACTATAATTTTTTCCATTTTTAAAGGATAGGGACATTTTTACGTTTTAAATATTATTCATTGTTGAAACGGTATGAATATTTGTCAATGGAATTTTTTCCATTCTTGGAAGTACTTGAAAGTTGTTATTATAGATAATTTCTAATATAATTTTAAATAAATTTTTCATAATAACATTTGGAAAATGATGACTTAATTCGATCTTCTTATTGTTGCGGGACAAACTTCTTAATTTAAGATTTCTTCATTGTTGAAAGCGTGGGAAAATTTGTCACTATAATTTTTCCATTGTTAAAGTATAGGGACGTTTTCACGTTTTAAATATTGTCCATTGTTGAAACGGTATCAATATTTGTCAATGGAATTTTTTCCATTTTTGGAAGTGTGGGAAAGTTGTCATTATAGATAATTTCTAATATAATTATAAATAAATTTTTCATAGTAAAACTTGGAAAATGATGACTTAAAGTCGAACTTTTTATTGTTGCGGGAAAAACTTCTAAATTTAAGATTTCTTCATTGTTGAAAGCGTAGGAAAATTTGTCACTATAATTTTTTCGATTGTTAAAGTATAGGGACATTTTCACGTTTTAAATATTGTCCATTGTTGAAACGGTATCAATATTTGTCAATTGAATCATTTCCATTGTTGGAAGTACGGGAAAGTTGTTATTATAGATAATTTCTAATATAATTTTAAATAATTTTTCATAATAACACTTGGAAAATGATGACTTAAATAGAACTTTTTATTGTTGCGGGACAAACTTCTTAATTTAAGATTTCTTCATTGTTGAAAGCGTAGGAAAATTTGTCACTATAATTTTTTCCATTGTTAAAGTATAGGGATATTTTCACGTTTTAAATATTGTCCATTGTTGAAACGGTATCAATATTTGTCAATGGAATCTTTTCCATTCTTGGAAGTGCCGGAAAGTTGTCATTATAAATAATTTCTAATATAATTTTAACTAAATTTTTCGTAATAACACTTGGAAAATGATGACATAAAGTCGAACTTTTCATTGTTGCGGGAAAAGTTCATATTTTAGGATTTCTTCATTGTTGAAAGCGTTTGAAAATTTTGCACTATAATTTTTTCCGTTTTTAAAGGATAGGGACATTTTTACGTTTTAAATATTATTCATTGTTGAAACGGTATCAATATTTGTCAATGGAATTTTTTCCATTCTTGGAAGTGCGGGAAAGTTGCAATTATAGTTAACTTCTAATATAATTATAAATAAATTTGTCATAAAAACACTTGGAAAATGATGACTTAAATCGAACTTTTTATTGTTGCGGGAAAAACTTCTTAATTTAAGATTTCTTCATTGTTGAAAGCGTAAGAAAATTTGTCACTATAATTTTTTCCATTGTTAAAGTATAGGGACATTTTCACGTTTTAAATATTGTCCATTGTTGAAACAGTATCAGTATTTGTCAATGGAATCTTTTCCATTGCTGGAAGTGCCGGAATGTTGTCATTATAGATAACTTCTAATATAATTTTAAATAGATTTTTCATAATAACAATTCAAAAGGGATGTCTCAAAATAGAATTGTTCACTGTTGCGGGAAAAACTTCTCAATTTAAGATTTCTTCATTGTTGAAAGCGTGGGAAAATTTGTCACTATAATTTTTTCCATTGTTAAAGGATAGGGACATTTTCACGTTTTAAATATTATCTATTGTTGAAACCGTATCAATATTTGTCAATGGAATTTTTTCGATTGTTGGAGGTGCGGGAAAGTTTCAATTATAGTTAATTTCTAATATAATTATAAATAAATTTGTCATAAAAACACTTGGAAAATGATGACTTAAAGTCGAACTTTTCTTTGTTGCAGGAAAACTTCATATTTTAAGATTTCTTCATTGTTGAAAGCGTTTGAAAATTTTGCACTATAATTTTTTCCATTTTTAAAGGATAGGGACATTTTTACGTTTTAAATATTATTCATTGTTGAAACGGTATGAATATTTGTCAATGGAATTTTTTCCATTCTTGGAAGTACTTGAAAGTTGTTATTATAGATAATTTCTAATATAATTTTAAATAAATTTTTCATAATAACATTTGGAAAATGATGACTTAATTCGAACTTCTTATTGTTGCGGGACAAACTTCTTAATTTAAGATTTCTTCATTGTTGAAAGCGTGGGAAAATTTGTCACTATAATTTTTCCATTGTTAAAGTATAGGGACGTTTTCACGTTTTAAATATTGTCCATTGTTGAAACGGTATCAATATTTGTCAATGGAATTTTTTCCATTTTTGGAAGTGTGGGAAAGTTGTCATTATAGATAATTTCTAATATAATTATAAATAAATTTTTCATAGTAAAACTTGGAAAATGATGACTTAAAGTCGAACTTTTTATTGTTGCGGGAAAAACTTCTAAATTTAAGATTTCTTCATTGTTGAAAGCGTAGGAAAATTTGTCACTATAATTTTTTCGATTGTTAAAGTATAGGGACATTTTCACGTTTTAAATATTGTCCATTGTTGAAACGGTATCAATATTTGTCAATGAAATTTTTTCCATTTTTGGAAGTGTGGGAAAGTTGTCATTATAGATAATTTCTAATATAATTATAAATAAATTTTTCATAGTAAAACTTGGAAAATGATGACTTAAAGTCGAACTTTTTATTGTTGCGGGAAAAACTTCTAAATTTAAGATTTCTTCATTGTTGAAAGCGTAGGAAAATTTGTCACTATAATTTTTTCGATTGTTAAAGTATAGGGACATTTTCACGTTTAAAATATTGTCCATTGTTGGAACGGCATCAATATTTGTCAATGGAATCTTTTCCATTGTTGGATGTGCCGGAAAGTTGTCATTATAGATAACTTCTAATATAATTATAAATAATATTTTCTTAATAACACTTGGAAAATAATGACTTACAGTCGAACTTTTCATTGTTGCAGGAAAACTTCTTAATTAAGATTTCTTCATTGTTGAAAGCGTGCGAAAATTTTTCACTATATTTTTTTTCCATTGTTAAAGGATAGGGACATTTTCGCGTTTTACATATTTTCCATTGTTGAAACGGTATTAATATTTCTCAATGGCATTTTTTTCATTATTGGAAGTGCGGGAAAGTTGCAATTATAGTTAACTTCTAATATAATTATAAATAAATTTGTCATAAAAACACTTGGAAAAGGATGACGTAAAGTCGAATTTTTATTTGTTGCGAGAAAAGTTCATATTTTAAGATTTCTTCATTGTTGAAAGCATAGGAAAATTTGTCACTATAATTTTTTGCATTGTTAAAGTATAGGGACATTTTCACGTTTTAAATATTGTCCATTGTTGAAACGGTATCAATATTTGTCAATTGAATCATTTCCATTGTTGGAAGTACGGGAAAGTTGTTATTATAGATAATTTCTAATATAATTTTAAATAATTTTTCATAATAACACTTGGAAAATGATGACTTAAATAGAACTTTTTATTGTTGCGGGACAAACTTCTTAATTTAAGATTTCTTCATTGTTGAAAGCGTAGGAAAATTTGTCACTATAATTTTTTCAATTGTTAAAGTATAGGGATATTTTCACGTTTTAAATATTGTCCATTGTTGAAACGGTATCAATATTTGTCAATGGAATCTTTTCCATTCTTGGAAGTGCCGGAAAGTTGTCATTATAGATAATTTCTAATATAATTTTAACTAAATTTTTCGTAATAACACTTGAAAAATGATGACTTAAAGTCGAACTTTTCATTGTTACGGGAAAAGTTCATATTTTAGGATTTCTTCATTGTTGAAAGCGTTTGAAAATTTTGCACTATAATTTTTTCCATTTTTAAAGGATAGGGACATTTTTACGTTTTAAATATTATTCATTGTTGAAACGGTATGAATATTTGTCAATGGAATTTTTTCCATTCTTGGAAGTACTTGAAAGTTGTTATTATAGATAATTTCTAATATAATTTTAAATAAATTTTTCATAATAACATTTGGAAAATGATGACTTAATTCGAACTTCTTATTGTTGCGGGACAAACTTCTTAATTTAAGATTTCTTCATTGTTGAAAGCGTGGGAAAATTTGTCACTATAATTTTTTCCATTGTTAAAGTATAGGGACATTTTCACGTTTTAAATATTGTCCATTGTTGAAACGGTATCAATATTTGTCAATGAAATTTTTTCCATTTTTGGAAGTGTGGGAAAGTTGTCATTATAGATAATTTCTAATATAATTATAAATAAATTTTTCATAGTAAAACTTGGAAAATGATGACTTAAAGTCGAACTTTTTATTGTTGCGGGAAAAACTTCTAAATTTAAGATTTCTTCATTGTTGAAAGCGTAGGAAAATTTGTCACTATAATTTTTTCGATTGTTAAAGTATAGGGACATTTTCACGTTTAAAATATTGTCCATTGTTGGAACGGCATCAATATTTGTCAATGGAATCTTTTCCATTGTTGGAAGTGCCGGAAAGTTGTCATTATAGATAACTTCTAATATAATTATAAATAATATTTTCTTAATAACACTTGGAAAATAATGACTTACAGTCGAACTTTTCATTGTTGCAGGAAAACTTCTTAATTAAGATTTCTTCATTGTTGAAAGCGTGCGAAAATTTTTCACTATATTTTTTTCCATTGTTAAAGGATAGGGACATTTTCGCGTTTTACATATTTTCCATTGTTGAAACGGTATTAATATTTCTCAATGGCATTTTTTTCATTATTGGAAGTGCGGGAAAGTTGCAATTATAGTTAACTTCTAATATAATTATAAATAAATTTGTCATAAAAACACTTGGAAAAGGATGACGTAAAGTCGAATTTTTATTTGTTGCGAGAAAAGTTCATATTTTAAGATTTCTTCATTGTTGAAAGCATAGGAAAATTTGTCACTATAATTTTTTGCATTGTTAAAGTATAGGGACATTTTCACGTTTTAAATATTGTCCATTGTTGAAACGGTATCAATATTTGTCAATTGAATCATTTCCATTGTTGGAAGTACGGGAAAGTTGTTATTATAGATAATTTCTAATATAATTTTAAATAATTTTTCATAATAACACTTGGAAAATGATGACTTAAATAGAACTTTTTATTGTTGCGGGACAAACTTCTTAATTTAAGATTTCTTCATTGTTGAAAGCGTAGGAAAATTTGTCACTATAATTTTTTCAATTGTTAAAGTATAGGGATATTTTCACGTTTTAAATATTGTCCATTGTTGAAACGGTATCAATATTTGTCAATGGAATCTTTTCCATTCTTGGAAGTGCCGGAAAGTTGTCATTATAGATAATTTCTAATATAATTTTAACTAAATTTTTCGTAATAACACTTGAAAAATGATGACTTAAAGTCGAACTTTTCATTGTTGCGGGAAAAGTTCATATTTTAGGATTTCTTCATTGTTGAAAGCGTTTGAAAATTTTGCACTATAATTTTTTCCATTTTTAAAGGATAGGGACATTTTTACGTTTTAAATATTATTCGTTGTTGAAACGGTATCAATATTTGTCAATGGAATTTTTTCCATTCTTGGAAGTACGGGAAAGTTGTTATTATAGATAATTTCTAATATAATTTTAAATAAATTTTTCATAATAACATTTGGAAAATGATGACTTAATTCGAACTTTTTATTGTTGCGGGACAAATTTCTTAATTTAAGATTTCTTCATTGTTGAAAGCGTGGGAAAATTTGTCACTATAATTTTTTCCATTGTTAAAGTATAGGGACATTTTCACGTTTTAAATATTGCCCATTGTTGAAACGGTATCAATATTTGTCAATGGAATTTTTTCCATTTTTGGAAGTGTGGGAAAGTTGTCATTATAGATAATTTCTAATATAATTATAAATAAATTTTCATAGTAACACTTGGAAAATGATGACTTAAAGTCGAACTTTTTATTGTTGCGGGAAAAAACTTCTAAATTTAAGATTTCTTCACTGTTGAAAGCGTGCGAAAATTTTTCACTATATTTTTTTCCATTGTTAAAGGATAGGGACATTTTCGCGTTTTACATATTTTAAATTGTTGAAACGGTGTTAATATTTCTCAATGGCATTTTTTTCATTATTGGAAGTGCGGGAAAGTTGCAATTATAGTTAACTTCTAATATAATTATAAATAAATTTGTCAAAAAAACACTTGGAAAAGGATGACGTAAAGTCGAATTTTTATTTGTTGCGAGAAAAGTTCATATTTTAAGATTTCTTCATTGTTGAAAGCATAGGAAAATTTGTCACTATAATTTTTTGCATTGTTAAAGTATAGGGACATTTTCACGTTTTAAATATTGTCCATTGTTGAAAAGGTATCAATATTTGTCAATTGAATCATTTCCATTGTTGGAAGTACGGGAAAGTTGTTATTATAGATAATTTCTAATATAATTTTAAATAAATTTTTCATAATAACACTTGGAAAATGATGACTTAAATAGAACTTTTTATTGTTGCGGGACAAACTTCTTAATTTAAGATTTCTTCATTGTTGAAAGCGTAGGAAAATTTGTCACTATAATTTTTTCCATTGTTAAAGTATAGGGACATTTTCACGTTTTAAATATTGTCCATTGTTGAAACAGTATCAATATTTGTCAATGGAATCTTTTCCATTGCTGGAAGTGCCGGAAAGTTGTCATTATAGATAACTTCTAATATAATTTTAAATAGATTTTTCATAATAACAATTCAAAAGGGATGTCTCAAAATAGAATTGTTCACTGTTGCGGGAAAAACTTCTCAATTTAAGATTTCTTCATTGTTGAAAGATTGGGAAAATTTGTCACTATAATTTTTTTCATTGTTAAAGGATAGGGACATTTTCACGTTTTAAATATTATCCATTGTTGAAACCGTATCAATATTTGTCAATGGAATTTTTTCGATTGTTGGAGGTGCGGGAAAGTTGCAATTATAGTTAATTTCTAATATAATTATAAATAAACTTGTCATAAAAACACCTGGAAAATGATGACTTAAAGTTGAACTTTTCTTTGTTGCGGGAAAACTTCTTAATTTAAGATTTCTTCATTGTTGAAAGCGTAGGAAAATTTTTCACTATATTTTTTTCCATTGTTAAAGGATAGGGACATTTTCGCGTTTTAAATATTTTCCATTGTAGAAACGGTATCAATATTTGTCAATGGAATTTTTTCCATTGTTGGAAGTGCGGGAAAGTTGTTATTATAGATGATTTCTAATATAATTTTAAATAAATTTTTCATAATAACACTTGGAAAATGATGACTTAAATCGAACTTTTTATTGTTGCGGGACAAACTTCTTAATTTAAGATTTCTTCATTGTTGAAAGCGTGGGAAAATTTGTCACTATAATTTTTTCCATTGTTAAAGTATAGGGACATTTTCACGTTTTAAATATTGTCCATTGTTGAAACGGTATCAATATTTGTCAATGGAATCTTTTTTATTTTTGGAAGTGTGGGAAAGTTGTCGTTATAGATAATTTCTAATATAATTATAAATAAATTTTTCATAGTAACACTTGGAAAATGATGACTTAAAGTCAAACTTTTTATTGTTGCGGGAAAAACTTCTAAATTTAAGATTTCTTCATTGT
Organism: Maratus michaelseni; assembly: GCA_963931845.1. NCBI lineage: Eukaryota > Metazoa > Arthropoda > Arachnida > Araneae > Salticidae > Maratus > Maratus michaelseni. The sequence continues at coordinate 171,712 of CAWVPG010000094.1, read as the reverse complement.
TGAAAGCATAGGAAAATTTTTCACTATAATTTTTTCCATTGTTAAAGTATAGGGACATTTTCACGTTTTAAATATTGTCCATTGTTGAAACAGTATCAATATTTGTCAATGGAATCTTTTCCATTGCTGGAAGTGCCGGAATGTTGTCATTATAGATAACTTCTAATATAATTTTAAATAGATTTTTCATAATAACAATTCAAAAGGGATGTCTCAAAATAGAATTGTTCACTGTTGCGGGAAAAATTTCTCAATTTAAGATTTCTTCATTGTTGAAAGCGTGGAAAAATTTGTCACTATAATTTTTTCCATTGTTAAAGGATAGGGACATTTTCACGTTTTAAATATTGTCCATTGTTGAAACGGTATCAATATTTGTCAATGGAATTTTTTCCATTGTTGGAAGTGCCGGAAAGTTGTCATTATAGATAACTTCTAATATAATTATAAATAATATTTTCATAATAACACTTGGAAAACAATGACTTAAAGTCGAACTTTTCATTGTTGCAGGAAAACTTCTTAATTAAGATTTCTTCATTGTTGAAAGCGTGCGAAAATTTTTCACTATATTTTTTTCCATTGTTAAAGGATAGGGACATTTTGGCGTTTTAAATATTTTCCATTGTTGAAACGGTATTAATATTTCTCAATGGCATTTTTTACATTATTGGAAGTGCGGGAAAGTTGCAATTATAGTTAATTTCTAATATAATTATAAATAAATTTGTCATAAAAACACTTGGAAAATGATGACTTAAATCGAACTTTTTATTGTTGCGGGACAAACTTCTTAATTTAAGATTTCTTCATTGTTGAAAGCGTGTTCCATTTTTAAAGGATAGGGACATTTTTACGTTTTAAATATTATTCATTGTTGAAACGGTATCAATATTTGTCAATGGAATTTTTTCCATTCTTGGAACTACGGGAAAGTTGTTATTATAGATAATTTCTAATATAATTTTAAATAAATTTTTCATAATAACGTTTTGAAAATGATGACTTAATTCGAACTTTTTATTGTTGCGGGACAAATTTCTTAATTTAAGATTTCTTCATTGTTGAAAGCGTGGGAAAATTTGTCACTATAATTTTTTCCATTGTTAAAGTATAGGGACATTTTCACGTTTTAAATATTGCCCATTGTTGAAACGGTATCAATATTTGTCAATGGAATTTTTTCCATTTTTGGAAGTGTGGGAAAGTTGTCATTATAGATAATTTCTAATATAATTATAAATAAATTTTCATAGTAACACTTGGAAAATGATGACTTAAAGTCGAACTTTTTATTGTTGCGGGAAAAACTTCTAAATTTAAGATTTCTTCATTGTTGAAAGCGTGCGAAAATTTTTCACTATATTTTTTTCCATTGTTAAAGGATAGGGACATTTTCGTGTTTTACATATTTTAAATTGTTGAAACGGTGTTAATATTTCTCAATGGCATTTTTTTCATTATTGGAAGTGCGGGAAAGTTGCAATTATAGTTAACTTCTAATATAATTATAAATAAATTTGTCAAAAAAACACTTGGAAAAGGATGACGTAAAGTCGAATTTTTATTTGTTGCGAGAAAAGTTCATATTTTAAGATTTCTTCATTGTTGAAAGCATAGGAAAATTTGTCACTATAATTTTTTGCATTGTTAAAGTATAGGGACATTTTCACGTTTTAAATATTGTCCATTGTTGAAAAGGTATCAATATTTGTCAATTGAATCATTTCCATTGTTGGAAGTACGGGAAAGTTGTTATTATAGATAATTTCTAATATAATTTTAAATAAATTTTTCATAATAACACTTGGAAAATGATGACTTAAATAGAACTTTTTATTGTTGCGGGACAAACTTCTTAATTTAAGATTTCTTCATTGTTGAAAGCGTAGGAAAATTTGTCACTATAATTTTTTCCATTGTTAAAGTATAGGGATATTTTCACGTTTTAAATATTGTCCATTGTTGAAACAGTATCAATATTTGTCAATGGAATCTTTTCCATTGCTGGAAGTGCCGGAATGTTGTCATTATAGATAACTTCTAATATAATTTTAAATAGATTTTTCATAATAACAATTCAAAAGGGATGTCTCAAAATAGAATTGTTCACTGTTGCGGGAAAAACTTCTCAATTTAAGATTTCTTCATTGTTGAAAGATTGGGAAAATTTGTCACTATAATTTTTTCCATTGTTAAAGGATAGGGACATTTTCACGTTTTAAATATTGTCCATTGTTGAAACGGTATCAATATTTGTCAATGGAATTTTTTCCATTGTTGGAAGTGCCGGAAAGTTGTCATTATAGATAACTTCTAATATAATTATAAATAATATTTTCATAATAACACTTGGAAAACAATGACTTAAAGTCGAACTTTTCATTGTTGCAGGAAAACTTCTTAATTAAGATTTCTTCATTGTTGAAAGCGTGCGAAAATTTTTCACTATATTTTTTTCCATTGTTAAAGGATAGGGACATTTTGGCGTTTTAAATATTTTCCATTGTTGAAACGGTATTAATATTTCTCAATGGCATTTTTTACATTATTGGAAGTGCGGGAAAGTTGCAATTATAGTTAATTTCTAATATAATTATAAATAAATTTGTCATAAAAACACTTGGAAAATGATGACTTAAATCGAACTTTTTATTGTTGCGGGACAAACTTCTTAATTTAAGATTTCTTCATTGTTGAAAGCGTAGGAAAATTTGTCACTATAATTTTTTCCATTGTTAAAGTATAGGGACATTTTCACGTTTTAAATATTTTCCATTGTTGAAACAGTATCAATATTTGTCAATGGAATCTTTTCCATTGCTGGAAGTGCCGGAATGTTGTCATTATAGATAACTTCTAATATAATTTTAAATAGATTTTTCATAATAACATTTCAAAAGGGATGTCTCAAAATAGAATTGTTCACTGTTGCGGGAAAAACTTCTCAATTTAAGATTTCTTCATTGTTGAAAGCGTAGGAAAATTTTTCACTATATTTTTTTCCATTGTTAAAGGATAGGGACATTTTCGCGTTTTAAATATTTTCCATTGTTGAAACGGTATCAATATTTGTCAATGGAATTTTTTCCATTGTTGGAAGTGCGGGAAAGTTGTTATTATAGATAATTTCTAATATAATTATAAATAATATTTTCATAATAACACTTGGAAAATAATGACTTAAAGTCGAACTTTTCATTGTTGCAGGAAAACTTCTTAATTAAGATTTCTTCATTGTTGAAAGCGTGCGAAAATTTTTCACTATATTTTTTTCCATTGTTAAAGGATAGGGACATATTCGCGTTTTACATATTTTCCATTGTTGAAACGGTATTAATATTTCTCAGTGGCATTTTTTTCATTATTGGAAGTGCGGGAAAGTTGCAATTATAGTTAACTTCTAATATAATTATAAATAAATTTGTCATAAAAACACTTGGAAAAGGATGACGTAAAGTCGAATTTTTATTTGTTGCGAGAAAAGTTCATATTTTAAGATTTCTTCATTGTTGAAAGCTTAGGAAAATTTGTCACTACAATTTTTTGCATTAGTAAAGTATAGGGACATTTTCACGTTTTAAATATTGTCCATTGTTGAAACGGTATCAATATTTGTCAATTGAATCATTTCCATTGTTGGAAGTACGGGAAAAATGTTATTATAGATAATTTCTAATATAATTTTAAATAATTTTTCATAATAACACTTGGAAAATGATGACTTAAATAGAACTTTTTATTGTTGCGGGACAAACTTCTTAATTTAAGATTTCTTCATTGTTGAAAGCGTGTTCCATTTTTAAAGGATAGGGACATTTTTACGTTTTAAATATTATTCATTGTTGAAACGGTATCAATATTTGTCAATGGAATTTTTTCCATTCTTGGAACTACGGGAAAGTTGTTATTATAGATAATTTCTAATATAATTTTAAATAAATTTTTCATAATAACGTTTTGAAAATGATGACTTAATTCGAACTTTTTATTGTTGCGGGACAAATTTCTTAATTTAAGATTTCTTCATTGTTGAAAGCGTGGGAAAATTTGTCACTATAATTTTTTCCATTGTTAAAGTATAGGGACATTTTCACGTTTTAAATATTGCCCATTGTTGAAACGGTATCAATATTTGTCAATGGAATTTTTTCCATTTTTGGAAGTGTGGGAAAGTTGTCATTATAGATAATTTCTAATATAATTATAAATAAATTTTCATAGTAACACTTGGAAAATGATGACTTAAAGTCGAACTTTTTATTGTTGCGGGAAAAACTTCTAAATTTAAGATTTCTTCATTGTTGAAAGCGTGCGAAAATTTTTCACTATATTTTTTTCCATTGTTAAAGGATAGGGACATTTTCGCGTTTTACATATTTTAAATTGTTGAAACGGTGTTAATATTTCTCAATGGCATTTTTTTCATTATTGAAAGTGCGGGAAAGTTGCAATTATAGTTAACTTCTAATATAATTATAAATAAATTTGTCAAAAAAACACTTGGAAAAGGATGACGTAAAGTCGAATTTTTATTTGTTGCGAGAAAAGTTCATATTTTAAGATTTCTTCATTGTTGAAAGCATAGGAAAATTTGTCACTATAATTTTTTGCATTGTTAAAGTATAGGGACATTTTCACGTTTTAAATATTGTCCATTGTTGAAAAGGTATCAATATTTGTCAATTGAATCATTTCCATTGTTGGAAGTACGGGAAAGTTGTTATTATAGATAATTTCTAATATAATTTTAAATAAATTTTTCATAATAACACTTGGAAAATGATGACTTAAATAGAACTTTTTATTGTTGCGGGACAAACTTCTTAATTTAAGATTTCTTCATTGTTGAAAGCGTAGGAAAATTTGTCACTATAATTTTTTCCATTGTTAAAATATAGGGACATTTTCACGTTTTAAATATTGTCCATTGTTGAAACAGTATCAATATTTGTCAATGGAATCTTTTCCATTGCTGGAAGTGCCGGAATGTTGTCATTATAGATAACTTCTAATATAATTTTAAATAGATTTTTCATAATAACAATTCAAAAGGGATGTCTCAAAATAGAATTGTTCACTGTTGCGGGAAAAATTTCTCAATTTAAGATTTCTTCATTGTTGAAAGATTGGGAAAATTTGTCACTATAATTTTTTTCATTGTTAAAGGATAGGGACATTTTCACGTTTTAAATATTATCCATTGTTGAAACCGTATCAATATTTGTCAATGGATTTTTTTCGATTGTTGGAGGTGCGGGAAAGTTGCAATTATAGTTAATTTCTAATATAATTATAAATAAACTTGTCATAAAAACACCTGGAAAATGATGACTTAAAGTTGAACTTTTCTTTGTTGCGGGAAAACTTCTTAATTTAAGATTTCTTCATTGTTGAAAGCGTAGGAAAATTTTTCACTATATTTTTTTCCATTGTTAAAGGATAGGGACATTTTCGCGTTTTAAATATTTTCCATTGTAGAAACGGTATCAATATTTGTCAATGGAATTTTTTCCATTGTTGGAAGTGCGGGAAAGTTGTTATTATAGATGATTTCTAATATAATTTTAAATAAATTTTTCATAATAACACTTGGAAAATGATGACTTAAATCGAACTTTTTACTGTTGCGGGACAAACTTCTTAATTTAAGATTTCTTCATTGTTGAAAGCGTGGGAAAATTTGTCACTATAATTTTTTCCATTGTTAAAGTATAGGGACATTTTCACGTTTTAAATATTGTCCATTGTTGAAACAGTATCAATATTTGTCAATGGAATCTTTTCCATTGCTGGAAGTGCCGGAATGTTGTCATTATAGATAACTTCTAATATAATTTTAAATAGATTTTTCATAATAACAATTCAAAAGGGATGTCTCAAAATAGAATTGTTCACTGTTGCGGGAAAAACTTCTCAATTTAAGATTTCTTCATTGTTGAAAGCGTGGAAAAATTTGTCACTATAATTTTTTCCATTGTTAAAGTATAGGGACATTTTCACGTTTTAAATATTGTCCATTGTTGAAACGGTATCAATATTTGTCAATTGAATCATTTCCATTGTTGGAAGTGCCGGAAAGTTGTCATTATAGATAACTTCTAATATAATTATAAATAGATTTTTCATAATAACAATTCAAAAGGGATGACTCAAAATAGAATTGTTCATTGTTGCGGGAAAAACTTCTTAATTTAAGATTTCTTCATTGTAGAAAGCGTAGGAAAATTTGCCACTGTAATTTTTTTCCATTGTTAAAGTATAGGGATATTTTCACGTTTTAAATATTGTCCATTGTTGAAACGGTATCAATATTTGTCAATGGAATTTTTTCCATTCTTGGAAGTACGGGAAAGTTGTTATTATAGATAATTTCTAATATAATTATAAATAAATTTGTCATAAAAACACTTGGAAAAGGATGACGTAAAGTCGAATTTTTATTTGTTGCGAGAAAAGTTCATATTTTAAGATTTCTTCATTGTTGAAATCATAGGAAAATTTGTCACTATAATTTTTTGCATTGTTAAAGTATAGGGACATTTTCACGTATTAAATATTGTCCATTGTTGAAACGGTATCAATATTTGTCAATTGAATCATTTCCATTGTTGGAAGTACGGGAAAGTTGTTATTATAGATAATTTCTAATATAATTATAAATAAATTTTTCATAGTAACACTTGGAAAATGATGACTTAAAGTCAAACTTTTTATTGTTGCGGGAAAAACTTCTAAATTTAAGATTTCTTCATTGTTGAAAGCATAGGAAAATTTTTCACTTTAATATTTTCCATTGTTAAGGTATAGGGACATTTTCACGTTTTAAATATTTTCCATTGTTGAAACAGTATCAATATTTGTCAATGGAATCTTTTCCATTGCTGGAAGTGCCGGAATGTTGTCATTATAGATAACTTCTAATATAATTTTAAATAGATTTTTCATAATAACATTTCAAAAGGGATGTCTCAAAATAGAATTGTTCACTGTTGCGGGAAAAACTTCTCAATTTAAGATTTCTTCATTGTTGAAAGCGTAGGAAAATTTTTCACTATATTTTTTTCCATTGTTAAAGGATAGGGACATTTTCGCGTTTTAAATATTTTCCATTGTTGAAACGGTATCAATATTTGTCAATGGAATTTTTTCCATTGTTGGAAGTGCGGGAAAGTTGTTATTATAGATAATTTCTAATATAATTATAAATAATATTTTCATAATAACACTTGGAAAATAATGACTTAAAGTCGAACTTTTCTTTGTTGCAGGAAAACTTCTTAATTTAAGATTTCTTCATTGTTGAAAGCGTGGGAAAATTTGTCACTATAATTTTTTCGATTGTTAAAGTATAGGGATAGTTTCACGTTTTAAATATTGTCCATTGTTGAAACGGTATCAATATTTGTCAATGGAATCTTTTCCATTCTTGGAAGTACCGGAAAGTTGTCATTATAGATAATTTCTAATATAATTTTAACTAAATTTTTCGTAATAACACTTGGAAAATGATGACTTAAAGTCGAACTTTTCATTGTTGCGGGAAAAGTTCATATTTTAGGATTTCTTCATTGTTGAAAGCGTTTGAAAATTTTGCACTATAATGTTTTCCATTTTTAAAGGATAGGGACATTTTTACGTTTTAAATATTATTCATTGTTGAAACGGTATCAATATTTGTCAATGGAATTTTTTCCATTCTTGGAAGTACGGGAAAGTTGTTATTATAGATAATTTCTAATATAATTTTAAATAAATTTTTCATAATAACATTTGGAAAATGATGACTTAATTCGAACTTTTTATTGTTGCGGGACAAATTTCTTAATTTAAGATTTCTTCATTGTTGAAAGCGTGGGAAAATTTGTCACTATAATTTTTTCCATTGTTAAAGTATAGGGACATTTTCACGTTTTAAATATTGCCCATTGTTGAAACGGTATCAATATTTGTCAATGGAATTTTTTCCATTTTTGGAAGTGTGGGAAAGTTGTCATTATAGATAATTTCTAATATAATTATAAATAAATTTTCATAGTAACACTTGGAAAATGATGACTTAAAGTCGAACTTTTTATTGTTGCGGGAAAAACTTCTAAATTTAAGATTTCTTCATTGTTGAAAGCGTGCGAAAATTTTTCACTATATTTTTTTCCATTGTTAAAGGATAGGGACATTTTCGCGTTTTACATATTTTAAATTGTTGAAACGGTGTTAATATTTCTCAATGGCATTTTTTTCATTATTGGAAGTGCGGGAAAGTTGCAATTATAGTTAACTTCTAATATAATTATAAATAAATTTGTCAAAAAAACACTTGGAAAGGGATGACGTAAAGTCGAATTTTTATTTGTTGCGAGAAAAGTTCATATTTTAAGATTTCTTCATTGTTGAAAGCATAGGAAAATTTGTCACTATAATTTTTTGCATTGTTAAAGTATAGGGACATTTTCACGTTTTAAATATTGTCCATTGTTGAAAAGGTATCAATATTTGTCAATTGAATCATTTCCATTGTTGGAAGTACGGGAAAGTTGTTATTATAGATAATTTCTAATATAATTTTAAATAAATTTTTCATAATAACACTTGGAAAATGATGACTTAAATAGAACTTTTTATTGTTGCGGGACAAACTTCTTAATTTAAGATTTCTTCATTGTTGAAAGCGTAGGAAAATTTGTCACTATAATTTTTTTCCATTGTTAAAGTTTAGGGACATTTTCACGTTTTAAATATTGTCCATTGTTGAAACAGTATCAATATTTGTCAATGGAATCTTTTCCATTGCTGGAAGTGCCGGAATGTTGTCATTATAGATAACTTCTAATATAATTTTAAATAGATTTTTCATAATAACAATTCAAAAGGGATGTCTCAAAATAGAATTGTTCACTGTTGCGGGAAAAACTTCTCAATTTAAGATTTCTTCATTGTTGAAAGATTGGGAAAATTTGTCACTATAATTTTTTTCATTGTTAAAGGATAGGGACATTTTCACGTTTTAAATATTATCCATTGTTGAAACCGTATCAATATTTGTCAATGGAATTTTTTCGATTGTTGGAGGTGCTGGAAAGTTGCAATTATAGTTAATTTCTAATATAATTATAAATAAACTTGTCATAAAAACACCTGGAAAATGATGACTTAAAGTTGAACTTTTCTTTGTTGCGGGAAAACTTCTTAATTTAAGATTTCTTCATTGTTGAAAGCGTAGGAAAATTTTTCACTATATTTTTTTCCATTGTTAAAGGATAGGGACATTTTCGCGTTTTAAATATTTTCCATTGTAGAAACGGTATCAATATTTGTCAATGGAATTTTTTCCATTGTTGGAAGTGCGGGAAAGTTGTTATTATAGATGATTTCTAATATAATTTTAAATAAATTTTTCATAATAACACTTGGAAAATGATGACTTAAATCGAACTTTTTATTGTTGCGGGACAAACTTCTTAATTTAAGATTTCTTCATTGTTGAAAGCGTGGGAAAATTTGTCACTTTAATTTTTTGCATTGTTAAAGTATAGGGACATTTTCACGTTTTAAATATTGTCCATTGTTGAAACGGTATCAATATTTGTCAATTGAATCATTTCCATTGTTGGAAGTGCCGGAAAGTTGTCATTATAGATAACTTCTAATATAATTATAAATAGATTTTTCATAATAACAATTCAAAAGGGATGACTCAAAATAGAATTGTTCATTGTTGCGGGAAAAACTTCTTAATTTAAGATTTCTTCATTGTAGAAAGCGTAGGAAAATTTGCCACTGTAATTTTTTTCCATTGTTAAAGTATAGGGATATTTTCACGTTTTAAATATTGTCCATTGTTGAATCGGTATCAATATTTGTCAATGGAATTTTTTCCATTCTTGGAAGTACGGGAAAGTTGTTATTATAGATAATTTCTAATATAATTATAAATAAATTTGTCATAAAAACACTTGGAAAAGGATGACGTAAAGTCGAATTATTATTTGTTGCGAGAAAAGTTCATATTTTAAGATTTCTTCATTGTTGAAATCATAGGAAAATTTGTCACTATAATTTTTTGCATTGTTAAAGTATAGGGACATTTTCACGTTTTAAATATTGTCCATTGTTGAAACGGTATCAATATTTGTCAATTGAATCATTTCCATTGTTGGAAGTACGGGAAAGTTGTTATTATAGATAATTTCTAATATAATTTTAAATAAATTTTTCATAATAACACTTGGAAAATGATGACTTAAATAGAACTTTTTATTGTTGCGGGACAAACTTCTTAATTTAAGATTTCTTCATTGTTGAAAGCGTAGGAAAATTTTTCACTATAATTTTTTTCCATTGTTAAAGTATAGGGACATTTTCACGTTTTAAATATTGTCCATTGTTGAAACAGTATCAATATTTGTCAATGGAATCTTTTCCATTGCTGGAAGTGCCGGAATGTTGTCATTATAGATAACTTCTAATATAATTTTAAATAGATTTTTCATAATAACAATTCAAAAGGGATGTCTCAAAATAGAATTGTTCACTGTTGCGGGAAAAACTTCTCAATTTAAGATTTCTTCATTGTTGAAAGCGTGGAAAAATTTGTCACTATAATTTTTTCCATTGTTAAAGGATAGGGACATTTTCACGTTTTAAATATTGTCCATTGTTGAAACGGTATCAATATTTGTCAATGGAATTTTTTCCATTGTTGGAAGTGCCGGAAAGTTGTCATTATAGATAACTTCTAATATAATTATAAATAATATTTTCATAATAACACTTGGAAAATAATGACTTAAAGTCGAACTTTTCATTGTTGCAGGAAAACATCTTAATTAAGATTTCTTCATTGTTGAAAGCGTGCGAAAATTTTTCACTGTATTTTTTTCCATTGTTAAAGGATAGGGACATTTTCGCGTTTTACATATTTTCCATTGTTGAAACGGTATTAATATTTCTCAATGGCATTTTTTTCATTATTGGAAGTGCGGGAAAGTTGCAATTATAGTTAACTTCTAATATAATTATAAATAAATTTGTCATAAAAACACTTGGAAAAGGATGGCGTAAAGTCGAATTTTTATTTGTTGCGAGAAAAGTTCATATTTTAAGATTTCTTCATTGTTGAAAGCATAGGAAAATTTGTCACTATAATTTTTTGCATTGTTAAAGTATAGGGACATTTTCACGTTTTAAATATTGTCCATTGTTGAAACGGTATCAATATTTGTCAATTGAATCATTTCCATTGTTGGAAGTACGGGAAAGTTGTTATTGTAGAAAATTTCTAATATAATTTTAAATAATTTTTCATAATAACACTTGGAAAATGATGACTTAAATAGAACTTTTTATTGTTGCGGCACAAACTTCTTAATTTAAGATTTCTTCATTGTTGAAAGCGTAGGAAAATTTGTCACTATAATTTTTTCCATTGTTAAAGTATAGGGATATTTTCACGTTTTAAATATTGTCCATTGTTGAAACGGTATCAATATTTGTCAATGGAATCTTTTCCATTCTTGGAAGTGTCGGAAAGTTGTCATTATAGATAATTTCTAATATAATTTTAACTAAATTTTTCGTAATAACACTTGGAAAATGATGACTTAAAGTCGAACTTTTCATTGTTGCGGGAAAAGTTCATATTTTAGGATTTCTTCATTGTTGAAAGCGTTTGAAAATTTTGCACTATAATTTTTTCCATTTTTAATGGATAGGGACATTTTTACGTTTTAAATATTATTCATTGTTGAAACGGTATCAATATTTGTCAATGGAATTTTTTCCATTCTTGGAAGTACGGGAAAGTTGTTATTATAGATAATTTCTAATATAATTTTAAATAAATTTTTCATAATAACATTTGGAAAATGATGACCTTATTCGAACTTTTTATTGTTGCGGGACAAATTTCTTAATTTAAGATTTCTTCATTGTTGAAAGCGTGGGAAAATTTGTCACTATAATTTTTTCCATTGTTAAAGTATAGGGACATTTTCACGTTTTAAATATTGCCCATTGTTGAAACGGTATCAATATTTGTCAATGGAATTTTTTCCATTTTTGGAAGTGTGGGAAAGTTGTCATTATAGATAATTTCTAATATAATTATAAATAAATTTTCATAGTAACACTTGGAAAATGATGACTTAAAGTCGAACTTTGTATTGTTGCGGGAAAAACTTCTAAATTTAAGATTTCTTCATTGTTGAAAGCGTGCGAAAATTTTCACTATATTTTTTTCCATTGTTAAAGGATAGGGACATTTTCGCGTTTTACATATTTTAAATTGTTGAAACGGTGTTAATATTTCTCAATGGCATTTTTTTCATTATTGGAAGTGCGGGAAAGTTGCAATTATAGTTAACTTCTAATATAATTATAAATAAATTTGTCAAAAAAACACTTGGAAAAGGATGACGTAAAGTCGAATTTTTATTTGTTGCGAGAAAAGTTCATATTTTAAGATTTCTTCATTGTTGAAAGCATAGGAAAATTTGTCACTATAATTTTTTGCATTGTTAAAGTATAGGGACATTTTCACGTTTTAAATATTGTCCATTGTTGAAAAGGTATCAATATTTGTCAATTGAATCATTTCCATTGTTGGAAGTACGGGAAAGTTGTTATTATAGATAATTTCTAATATAATTTTAAATAAATTTTTCATAATAACACTTGGAAAATGATGACTTAAATAGAACTTTTTATTGTTGCGGGACAAACTTCTTAATTTAAGATTTCTTCATTGTTGAAAGCGTAGGAAAATTTGTCACTATAATTTTTTCCATTGTTAAAGTATAGGGACATTTTCACGTTTTAAATATTGTCCATTGTTGAAACAGTATCAATATTTGTCAATGGAATCTTTTCCATTGCTGGAAGTGCCGGAATGTTGTCATTATAGATAACTTCTAATATAATTTTAAATAGATTTTTCATAATAACAATTCAAAAGGGATGTCTCAAAATAGAATTGTTCACTGTTGCGGGAAAAACTTCTCAATTTAAGATTTCTTCATTGTTGAAAGATTGGGAAAATTTGTCACTATAATTTTTTTCATTGTTAAAGGATAGGGACATTTTCACGTTTTAAATATTATCCATTGTTGAAACCGTATCAATATTTGTCAATGGAATTTTTTCGATTGTTGGAGGTGCGGGAAAGTTGCAATTATAGTTAATTTCTAATATAATTATAAATAAACTTGTCATAAAAACACCTGGAAAATGATGACTTAAAGTTGAACTTTTCTTTGTTGCGGGAAAACTTCTTAATTTAAGATTTCTTCATTGTTGAAAGCGTAGGAAAATTTTTCACTATATTTTTTTCCATTGTTAAAGGATAGGGACATTTTCGCGTTTTAAATATTTTCCATTGTAGAAACGGTATCAATATTTGTCAATGGAATTTTTTCCATTGTTGGAAGTGCGGGAAAGTTGTTATTATAGATGATTTCTAATATAATTTTAAATAAATTTTTCATAATAACACTTGGAAAATGATGACTTAAATCGAACTTTTTATTGTTGCGGGACAAACTTCTTAATTTAAGATTTCTTCATTGTTGAAAGCGTGGGAAAATTTGTCACTATAATTTTTTCCATTGTTAAAGTATAGGGACATTTTCACGTTTTAAATATTGTCCATTGTTGAAACGGTATCAATATTTGTCAATGGAATCTTTTTTATTTTTGGAAGTGTGGGAAAGTTGTCATTATAGATAATTTCTAATATAATTATAAATAAATTTTTCATAGTAACACTTGGAAAATGATGACTTAAAGTCAAACTTTTTATTGTTGCGGGAAAAACTTCTAAATTTAAGATTTCTTCATTGTTGAAAGCATAGGAAAATTTGTCACTTTAATTTTTTGCATTGTTAAAATATAGGGACATTTTCACGTTTTAAATATTGTCTATTGTTGAAACGGTATCAATATTTGTCAATTGAATCATTTCCATTGTTGGAAGTGCCGGAAAGTTGTCATTATAGATAACTTCTAATATAATTATAAATAGATTTTTCATAATAACAATTCAAAAGGGATGACTCAAAATAGAATTGTTCATTGTTGCGGGAAAAACTTCTCAATTTAAGATTTCTTCATTGTAGAAAGCGTAGGAAAATTTGCCACTGTAATTTTTTTCCATTGTTAAAGTATAGGGATATTTTCACGTTTTAAATATTGTCCATTGTTGAAACGGTATCAATATTTGTCAATGGAATTTTTTCCATTCTTGGAAGTACGGGAAAGTTGTTATTATAGATAATTTCTAATATAATTATAAATAAATTTGTCATAAAAACACTTGGAAAAGGATGACGTAAAGTCGAATTCTTATTTGTTGCGAGAAAAGTTCATATTTTAAGATTTCTTCATTGTTGAAATCATAGGAAAATTTGTCACTATAATTTTTTGCATTGTTAAAGTATAGGGACATTTTCACGTTTTAAATATTGTCCATTGTTGAAAAGGTATCAATATTTGTCAATTGAATCATTTCCATTGTTGGAAGTACGGGAAAGTTGTTATTATAGATAATTTCTAATATAATTTTAAATAAATTTTTCATAATAACACTTGGAAAATGATGACTTAAATAGAACTTTTTATTGTTGCGGGACAAACTTCTTAATTTAAGATTTCTTCATTGTTGAAAGCGTAGGAAAATTTGTCACTATAATTTTTTCCATTGTTAAAGTATAGGGACATTTTCACGTTTTAAATATTGTCCATTGTTGAAACAGTATCAATATTTGTCAATGGAATCTTTTCCATTGCTGGAAGTGCCGGAATGTTGTCATTATAGATAACTTCTAATATAATTTTAAATAGATTTTTCATAATAACAATTCAAAAGGGATGTCTCAAAATAGAATTGTTCACTGTTGCGGGAAAAACTTCTCAATTTAAGATTTCTTCATTGTTGAAAGATTGGGAAAATTTGTCACTATAATTTTTTTCATTGTTAAAGGATAGGGACATTTTCACGTTTTAAATATTATCCATTGTTGAAACCGTATCAATATTTGTCAATGGAATTTTTTCGATTGTTGGAGGTGCGGGAAAGTTGCAATTATAGTTAATTTCTAATATAATTATAAATAAACTTGTCATAAAAACACCTGGAAAATGATGACTTAAAGTTGAACTTTTCTTTGTTGCGGGAAAACTTCTTAATTTAAGATTTCTTCATTGTTGAAAGCGTAGGAAAATTTTTCACTATATTTTTTTCCATTGTTAAAGGATAGGGACATTTTCGCGTTTTAAATATTTTCCATTGTAGAAACGGTATCAATATTTGTCAATGGAATTTTTTCCATTGTTGGAAGTGCGGGAAAGTTGTTATTATAGATGATTTCTAATATAATTTTAAATAAATTTTTCATAATAACACTTGGAAAATGATGACTTAAATCGAACTTTTTATTGTTGCGGGACAAACTTCTTAATTTAAGATTTCTTCATTGTTGAAAGCGTGGGAAAATTTGTCACTATAATTTTTTCCATTGTTAAAGTATAGGGACATTTTCACGTTTTAAATATTGTCCATTGTTGAAACGGTATCAATATTTGTCAATGGAATCTTTTTTATTTTTGGAAGTGTGGGAAAGTTGTCATTATAGATAATTTCTAATATAATTATAAATAAATTTTTCATAGTAACACTTGGAAAATGATGACTTAAAGTCAAACTTTTTATTGTTGCGGGAAAAACTTCTAAATTTAAGATTTCTTCATTGTTGAAAGCATAGGAAAATTTGTCACTTTAATTTTTTGCATTGTTAAAATATAGGGACATTTTCACGTTTTAAATACTGTCTATTGTTGAAACGGTATCAATATTTGTCAATTGAATCATTTCCATTGTTGGAAGTGCCGGAAAGTTGTCATTATAGATAACTTCTAATATAATTATAAATAGATTTTTCATAATAACAATTCAAAAGGGATGACTCAAAATAGAATTGTTCATTGTTGCGGGAAAAACTTCTCAATTTAAGATTTCTTCATTGTAGAAAGCGTAGGAAAATTTGCCACTGTAATTTTTTTCCATTGTTAAAGTATAGGGATATTTTCACGTTTTAAATATTGTCCATTGTTGAAACGGTATCAAGATTTGTCAATGGAATTTTTTCCATTCTTGGAAGTACGGGAAAGTTGTTATTATAGATAATTTCTAATATAATTATAAATAAATTTGTCATAAAAACACTTGGAAAAGGATGACGTAAAGTCGAATTCTTATTTGTTGCGAGAAAAGTTCATATTTTAAGATTTCTTCATTGTTGAAATCATAGGAAAATTTGTCACTATAATTTTTTGCATTGTTAAAGTATAGGGACATTTTCACGTTTTAAATATTGTCCATTGTTGAAACGGTATCAATATTTGTCAATTGAATCATTTCCATTGTTGGAAGTACGGGAAAGTTGTTATTATAGATAATTTCTAATATAATTTTAAATAATTTTTCATAATAACACTTGGAAAATGATGACTTAAATAGAACTTTTTATTGTTGCGGGACAAACTTCTTAATTTAAGATTTCTTCATTGTTGAAAGCGTAGGAAAATTTGTCACTATAATTTTTTCCATTGTTAAAGTATAGGGATATTTTCACGTTTTAAATATTGTCCATTGTTGAAACGCTATCAAGATTTGTCAATGGAATCTTTTCCATTCTTGGAAGTGCCGGAAAGTTGTCATTATAGATAATTTCTAATATAATTTTAACTAAATTTTTCGTAATAACACTTGGAAAATGATGACTTAAAGTCGAACTTTTCATTGTTGCGGGAAAAGTTCATATTTTAGGATTTCTTCATTGTTGAAAGCGTTTGAAAATTTTGCACTATAATTTTTTCCATTTTTAAAGGATAGGGACATTTTTACGTTTTAAATATTATTCATTGTTGAAACGGTATCAATATTTGTCAATGGAATTTTTTCCATTCTTGGAAGTACGGGAAAGTTGTTATTATAGATAATTTCTAATATAATTTTAAATAAATTTTTCATAATAACATTTGGAAAATGATGACTTAATTCGAACTTTTTATTGTTGCGGGACAAATTTCTTAATTTAAGATTTCTTCATTGTTGAAAGCGTGGGAAAATTTGTCACTATAATTTTTTGCATTGTTAAAGTATAGGGACATTTTCACGTTTTAAATATTGTCCATTGTTGAAACGGTATCAATATTTGTCAATTGAATCATTTCCATTGTTGGAAGTGCCGGAAAGTTGTCATTATAGATAACTTCTAATATAATTATAAATAGATTTTTCATAATAACAATTCAAAAGGGATGACTCAAAATAGAATTGTTCATTGTTGCGGGAAAAACTTCTTAATTTAAGATTTCTTCATTGTAGAAAGCGTAGGAAAATTTGCCACTGTAATTTTTTTCCATTGTTAAAGTATAGGGATATTTTCACGTTTTAAATATTGTCCATTGTTGAAACGGTATCAATATTTGTCAATGGAATTTTTTCCATTCTTGGAAGTACGGGAAAGTTGTTATTATAGATAATTTCTAATATAATTATAAATAAATTTGTCATAAAAACACTTGGAAAAGGATGACGTAAAGTCGAATTTTTATTTGTTGCGAGAAAAGTTCATATTTTAAGATTTCTTCATTGTTGAAATCATAGGAAAATTTGTCACTATAATTTTTTGCATTGTTAAAGTATAGGGACATTTTCACGTTTTAAATATTGTCCATTGTTGAAACGGTATCAATATTTGTCAATTGAATCATTTCCATTGTTCGAAGTACGGGAAAGTTGTTATTATAGATAATTTCTAATATAATTTTAAATAAATTTTTCATAATAACACTTGGAAAATGATGACTTAAATAGAACTTTTTATTGTTGCGGGACAAACTTCTTAATTTAAGATTTCTTCATTGTTGAAAGCGTGCGAAAATTTTTCACTATATTTTTTTCCATTGTTAAAGGATAGGGACATTTTGGCGTTTTAAATATTTTCCATTGTTGAAACGGTATTAATATTTCTCAATGGCATTTTTTACATTATGGGAAGTGCGGGAAAGTTGCAATTATAGTTAATTTCTAATATAATTATAAATAAATTTGTCATAAAAACACTTGGAAAATGATGACTTAAATCGAACTTTTTATTGTTGCGGGACAAACTTCTTAATTTAAGATTTCTTCATTGTTGAAAGCGTAGGAAAATTTGTCACTATAATTTTTTCCATTGTTAAAGTATAGGGACATTTTCACGTTTTAAATATTTTCCATTGTTGAAACAGTATCAATATTTGTCAATGGAATCTTTTCCATTGCTGGAAGTGCCGGAATGTTGTCATTATAGATAACTTCTAATATAATTTTAAATAGATTTTTCATAATAACATTTCAAAAGGGATGTCTCAAAATAGAATTGTTCACTGTTGCGGGAAAAACTTCTCAATTTAAGATTTCTTCATTGTTGAAAGCGTAGGAAAATTTTTCACTATATTTTTTTCCATTGTTAAAGGATAGGGACATTTTCGCGTTTTAAATATTTTCCATTGTTGAAACGGTATCAATATTTGTCAATGGAATTGTTTCCATTGTTGGAAGTGCGGGAAAGTTGTTATTATAGATAATTTCTAATATAATTATAAATAATATTTTCATAATAACACTTGGAAAATAATGACTTAAAGTCGAACTTTTCATTGTTGCAGGAAAACTTCTTAATTAAGATTTCTTCATTGTTGAAAGCGTGCGAAAATTTTTCACTATATTTTTTTCCATTGTTAAAGGATAGGGACATTTTCGCGTTTTAAATATTATCCATTGTTGAAACGGCATTAATATTTCTCAATGGCATTTTTTTCATTATTGGAAGTGCGGGAAAGTTGCAATTATAGTTAACTTCTAATATAATTATAAATAGATTTTTCATAATAACAATTCAAAAGGGATGACTCAAAATAGAATTGTTCATTGTTGCGGGAAAAACTTCTTAATTTAAGATAAGCGGAGGAAAATTTGTCACTATAATTTTTTTCCATTGTTAAAGTATAGGGATATTTTCACGTTTTAAATATTGTCCATTGTTTAAACGGTATCAATATTTGTCAATGGAATTTTTTCCAATGTTGGAAGTGCGGGAAAGTTGTTATTATAGATAATTTCTAATATAATTTTAAATAAATTTTTCATAATAACACTTGGAAAATGATGACTTAAAGTCGAACTTTTTATTGTTGCGGGAAAAACTTCTAAATTTAAGATTTCTTCATTGTTGAAAGCGTAGGAAAATTTGTCACTATAATTTTTTCGATTGTTAAAGTATAGGGACATTTTCACGTTTTAAATATTGTCCATTGTTGAAACGGTATCAATATTTGTCAATGGAATCTTTTCCATTGTTGGAAGTGCCGGAAAGTTGTCATTATAGATAACTTCTAATATAATTATAAATAATATTTTCATAATAACACTTGGAAAATAATGACTTAATGTCGAACTTTTCATTGTTGCAGGAAAACTTCTTAATTAAGATTTCTTCATTGTTGAAAGCGTGCGAAAAATTTTCACTATATTTTTTTCCATTGTTAAAGGATAGGGACATTTTCGCGTTTTAAATATTTTCCATTGTTGAAACGGCATTAATATTTCTCAATGGCATTTTTTTCATTATTGGAAGTGCGGGAAAGTTGCAATTATAGTTAACTTCTAATATAATTATAAATAGATTTTTCATAGTAACACTTGGAAAATGATGACTTAAAGTCGAACTTTTCATTGTTGCAGGAAAACTTCTTAAGTAAGATTTCTTCATTGTTGAAAGCGTGCGAAAATTTTTCACTTTATTTTTTTCCATTGTTAAATGATAGGGACATTTTCGCGTTTTAAATATTTTCCATTGTTGAAACGGTATCAATATTTGTCAATGGAATATTTTCCATTGTTGGAAGTGCCGGAAAGTTGTCATTATAGATAACTTCTAATATAATTATAAATAATATTTTCATAATAACACTTGGAAAATGATGACTTAAGGTCGAACTTTTCACTGTTGCAGGTAAACTTCTTAATTAAGATTTCTTCATTGTTGAAAGCGTGTGAAAATTTTTCACTATATTTTTTTCCATTGTTAAAGGATAGGGACATTTTCGCGTTTTAAATATTTTCCATTGTTGAAACGGTATTAATATTTCTCAATGGCATTTTTTTCATTATTGGAAGTGCGGGAAAGTTGCAATTATAGTTAACTTCTAATATAATTATAAATAAATTTGTCATAAAAACACTTGGAAAATGATGACTTAAATCGAACTTTTTATTGTTGCGGGACAAACTTCTTAATTTAAGATTTCTTCATTGTTGAAAGCGTAGGAAAATTTGTCACTATAATTTTTTCCATTGTTAAAGTATAGGGACATTTTCACGTTTTAAATATTGTCCATTGTTGAAACAGTATCAATATTTGTCAATGGAATCTTTTCCATTGCTGGAAGTGTCAGAATGTTGTCATTATAGATAACTTCTAATATAATTTTAAATCGATTTTTCATAATAACAATTCAAAAGGGATGTTTCAAAATAGAATTGTTCACTGTTGCGGGAAAAACTTCTCAATTTAAGATTTCTTCACTGTTGAAAGCGTGGGCAAATTTGTCAGTATAATTTTTTCCATTGTTAAAGGATAGGGACATTTTCACGTTTTAACTATTATCCATTGTTGAAACCGTATCAATATTTGTCAATGGAATTTTTTCGATTGTTGGAGGTGTGGGAAAGTTGCAATTATAGTTAATTTCTAATATAATTATAAATAAATTTGTCATAAAAACACTTGGAAAATGATGACTTAAAGTCGAACTTTTCTTTGTTGCAGGAAAACTTCTTAATTTAAGATTTCTTCATTGTTGAAAGCGTAGGAAAATTTTTCACTATATTTTTTTCCATTGTTAAAGGATAGGGACATTTTCGCGTTTAAAATATTTTCCATTGTTGAAACGGTATCAATATTTGTCAATGGAATTTTTTCCATTGTTTGAAGTGCGGGAAAGTTGCTATTATAGATAATTTCTAATATAATTTTAAATAAATTTTTCATAATAACAATTCAAAAGGGATGTTTCAAAATAGAATTGTTCACTGTTGCAGGAAAACTTCTTAATTTAAGATTTCTTCATTGTTGAAAGCGTAGGAAAATTTGTCACTATAATTTTTTGCATTTTTTAAGTATAGGGACATTTTCACGTTTTAAATATTGTCCATTGTTGAAACGGTATCAATATTTGTCAATTGAATCATTTCCATTGTTGGAAGTGCCGGAAAGTTGTCATTATAGATAACTTCTAATATAATTATAAATAGATTTTTCATAATAACAATTCAAAAGGGATGACTCAAAATAGAATTGTTCATTGTTGCGGGAAAAACTTCTTAATTTAAGATTTCTTCATTGTTGAAAGCGTAGGAAAATTTGTCACTATAATTTTTTCCATTGTTAAAGGTTAGGGACATTTTCACGTTTTAAATATTGTCCATTGTTGAAACGGTATCAATATTTGTCAATGGAATCTTTTCCATTGTTGGAAGTGCCGGAAAGTTGTCATTATAGATAATTTATAATATAATTTTAACTAAATTTTTCGTAATAACACTTGGAAAATGATGACTTAAGGTCGTACTTTTCATTGTTGCAGGAAAACTTCTTAAATAAGATTTCTTCATTGTTGGAAGCGTGCGAAAATTTTTCACTATATTTTTTTTCCATTGTTAAAGGATAGGGACATTTTCGCGTTCTAAATATTTTCCATTGTTGAAACGGTATTAATATTTCTCAATGGCATTTTTTTCATTATTGGAAGTGCGGGAAAGTTGCAATTATATTTCACTTCTAATATAATTATAAATAAATTTGTCATAAAAACACTTGGAAAAGGATGACGTAAAGTCGATTTTTTATTTGTTGCGAGAAAAGTTCATATTTTAAGATTTCTTCATTGTTGAAAGCGTTTGAAAATTTTGCACTATAATTTTTTCCATTTTTAAAGGATAGGGACATTTTTACGTTTTAAATATTATTCATTGTTGAAACGGTATCAATATTTGTCAATGGAATTTTTTCCATTCTTGGAAGTACGGGAAAGTTGTTATTATAGATAATTTCTAATATAAGTTTAAATAAATTTTTCATAATAACATTTGGAAAATGATGACTTAATTCGAACTTTTTATTGTTGCGGGACAAACTTCTAAATTTAAGATTTCTTCATTGTTGAAAGCGTGGGAAAATTTGTCACTATAATTTTTTCCATTGTTAAAGTATAGGGACATTTTCACGTTTTAAATATTGTCCATTGTTGAAACGGTATCAATATTTGTCAATGGAATTTTTTCCATTTTTGGAAGTGTGGGAAAGTTGTCATTATAGATAATTTCTAATATAATTATATATAAATTTTTCATATTAACACTTGGAAAATGATGACTTAAAGTCGAACTTTTTATTGTTGCGGGAAAAACTTCTAAATTTAAGATTTCTTCATTGTTGAAAGCGTAGGAAAATTTGTCACTATAATTTTTTCCATTGTTAAAGTATAGGGACATTTTCACGTTTAAAATATTGTCCATTGTTGAAACGGTATCAATATTTGTCAATGGAATCTTTTCCATTGTTGGAAGTGTCGGAAAGTTGTCATTATAGATAACTTCGAATATAATTATAAATAATATTTTCTTAATAACACTTGGAAAATAATGACTTAAAGTCGAACTTTTCATTGTTGCAGGAAAACTTCTTAATTAAGATTTCTTCATTGTTGAAAGAGTGCGAAAATTTTTCACTATATTTTTTTTCCATTGTTAAAGAATAGGGACATTTTCGCGTTTTACATATTTTCCATTGTTGAAACGGTATTAATATTTCTCAATGGCATTTTTTTCATTATTGGAAGTGCGGGAAAGTTGCAATTATAGTTAACTTCTAATATAATTATAAATAAATTTGTCATAAAAACACTTGGAAAAGGATGACGTAAAGTCGAATTTTTATTTGTTGCGAGAAAAGTTCATATTTTAAGATTTCTTCATTGTTGAAAGCATAGGAAAATTTGTCACTATAATTTTTTGCATTGTTAAAGTATAGGGACATTTTCACGTTTTAAATATTGTCCATTGTTGAAACGGTATCAATATTTGTCAATTGAATCATTTCCATTGTTGGAAGTACCGGAAAGTTGTTATTATAGATAATTTCTAATATAATTTTAAATAAATTTTTCATAATAACACTTGGAAAATGATGACTTAAATAGAACTTTTTATTGTTGCGGGACAAACTTCTTAATTTAAGATTTCTTCATTGTTGAAAGCGTAGGAAAATTTGTCACTATAATTTTTTCCATTGTTAAAGTATAGGGACATTTTCACGCTTTAAATATTGTCCATTGTTGAAACAGTATCAATATTTGTCAATGGAATCTTTTCCATTGCTGGAAGTGCCGGAATGTTGTCATTATAGATAACTTCTAATATAATTTTAAATAGATTTTTCATAATAACAATTCAAAAGGGATGTCTCAAAATAGAATTGTTCACTGTTGCGGGAAAAACTTCTCAATTTAAGATTTCTTCATTGTTGAAAGCGTGGGAAAATTTGTCACTATAATTTTTTCCATTGTTAAAGGATAGGGACATTTTCACGTTTTAAATATTATCCATTGTTGAAACCGTATCAATATTTGTCAATGGAATTTTTTCGATTGTTGGAGGTGCGGGAAAGTTGCAATTATAATTAATTTCTAATATAATTATAAATAAATTTGTCATAAAAACACTTGGAAAATGATGATTTAAAGTCGAACTTTTCTTTGTTGCAGGAAAACTTCTTAATTTAAAATTTCTTCATTGTTGAAAGCGTAGGAAAATTTTTCACTATATTTTTTTCCATTGTTAAAGGATAGGGACATTTTCGCGTTTTAAATATTTTCCATTGTTGAAACGGTATCAATATTTGTCAATGGAATTTTTTCCATTGTTGGAAGTGCGGGAAAGTTGTTATTATAGATAATTTCTAATATAATTTTAAATAAATTTTTCATAATAACACTTGGAAAATGATGACTTAAATCGAACTTTTTATTGTTGCGGGACAAACTTCTTAATTTAAGATTTCTTCATTGTTGAAAGCGTGGGAAAATTTGTCACTATAATTTTTTCCATTGTTAAAGTATAGGGACATTTTCACGTTTTAAATATTGTCCATTGTTGAAACGGTATCAATATTTGTCAATGGAATCTTTTTTATTTTTGGAAGTGTGGGAAAGTTGTCATTATAGATAATTTCTAATATAATTATAAATAAATTTTTCATAGTAACACTTGGAAAATGATGACTTAAAGTCAAACTTTTTATTGTTGCGGGAAAAACTTCTAAATTTAAGATTTCTTCATTGTTGAAAGCATAGGAAAATTTGTCACTATAATTTTTTGCATTGTTAAAGTATAGGGACATTTTCACGTTTTAAATATTGTCCATTGTTGAAACGGTATCAATATTTGTCAATTGAATCATTTCCATTGTTGGAAGTGCCGGAAAGTTGTCATTATAGATAACTTCTAATATAATTATAAATAGATTTTTCATAATAACAATTCAAAAGGGATGACTCAAAATAGAATTGTTCATTGTTGCGGGAAAAACTTCTTAATTTAAGATTTCTTCATTGTGGAAAGCGTAGGAAAATTTGTCACTGTAATTTTTTTCCATTGTTAAAGTATAGGGATATTTTCACGTTTTAAATATTGTCCATTGTTGAAACGGTATCAATATTTGTCAATGGAATTTTTCCCATTCTTGGAAGTACGGGAAAGTTGTTATTATAGATAATTTCTAATATAATTATAAATAAATTTGTCATAAAAACACTTGGAAAAGGATGACGTAAAGTCGAATTTTTATTTGTTGCGAGAAAAGTTCATATTTTAAGATTTCTTCATTGTTGAAATCATAGGAAAATTTGTCACTATAATTTTTTGCATTGTTAAAGTATAGGGACATTTTCACGTTTTAAATATTGTCCATTGTTGAAACGGTATCAATATTTGTCAATTGAATCATTTCCATTGTTGGAAGTACGGGAAAGTTGTTATTATAGATAATTTCTAATATAATTTTAAATAAATTTTTCATAATAACACTTGGAAAATGATGACTTAAATAAAACTTTTTATTGTTGCGGGACAAACTTCTTAATTTAAGATTTCTTCATTGTTGAAAGCGTAGGAAAATTTGTCACTATAATTTTTTCCATTGTTAAAGTATAGGGACATTTTCACGTTTTAAATATTGTCCATTGTTGAAACAGTATCAATATTTGTCAATGGAATCTTTTCCATTGCTGGAAGTGCCGGAATGTTGTCATTATAGATAACTTCTAATATAATTTTAAATAGATTTTTCATAATAACTATTCAAAAGGGATGTCTCAAAATAGAATTGTTCACTGTTGCGGGAAAAACTTCTCAATTTAAGATTTCTTCATTGTTGAAAGCGTGGAAAAATTTGTCACTATAATTTTTTCCATTGTTAAAGGATAGGGACATTTTCACGTTTAAAATATTACCCATTGTTGAAACCGTATCAATATTTGTCAATGGAATTTTTTCGATTGTTGGAGGTACGGGAAAGTTGCAATTATAGTTAATTTCTAATATAATTATAAATAAATTTGTCATAAAAACACTTGGAAAATGATGACTTAAAGTCGCACTTTTCTTTGCTGCAGGAAAACTTCTTAATTTAAGATTTCTTTATTGTTGAAAGCGTAGGAAAATTTTTCACTATATTTTTTTCCATTGTTAAAGGATAGGGACATTTTCGCGTTTTAAATATTTTCCATTGTTGAAACGGTATCAATATTTGTCAATGGAATTGTTTCCATTGTTGGAAGTGCGGGAAAGTTGTTATTATAGATAATTTCTAATATAATTATAAATAATATTTTCATAATAACACTTGGAAAATAATGACTTAAAGTCGAACTTTTCATTGTTGCAGGAAAACTTCTTAATTAAGATTTCTTCATTGTTGAAAGCGTGCGAAAATTTTTCACTATATTTTTTTCCATTGTTAAAGGATAGGGACATTTTCGCGTTTTAAATATTATCCATTGTTGAAACGGCATTAATATTTCTCAATGGCATTTTTTTCATTATTGGAAGTGCGGGAAAGTTGCAATTATAGTTAACTTCTAATATAATTATAAATAGATTTTTCATAATAACAATTCAAAAGGGATGACTCAAAATAGAATTGTTCATTGTTGCGGGAAAAACTTCTTAATTTAAGATAAGCGGAGGAAAATTTGTCACTATAATTTTTTTCCATTGTTAAAGTATAGGGATATTTTCACGTTTTAAATATTGTCCATTGTTTAAACGGTATCAATATTTGTCAATGGAATTTTTTCCAATGTTGGAAGTGCGGGAAAGTTGTTATTATAGATAATTTCTAATATAATTTTAAATAAATTTTTCATAATAACACTTGGAAAATGATGACTTAAAGTCGAACTTTTTATTGTTGCGGGAAAAACTTCTAAATTTAAGATTTCTTCATTGTTGAAAGCGTAGGAAAATTTGTCACTATAATTTTTTCGATTGTTAAAGTATAGGGACATTTTCACGTTTTAAATATTGTCCATTGTTGAAACGGTATCAATATTTGTCAATGGAATCTTTTCCATTGTTGGAAGTGCCGGAAAGTTGTCATTATAGATAACTTCTAATATAATTATAAATAATATTTTCATAATAACACTTGGAAAATAATGACTTAATGTCGAACTTTTCATTGTTGCAGGAAAACTTCTTAATTAAGATTTCTTCATTGTTGAAAGCGTGCGAAAATTTTTCACTATATTTTTTTCCATTGTTAAAGGATAGGGACATTTTCGCGTTTTAAATATTTTCCATTGTTGAAACGGCATTAATATTTCTCAATGGCATTTTTTTCATTATTGGAAGTGCGGGAAAGTTGCAATTATAGTTAACTTCTAATATAATTATAAATAGATTTTTCATAGTAACACTTGGAAAATGATGACTTAAAGTCGAACTTTTCATTGTTGCAGGAAAACTTCTTAAGTAAGATTTCTTCATTGTTGAAAGCGTGCGAAAATTTTTCACTTTATTTTTTTCCATTGTTAAATGATAGGGACATTTTCGCGTTTTAAATATTTTCCATTGTTGAAACGGTATCAATATTTGTCAATGGAATATTTTCCATTGTTGGAAGTGCCGGAAAGTTGTCATTATAGATAACTTCTAATATAATTATAAATAATATTTTCATAATAACACTTGGAAAATGATGACTTAAGGTCGAACTTTTCACTGTTGCAGGTAAACTTCTTAATTAAGATTTCTTCATTGTTGAAAGCGTGTGAAAATTTTTCACTATATTTTTTTCCATTGTTAAAGGATAGGGACATTTTCGCGTTTTAAATATTTTCCATTGTTGAAACGGTATTAATATTTCTCAATGGCATTTTTTTCATTATTGGAAGTGCGGGAAAGTTGCAATTATAGTTAACTTCTAATATAATTATAAATAAATTTGTCATAAAAACACTTGGAAAATGATGACTTAAATCGAACTTTTTATTGTTGCGGGACAAACTTCTTAATTTAAGATTTCTTCATTGTTGAAAGCGTAGGAAAATTTGTCACTATAATTTTTTCCATTGTTAAAGTATAGGGACATTTTCACGTTTTAAATATTGTCCATTGTTGAAACAGTATCAATATTTGTCAATGGAATCTTTTCCATTGCTGGAAGTGTCAGAATGTTGTCATTATAGATAACTTCTAATATAATTTTAAATCGATTTTTCATAATAACAATTCAAAAGGGATGTTTCAAAATAGAATTGTTCACTGTTGCGGGAAAAACTTCTCAATTTAAGATTTCTTCACTGTTGAAAGCGTGGGCAAATTTGTCAGTATAATTTTTTCCATTGTTAAAGGATAGGGACATTTTCACGTTTTAACTATTATCCATTGTTGAAACCGTATCAATATTTGTCAATGGAATTTTTTCGATTGTTGGAGGTGTGGGAAAGTTGCAATTATAGTTAATTTCTAATATAATTATAAATAAATTTGTCATAAAAACACTTGGAAAATGATGACTTAAAGTCGAACTTTTCTTTGTTGCAGGAAAACTTCTTAATTTAAGATTTCTTCATTGTTGAAAGCGTAGGAAAATTTTTCACTATATTTTTTTCCATTGTTAAAGGATAGGGACATTTTCGCGTTTAAAATATTTTCCATTGTTGAAACGGTATCAATATTTGTCAATGGAATTTTTTCCATTGTTTGAAGTGCGGGAAAGTTGCTATTATAGATAATTTCTAATATAATTTTAAATAAATTTTTCATAATAACAATTCAAAAGGGATGTTTCAAAATAGAATTGTTCACTGTTGCAGGAAAACTTCTTAATTTAAGATTTCTTCATTGTTGAAAGCGTAGGAAAATTTGTCACTATAATTTTTTGCATTTTTTAAGTATAGGGACATTTTCACGTTTTAAATATTGTCCATTGTTGAAACGGTATCAATATTTGTCAATTGAATCATTTCCATTGTTGGAAGTGCCGGAAAGTTGTCATTATAGATAACTTCTAATATAATTATAAATAGATTTTTCATAATAACAATTCAAAAGGGATGACTCAAAATAGAATTGTTCATTGTTGCGGGAAAAACTTCTTAATTTAAGATTTCTTCATTGTTGAAAGCGTAGGAAAATTTGTCACTATAATTTTTTCCATTGTTAAAGGTTAGGGACATTTTCACGTTTTAAATATTGTCCATTGTTGAAACGGTATCAATATTTGTCAATGGAATCTTTTCCATTGTTGGAAGTGCCGGAAAGTTGTCATTATAGATAATTTATAATATAATTTTAACTAAATTTTTCGTAATAACACTTGGAAAATGATGACTTAAGGTCGAACTTTTCATTGTTGCAGGAAAACTTCTTAAATAAGATTTCTTCATTGTTGAAAGCGTGCGAAAATTTTTCACTATATTTTTTTTCCATTGTTAAAGGATAGGGACATTTTCGCGTTCTAAATATTTTCCATTGTTGAAACGCTATTAATATTTCTCAATGGCATTTTTTTCATTATTGGAAGTGCGTGAAAGTTGCAATTATAGTTCACTTCTAATATAATTATAAATAAATTTGTCATAAAAACACTTGGAAAAGGATGACGTAAAGTCGAATTTTTATTTGTTGCGAGAAAAGTTCATATTTTAAGATTTCTTCATTGTTGAAAGCGTTTGAAAATTTTGCACTATAATTTTTTTCCATTTTTAAAGGATAGGGACATTTTTACGTTTTAAATATTATTCATTGTTGAAACGGTATCAATATTTGTCAATGGAATTTTTTCCATTCTTGGAAGTACGGGAAAGTTGTTATTATAGATAATTTCTAACATAATTTTAAATAAAATTTTCATAATAACATTTGGAAAATGATGACTTAATTCGAACTTTTTATTGTTGCGGGACAAACTTCTTAATTTAAGATTTCTTCATTGTTGAAAGCGTGGGAAAATTTGTCACTATAATTTTTTCCATTGTTAAAGTATAGGGACATTTTCACGTTTTAAATATTGTCCATTGTTGAAACGGTATCAATATTTGTCAATAGAATTTTTTCCATTTTTGGAAGTGTGGGAAAGTTGTCATTATAGATAATTTCTAATATAATTATATATAAATTTTTCATATTAACACTTGGAAAATGATGACTTAAAGTCGAACTTTTTATTGTTGCGGGAAAAACTTCTAAATTTAAGATTTCTTCATTGTTGAAAGCTTAGGAAAATTTGTCACTATAATTTTTTCCATTGTTAAAGTATAGGGACATTTTCACGTTTAAAATATTGTCCATTGTTGAAACGGTATCAATATTTGTCAATGGAATCTTTTCCATTGTTGGAAGTGCCGGAAAGTTGTCATTATAGATAACTTCTAATATAATTATAAATAATATTTTCTTAATAACACTTGGAAAATAATGACTTAAAGTCGAACTTTTCATTGTTGCAGGAAAACTTCTTAATTAAGATTTCTTCATTGTTGAAAGAGTGCGTAAATTTTTCACTATATTTTTTTCCATTTTTAAAGGATAGGGACATTTTCGCGTTTTACATATTTTCCATTGTTGAAACGGTATTAATATTTCTCAATGGCATTTTTTTCATTATTGGAAGTGCGGGAAAGTTGCAATTATAGTTAACTTCTTATATAATTATAAATAAATTTGTCATAAAAACACTTGGAAAAGGATGACGTAAAGTCGAATTTTTATTTGCTGCGAGAAAAGTTCATATTTTAAGATTTCTTCATTGTTGAAAGCATAGGAAAATTTGTCACTATAATTTTTTGCATTGTTAAAGTATAGGGACATTTTCACGTTTTAAATATTGTCCATTGTTGAAACGGTATCAATATTTGTCAATTGAATCATTTCCATTGTTGGAAGTACCGGAAAGTTGTTATTATAGATAATTTCTAATATAATTTTAAATAAATTTTTCATAATAATACTTGGAAAATCATGACTTAAATAGAACTTTTTATTGTTGCGGGACAAACTTCTTAATTTAAGATTTCTTCATTGTTGAAAGCGTAGGAAAATTTGTCACTATAATTTTTCCATTGTTAAAGTATAGGGACATTTTCACGTTTTAAATATTGTCCATTGTTGAAACAGTATCAATATTTGTCAATGGAATCTTTTCCATTGCTGGAAGTGCCGGAATGTTGTCATTATAGATAACTTCTAATATAATTTTAAATAGATTTTTCATAATAACAATTCAAAAGGGATGTCTCAAAATAGAATTGTTCACCGTTGCGGGAAAAACTTCTCAATTTAAGATTTCTTCATTGTTGAAAGCGTGGGAAAATTTGTCACTATAATTTTTTCCATTGTTAAAGGATAGGGACATTTTCACGTTTTAAA
Organism: Maratus michaelseni; assembly: GCA_963931845.1. NCBI lineage: Eukaryota > Metazoa > Arthropoda > Arachnida > Araneae > Salticidae > Maratus > Maratus michaelseni. Next base: position 140,679 of record CAWVPG010000094.1, on the reverse strand, counting down.
TATTATCCATTGTTGAAACCGTATCAATATTTGTCAATGGAATTTTTTCGATTGTTGGAGGTGCGGGAAAGTTGCAATTATAATTAATTTCTAATATAATTATAAATAAATTTGTCATAAAAACACTTGGAAAATGATGACTTAAATCGAACTTTTTATTGTTAAGGGACAAACTTCTTAATTTAAGATTTCTTCATTGTTGAAAGCGTGGGAAAATTTGTCACTATAATTTTTTCCATTGTTAAAGTATAGGGACATTTTCACGTTTTAAATATTGTCCATTGTTGAAACGGTATCAATATTTGTCAATGGAATCTTTTTTATTTTTGGAAGTGTGGGAAAGTTGTCATTATAGATAATTTCTAATATAATTATAAATAAATTTTTCATAGTAACACTTGGAAAATGATGACTTAAAGTCAAACTTTTTATTGTTGCGGGAAAAACTTCTAAATTTAAGATTTCTTCATTGTTGAAAGCATAGGAAAATTTGTCACTATAATTTTTTGCATTGTTAAAGTATAGGGACATTTTCACGTTTTAAATATTGTCCATTGTTGAAACGGTATCAATATTTGTCAATTGAATCATTTCCATTGTTGGAAGTGCCGGAAAGTTGTCATTATAGATAACTTCTAATATAATTATAAATAGATTTTTCATAATAACAATTCAAAAGGGATGACTCAAAATAGAATTGTTCACTGTTGCGGGGAAAACTTCTTAATTTAAGATTTCTTCATTGTGGAAAGCGTAGGAAAATTTGTCACTGTAATTTTTTTCCATTGTTAAAGTATAGGGATATTTTCACGTTTTAAATATTGTCCATTGTTGAAACGGTATCAATATTTGTCAATGGAATTTTTCCCATTCTTGGAAGTACGGGAAAGTTGTTATTATAGATAATTTCTAACATAATTATAAATAAATTTGTCATAAAAACACTTGGAAAAGGATGACGTAAAGTCGAATTTTTATTTGTTGCGAGAAAAGTTCATATTTTAAGATTTCTTCATTGTTGAAATCATAGGAAAATTTGTCACTATAATTTTTTGCATTGTTAAAGTATAGGGACATTTTCACGTTTTAAATATTGTCCATTGTTGAAACGGTATCAATATTTGTCAATTGAATCATTTCCATTGTTGGAAGTACGGGAAAGTTGTTATTATAGATAATTTCTAATATAATTTTAAATAAATTTTTTATAATAACACTTGGAAAATGAAGACTTAAATAAAACTTTTTATTGTTGCGGGACAAACTTCTTAATTTAAGATTTCTTCATTGTTGAAAGCAAACGAAAATTTGTCACTATAATTTTTTCCATTGTTAAAGTATAGGGACATTTTCACGTTTTAAATATTGTCCATTGTTGAAACAGTATCAATATTTGTCAATGGAATCTTTTCCATTGCTGGAAGTGCGGGAATGTTGTCATTATAGATAACTTCTAATATAATTTTAAATAGATTTTTCATAATAACTATTCAAAAGGGATGTCTCAAAATATAATTGTTCACTGTTGCGGGAAAAACTTCTCAATTTAAGATTTCTTCATTGTTGAAAGCGTGGAAAAATTTGTCACTATAATTTTTTCCATTTTTAAAGGATAGGGACATTTTCACGTATTAAATATTATCCATTGTTGAAACCGTATCAATATTTGTCAATGGAATTTTTTCGATTAAAGGAGGTGCGGGAAAGTTGCGATTATAGATAATTTCTAATATAATTTTAAATAAATTTTTCTTAATAACACTTTGAAAATTATGACTTAAAGTCGAACTTTTCATTGTTGCAGGAAAACTTCTTAATTCAGATTTCTTCATTGTTGAAAGAGTGCGAAAATTTTTCACTATATTTTTTTCCATTGTTAAAGGATAGGGACATTTTCGCGTTTTAAATATTTTCCATTGTTGAAACGGTATCAATATTTGTCAATGGAATTTTTTCCATTGTTGGAAGTGCGGGAAAGTTGTTATTATAGATAATTTCTAATATAATTTTAAATAAATTTTTCTTAATAACACTTGGAAAATAATGACTTAAAGTCGAACTTTTCATTGTTGCAGGAAAACTTCTTAATTAAGATTTCTTCATTGTTGAAAGAGTGCGAAAATTTTTCACTATAATTTTTTGCATTGTTAAAGTATAGGGACATTTTCACGTTCTAAATATTGTCCATTGTTGAAACGGTATCAATATTTGTCAATTGAATCATTTCCATTGTTGGAAGTACCGGAAAGTTGTTATTATAGATAATTTCTAATATAATTTTAAATAAATTTTTCATAATAACACTTGGAAAATGATGGCTTAAATAGAACTTTTTATTGTTGCGGGACAAACTTCTTAATTTAATATTTCTTCATTGTTGAAAGCGTGGGAAAATTTGTCACTATAATTTTTTCCATTGTTAAAGTATAGGGACATTTTCACGTTTTAAATATTGTCCATTGTTGAAACGGTATCAATATTTGTCAATGGAATTTTTTCCATTTTTGGAAGTGTGGGAAAGTTGTCATTATAGATAATTTCTAATATAATTATATATAAATTTTTCATATTAACGCTTGGAAAATGATGACTTAAAGTCGAACTTTTTATTGTTGCGGGACAAACTTCTTAATTTAAGATTTCTTCATTGTTGAAAGCGTAGGAAAATTTGTCACTATAATTTTTTCCATTGTTAATGTATAGGGACATTTTCACGTTTAAAATATTGTCCATTGTTGAAACGGTATCAATATTTGTCAATTGAATCATTTCCATTGTTGGAAGTGCCGGAAAGTTGTCATTATAGATAACTTCTAATATAATTATAAATAATATTTTCTTAATAACACTTGGAAAATAATGACTTAAAGTCGAACTTTTCATTGTTGCAGGAAAACTTCTTAATTAAGATTTCTTCATTGTTGAAAGAGTGCGAAAATTTTTCACTATATTTTTTTCCATTGTTAAAGGATAGGGACATTTTCGCGTTTTACATATTTTCCATTGTTGAAACGGTATTAATATTTCTCAATGGCATTTTTTTCATTATTGGAAGTGCGGGAAAGTTGCAATTATAATTAACTTCTAATATAATTATAAATAAATTTGTCATAAAAACACTTGGAAAAGGATGACGTAAAGTCGAATTTTTATTTGTTGCGAGAAAAGTTCATATTTTAAGATTTCTTCATTGTTGAAAGCATAGGAAAATTTGTCACTATAATTTTTTGCATTGTTAAAGTATAGGGACATTTTCACGTTTTAAATATTGTCCATTGTTGAAACGGTATCAATATTTGTCAATTGAATCATTTCCATTGTTGGAAGTACCGGAAAGTTGTTATTATAGATAATTTCTAATATAATTTTAAATAAATTTTTCATAATAACACTTGGAAAATGATGACTTAAATAGAACTTTTTATTGTTGCGGGACAAACTTCTTAATTTAAGATTTCTTCATTGTTGAAAGCGTAGGAAAATTTGTCACTATAATTTTTTCCATTGTTAAAGTATAGGGACATTTTCACGTTTTAAATATTGTCCATTGTTGAAACAGCATCAATATTTGTCAATGGAATCTTTTCCATTGCTGGAAGTGCCGGAATGTTGTCATTATAGATAACTTCTAATATAATTTTAAATAGATTTTTCATAATAACAATTCAAAAGGGATGTCTCAAAATAGAATTGTTCACTGTTGCGGGAAAAACTTCTGAATTTAAGATTTCTTCATTGTGGAAAGCGTAGGAAAATTTGTCACTATAATTTTTTCCATTGTTAAAGTATAGGGACATTTTCACGTTTTAAATATTGTCCATTGTTGAAACAGTATCAATATTTGTCAATGGAATCTTTTCCATTGCTGGAAGTGCCGGAATGTTGTCATTATAGATAACTTCTAATATAATTTTAAATAGATTTTTCATAATAACTATTCAAAAGGGATGTCTCAAAATAGAATTGTTCACTGTTGCGGGAAAAACTTCTCAATTTAAGATTTCTTCATTGTTGAAAGCGTGGAAAAATTTGTCACTATAATTTTTTCCATTTTTAAAGGATAGGGACATTTTCACGTATTAAATATTATCCATTGTTGAAACCGTATCAATATTTGTCAATGGAATTTTTTCGATTAAAGGAGGTGCGGGAAAGTTGCGATTATAGATAATTTCTAATATAATTTTAAATAAATTTTTCTTAATAACACTTTGAAAATTATGACTTAAAGTCGAACTTTTCATTGTTGCAGGAAAACTTCTTAATTCAGATTTCTTCATTGTTGAAAGAGTGCGAAAATTTTTCACTATATTTTTTTCCATTGTTAAAGGATAGGGACATTTTCGCGTTTTAAATATTTTCCATTGTTGAAACGGTATCAATATTTGTCAATGGAATTTTTTCCATTGTTGGAAGTGCGGGAAAGTTGTTATTATAGATAATTTCTAATATAATTTTAAATAAATTTTTCTTAATAACACTTGGAAAATAATGACTTAAAGTCGAACTTTTCATTGTTGCAGGAAAACTTCTTAATTAAGATTTTTTCATTGTTGAAAGAGTGCGAAAATTTTTCACTATAATTTTTTGCATTGTTAAAGTATAGGGACATTTTCACGTTCTAAATATTGTCCATTGTTGAAACGGTATCAATATTTGTCAATTGAATCATTTCCATTGTTGGAAGTACCGGAAAGTTGTTATTATAGATAATTTCTAATATAATTTTAAATAAATTTTTCATAATAACACTTGGAAAATGATGGCTTAAATAGAACTTTTTATTGTTGCGGGACAAACTTCTTAATTTAATATTTCTTCATTGTTGAAAGCGTGGGAAAATTTGTCACTATAATTTTTTCCATTGTTAAAGTATAGGGACATTTTCACGTTTTAAATATTGTCCATTGTTGAAACGGTATCAATATTTGTCAATGGAATTTTTTCCATTTTTGGAAGTGTGGGAAAGTTGTCATTATAGATAATTTCTAATATAATTATATATAAATTTTTCATATTAACACTTGGAAAATGATGACTTAAAGTCGAACTTTTTATTGTTGCGGGACAAACTTCTTAATTTAAGATTTCTTCATTGTTGAAAGCGTAGGAAAATTTGTCACTATATTTTTTTCCATTGTTAAAGTATAGGGACATTTTCACGTTTAAAATATTGTCCATTGTTGAAACGGTATCAATATTTGTCAATTGAATCATTTCCATTGTTGGAAGTGCCGGAAAGTTGTCATTATAGATAACTTCTAATATAATTATAAATAATATTTTCTTAATAACACTTGGAAAATAATGACTTAAAGTCGAACTTTTCATTGTTGCAGGAAAACTTCTTAATTAAGATTTCTTCATTGTTGAAAGAGTGCGAAAATTTTTCACTATATTTTTTTCCATTGTTAAAGGATAGGGACATTTTCGCGTTTTACATATTGTCCATTGTTGAAACGGTATTAATATTTCTCAATGGCATTTTTTTCATTATTGGAAGTGCGGGAAAGTTGCAATTATAATTAACTTCTAATATAATTATAAATAAATTTGTCATAAAAACACTTGGAAAAGGATGACGTAAAGTCGAATTTTTATTTGTTGCGAGAAAAGTTCATATTTTAAGATTTCTTCATTGTTGAAAGCATAGGAAAATTTGTCACTATAATTTTTTGCATTGTTAAAGTATAGGGACATTTTCACGTTTTAAATATTGTCCATTGTTGAAACGGTATCAATATTTGTCAATTGAATCATTTCCATTGTTGGAAGTACCGGAAAGTTGTTATTATAGATAATTTCTAATATAATTTTAAATAAATTTTTCATAATAACACTTGGAAAATGATGACTTAAATAGAACTTTTTATTGTTGCGGGACAAACTTCTTAATTTAAGATTTCTTCATTGTTGAAAGCTTAGGAAAATTTGTCACTATAATTTTTTCCATTGTTAAAGTATAGGGACATTTTCACGTTTTAAATATTGTCCATTGTTGAAACAGCATCAATATTTGTCAATGGAATCTTTTCCATTGCTGGAAGTGCCGGAATGTTGTCATTATAGATAACTTCTAATATAATTTTAAATAGATTTTTCATAATAACAATTCAAAAGGGATGTCTCAAAATAGAATTGTTCACTGTTGCGGGAAAAACTTCTGAATTTAAGATTTCTTCATTGTGGAAAGCGTAGGAAAATTTGTCACTGTAATTTTTTTCCATTGTTAAAGTTTAGGGACATTTTCACGTTTTAAATATTGTCCATTGTTGAAACGGTATCAATATTTGTCAATTGAATCATTTCCATTGTTGGAAGTACCGGAAAGTTGTTATTATAGATAATTTCTAATATAATTTTAAATAAATTTTTCATAATAATACTTGGAAAATCATGACTTAAATAGAACTTTTTATTGTTGCGGGACAAACTTCTTAATTTAAGATTTCTTCATTGTTGAAAGCGTAGGAAAATTTGTCACTATAATTTTTCCATTGTTAAAGTATAGGGACATTTTCACGTTTTAAATATTGTCCATTGTTGAAACAGTATCAATATTTGTCAATGGAATCTTTTCCATTGCTGGAAGTGCCGGAATGTTGTCATTATAGATAACTTCTAATATAATTTTAAATAGATTTTTCATAATAACAATTCAAAAGGGATGTCTCAAAATAGAATTGTTCACCGTTGCGGGAAAAACTTCTCAATTTAAGATTTCTTCATTGTTGAAAGCGTGGGAAAATTTGTCACTATAATTTTTTCCATTGTTAAAGGATAGGGACATTTTCACGTTTTAAATATTATCCATTGTTGAAACCGTATCAATATTTGTCAATGGAATTTTTTCGATTGTTGGAGGTGCGGGAAAGTTGCAATTATAATTAATTTCTAATATAATTATAAATAAATTTGTCATAAAAACACTTGGAAAATGATGACTTAAATCGAACTTTTTATTGTTGCGGGACAAACTTCTTAATTTAAGATTTCTTCATTGTTGAAAGCGTGGGAAAATTTGTCACTATAATTTTTTCCATTGTTAAAGTATAGGGACATTTTCACGTTTTAAATATTGTCCATTGTTGAAACGGTATCAATATTTGTCAATGGAATCTTTTTTATTTTTGGAAGTGTGGGAAAGTTGTCATTATAGATAATTTCTAATATAATTATAAATAAATTTTTCATAGTAACACTTGGAAAATGATGACTTAAAGTCAAACTTTTTATTGTTGCGGGAAAAACTTCTAAATTTAAGATTTCTTCATTGTTGAAAGCATAGGAAAATTTGTCACTATAATTTTTTGCATTGTTAAAGTATAGGGACATTTTCACGTTTTAAATATTGTCCATTGTTGAAACGGTATCAATATTTGTCAATTGAATCATTTCCATTGTTGGAAGTGCCGGAAAGTTGTCATTATAGATAACTTCTAATATAATTATAAATAGATTTTTCATAATAACAATTCAAAAGGGATGACTCAAAATAGAATTGTTCACTGTTGCGGGGAAAACTTCTTAATTTAAGATTTCTTCATTGTGGAAAGCGTAGGAAAATTTGTCACTGTAATTTTTTTCCATTGTTAAAGTATAGGGATATTTTCACGTTTTAAATATTGTCCATTGTTGAAACGGTATCAATATTTGTCAATGGAATTTTTCCCATTCTTGGAAGTACGGGAAAGTTGTTATTATAGATAATTTCTAACATAATTATAAATAAATTTGTCATAAAAACACTTGGAAAAGGATGACGTAAAGTCGAATTTTTATTTGTTGCGAGAAAAGTTCATATTTTAAGATTTCTTCATTGTTGAAATCATAGGAAAATTTGTCACTATAATTTTTTGCATTGTTAAAGTATAGGGACATTTTCACGTTTTAAATATTGTCCATTGTTGAAACGGTATCAATATTTGTCAATTGAATCATTTCCATTGTTGGAAGTACGGGAAAGTTGTTATTATAGATAATTTCTAATATAATTTTAAATAAATTTTTTATAATAACACTTGGAAAATGAAGACTTAAATAAAACTTTTTATTGTTGCGGGACAAACTTCTTAATTTAAGATTTCTTCATTGTTGAAAGCGTACGAAAATTTGTCACTATAATTTTTTCCATTGTTAAAGTATAGGGACATTTTCACGTTTTAAATATTGTCCATTGTTGAAACAGTATCAATATTTGTCAATGGAATCTTTTCCATTGCTGGAAGTGCCGGAATGTTGTCATTATAGAAAACTTCTAATATAATTTTAAATAGATTTTTCATAATAACTATTCAAAAGGGATGTCTCAAAATAGAATTGTTCACTGTTGCGGGAAAAACTTCTCAATTTAAGATTTCTTCATTGTTGAAAGCGTGGAAAAATTTGTCACTATAATTTTTTCCATTTTTAAAGGATAGGGACATTTTCACGTATTAAATATTATCCATTGTTGAAACCGTATCAATATTTGTCAATGGAATTTTTTCGATTAAAGGAGGTGCGGGAAAGTTGCGATTATAGATAATTTCTAATATAATTTTAAATAAATTTTTCTTAATAACACTTTGAAAATTATGACTTAAAGTCGAACTTTTCATTGTTGCAGGAAAACTTCTTAATTCAGATTTCTTCATTGTTGAAAGAGTGCGAAAATTTTTCACTATATTTTTTTCCATTGTTAAAGGATAGGGACATTTTCGCGTTTTAAATATTTTCCATTGTTGAAACGGTATCAATATTTGTCAATGGAATTTTTTCCATTGTTGGAAGTGCGGGAAAGTTGTTATTATAGATAATTTCTAATATAATTTTAAATAATTTTTTCTTAATAACACTTGGAAAATAATGACTTAAAGTCGAACTTTTCATTGTTGCAGGAAAACTTCTTAATTAAGATTTCTTCATTGTTGAAAGAGTGCGAAAATTTTTCACTATAATTTTTTGCATTGTTAAAGTATAGGGACATTTTCACGTTCTAAATATTGTCCATTGTTGAAACGGTATCAATATTTGTCAATTGAATCATTTCCATTGTTGGAAGTACCGGAAAGTTGTTATTATAGATAATTTCTAATATAATTTTAAATAAATTTTTCATAATAACACTTGGAAAATGATGGCTTAAATAGAACTTTTTATTGTTGCGGGACAAACTTCTTAATTTAATATTTCTTCATTGTTGAAAGCGCGGGAAAATTTGTCACTATAATTTTTTCCATTGTTAAAGTATAGGGACATTTTCACGTTTTAAATATTGTCCATTGTTGAAACGGTATCAATATTTGTCAATGGAATTTTTTCCATTTTTGGAAGTGTGGGAAAGTTGTCATTATAGATAATTTCTAATATAATTATATATAAATTTTTCATATTAACACTTGGAAAATGATGACTTAAAGTCGAACTTTTTATTGTTGCGGGACAAACTTCTTAATTTAAGATTTCTTCATTGTTGAAAGCGTAGGAAAATTTGTCACTATAATTTTTTCCATTGTTAAAGTATAGGGACATTTTCACGTTTAAAATATTGTCCATTGTTGAAACGGTATCAATATTTGTCAATTGAATCATTTCCATTGTTGGAAGTGCCGGAAAGTTGTCATTATAGATAACTTCTAATATAATTATAAATAATATTTTCTTAATAACACTTGGAAAATAATGACTTAAAGTCGAACTTTTCATTGTTGCAGGAAAACTTCTTAATTAAGATTTCTTCATTGTTGAAAGAGTGCGAAAATTTTTCACTATATTTTTTTCCATTGTTAAAGGATAGGGACATTTTCGCGTTTTACATATTTTCCATTGTTGAAACGGTATTAATATTTCTCAATGGCATTTTTTTCATTATTGGAAGTGCGGGAAAGTTGCAATTATAATTAACTTCTAATATAATTATAAATAAATTTGTCATAAAAACACTTGGAAAAGGATGACGTAAAGTCGAATTTTTATTTGTTGCGAGAAAAGTTCATATTTTAAGATTTCTTCATTGTTGAAAGCATAGGAAAATTTGTCACTATAATTTTTTGCATTGTTAAAGTATAGGGACATTTTCACGTTTTAAATATTGTCCATTGTTGAAACGGTATCAATATTTGTCAATTGAATCATTTCCATTGTTGGAAGTACCGGAAAGTTGTTATTATAGATAATTTCTAATATAATTTTAAATAAATTTTTCATAATAACACTTGGAAAATGATGACTTAAATAGAACTTTTTATTGTTGCGGGACAAACTTCTTAATTTAAGATTTCTTCATTGTTGAAAGCGTAGGAAAATTTGTCACTATAATTTTTTCCATTGTTAAAGTATAGGGACATTTTCACGTTTTAAATATTGTCCATTGTTGAAACAGCATCAATATTTGTCAATGGAATCTTTTCCATTGCTGGAAGTGCCGGAATGTTGTCATTATAGATAACTTCTAATATAATTTTAAATAGATTTTTCATAATAACAATTCAAAAGGGATGTCTCAAAATAGAATTGTTCACTGTTGCGGGAAAAACTTCTGAATTTAAGATTTCTTCATTGTGGAAAGCGTAGGAAAATTTGTCACTATAATTTTTTCCATTGTTAAAGTATAGGGACATTTTCACGTTTTAAATATTGTCCATTGTTGAAACAGTATCAATATTTGTCAATGGAATCTTTTCCATTGCTGGAAGTGCCGGAATGTTGTCATTATAGATAACTTCTAATATAATTTTAAATAGATTTTTCATAATAACTATTCAAAAGGGATGTCTCAAAATAGAATTGTTCACTGTTGCGGGAAAAACTTCTCAATTTAAGATTTCTTCATTGTTGAAAGCGTGGAAAAATTTGTCACTATAATTTTTTCCATTTTTAAAGGATAGGGACATTTTCACGTATTAAATATTATCCATTGTTGAAACCGTATCAATATTTGTCAATGGAATTTTTTCGATTAAAGGAGGTGCGGGAAAGTTGCGATTATAGATAATTTCTAATATAATTTTAAATAAATTTTTCTTAATAACACTTTGAAAATTATGACTTAAAGTCGAACTTTTCATTGATGCAGGAAAACTTCTTAATTCAGATTTCTTCATTGTTGAAAGAGTGCGAAAATTTTTCACTATATTTTTTTCCATTGTTAAAGGATAGGGACATTTTCGCGTTTTAAATATTTTCCATTGTTGAAACGGTATCAATATTTGTCAATGGAATTTTTTCCATTGTTGGAAGTGCGGGAAAGTTGTTATTATAGATAATTTCTAATATAATTTTAAATAAATTTTTCTTAATAACACTTGGAAAATAATGACTTAAAGTCGAACTTTTCATTGTTGCAGGAAAACTTCTTAATTAAGATTTCTTCATTGTTGAAAGAGTGCGAAAATTTTTCACTATAATTTTTTGCATTGTTAAAGTATAGGGACATTTTCACGTTCTAAATATTGTCCATTGTTGAAACGGTATCAATATTTGTCAATTGAATCATTTCCATTGTTGGAAGTACCGGAAAGTTGTTATTATAGATAATTTCTAATATAATTTTAAATAAATTTTTCATAATAACACTTGGAAAATGATGGCTTAAATAGAACTTTTTATTGTTGCGGGACAAACTTCTTAATTTAATATTTCTTCATTGTTGAAAGCGTGGGAAAATTTGTCACTATAATTTTTTCCATTGTTAAAGTATAGGGACATTTTCACGTTTTAAATATTGTCCATTGTTGAAACGGTATCAATATTTGTCAATGGAATTTTTTCCATTTTTGGAAGTGTGGGAAAGTTGTCATTATAGATAATTTCTAATATAATTATATATAAATTTTTCATATTAACACTTGGAAAATGATGACTTAAAGTCGAACTTTTTATTGTTGCGGGACAAACTTCTTAATTTAAGATTTCTTCATTGTTGAAAGCGTAGGAAAATTTGTCACTATATTTTTTTCCATTGTTAAAGTATAGGGACATTTTCACGTTTAAAATATTGTCCATTGTTGAAACGGTATCAATATTTGTCAATTGAATCATTTCCATTGTTGGAAGTGCCGGAAAGTTGTCATTATAGATAACTTCTAATATAATTATAAATAATATTTTCTTAATAACACTTGGAAAATAATGACTTAAAGTCGAACTTTTCATTGTTGCAGGAAAACTTCTTAATTAAGATTTCTTCATTGTTGAAAGAGTGCGAAAATTTTTCACTATATTTTTTTCCATTGTTAAAGGATAGGGACATTTTCGCGTTTTACATATTTTCCATTGTTGAAACGGTATTAATATTTCTCAATGGCATTTTTTTCATTATTGGAAGTGCGGGAAAGTTGCAATTATAATTAACTTCTAATATAATTATAAATAAATTTGTCATAAAAACACTTGGAAAAGGATGACGTAAAGTCGAATTTTTATTTGTTGCGAGAAAAGTTCATATTTTAAGATTTCTTCATTGTTGAAAGCATAGGAAAATTTGTCACTATAATTTTTTGCATTGTTAAAGTATAGGGACATTTTCACGTTTTAAATATTGTCCATTGTTGAAACGGTATCAATATTTGTCAATTGAATCATTTCCATTGTTGGAAGTACCGGAAAGTTGTTATTATAGATAATTTCTAATATAATTTTAAATAAATTTTTCATAATAACACTTGGAAAATGATGACTTAAATAGAACTTTTTATTGTTGCGGGACAAACTTCTTAATTTAAGATTTCTTCATTGTTGAAAGCGTAGGAAAATTTGTCACTATAATTTTTTCCATTGTTAAAGTATAGGGACATTTTCACGTTTTAAATATTGTCCATTGTTGAAACAGCATCAATATTTGTCAATGGAATCTTTTCCATTGCTGGAAGTGCCGGAATGTTGTCATTATAGATAACTTCTAATATAATTTTAAATAGATTTTTCATAATAACAATTCAAAAGGGATGTCTCAAAATAGAATTGTTCACTGTTGCGGGAAAAACTTCTGAATTTAAGATTTCTTCATTGTGGAAAGCGTAGGAAAATATGTCACTGTAATTTTTTTCCATTGTTAAAGTATAGGGATATTTTCACGTTTTAAATATTGTCCATTGTTGAAACGGTATCAATATTTGTCAATGGAATTTTTCCCATTCTTGGAAGTACGGGAAAGTTGTTATTATAGATAATTTCTAATATAATTATAAATAAATTTGTCATAAAAACACTTGGAAAAGGATAACGTAAAGTCGAATTTTTATTTGTTGCGAGAAAAGTTCATATTTTAAGATTTCTTCATTGTTGAAATCATAGGAAAATTTGTCACTATAATTTTTTGCATTGTTAAAGTATAGGGACATTTTCACGTTTTAAATATTGTCCATTGTTGAAACGGTATCAATATTTGTCAATTGAATCATTTCCATTGTTGGAAGTACGGGAAAGTTGTTATTATAGATAATTTCTAATATAATTTTAAATAAATTTTTCATAATAACACTTGGAAAATGAAGACTTAAATAAAACTTTTTATTGTTGCGGGACAAACTTCTTAATTTAAGATTTCTTCATTGTTGAAAGCGTAGGAAAATTTGTCACTATAATTTTTTCCATTGTTAAAGTATAGGGACATTTTCACGTTTTAAATATTGTCCATTGTTGAAACAGTATCAATATTTGTCAATGGAATCTTTTCCATTGCTGGAAGTGCCGGAATGTTGTCATTATAGATAACTTCTAATATAATTTTAAATAGATTTTTCATAATAACTATTCAAAAGGGATGTCTCAAAATAGAATTGTTCACTGTTGCGGGAAAAACTTCTCAATTTAAGATTTCTTCATTGTTGAAAGCGTGGAAAAATTTGTCACTATAATTTTTTCCATTTTTAAAGGATAGGGACATTTTCACGTATTAAATATTATCCATTGTTGAAACCGTATCAATATTTGTCAATGGAATTTTTTCGATTAAAGGAGGTGCGGGAAAGTTGCGATTATAGATAATTTCTAATATAATTTTAAATAAATTTTTCTTAATAACACTTGGAAAATAATGACTTAAAGTCGAACTTTTCATTGTTGCAGGAAAACTTCTTAATTCAGATTTCTTCATTGTTGAAAGAGTGCGAAAATTTTTCACTATATTTTTTTCCATTGTTAAAGGATAGGGACATTTTCGCGTTTTAAATATTTTCCATTGTTGAAACGGTATCAATATTTGTCAATGGAATTTTTTCCATTGTTGGAAGTGCGGGAAAGTTGTTATTATAGATAATTTCTAATATAATTTTAAATAAATTTTTCTTAATAACACTTGGAAAATAATGACTTAAAGTCGAACTTTTCATTGTTGCAGGAAAACTTCTTAATTAAGATTTCTTCATTGTTGAAAGAGTGCGAAAATTTTTCACTATAATTTTTTGCATTGTTAAAGTATAGGGACATTTTCACGTTCTAAATATTGTCCATTGTTGAAACGGTATCAATATTTGTCAATTGAATCATTTCCATTGTTGGAAGTACCGGAAAGTTGTTATTATAGATAATTTCTAATATAATTTTAAATAAATGTTTCATAATAACACTTGGAAAATGATGACTTAAATAGAACTTTTTATTGTTGCGGGACAAACTTCTTAATTTAATATTTCTTCATTGTTGAAAGCGTGGGAAAATTTGTCACTATAATTTTTTCCATTGTTAAAGTATAGGGACATTTTCACGTTTTAAATATTGTCCATTGTTGAAACGGTATCAATATTTGTCAATGGAATTTTTTCCATTTTTGGAAGTGTGGGAAAGTTGTCATTATAGATAATTTCTAATATAATTATATATAAATTTTTCATATTAACACTTGGAAAATGATGACTTAAAGTCGAACTTTTTATTGTTATGGGACAAACTTCTTAATTTAAGATTTCTTCATTGTTGAAAGCGTAGGAAAATTTGTCACTATAATTTTTTCCATTATTAAAGTATAGGGACATTTTCACGTTTAAAATATTGTCCATTGTTGAAACGGTATCAATATTTGTCAATTGAATCATTTCCATTGTTGGAAGTGCCGGAAAGTTGTCATTATAGATAACTTCTAATATAATTATAAATAATATTTTCTTAATAACACTTGGAAAATAATGACTTAAAGTCGAACTTTTCATTGTTGCAGGAAAACTTCTTAATTAAGATTTCTTCATTGTTGAAAGAGTGCGAAAATTTTTCACTATATTTTTTTCCATTGCTAAAGGATAGGGACATTTTCGCGTTTTACATATTTTCCATTGTTGAAACGGTATTAATATTTCTCAATGGCATTTTTTTCATTATTGGAAGTGCGGGAAAGTTGCAATTATAATTAACTTCTAATATAATTATAAATAAATTTGTCATAAAAACACTTGGAAAAGGATGACGTAAAGTCGAATTTTTATTTGTTGCGAGAAAATTTCATATTTTAAGATTTCTTCATTGTTGAAAGCATAGGAAAATTTGTCACTATAATTTTTTGCATTGTTAAAGTATAGGGACATTTTCACGTTTTAAATATTGTCCATTGTTGAAACGGTATCAATATTTGTCAATTGAATCATTTCCATTGTTGGAAGTACCGGAAAGTTGTTATTATAGATAATTTCTAATATAATTTTAAATAAATTTTTCATAATAACACTTGGAAAATGATGACTTAAATAGAACTTTTTATTGTTGCGGGACAAACTTCTTAATTTAAGATTTCTTCATTGTTGAAAGCGTAGGTAAATTTGTCACTATAATTTTTTCCATTGTTAAAGTATAGGGACATTTTCACGTTTTAAATATTGTCCATTGTTGAAACAGTATCAATATTTGTCAATGGAATCTTTTCCATTGCTGGAAGTGCCGGAATGTTGTCATTATAGATAACTTCTAATATAATTTTAAATAGATTTTTCATAATAACAATTCAAAAGGGATGTCTCAAAATAGAATTGTTCACTGTTGCGGGAAAAACTTCTCAATTTAAGATTTCTTCATTCTTGAAAACGTGGGAAAATTTGTCACTATAATTTTTTCCATTGTTAAAGGATAGGGACATTTTCACGTTTTAAATATTATCCATTGTTGAAACCGTATCAATATTTGTCAATGGAATTTTTTCGATTGTTGGAGGTGCGGGAAAGTTGCAATTATAATTAATTTCTAATATAATTATAAATAAAATTGTCATAAAAACACTTGGAAAATGATGATTTAAAGTCGAACTTTTCTTTGTTGCAGGAAAACTTCTTAATTTAAGATTTCTTCATTGTTGAAAGCGTAGGAAAATTTTTCACTATATTTTTTTCCATTGTTAAAGGATAGGGACATTTTCGCGTTTTAAATATTTTCCATTGTTGAAACGGTATCAATATTTGTAAATGGAGTTTTTTCCATTGTTGGAAGTGCGGGAAAGTTGTTATTATAGATAATTTCTAATATAATTTTAAATAAATTTTTCATAATAACACTTGGAAAATGATGAATTAAATCGAACTTTTTATTGTTGCGGGACAAACTTCTTAATTTAAGATTTCTTCATTGTTGAAAGCGTGGGAAAATTTGTCACTATAATTTTTTCCATTGTTAAAGTATAGGGACATTTTCACGTTTTAAATATTGTCCATTGTTGAAACGGTATCAATATTTGTCAATGGAATCTTTTTTATTTTTGGAAGTGTGGGAAAGTTGTCATTATAGATAATTTCTAATATAATTATAAATAAATTTTTCATAGTAACACTTGGAAAATGATGACTTAAAGTCAAACTTTTTATTGTTGCGGGAAAAACTTCTAAATTTAAGATTTCTTCATTGTTGAAAGCATAGGAAAATTTGTCACTATAATTTTTTGCATTGTTAAAGTATAGGGACATTTTCACGTTTTAAATATTGTCCATTGTTGAAACGGTATCAATATTTGTCAATTGAATCATTTCCATTGTTGGAAGTGCCGGAAAGTTGTCATTATAGATAACTTCTAATATAATTATAAATAGATTTTTCATAATAACAATTCAATAGGGATGACTCAAAATAGAATTGTTCATTGTTGCGGGAAAAACTTCTTAATTTAAGATTTCTTCATTGTGGAAAGCGTAGGAAAATTTGTCACTCTAATTTTTTTCCATTGTTAAAGTATAGGGATATTTTCTCGTTTTAAATATTGTCCATTGTTGAAACGGTATCAATATTTGTCAATGGAATTTTTCCCATTCTTGGAAGTACGGGAAAGTTGTTATTATAGATAATTTCTAATATAATTATAAATAAATTTGTCATAAAAACACTTGGAAAAGGATGACGTAAAGTCGAATTTTTATTTGTTGCGAGAAAAGTTCATATTTTAAGATTTCTTCATTGTTGAAATCATAGGAAAATTTGTCACTATAATTTTTTGCATTGTTAAGGTATAGGGACATTTTCACGTTTTAAATATTGTCCATTGTTGAAACGGTATCAATATTTGTCAATTGAATCACTTCCATTGTTGGAAGTACGGGAAAGTTGTTATTATAGATAATTTCTAATATAATTTTAAATAAATTTCTCATAATAACACTTGGAAAATGATGACTTAAATAAAACTTTTTATTGTTGCGGGAAAAACTTCTAAATTTAAGATTTCTTCATTGTTGAAAGCGTAGGAAAATTTGTCACTATAATTTTTTCCATTGTTAAAGTATAGGGACATTTTCACGTTTTAAATATTGTCCATTGTTGAAACAGTATCAATATTTGTCAATGGAATCTTTTCCATTGCTGGAAGTGCCGGAATGTTGTCATTATAGATAACTTCTAATATAATTTTAAATAGATTTTTCATAATAACTATTCAAAAGGGATGTCTCAAAATAGAATTGTTCACTGTTGCGGGAAAAACTTCTCAATTTAAGATTTCTTCATTGTTGAAAGCGTGGAAAAATTTGTCACTATATTTTTTTGCATTGTTAAAGGTTAGGGACATTTTCACGCTTTAAATATTGTCCATTGTTGAAACGGTATCAATATTTGACAATTGAATCATTTCCATTGTTGGAAGTGCCGGAAAGTTGTCATTATAGATAACTTCTAATATAATTATAAATAGATTTTTCATAATAACAATTCAAAAGGGATGACTCAAAATAGAATTGTTCATTGTTGCGGGAAAAACTTCTTAATTTAAGATTTCTTCATTCTTGAAGACGTGGGAAAATTTGAAACTATTAATTTTTTCATTGTTAAAGAATAGGGACATTTTCACGTTTTCAATATTGTCCATTGTTGAAACGGTATCAATATTTGTCAATGGAATCTTTTCCATTGTTGGAAGTGCCGGAAAGTTGTCATTATAGATAATTTCTAATATAATTTTAACTAAATTTTTCGTAATAACACTTGGAAAATGATGACTTAAGGTCGAACTTTTCATTGTTGCAGGAAAACTTCTTAAATAAGATTTCTTCATTGTTGAAAGCGTGCGAAAATTTTTCACTATATTTTTTTCCATTGTTAAAGGATAGGGATATTTTGGCGTTTTAAATATTTTCCATTGTTGAAACGGTATTAATATTTCTCAATGGCATTTTTTACATTATTGGAAGTGCGGGAAAGTTGCAATTATAGATAATTTCTAATATAATTATAAATAAATTTTTCATAGTAACACTTGGAAAATGATGACTTAAAGTCAAACTTTTTATTGTTGCGGGAAAAACTTCTAAATTTAAGATTTCTTCATTGTTGAAAGCATAGGAAAATTTGTCACTATAATTTTTTGCTGTGTTAAAGTATAGGGACATTTTCACGTTTTAAATATTGTCCATTGTTGAAACGGTATCAATATTAGTCAATTGAATCATTTCCATTGTTGGAAGTGCCGGAAAGTTGTCATTATAGATAACTTCTAATATAATTATAAATAGATTTTTCATAATAAAAATTCAAAAGGGATGACTCAAAATAGAATTGTTCATTGTTGCGGGAAAAACTTCTTAATTTAAGATTTCTTCATTGTAGAAAGCGTAGGAAAATTTGTCACTGTAATTTTTTTCCATTGTTAAAGTATAGGGATATTTTCACGTTTTAAATATTGTCCATTGTTGAAACGGTATCAATATTTGTCAATGGAATTTTTTCCGTTGTTGGAAGTGCGGGAAAGTTGTTATTATAGATAATTTCTAAAATAATTATAAATAAATTTTTCATAGTAACACTTGGAAAATGATGACTTAAAGTCAAACTTTTTATTGTTGCGGGAAAAACTTCTAAATTTAAGATTTCTTCATTGTTGAAAGCGTAGGAAAATTTGTCACTATAATTTTTTCCATTGTTAAAGTATAGGAACATTTTCACGTTTTAAATATTGTCCATTGTTGAAACGGTATCAATATTTGTCAATGGAATATTTTCCATTGTTGGAAGTGCCGGAAAGTTGTCATTATAGATAACTTCTAATATAATTATAAATAATATTTTCATAATAACACTTGGAAAATAATGACTTAAAGTCGAACTTTTCATTGTTGCAGGAAAACTTCTTAATTAAGATTTCTTCATTGTTGAAAGCATAGGAAAATTTGTCACTATATTTTTTTGCATTGTTAAAGGTTAGGGACATTTTCACGCTTTAAATATTGTCCATTGTTGAAACGGTATCAATATTTGTCAATGGAATTTTTTCCATTCTTGGAAGTACGGGAAAGTTGTTATTATAGATAATTTCTAATATAATTATAAATAAATTTGTCATAAAAACACTTGGAAAAGGATGACGTAAAGTCGAATTTTTATTTGTTGCGAGAAAAGTTCATATTTTAAGATTTCTTCATTGTTGAAATCATAGGAAAATTTGTCACTATAATTTTTTGCATTGTTAAAGTATAGGGACATTTTCACGTTTTAAATATTGTCCATTGTTGAAACAGTATCAATATTTGTCAATGGAATCTTTTCCATTGCTGGAAGTGCCGGAATGTTGTCATTATGGATAACTTCTAATATAATTTTAAATAGATTTTTCATAATAACTATTCAAAAGGGATGTCTCAAAATAGAATTGTTCACTGTTGCGGGAAAAACTTCTCAATTTAAGATTTCTTCATTGTTGAAAGCGTGGAAAAATTTGTCACTATAATTTTTTCCATTGTTAAAGGATAGGGACATTTTCACGTTTTAAATATTATCCATTGTTGAAACCGTATCAATATTTGTCAATGGAATTTTTTCGATTGTTGGAGGTGCGGGAAAGTTTCAATTATAGTTAATTTCTAATATAATTATAAATAAATTTGTCATAAAAACACTTGGAAAATGATGACTTAAAGTCGAACTTTTCTTCGTTGCAGGAAAACTTCTTAATTTAAGATTTCTTCATTGTTGAAAGCGTAAGAAAATTTTTCACTATATTTTTATCCATTGTTAAAGGATAGGGACATTTTCGCGTTTAAATATTTTCCATTGTTGAAACGGTATCAATATTTGTCAATGGAATTTTTTCCGTTGTTGGAAGTGCGGGAAAGTTGTTATTATAGATAATTTCTAATATAATTATAAATAAATTTTTCATAGTAACACTTGGAAAATGATGACTTAAAGTCAAACTTTTTATTGTTGCGGGAAAAACTTCTAAATTTAAGATTTCTTCATTGTTGAAAGCGTAGGAAAATTTGTCACTATAATTTTTTCCATTGTTAAAGTATAGGAACATTTTCACGTTTTAAATATTGTCCATTGTTGAAACGGTATCAATATTTGTCAATGGAATATTTTCCATTGTTGGAAGTGCCGGAAAGTTGTCATTATAGATAACTTCTAATATAATTATAAATAATATTTTCATAATAACACTTGGAAAATAATGACTTAAAGTCGAACTTTTCATTGTTGCAGGAAAACTTCTTAATTAAGATTTCTTCATTGTTGAAAGCATAGGAAAATTTGTCACTATATTTTTTTGCATTGTTAAAGGTTAGGGACATTTTCACGCTTTAAATATTGTCCATTGTTGAAACGGTATCAATATTTGACAATTGAATCATTTCCATTGTTGGAAGTGCCGGAAAGTTGTCATTATAGATAACTTCTAATATAATTATAAATAGATTTTTCATAATAACAATTCAAAAGGGATGACTCAAAATAGAATTGTTCATTGTTGCGGGAAAAACTTCTCAATTTAAGATTTCTTCATTGTAGAAAGCGTAGGAAAATTTGTCACTGTAATTTTTTTCCATTGTTAAAGTATAGGGATATTTTCACGTTTTAAATATTGTCCATTGTTGAAACGGTATCAATATTTGTCAATGGAATTTTTGCATTCTTGGAAGTACGGGAAAGTTGTTATTATAGATAATTTCTAATATAATTATAAATAAATTTGTCATAAAAACACTTGGAAAAGAATGACGTAAAGTCGAATTTTTATTTGTTGCGAGAAAAGTTCATATTTTAAGATTTCTTCATTGTTGAAATCATAGGAAAATTTGTCACTATAATTTTTTGCATTGTTAAAGTATAGGGACATTTTCACGTTTTAAATATTGTCCATTGTTGAAACAGTATCAATATTTGTCAATGGAATCTTTTCCATTGCTGGAAGTGCCGGAATGTTGTCATTATAGATAACTTCTAATATAATTTTAAATAGATTTTTCATAATAACTATTCAAAAGGGATTTCTCAAAATAGAATTGTTCACTGTTGCGGGAAAAACTTCTTAATTTAAGATTTCTTCATTGTAGAAAGCGTAGGAAAATTTGTCACTGTAATTTTTTTCATTGTTAAAGTATAGGGATATTTTCACGTTTTAAATATTGTCCATTGTTGAAACGGTATCAATATTTGTCAATGGAATTTTTTCCATTGTTGGAAGTGCCGGAAAGTTGTCATTATAGATAATTTCTAATATAATTTTAACTAAATTTTTCGTAAAAATACTTGGAAAATGATGACTTAAGGTCGAACTTTTCATTGTTGCAGGAAAACTTCTTAATTAAGATTTCTTCATTGTTGAAAGCGTGCGAAAATTTTTCACTATATTTTTTTCCATTGTTAAAGGATAGGGACATTTTCGCGTTTTACATATTTTCCATTGTTGAAACGGTATTAATATTTCTCAATGGCATTTTTTTCATTATTGGAAGTGCGGGAAAGTTGCAATTATATTTAACTTCTACTATAATTATAAATAAATTTGTCATAAAAACACTTGGAAAAGGATGACGTAAAGTCGAATTTTTATTTGTTGCGAGAAAAGTTCATATTTTAAGATTTCTTCATTGTTGAAAGCATAGGAAAATTTGTCACTATAATCTTTTGCATTGTTAAAGTATAGGGACATTTCACGTTTTAAATATTGTCCATTGTTGAAACGGTATCAATATTTGTCAATTGAATCGTTTCCATTGTTGGAAGTACGGGAAAGTTGTTATTATAGATAATTTCTAATATAATTTTAAATAAATTTTTCATAATAACACTTGGAAAATGATGACTTAAATAGAACTTTTTATTGTTGCCGGACAAACTTCTTGATTTAAGATTTCTTCATTGTTGAAAGCGTAGGAAAATTTGTCACTATAATTTTTTCCATTGTTAAAGTATAGGGAAATTTTCACGTTTTAAATATTGTCCATTGTTGAAACAGTATCAATATTTGTCAATGGAATCTTTTCCATTGCTGGAAGTGCCGGAATGTTGTCATTATAGATAACTTCTAATATAATTTTAAATAGATTTTTCATAATAACAATTCAAAAGGGACGTCTCAAAATAGAATTGTTCACTGTTGCGGGAAAAACATCTTAATTAAGATTTCTTCATTGTTGAAAGCGTGCGAAAATTTTTCACTATATTTTTTTCCATTGTAAAAGGATAGGGACATTTTCGCGTTTTAAATATTTTCCGTTGTTGAAACGGCATTAATATTTCTCAATGGCATTTTTTTCATTATTGGAAGTGCGGGAAAGTTGCAATTATAGTTAACTTCTAATATAATTATAAATAGATTTTTCATAATAACAATTCAAAAGGGATGACTCAAAATAGAATTGTTCATTGTTGCGGGAAAAACTTCTTAATTTAAGATTTCTTCATTGTAGAAAGCGGATTAAAATTTGTCACTATAATTTTTTTCCATTGTTAAAGTTTAGGGATATTTTCACGTTTTAAATATTGTCCATTGTTGTAACGGTATTAATATTTGTCAATGGAATCTTTTCCATTGTTGGAAGTGCCGGAAAGTTGTCATTATAGATAACTTCTAATATAATTATAAATAATATTTTCTTAATAACACTTGGAAAATAATGACTTAAAGTCGAACTTTTCATTGTTGCAGGAAAACTTCTTAATTAAGATTTCTTCATTGTTGAAAGCGTGCGAAAATTTTTCACTATATTTTTTTCCATTGTTAAAGGATAGGGACATTTTCGCGTTTTACATATTTTCCATTGTTGAAACGGTATTAATATTTCTCAATGGCATTTTTTTCATTATTGGAAGTGCGGGAAAGTTGCAATTATATTTAACTTCTACTATAATTATAAATAAATTTGTCATAAAAACACTTGGAAAAGGATGACGTAAAGTCGAATTTTTATTTGTTGCGAGAAAAGTTCATATTTTAAGATTTCTTCATTGTTGAAAGCATAGGAAAATTTGTCACTATAATCTTTTGCATTGTTAAAGTATAGGGACATTTCACGTTTTAAATATTGTCCATTGTTGAAACGGTATCAATATTTGTCAAATGAATCATTTCCATTGTTGGAAGTACGGGAAAGTTGTTATTATAGATAATTTCTAATATAATTTTAAATAAATTTTTCATAATAACACTTGGAAAATGATGACTTAAATAGAACTTTTTATTGTTGCGGGACAAACTTCTTGATTTAAGATTTCTTCATTGTTGAAAGCGTAGGAAAATTTGTCACTATAATTTTTTCCATTGTTAAAGTATAGGGAAATTTTCACGTTTTAAATATTGTCCATTGTTGAAACAGTATCAATATTTGTCAATGGAATCTTTTCCATTGCTGGAAGTGCCGGAATGTTGTCATTATAGATAACTTCTAATATAATTTTAAATAGATTTTTCATAATAACAATTCGAAAGGGATGTCTCAAAATAGAATTGTTCACTGTTGCGGGAAAAACATCTTAATTAAGATTTCTTCATTGTTGAAAGCGTGCGAAAATTTTTCACTATATTTTTTTCCATTGTTAAAGGATAGGGACATTTTCGCGTTTTAAATATTTTCCATTGTTTAAACGGCATTAATATTTCTCAATGGCATTTTTTTCATTATTGGAAGTGCGGGAAAGTTGCAATTATAGTTAACTTCTAATATAATTATAAATAGATTTTTCATAATAACAATTCAAAAGGGATGACTCAAAATAGAATTGTTCATTGTTTCGGGGAAAACTTCTTAATTTAAGATTTCTTCATTGTAGAAAGCGGATTAAAATTTGTCACTATAATTTTTTTCCATTGTTAAAGTTTAGGGATATTTTCACGTTTTAAATATTGTCCATTGTTGAAACGGTATTAATATTTGTCAATGGAATCTTTTCCATTGTTGGAAGTGCCGGAAAGTTGTCATTATAGATAACTTCTAATATAATTATAAATAATATTTTCATAATAAGACTTGGAAAATAATGACTTAAAGTCGAACTTTTCATTGTTGCAGGAAAACATCTTAATTAAGATTTCTTCATTGTTGAAAGCGTGCGAAAATTTTTCACTATATTTTTTTCCATTGTTAAAGGATAGGGACATTTTCGCGTTTTAAATATTTTCCATTGTTGAAACGGTATCAATATTTGTCAATGGAATTTTTTCCATTCTTGGAAGTACGGGAAAGTTGTTATTATAGATAATTTCTAATATAATTTTAAATAAATTTTTCATAATAACATTTGGAAAATGATGACTTAATTCGAACTTTTTATTGTTGCGGGACAAATTTCTTAATTTAAGATTTCTTCATTGTTGAAAGCGTGGGAAAATTTGTCACTGTAATTTTTTCCATTGTTAAAGTATAGGGACATTTTCACGTTTTAAATATTGTCCATTGTTGAAACGGTATCAATATTTGTCAATGGAATTTTTTCCATTTTTGGAAGTGTGGGAAAGTTTTCATTATAGATAACTTCTAATATAATTATAAGTAATATTTTTTTAATAACACTTGGAAAATAATGACTTAAAGTCGAACTTTTCATTGTTGCAGGAAAACTTCTTAATTAAGATTTCTTCATTGTTGCAGGAAAACTTCTTAATTAAGATTTCTTCATTGTTGAAAGCGTGCGAAAATTTTTCACTATATTTTTTTCCATTGATAAAGGATAGGGACATTTTCGCGTTTTACATATTTTCCATTGTTAAAACGGTATTAATATTTCTCAATGGCATTTTTTTCATTATTGGAAGTGCGGGAAAGTTGCAATTATATTTAACTTCTAATATAATTATAAATAAATTTGTCATAAAAACACTTGGAAAAGGATGACGTAAAGTCTAATTTTTATTTGTTGTGAGAAAAGTTCATATTTTAAGATTTCTTCATTGTTGAAAGCATAGGAAAATTTGTCACTATAATTTATTCCATTGTTAAAGTATAGGGACATTTTCACGTTTTAAATATTGTCCATTGTTGAAACGGTATCAATATTTGTCAATGGAATTTTTTCCATTTTTGGAAGTGTGGGAAAGTTGTCATTATAGATAATTTCTAATATAATTATAAATAAATTTTTCATAGTAACTCTTGGAAAATGATGACTTAAAGTCGAACTTTTTATTGTTGCGGGAAAATCTTCTAAATTTAAGATTTCTTCATTGTTGAAAGCGTAGGAAAATTGGTCACTATAATTTTTTCCATTGTTAAAGTATAGGGACATTTTCACGTTTTAAATATTGTCCATTGTTGAAACGGTATCAATATTTGTCAATTGAATCATTTCCATTGTTGGAAGTACGGGAAAGTTGTTATTATAGATAATTTCTAATATAATTTTAAATAAATTTTTCATAATAACACTTGGAAAATGATGAATAAAATAGAACTTTTTATTGTTGCGGGACAAACTTCTTGATTTAAGATTTCTTCATTGTTGAAAGCGTAGGAAAATTTGTCACTATAATTTTTTCCATTGTTAAAGTATAGGGAAATTTTCACGTTTTAAATATTGTCCATTGTTGAAACAGTATCAATATTTGTCAATGGAATCTTTTCCATTGCTGGAAGTGCCGGAATGTTGTCATTATAGATAACTTCTAATATAATTTTAAATAGATTTTTCATAATAACAATTCATAAGGGATGTCTCAAAATAGAATTGTTCACTGTTGCGGGAAAAACTTCTTAATTAAGATTTCTTCATTGTTGAAAGCGTGCGAAAATTTTTCACTATATTTTTTTCCATTGTTAAAGGATAGGGACATTTTCGCGTTTTAAATATTTTCCATTGTTGAAACGGCATTAATATTTCTCAATGGCATTTTTTTCATTATTGGAAGTGCGGGAAAGTTGCAATTATAGTTAACTTCTAATATAATTATAAATAGATTTTTCATAATAACAATTCAAAAGGGATGACTCAAAATAGAATTGTTCATTGTTGCGGGAAAAACTTCTTAATTTAAGATTTCTTCATTGTAGAAAGCGGATTAAAATTTGTCACTATAATTTTTTTCCATTGTTAAAGTTTAGGGATATTTTCACGTTTTAAATATTGTCCATTGTTGAAACGGTATTAATATTTGTCAATGGAATCTTTTCCATTGTTGGAAGTGCCAGAAAGTTGTCATTATAGATAACTTCTAATATAATTATAAATAATATTTTCATAATAAGACTTGGAAAATAATGACTTAAAGTCGAACTTTTCATTGTTGCAGGAAAACTTCTTAAATAAGATTTCTTCATTGTTGAAAGCGTGCGAAAATTTTTCACTATATTTTTTTCCATTGTTAAAGGATAGGGACATTTTCGCGTTTTAAATATTTTCCATTGTTGAAACGGTATCAATATTTGTCAATGGAATCTTTTCCATTCTTGGAAGTGCCGGAAAGTTGTCATTATAGATAATTTCTAATATAATTTTAACTAAATTTTTCGTAATAACACTTGGAAAATGATGACTTAAGGTCGAACTTTTCATTGTTGCAGGAAAACTTCTTAATTAAGATTTCTTCATTGTTGAAAACGTGTGAAAATTTTTCACTATATTTTTTTCCATTGTTAAAGGATAGGGACATTTTCGCGTTTTAAATATTTTCCATTGTTGAAACGGAATTAATATTTCTCAATGGCATTTTTTTCATTATTGGAAGTGCGGGAAAGTTGAAATTATAGTTAACTTCTAATATAATTATAAATAAATTTGTCATAAAAACACTTGGAAAATGATGACTTAAATCGAACTTTTTATTGTTGCGGGACAAACTTCTTAATTTAAGATTTCTTCATTGTTGAAAGCGTAGGCAAATTTGTCACTATAATTTTTTCCATTGTTAAAGTATAGGGACATTTTCACGTTTTAAATATTGTCCATTGTTGAAACGGTATCAATATTTGTCAATGGAATCTCTTCCATTTTTGGAAGTGTGGGAAAGTTGTCATTATAGATAATTTCTAATATAATTATAAATAAATTTTCCATAGTAACACTTGGAAAATGATGACTTAAAGTCGAACTTTTTATTGTTGCGGGAAAACTTTTTAATTAAGATTTCTTCATTGTTGAAAGCGTGCGAAAAGTTTTCACTATATTTTTTTCCATTGTTAAAGGATAGGGACATTTTCGCGTTTTAAATATTATCCATTGTTGAAACGGTATCAATATTTGTCAATGGAATTTTTTCCATTGTTGGAAGTGCGGGAAAGTTGTTATTATAGATAATTTCTAATATAATTTTCAATAAATTTTTCATAATAACACTTGGAAAATGATGACTTAAATCGAACTTTTTATTGTTGCGGGACAAACTTCTTAATTTAAGATTTCTTCATTGTTGAAAGCGTAGGAAAATTTTTCACTATATTTTTTTCCATTGTTAAAGGATAGGGACATTTTCGCGTTTAAAATATTTTCCATTGTTGAAACGGTATCAATATTTGTCAATGGAATTTTTTCCATTGTTGGAAGTGCGGGAAAGTTGTTATTATAGATAATTTCTAATATAATTTTCAATAAATTTTTCATAATAACACTTGGAAAATGATGACTTAAATCGAACTTTTTATTGTTGCGGGACAAACTTCTTAATTTAAGATTTCTTCATTGTTGAAAGCGTGGGAAAATTTGTCACTATAATTTTTTCCATTGTTAAAGTATAGGGAAATTTTCACGTTTTAAATATTGTCCATTGTTGAAACAGTATCAATATTTGTCAATGGAATCTTTTCCATTGCTGGAAGTGCCGGAATGTTGTCATTATAGATAACTTCTAATATAATTTTAAATAGATTTTTCATAATAACAATTCAAAAGGGATGTCTCAAAATAGAATTGTTCACTGTTGCGGGAAAAACTTCTCAATTTAAGATTTCTTCACTGTTGAAAACGTGGGAAAATTTGTCACTATAATTTTTTCCATTGTTAAAGGATAGGGACATTTTCACGTTTTAAATATTATCCATTGTTGAAACCGTATCAATATTTGTCAATGGAATTTTTTCGATTGTTGGAGGTGCGGGAAAGTTGCAATTATAGTTAATTTCTAATATAATTATAAATAAATTTGTCATAAAAACACTTGGAAAATGACGACTTAACGTCGAACTTTTCTTTGTTGCAGGAAAACTTCTTAATTTAAGATTTCTTCATTGTTGAAAGCGTAGGAAAATTTTTCACTATATTTTTTTCCATTGTTAAAGGATAGGGACATTTTCGCGTTTAAAATATTTTCCATTGTTGAAACGGTATCAATATTTGTCAATGGAATTTTTTCCATTGTTGGAAGTGCGGGAAAGTTGTTATTATAGATAATTTCTAATATAATTTTCAATAAATTTTTCATAATAACACTTGGAAAATGATGACTTAAATCGAACTTTTTATTGTTGCGGGACAAACTTCTTAATTTAAGATTTCTTCATTGTTGAAAGCGTGGGAAAATTTGTCACTATAATTTTTTCCATTGTTAAAGTATAGGGACATTTTCACGTTTTAAATATTGTCCATTGTTGAAACGGTATCAATATTTGTCAATGGAATCTTTTCCATTGTTGGAAGTGCCGGAAAGTTGTCATTTTAGATAACTTCTAATATAATTATAAATAATATTTTCATAATAACACTTGGAAAATAATGACTGAAAGTCGAACTTTTCATTGTTGCAGGAAAACTTTTTAATTAAGATTTCTTCATTGTTGAAAGCGTGCGAAAATTTTTCACTATATTTTTTTCCATTGTTAAAGGATAGGGACATTTTCGCGTTTTAAATATTTTCCATTGTTGAAACGGTATTAATATTTCTCAATGGCATTTTTTTCGATTGTTGGAGGTGCGGGAAAGTTGCAATTATAGTTAACTTCTAATATAATTATAAATAGATTTTTCATAATAACAATTCAAAAGGGATGACTCAAAATAGAATTGTTCATTGTTGCGGGAAAAATCTGTCATAAAAACACTTTGAAAATGACGACTTAACGTCGAACTTTTCTTTGTTGCAGGAAAACTTCTTAATTTAAGATTTCTTCATTGTTGAAAGCGTAGGAAAATTTTTCACTATATTTTTTTCCATTGTTAAAGGATAGGGACATTTTCACGTTTAAAATATTTTCCATTGTTGAAACGGTATCAATATTTGTCAATGGAATTTTTTCCGTTGTTGGAAGTGCGGGAAAGTTGTTATTATAGATAATTTCTAATATAATTATAAATAAATTTTTCATAGTAACACTTGGAAAATGATGACTTAAAGTCAAACTTTTTATTGTTGCGGGAAAAACTTCTAAATTTAATATTTCTTCATTGTTGAAAGCGTGCGAAAATTTTTCACTATATTTTTTTCCATTGTTAAAGGATAGGGACATTTTGGCGTTTTAAATATTTTCCATTGTTGAAACGGTATTAATATTTCTCAATGGCATTTTTTACATTATTGGAAGTGCGGGAAAGTTGCAATTATAGATAATTTCTAATATAATTATAAATAAATTTTTCATAGTAACACTTGGAAAATGATGACTTAAAGTCAAACTTTTTATTGTTGCGGGAAAAACTTCTAAATTTAAGATTTCTTCATTGTTGAAAGCATAGGAAAATTTGTCACTATAATTTTTTCCATTGTTAAAGTATAGGGAAATTTTCACGTTTTAAATATTGTCCATTGTTGAAACAGTATCAATATTTGTCAATGGAATCTTTTCCATTGCTGGAAGTGCCGGAATGTTGTCATTATAGATAACTTCTAATATAATTTTAAATAGATTTTTCATAATAACAATTCAAAAGGGATGTCTCAAAATAGAATTGTTCACTGTTGCGGGAAAAACATCTTAATTAAGATTTCTTCATTGTTGAAAGCGTGCGAAAATTTTTCACTATATTTTTTTCCATTGTTAAAGGATAGGGACATTTTCGCGTTTTAAATATTTTCCATTGTTTAAACGGCATTAATATTTCTCAATGGCATTTTTTTCATTATTGGAAGTGCGGGAAAGTTGCAATTATAGTTAACTTCTAATATAATTATAAATAGATTTTTCATAATAACAATTCAAAAGGGATGACTCAAAATAGAATTGTTCATTGTTTCGGGGAAAACTTCTTAATTTAAGATTTCTTCATTGTAGAAAGCGGATTAAAATTTGTCACTATAATTTTTTTCCATTGTTAAAGTTTAGGGATATTTTCACGTTTTAAATATTGTCCATTGTTGAAACGGTATTAATATTTGTCAATGGAATCTTTTCCATTGTTGGAAGTGCCGGAAAGTTGTCAATATAGATAACTTCTAATATAATTATAAATAATATTTTCATAATAAGACTTGGAAAATAATGACTTAAAGTCGAACTTTTCATTGTTGCAGGAAAACATCTTAATTAAGATTTCTTCATTGTTGAAAGCGTGCGAAAATTTTTCACTATATTTTTTTCCATTGTTAAAGGATAGGGACATTTTCGCGTTTTAAATATTTTCCATTGTTGAAACGGTATCAATATTCGTCAATGGAATTTTTTCCATTCTTGGAAGTACGGGAAAGTTGTTATTATAGATAATTTCTAATATAATTTTAAATAAATTTTTCATAATAACATTTGGAAAATGATGACTTAATTCGAACTTTTTATTGTTGCGGGACAAATTTCTTAATTTAAGATTTCTTCATTGTTGAAAGCGTGGGAAAATTTGTCACTATAATTTTTTCCATTGTTAAAGTATAGGGACATTTTCACGTTTTAAATATTGTCCATTGTTGAAACGGTATCAATATTTGTCAATGGAATTTTTTCCATTTTTGGAAGTGTGGGAAAGTTGTCATTATAGATAATTTCTAATATAATTATAAATAAATTTTTCATAGTAACTCTTGCAAAATGATGACTTAAAGTCGAACTTTTTATTGTTGCGGGAAAATCTTCTAAATTTAAGATTTCTTCATTCTTGAAAGCGTAGGAAAATTTGTCACTATAATTTTTTCCATTGTTAAAGTATAGGGACATTTTCACGTTTAAAATATTGTCCATTGTTGAAACGGTATCAATATTTGTCAATGGAATCTTTTCCATTGTTGGAAGTGCCGGAAAGTTGTCATTATAGATAACTTCTAATATAATTATAAATAATATTTTCTTAATAACACTTGGAAAATAATGACTTAAAGTCGAACTTTTCATTGTTGCAGGAAAACTTCTTAATTAAGATTTCTTCATTGTTGAAAGCGTGCGAAAATTTTTCATTATATTTTTTTCCATTGTTAAAGGATAGGGACATTTTCGCGTTTTACATATTTTCCATTGTTGAAACGGTATTAATATTTCTCAATGGCATTTTTTTCATTATTGGAAGTGCGGGAAAGTTGCAATTATATTTAACTTTTAATATAATTATAAATAAATTTGTCATAAAAACACTTGGAAAAGGATGACGTAAAGTCGAATTTTTATTTGTTGCGAGAAAAGTTCATATTTTAAGATTTCTTCATTGTTGAAAGCATAGGAAAATTTGTCACTATAATTTTTTGCATTGTTAAAGTATAGGGACATTTTCACGTTTTAAATATTGTCCATTGTTGAAACGGTATCAATATTTGTCAATTGAATCATTTCCATTGTTGGAAGTACGGGAAAGTTGTTATTATAGATAATTTCTAATGTAATTTTAAATAAATTTTCATAATAACACTTGGAAAATGATGACTAAAATAGAACTTTTTATTGTTGCGGGACAAACTTCTTGATTTAAGATTTCTTCATTGTTGAAAGCGTAGGAAAATTTGTCACTATAATTTTTTCCATTGTTAAAGTATAGGGAAATTTTCACGTTTTAAATATTGTCCATTGTTGAAACAGTATCAATATTTGTCAATGGAATCTTTTCCATTGCTGGAAGTGCCGGAATGTTGTCATTATAGATAACTTCTAATATAATTTTAAATAGATTTTTCATAATAACAATTCAAAAGGGATGTCTCAAAATAGAATTGTTCACTGTTGCGGGAAAAACTTCTCAATTTAAGATTTCTTCACTGTTGAAAACGTGGGAAAATTTGTCACTATAATTTTTTCCATTGTTAAAGGATAGGGACATTTTCGCGTTTTAAATATTTTCCATTGTTGAAACGGTATTAATATTTCTCAATGGCATTTTTTTCGATTGTTGGAGGTGCGGGAAAGTTGCAATTATAGTTAACTTCTAATATAATTATAAATAGATTTTTCATAATAACAATTCAAAAGGGATGACTCAAAATAGAATTGTTCATTGTTGCGGGAAAAACTTCTTAATTTAAGATTTCTTCATTGTAGAAAGCGGATTAAAATTTGTCACTATAATTTTTTTCCATTGTTAAAGTTTAGGGATATTTTCACGTTTTAAATATTGTCCATTGTTGAAACGGTATTAATATTTGTCAATGGAATCTTTTCCATTGTTGGAAGTGCCAGAAAGTTGTCATTATAGATAACTTCTAATATAATTATAAATAATATTTTCATAATAAGACTTGGAAAATAATGACTTAAAGTCGAACTTTTCATTGTTGCAGGAAAACTTCTTAAATAAGATTTCTTCATTGTTGAAAGCGTGCGAAAATTTTTCACTATATTTTTTTCCATTGTTAAAGGATAGGGACATTTTCGCGTTTTAAATATTTTCCATTGTTGAAACGGTATCAATATTTGTCAATGGAATCTTTTCCATTCTTGGAAGTGCCGGAAAGTTGTCATTATAGATAATTTCTAATATAATTTTAACTAAATTTTTCGTAATAACACTTGGAAAATGATGACTTAAGGTCGAACTTTTCATTGTTGCAGGAAAACTTCTTAATTAAGATTTCTTCATTGTTGAAAACGTGTGAAAATTTTTCACTATATTTTTTTCCATTGTTAAAGGATAGGGACATTTTCGCGTTTTAAATATTTTCCATTGTTGAAACGGAATTAATATTTCTCAATGGCATTTTTTTCATTATTGGAAGTGCGGGAAAGTTGAAATTATAGTTAACTTCTAATATAATTATAAATAAATTTGTCATAAAAACACTTGGAAAATGATGACTTAAATCGAACTTTTTATTGTTGCGGGACAAACTTCTTAATTTAAGATTTCTTCATTGTTGAAAGCGTAGGCAAATTTGTCACTATAATTTTTTCCATTGTTAAAGTATAGGGACATTTTCACGTTTTAAATATTGTCCATTGTTGAAACGGTATCAATATTTGTCAATGGAATCTCTTCCATTTTTGGAAGTGTGGGAAAGTTGTCATTATAGATAATTTCTAATATAATTATAAATAAATTTTCCATAGTAACACTTGGAAAATGATGACTTAAAGTCGAACTTTTTATTGTTGCGGGAAAACTTTTTAATTAAGATTTCTTCATTGTTGAAAGCGTGCGAAAAGTTTTCACTATATTTTTTTCCATTGTTAAAGGATAGGGACATTTTCGCGTTTTAAATATTATCCATTGTTGAAACGGTATCAATATTTGTCAATGGAATTTTTTCCATTGTTGGAAGTGCGGGAAAGTTGTTATTATAGATAATTTCTAATATAATTTTCAATAAATTTTTCATAATAACACTTGGAAAATGATGACTTAAATCGAACTTTTTATTGTTGCGGGACAAACTTCTTAATTTAAGATTTCTTCATTGTTGAAAGCGTAGGAAAATTTTTCACTATATTTTTTTCCATTGTTAAAGGATAGGGACATTTTCGCGTTTAAAATATTTTCCATTGTTGAAACGGTATCAATATTTGTCAATGGAATTTTTTCCATTGTTGGAAGTGCGGGAAAGTTGTTATTATAGATAATTTCTAATATAATTTTCAATAAATTTTTCATAATAACACTTGGAAAATGATGACTTAAATCGAACTTTTTATTGTTGCGGGACAAACTTCTTAATTTAAGATTTCTTCATTGTTGAAAGCGTGGGAAAATTTGTCACTATAATTTTTTCCATTGTTAAAGTATAGGGAAATTTTCACGTTTTAAATATTGTCCATTGTTGAAACAGTATCAATATTTGTCAATGGAATCTTTTCCATTGCTGGAAGTGCCGGAATGTTGTCATTATAGATAACTTCTAATATAATTTTAAATAGATTTTTCATAATAACAATTCAAAAGGGATGTCTCAAAATAGAATTGTTCACTGTTGCGGGAAAAACTTCTCAATTTAAGATTTCTTCACTGTTGAAAACGTGGGAAAATTTGTCACTATAATTTTTTCCATTGTTAAAGGATAGGGACATTTTCACGTTTTAAATATTATCCATTGTTGAAACCGTATCAATATTTGTCAATGGAATTTTTTCGATTGTTGGAGGTGCGGGAAAGTTGCAATTATAGTTAATTTCTAATATAATTATAAATAAATTTGTCATAAAAACACTTGGAAAATGACGACTTAACGTCGAACTTTTCTTTGTTGCAGGAAAACTTCTTAATTTAAGATTTCTTCATTGTTGAAAGCGTAGGAAAATTTTTCACTATATTTTTTTCCATTGTTAAAGGATAGGGACATTTTCGCGTTTAAAATATTTTCCATTGTTGAAACGGTATCAATATTTGTCAATGGAATTTTTTCCATTGTTGGAAGTGCGGGAAAGTTGTTATTATAGATAATTTCTAATATAATTTTCAATAAATTTTTCATAATAACACTTGGAAAATGATGACTTAAATCGAACTTTTTATTGTTGCGGGACAAACTTCTTAATTTAAGATTTCTTCATTGTTGAAAGCGTGGGAAAATTTGTCACTATAATTTTTTCCATTGTTAAAGTATAGGGACATTTTCACGTTTTAAATATTGTCCATTGTTGAAACGGTATCAATATTTGTCAATGGAATCTTTTCCATTGTTGGAAGTGCCGGAAAGTTGTCATTTTAGATAACTTCTAATATAATTATAAATAATATTTTCATAATAACACTTGGAAAATAATGACTGAAAGTCGAACTTTTCATTGTTGCAGGAAAACTTTTTAATTAAGATTTCTTCATTGTTGAAAGCGTGCGAAAATTTTTCACTATATTTTTTTCCATTGTTAAAGGATAGGGACATTTTCGCGTTTTAAATATTTTCCATTGTTGAAACGGTATTAATATTTCTCAATGGCATTTTTTTCGATTGTTGGAGGTGCGGGAAAGTTGCAATTATAGTTAACTTCTAATATAATTATAAATAGATTTTTCATAATAACAATTCAAAAGGGATGACTCAAAATAGAATTGTTCATTGTTGCGGGAAAAATCTGTCATAAAAACACTTGGAAAATGACGACTTAACGTCGAACTTTTCTTTGTTGCAGGAAAACTTCTTAATTTAAGATTTCTTCATTGTTGAAAGCGTAGGAAAATTTTTCACTATATTTTTTTCCATTGTTAAAGGATAGGGACATTTTCACGTTTAAAATATTTTCCATTGTTGAAACGGTATCAATATTTGTCAATGGAATTTTTTCCGTTGTTGGAAGTGCGGGAAAGTTGTTATTATAGATAATTTCTAATATAATTATAAATAAATTTTTCATAGTAACACTTGGAAAATGATGACTTAAAGTCAAACTTTTTATTGTTGCGGGAAAAACTTCTAAATTTAATATTTCTTCATTGTTGAAAGCGTGCGAAAATTTTTCACTATATTTTTTTCCATTGTTAAAGGATAGGGACATTTTGGCGTTTTAAATATTTTCCATTGTTGAAACGGTATTAATATTTCTCAATGGCATTTTTTACATTATTGGAAGTGCGGGAAAGTTGCAATTATAGATAATTTCTAATATAATTATAAATAAATTTTTCATAGTAACACTTGGAAAATGATGACTTAAAGTCAAACTTTTTATTGTTGCGGGAAAAACTTCTAAATTTAAGATTTCTTCATTGTTGAAAGCATAGGAAAATTTGTCACTATAATTTTTTCCATTGTTAAAGTATAGGGAAATTTTCACGTTTTAAATATTGTCCATTGTTGAAACAGTATCAATATTTGTCAATGGAATCTTTTCCATTGCTGGAAGTGCCGGAATGTTGTCATTATAGATAACTTCTAATATAATTTTAAATAGATTTTTCATAATAACAATTCAAAAGGGATGTCTCAAAATAGAATTGTTCACTGTTGCGGGAAAAACATCTTAATTAAGATTTCTTCATTGTTGAAAGCGTGCGAAAATTTTTCACTATATTTTTTTCCATTGTTAAAGGATAGGGACATTTTCGCGTTTTAAATATTTTCCATTGTTTAAACGGCATTAATATTTCTCAATGGCATTTTTTTCATTATTGGAAGTGCGGGAAAGTTGCAATTATAGTTAACTTCTAATATAATTATAAATAGATTTTTCATAATAACAATTCAAAAGGGATGACTCAAAATAGAATTGTTCATTGTTTCGGGGAAAACTTCTTAATTTAAGATTTCTTCATTGTAGAAAGCGGATTAAAATTTGTCACTATAATTTTTTTCCATTGTTAAAGTTTAGGGATATTTTCACGTTTTAAATATTGTCCATTGTTGAAACGGTATTAATATTTGTCAATGGAATCTTTTCCATTGTTGGAAGTGCCGGAAAGTTGTCATTATAGATAACTTCTAATATAATTATAAATAATATTTTCATAATAAGACTTGGAAAATAATGACTTAAAGTCGAACTTTTCATTGTTGCAGGAAAACATCTTAATTAAGATTTCTTCATTGTTGAAAGCGTGCGAAAATTTTTCACTATATTTTTTTCCATTGTTAAAGGATAGGGACATTTTCGCGTTTTAAATATTTTCCATTGTTGAAACGGTATCAATATTCGTCAATGGAATTTTTTCCATTCTTGGAAGTACGGGAAAGTTGTTATTATAGATAATTTCTAATATAATTTTAAATAAATTTTTCATAATAACATTTGGAAAATGATGACTTAATTCGAACTTTTTATTGTTGCGGGACAAATTTCTTAATTTAAGATTTCTTCATTGTTGAAAGCGTGGGAAAATTTGTCACTATAATTTTTTCCATTGTTAAAGTATAGGGACATTTTCACGTTTTAAATATTGTCCATTGTTGAAACGGTATCAATATTTGTCAATGGAATTTTTTCCATTTTTGGAAGTGTGGGAAAGTTGTCATTATAGATAATTTCTAATATAATTATAAATAAATTTTTCATAGTAACTCTTGCAAAATGATGACTTAAAGTCGAACTTTTTATTGTTGCGGGAAAATCTTCTAAATTTAAGATTTCTTCATTCTTGAAAGCGTAGGAAAATTTGTCACTATAATTTTTTCCATTGTTAAAGTATAGGGACATTTTCACGTTTAAAATATTGTCCATTGTTGAAACGGTATCAATATTTGTCAATGGAATCTTTTCCATTGTTGGAAGTGCCGGAAAGTTGTCATTATAGATAACTTCTAATATAATTATAAATAATATTTTCTTAATAACACTTGGAAAATAATGACTTAAAGTCGAACTTTTCATTGTTGCAGGAAAACTTCTTAATTAAGATTTCTTCATTGTTGAAAGCGTGCGAAAATTTTTCATTATATTTTTTTCCATTGTTAAAGGATAGGGACATTTTCGCGTTTTACATATTTTCCATTGTTGAAACGGTATTAATATTTCTCAATGGCATTTTTTTCATTATTGGAAGTGCGGGAAAGTTGCAATTATATTTAACTTTTAATATAATTATAAATAAATTTGTCATAAAAACACTTGGAAAAGGATGACGTAAAGTCGAATTTTTATTTGTTGCGAGAAAAGTTCATATTTTAAGATTTCTTCATTGTTGAAAGCATAGGAAAATTTGTCACTATAATTTTTTGCATTGTTAAAGTATAGGGACATTTTCACGTTTTAAATATTGTCCATTGTTGAAACGGTATCAATATTTGTCAATTGAATCATTTCCATTGTTGGAAGTACGGGAAAGTTGTTATTATAGATAATTTCTAATGTAATTTTAAATAAATTTTCATAATAACACTTGGAAAATGATGACTAAAATAGAACTTTTTATTGTTGCGGGACAAACTTCTTGATTTAAGATTTCTTCATTGTTGAAAGCGTAGGAAAATTTGTCACTATAATTTTTTCCATTGTTAAAGTATAGGGAAATTTTCACGTTTTAAATATTGTCCATTGTTGAAACAGTATCAATATTTGTCAATGGAATCTTTTCCATTGCTGGAAGTGCCGGAATGTTGTCATTATAGATAACTTCTAATATAATTTTAAATAGATTTTTCATAATAACAATTCAAAAGGAATGTCTCAAAATAGAATTGTTCACTGTTGCGGGAAAAACTTCTTAATTAAGATTTCTTCATTGTTGAAAGCGTGCGAAAATTTTTCACTATATTTTTTTCCATTGTTAAAGGATAGGGACATTTTCGCGTTTTAAATATTTTCCATTGTTGAAACGGTATTAATATTTGTCAATGGAATCTTTTCCATTGTTGGAAGTGCCGGAAAGTTGTCATTATAGATAATTCTAATATAATTATAAATAATATTTTCATAATAAGACATGGAAATTAATGACTTAAAGTCGAACTTTTCATTGTTGCAGGAAAACTTCTTAAATAAGATTTCTTCATTGTTGAAAGCGTGTGAAAATTTTTCACTATATTTTTTTCCATTGTTAAAGGATAGGGACATTTTCGCGTTTTAAATATTTTCCATTGTTGAAACGGTATTAATATTTCTCAATGGCATTTTTTTCATTATTGGAAGTGCGGGAAAGTTGCAATTATAGTTAACTTCTAATATAATTATAAATTAATTTGTCATAAAAACACTTGGAAAAGGATGACGTAAAGTCGAATTTTTATTTGTTGCGAGAAAAGTTCATATTTTATGATTTCTTCATTGTTGAAATCATAGGAAAATTTGTCACTATAATTTTTTGCATTGTTAAAGTATAGGGACATTTTCACGTTTTAAATATTGTCCATTGTTGAAACAGTATCAATATTTGTCAATGGAATCTTTTCCATTGCTGGAAGTGCCGGAATGTTGTCATTATAGATAACTTCTAATATAATTTTAAATAGATTTTTCATAATAACAATTCAAAATGGATGTCTCAAAATAGAATTGTTCACTGTTGCGGGAAAAACTTCTCAATTTAAGATTTCTCCACTGTTGAAAACGTGGGAAAATTTGTCACTATAATTTTTTCCATTGTTAAAGGATAGGGACATTTTCACGTTTTAAATATTATCCATTGTTGAAACCGTATCAATATTTGTCAATGGAATTTTTTCGATTGTTGGAGGTGCGGGAAAGTTGCAATTATAGTTAATTTCTAATATAATTATAAATAAATTCTTCATAATAACACTTGGAAAATGATGACTTAAAGTCGAACTTTTTATTGTTGCAGGAAAAACTTCTTAATTTAAGATTTCTTCATTGTTGAAAGCTTGGGAAAATTTGTCACTATAATTTTTTACATTGTTAAAGGATACGGACATTTTCCCGTTTTAAATATTGTCCATTGTGTAAACTGTATCAATATTTGTCAATGGAATTTTTTCCATTATTGGAGGTGCCAGAAAGTTGTCATTATAGATAACTTCTAATATAATTATAAATAAATGTTTCATAATAACAATTCAAAAGGGATGACTCAAAATAGAATTGGTCATTGTTGCGAGAAAAACTTCTTAATTTAAGATTTCTTCATTGTTGAAAGCTTGGGAATATTTGTCACTATAATTTTTTACATTGTTAAAGGATACGGACATTTTCACGTTTTAAATATTGTCCATTGTTGAAACCGTATCAATATTTGTCAATGGAATTTTTTCCATTATTGGAGGTGCCAGAAAGTTTTCATTATAGATAATTTCTAATATAATTATAAATAAATTTTTCGTAATAACACTTGGAAAATGATGACTTAAAGTCGAATATTTTATTGTTGCGGGAAAAACTTCTTAATTTTAAATTTCTTCATTGTTGAAAGCGTGGGAAAATTTGTCACTATATTTTTTCCATTCTTAAAGTATAGGGACATTTTCACGTTTTAAATATTGTCCATTGTAGAAACGTTATCAATATTTGTCAATGGATCTTTTTCCATTGTTAGAAGTGCCAGAAAGTTGTTATTATATATAACTTCTAATACAATTATACATAAATTCTTCATAATAACAATTCAAAAGGCAGGACTTAAAGTCTAACATTTTATTGTTGCGAGAAAAATTTCTTAATTTAAGATTTCTTCATTGTTGAAAGCGTGCGAAAATTTGTCACTATAATTTTTTCCATTGTGAAAGGAAAGGGACATTTTCACGTTTTAAATATTGTCCATTGTTGAAACGGTATCAATATTTGTCAATTGAATTTTTTCCACTATTGGAAGTGCCAGAAAGTTGTCATTATAGATAACTTCTAATATAATTATAAATAAATTTTTCATAATAACAATTCAAAAGGGATGACTCAAAATAGAATTGTTCATTGTTGCAGGAAAAACTTCTTAATTTAAGATTTCTTCATTTTTGAAGGCGTGGGAAAATTTGTCACTATAAATTTTTCCATTGTTAAAGAATACGGACATTTTCACGTTTTAAATATTGTCCATCGTCGAAACGGTATCAATATTTGTCAATGGAATCTTTTCCGTTTTTGGAAGTGCCGGAGAGTTTTCATTGTAGATAATTTCTAATATAATTATAAATAAATTTTTCATAATAACAATTGAAAAAGTATGACTTACAGTCGAACTTTTTATTGTAGCAGGAAAAACGTCTTAATTTAAGATTTCTTCATTGTTGAAAGCTTGGGAAAATTTGTCACTATAATTTTTTACATTGTTAAAGGATACGGACATTTTCACGTTTTAAATATTGTCCATTGTTGAAACTGTATCAATATTTGTCAATTGAATTTTTTCCACTATTGGAAGTGCCAGAAAGTTGTCATTATTGATAACTTCTAATATAATTATAAATAAATTTTTCATAATAACAATTCAAAAGGGAAGACTCAAAATAGAATTGTTCATTGTTGCAGGAAAAACTTCTTAATTTTAGATTTCTTCATTTTTGAAGGCGTGGGAAAATTTGTCACTATAAATTTTTCCATTGTTAAAGAATACGGACATTTTCACGTTTTAAATATTGTCCATCGCCGAAACGGTATCAATATTTGTCAATGGAATCTTTTCCGTTTTTGGAAGTGCCGGAGAGTTTTCATTGTAGATAATTTCTAATATAATTATAAATAAATTTTTCATAATAACAATTCAAAAGGGAAGACTCAAAATGGAATTGTTCATTGTTGCGGGAAAAACTTCTTAATTTAAGATTTCTTCATTGTTGATGACGTGGGAAAATTTGTCACTATTAATTTTTCCATTGTTAAAGGGTAGGGACATTTTCACGTTTTAAATATTATCCATTGTTGAAACCGTATCAATATTTGTCAATTGAATTTTTTCCATTGTTGGAGGTGCGGGAAAGTTGCAATTATAGTTAACTTCTAATATAATTATAAATAAATTTGTCATAAAAGCACTTGGAAAATGATGACTTAAAGTCGAACTTTTCATTGTTGCTGGAAAAACTTTTAATTTAAGATTTCTTCATTGTTGAAAGCGTGGGAAGATTTGTCATTATAATTTTTTCCATTCTTAAAGTATAGGGACATTTTCACGTTTTAAATATTGTCCATTGTAGAAACGTTATCAATATTTGTCAATGGATCTTTTTCCATTGTTAGAAGTGCCAGAAAGTTGTTATTATATATAACTTCTAATACACTAAATACATACATAAATTCTTCGTAATAACAATTCAAAAGGCAGGACTTAAAGTCTAACATTTTATTGTTGCGAGAAAAATTTCTTAATTTAAGATTTCTTCATTGTTGAAAGCGTGGGAAGATTTGTCACTATAATTTTTTCCATTGTTAAAGGTTAGGGACATTTTTACGTTTTAAATGTTGTCCATTGATGAAGGCGTATCAATATTTGTCAATGGAATTTTTTCCATTATTGGAGAGGCCAGAAAGTTGTCATTATAGATAACTTCTAATATAATTATAAATAAATGTTTCATAATAACAATTCAAAAGTGATGACTCAAAATGGAATTGTTCATTGTTACGGGAAAAACTTCTTAATTTAAGATTTCTTCATTGTTGAAGACGTGGGAAAATTTGTCACTATTAATTTTTCCATTGTTTAAGGGTAGGGACATTTTCACGTTTTAAATATTATCCATTGTTGAAACCGTATCAATATTTGTCAATTGAATTTTTTCCATTGTTGGAGGTGCGGGAACGTTGCAATTATAGTTAACTTCTAATATAATTATAAATAAATTTGTCATAAAAACACTTGGAAAATGATGACTTAAAGTCGAACTTTTCATTGTTGCTGGAAAAAATTCTTAATTTAAGATTTCTTCATTGTTGAAAGCGTGGGAAGATTTGTCACTATAATTTTTTCCATTGTTAAAGGTTAGGGACATTTTTACGTTTTAAATGTTGTCCATTGATGAAGGCGTATCAATATTTGTCAATGGAATTTTTTCCATTATTGGAGAGGCCAGAAAGTTGTCATTATAGATAACTTCTAATATAATTATAAATAAATGTTTCATAATAACAATTCAAAAGGGATGACTCAAAATAGAATTGTTCATTGTTGCGGGAAAAAATTCTTAATTTAAGATTTCTTCATTGTTGAAGACGTGGGAAAATTTGTCACTATTAATTTTTCCATTGTTAAAGGGTAGGGACATTTTCACGTTTTAAATATTATCCATTGTTGAAACCGTATCAATATTTGTCAATGGAATTTTTTCCATTGTTGGAAGTGCAGAAAAGTTGTTATTATAGATAATTTCTAATATAATTATAAATAAATTTTTCATAATAACACTTGGAAAATGATGACTTAAAGTCGAATATTTTATTGTTGCGGGAAAAACTTCTTAATTTTAAATTTCTTCTTTGTTGAAAGCGTGGGAAAATTTGTCACTATATTTTTTCCATTGTTAAAGTTTAGGGACATTTTCACGTTTTAAATATTGTCCATTGTTGAAACGGTATCAATATTTGTCAATGGATCTTTTTCAATTGTTGGAAGTGCCGGAAAGTTGTTATTATATATAACTTCTAATACAATTATATATAAATTCTTCATAATAACAATTCAAAAGGCAGGACTTAAAGTCTAACTTTTTATTGTTGCGAGAAAAATTTCTTAATTTAAGATTTCTTCATTGTTGAAAGCGTGCGAAAATTTGTCACTATAATTTTTTCCATTGTCAAAGGATAGGGACATTTTCACGTTTTAAATATTGTCCATTGTTGAAACGGTATCAATATTTGTCAATGGAATTTTTTCCACTATTGGAAGTGCCAGAAAGTTGTCATTATAGATAACTTCTAATATAATTATAAATAAATTTTTCATAATAACAATTCAAAAGGGATGACTCAAAATAGAATTGTTCATTGTTGCAGGAAAAACTTCTTAATTTAAGATTTCTTCATTGTTGAAGGCGTGGGAAAATTTGTCAC
Organism: Maratus michaelseni; assembly: GCA_963931845.1. Classification (NCBI taxonomy): domain Eukaryota; kingdom Metazoa; phylum Arthropoda; class Arachnida; order Araneae; family Salticidae; genus Maratus; species Maratus michaelseni. The sequence goes on along the minus strand of CAWVPG010000094.1, from coordinate 96,460 downwards.
TATTAATTTTTCCATTGTTAAAGAATACGGACATTTTCACGTTTTAAATATTGTCCATTGTTGAAACGGTATCAATATTTGTCAATGGAATCTTTTCCATTTTTGGAAGTGCCGGAGAGTTTTCATTGTAGATAATTTCTAATATAATTATAAATAAATTTTTCATAATAACAATTGAAAAAGGATGACTTAAAGTCGAACTTTTTATTGTTGCAGGAAAAACTTCTTAATTTAAGATTTCTTCATTGTTGAAAGCTTGGGAAAATTTGTCACTATAATTTTTTACATTGTTAAAGGATACGGACATTTTCACGTTTTAAATATTGTCCATTGTTGAAACTGTATCAATATTTGGCAATGGAATTTTTTCCATTATTGGAGGTGCCAGAAAGTTGTCATTATAGATAACTTCTAATATAATTATAAATAAATGTTTCATAATGACAATTCAAAAGGGATGACTCAAAATAGAATTGTTCATTGTTGCGGGAAAAACTTCTTAATTTAAGATTTCTTCATTGTTGAAGACGTGGGAAAATTTGTCACTATTAATTTTTCCATTGTTAAAGGGTAGGGACATTTTCACGTTTTAAATATTATCCATTGTTGAAACCGTATCAATATTTGTCAATGGAATTTTTTCCATTGTTGGAAGTGCAGAAAAGTTGTTATTGTAGATAATTTCTAATATAATTATAAATATATTTTTCGTAATAACACTTGGAAAATGATGACTTAAAGTCGAGTATTTTATTGTTGCGGGAAAAACTTCTTAATTTTAAATTTCTTCATTGTTGTAAGCGTGGTAAAATTTGTCACTATATTTTTTCAATTCTTAAAGTATAGGGACATTTTCACGTTTTAAATATTGTCCATTGTAGAAACGTTATCAATATTTGTCAATGGATCTTTTTCCATTGTTAGAAGTGCCAGAAAGTTGTTATTATATATAACTTCTAATACAATTATACATAAATTCTTCATAATAACAATTCAAAAGGCAGGACTTAAAGTCTAACATTTTATTGTTGCGAGAAAAATTTCTTAAATTAAGATTTCTTCATTGTTGAAAGCGTGCGAAAATTTGTCACTATAATTTTTTCCATTGTTAAAGGAAAGGGACATTTTCACGTTTTAAATATTGTCCATTGTTGAAACGGTATCAATATTTGTCAATTGAATTTTTTCCACTATTGGAAGTGCCAGAAAGTTGTCATTATAGATAACTTCTAATATAATTACAAATAATTTTTTCATAATAACAATTCAAAAGGGATGATTCAAAATAGAAATGTTCATTGTTGCGGGAAAAACTTCTTAATTTAAGATTTCTTCATTGTTGAAGACGTGGGAAAATTTGTCACTATTAATTTTTCCATTGTTAAAGGGTAGGGACATTTTCACGTTTTAAATATTATCCATTGTTGAAACCGTATCAATATTTGTCAATTGAATTTTTTCCATTGTTGGAGGTGCGGGAAAGTTGCAATTATAGTTAACTTCTAATATAATTATAAATAAATTTGTCATAAAAACACTTGGAAAATGATGACTTAAAGTCGAACTTTTCATTGTTGCTGGAAAAAATTCTTAATTTAAGATTTCTTCATTGTTGAAAGCGTGGGAAGATTTGTCACTATAATTTTTTCCATTGTTAAAGGTTAGGGACATTTTTACGTTTTAAATGTTGTCCATTGATGAAGGCGTATCAATATTTGTCAATGGAATTTTTTCCATTATTGGAGAGGCCAGAAAGTTGTCATTATAGATAACTTCTAATATAATTATAAATAAATGTTTCATAATAACAATTCAAAAGGGATGACTCAAAATAGAATTGTTCATTGTTGCGGGAAAAAATTCTTAATTTAAGATTTCTTCATTGTTGAAGACGTGGGAAAATTTGTCACTATTAATTTTTCCATTGTTAAAGGGTAGGGACATTTTCACGTTTTAAATATTATCCATTGTTGAAACCGTATCAATATTTGTCAATGGAATTTTTTCCATTGTTGGAAGTGCAGAAAAGTTGTTATTATAGATAATTTCTAATATAATTATAAATAAATTTTTCATAATAACACTTGGAAAATGATGACTTAAAGTCGAATATTTTATTGTTGCGGGAAAAACTTCTTAATTTTAAATTTCTTCTTTGTTGAAAACGTGGGAAAATTTGTCACTATATTTTTTCCATTGTTAAAGTTTAGGGACATTTTCACGTTTTAAATATTGTCCATTGTTGAAACGGTATCAATATTTGTCAATGGATCTTTTTCAATTGTTGGAAGTGCCGGAAAGTTGTTATTATATATAACTTCTAATACAATTATATATAAATTCTTCATAATAACAATTCAAAAGGCAGGACTTAAAGTCTAACTTTTTATTGTTGCGAGAAAAATTTCTTAATTTAAGATTTCTTCATTGGTGAAAGCGTGCGAAAATTTGTCACTATAATTTTTTCCATTGTCAAAGGATAGGGACATTTTCACGTTTTAAATATTGTCCATTGTTGAAACCGTATCAATATTTGTCAATGGAATTTTTTCCACTATTGGAAGTGCCAGAAAGTTGTCATTATAGATAACTTCTAATATAATTATAAATAAATTTTTCATAATAACAATTCAAAAGGGATGACTCAAAATAGAATTGTTCATTGTTGCAGGAAAAACTTCTTAATTTAAGATTTCTTCATTGTTGAAGGCGTGGGAAAATTTGTCACTATTAATTTTTCCATTGTTAAAGAATACGGACATTTTCACGTTTTAAATATTGTCCATTGTTGAAACGGTATCAATATTTGTCAATGGAATCTTTTCCATTTTTGGAAGTGCCGGAGAGTTTTCATTGTAGATAATTTCTAATATAATTATAAATAAATTTTTCATAATAACAATTGAAAAAGGATGACTTAAAGTCGAACTTTTTATTGTTGCAGGAAAAACTTCTTAATTTAAGATTTCTTCATTGTTGAAAGCTTGGGAAAATTTGTCACTATAATTTTTTACATTGTTAAAGGATACGGACATTTTCACGTTTTAAATATTGTCCATTGTTGAAACTGTATCAATATTTGGCAATGGAATTTTTTCCATTATTGGAGGTGCCAGAAAGTTGTCATTATAGATAACTTCTAATATAATTATAAATAAATGTTTCATAATGACAATTCAAAAGGGATGACTCAAAATAGAATTGTTCATTGTTGCGGGAAAAACTTCTTAATTTAAGATTTCTTCATTGTTGAAGACGTGGGAAAATTTGTCACTATTAATTTTTCCATTGTTAAAGGGTAGGGACATTTTCACGTTTTAAATATTATCCATTGTTGAAACCGTATCAATATTTGTCTATTGAATTTTTTCCATTGTTGGAGGTGCGGGAAAGTTGCAATTATAGTTAACTTCTAATATAATTATAAATAAATTTGTCATAAAAACACTTGGAAAATGATGACTTAAATCGAACTTTTTATTGTTGCGGGACAAACTTCTTAATTTAAGATTTCTTCATTGTTGAAGACGTGGGAAAATTTGTCACTATTAATTTTTCCATTGTTAAAGGGTAGGGACATTTTCACGTTTTAAATATTATCCATTGTTGAAACCGTATCAATATTTGTCAATGGAATTTTTTCCATTGTTGGAAGTGCAGAAAAGTTGTTATTGTAGATAATTTCTAATATAATTATAAATAAATTTTTCGTAATAACACTTGGAAAATGATGACTTAAAGTCGAGTATTTTATTGTTGCGGGAAAAACTTCTTAATTTTAAATTTCTTCATTGTTGTAAGCGTGGTAAAATTTGTCACTATATTTTTTCAATTCTTAAAGTATAGGGACATTTTCACGTTTTAAATATTGTCCATTGTAGAAACGTTATCAATATTTGTCAATGGATCTTTTTCCATTGTTAGAAGTGCCAGAAAGTTGTTATTATATATAACTTCTAATACAATTATACATAAATTCTTCATAATAACAATTCAAAAGGCAGGACTTAAAGTCTAACATTTTATTGTTGCGAGAAAAATTTCTTAAATTAAGATTTCTTCATTGTTGAAAGCGTGCGAAAATTTGTCACTATAATTTTTTCCATTGTTAAAGGAAAGGGACATTTTCACGTTTTAAATATTGTCCATTGTTGAAACGGTATCAATATTTGTCAATTGAATTTTTTCCACTATTGGAAGTGCCAGAAAGTTGTCATTATAGATAACTTCTAATATAATTACAAATAATTTTTTCATAATAACAATTCAAAAGGGATGATTCAAAATAGAAATGTTCATTGTTGCGGGAAAAACTTCTTAATTTAAGATTTCTTCATTGTTGAAGACGTGGGAAAATTTGTCACTATTAATTTTTCCATTGTTAAAGGGTAGGGACATTTTCACGTTTTAAATATTATCCATTGTTGAAACCGTATCAATATTTGTCAATTGAATTTTTTCCATTGTTGGAGGTGCGGGAAAGTTGCAATTATAGTTAACTTCTAATATAATTATAAATAAATTTGTCATAAAAACACTTGGAAAATGATGACTTAAAGTCGAACTTTTCATTGTTGCTGGAAAAAATTCTTAATTTAAGATTTCTTCATTGTTGAAAGCGTGGGAAGATTTGTCACTATAATTTTTTCCATTGTTAAAGGTTAGGGACATTTTTACGTTTTAAATGTTGTCCATTGATGAAGGCGTATCAATATTTGTCAATGGAATTTTTTCCATTATTGGAGAGGCCAGAAAGTTGTCATTATAGATAACTTCTAATATAATTATAAATAAATGTTTCATAATAACAATTCAAAAGGGATGACTCAAAATAGAATTGTTCATTGTTGCGGGAAAAAATTCTTAATTTAAGATTTCTTCATTGTTGAAGACGTGGGAAAATTTGTCACTATTAATTTTTCCATTGTTAAAGGGTAGGGACATTTTCACGTTTTAAATATTATCCATTGTTGAAACCGTATCAATATTTGTCAATTGAATTTTTTCCATTGTTGGAGGTGCGGGAAAGTTGCAATTATAGTTAACTTCTAATATAATTATAAATAAATTTGTCATAAAAACACTTGGAAAATGATGACTTAAAGTCGAACTTTTCATTGTTGCTGGAAAAAATTCTTAATTTAAGATTTCTTCATTGTTGAAAGCGTGGGAAGATTTGTCACTATAATTTTTTCCATTGTTAAAGGTTAGGGACATTTTTACGTTTTAAATGTTGTCCATTGATGAAGGCGTATCAATATTTGTCAATGGAATTTTTTCCATTATTGGAGAGGCCAGAAAGTTGTCATTATAGATAACTTCTAATATAATTATAAATAAATGTTTCATAATAACAATTCAAAAGGGATGACTCAAAATAGAATTGTTCATTGTTGCGGGAAAAAATTCTTAATTTAAGATTTCTTCATTGTTGAAGACGTGGGAAAATTTGTCACTATTAATTTTTCCATTGTTAAAGGGTAGGGACATTTTCACGTTTTAAATATTATCCATTGTTGAAACCGTATCAATATTTGTCAATGGAATTTTTTCCATTGTTGGAAGTGCAGAAAAGTTGTTATTATAGATAATTTCTAATATAATTATAAATAAATTTTTCATAATAACACTTGGAAAATGATGACTTAAAGTCGAATATTTTATTGTTGCGGGAAAAACTTCTTAATTTTAAATTTCTTCATTGTTGAAAGCGTGGGAAAATTTGTCACTATATTTTTTCCATTGTTAAAGTTTAGGGACATTTTCACGTTTTAAATATTGTCCATTGTTGAAACGGTATCAATATTTGTCAATGGATCTTTTTCAATTGTTGGAAGTGCCGAAAAGTTGTTATTATATATAACTTCTAATACAATTATATATAAATTCTTCATAATAACAATTCAAAAGGCAGAACTTAAAGTCTAACTTTTTATTGTTGCGAGAAAAATTTCTTAATTTAAGATTTCTTCATTGTTGAAAGCGTGCGAAAATTTGTCACTATAATTTTTTCCATTGTCAAAGGATAGGGACATTTTCACGTTTTAAATATTGTCCATTGTTGAAACGGTATCAATATTTGTCAATGGAATTTTTTCCACTATTGGAAGTGCCAGAAAGTTGTCATTATAGATAACTTCTAATATAATTATAAATAAATTTTTCATAATAACAATTCAAAAGGGATGACTCAAAATAGAATTGTTCATTGTTGCAGGAAAAACTTCTTAATTTAAGATTTCTTCATTGTTGAAGGCGTGGGAAGATTTGTCACTATTAATTTTTCCATTGTTAAAGAATACGGACATTTTCACGTTTTAAATATTGTCCATTGTTGAAACGGTATCAATATTTGTCAATGGAATCTTTTCCATTTTTGGAAGTGCCGGAGAGTTTTCATTGTAGATAATTTCTAATATAATTATAAATAAATTTTTCATAATAACAATTGAAAAAGGATGACTTAAAGTCGAACTTTTTATTGTTGCAGGAAAAACTTCTTAATTTAAGATTTCTTCATTGTTGAAAGCTTGGGAAAATTTGTCACTATAATTTTTTACATTGTTAAAGGATACGGACATTTTCACGTTTTAAATATTGTCCATTGTTGAAACTGTATCAATATTTGGCAATGGAATTTTTTCCATTATTGGAGGTGCCAGAAAGTTGTCATTATAGATAACTTCTAATATAATTATAAATAAATGTTTCATAATGACAATTCAAAAGGGATGACTCAAAATAGAATTGTTCATTGTTGCGGGAAAAACTTCTTAATTTAAGATTTCTTCATTGTTGAAGACGTGGGAAAATTTGTCACTATTAATTTTTCCATTGTTAAAGGGTAGGGACATTTTCACGTTTTAAATATTATCCATCGTTGAAACCGTATCAATATTTGTCTATTGAATTTTTTCCATTGTTGGAGGTGCGGGAAAGTTGCAATTATAGTTAACTTCTAATATAATTATAAATAAATTTGTCATAAAAACACTTGGAAAATGATGACTTAAATCGAACTTTTTATTGTTGCGGGACAAACTTCTTAATTTAAGATTTCTTCATTGTTGAAGACGTGGGAAAATTTGTCACTATTAATTTTTCCATTGTTAAAGGGTAGGGACATTTTCACGTTTTAAATATTATCCATTGTTGAAACCGTATCAATATTTGTCAATGGAATTTTTTCCATTGTTGGAAGTGTAGAAAAGTTGTTATTGTAGATAATTTCTAATATAATTATAAATAAATTTTTCGTAATAACACTTGGAAAATGATGACTTAAAGTCGAGTATTTTATTGTTGCGGGAAAAACTTCTTAATTTTAAATTTCTTCATTGTTGTAAGCGTGGTAAAATTTGTCACTATATTTTTTCAATTCTTAAAGTATAGGGACATTTTCACGTTTTAAATATTGTCCATTGTAGAAACGTTATCAATATTTGTCAATGGATCTTTTTCCATTGTTAGAAGTGCCAGAAAGTTGTTATTATATATAACTTCTAATACAATTATACATAAATTCTTCATAATAACAATTGAAAAAGTATGACTTAAAGTCTAACATTTTATTGTTGCGAGAAAAATTTCTTAAATTAAGATTTCTTCATTGTTGAAAGCGTGCGAAAATTTGTCACTATAATTTTTTCCATTGTTAAAGGAAAGGGACATTTTCACGTTTTAAATATTGTCCATTGTTGAAACGGTATCAATATTTGTCAATTGAATTTTTTCCACTATTGGAAGTGCCAGAAAGTTGTCATTATAGATAACTTCTAATATAATTACAAATAAATTTTTCATAATAACAATTCAAAAGGGATGATTCAAAATAGAAATGTTCATTGTTGCAGGAAAAACTTCTTAATTTAAGATTTCTTCATTTTTGAAGGCGTGGGAAAATTTGTCACTATAAATTTTACCATTGTTAAAGAATACGGACATATTCACGTTTTAAATTTTGTCCATTGTTGAAACGGTATCAATATTTGTCAATTGAATTTTTTTCATTGTTGGAAGTGCCGGAGAGTTTTCATTGTGGATAATTTCTGATATAATTATAAATAAATTTTTCATAGTAACACTTGGAAAATGATGACTTAAAATCGAACTGTTTATTGTTGCAGGAAAAACTTCTTAATTTAAGATTTCTTCATTGTTGAAAGCTTGGGAAAATTTGTCACTATAATTTTTTACATTGTTAAAGGATACGGACATTTTCACGTTTTAAATATTGTCCATTGTTGAAACTGTATCAATATTTGTCAATGGAATTTTTTCCATTATTGGAGGTGCCAGAAAGTTGTCATTATAGATAACTTCTAATATAATTATAAATAAATGTTTCATAATAACAATTCAAAAGGGATGACTCAAAATAGAATTGGTCATTGTTGCGGGAAAAACTTCTTAATTTAAGATTTCTTCATTGTTGAAAGCTTGGGAAAATTTGTCACTATAGTTTTTTACATTGTTAAAGGATACGGACATTTTCACGTTTTAAATATTGTCCATTGTTGAAACCGTATCAATATTTGTCAATGGAATTTTTTCATTGTTGGAAATGCCGGAAAGTTTTCATTATAGATAATTTCTAATATAATTATAAAAAAATTTTTCGTAATAACACTTGGAAAATGATGACTTAAAGTCGAATATTTTATTGGTGCGGGAAAAACTTCTTAATTTTAAATTTCTTCATTGTTGAAAGCGTGGGAAAATTTGTCAATATTTTTTTTCTATTGTTAAGGTATAGGGACATTTTCACGTTTTAAATATTGTCCATTGTAGAAACGGTATCAATATTTGTCAATGGATCTTTTTCCATTGTTGGAAGTGCCAGAAAGTTGTTATTATAGATAATTTCTAATACAATTATACATAAATTCTTCATAATAACAATTCAAAAGGCAGGACTTAAAGTCTAACATTTTATTGTTGCGAGAAAAATTTCTTAATTTGAGATTTCTTCATTGTTGAAAGCGTGCGAAAATTTGTCACTATAATTTTTTCCATTGTTAAAGGAAAGGGACATTTTCACGTTTTAAATATTGTCCATTGTTGAAACGAAGTCAATATTTGTCAATTGAATTTTTTTCATTGTTGGAAGTGCCGGAGAGTTTTCATTGTGGATAATTTCTGATATAATTATAAATAAATTTTTCATAGTAACACTTGGAAAATGATGACTTAAAATCGAACTTTTTATTGTTGCGGGAAAAACTTCTAAATTTAAGATTTCTTCATTGTTGAAAGCGTAGGAAAATTTGTCACTATAATTTTTTCCATTGTTAAAGTATAGGGACATTTTCACGTTTAAATATTGTCCATTGCTGAAACGGTATCAATATTTGTCAATGGAATTTTTTCCATTATTGGAGGTGCCAGAAAGTTGTCATGATAGATAACTTCTAATATAATTATAAATAAATGTTTCATAATAACAATTCAAAAGGGATGATTCAAAATAGAATTGTTCATTGTTGCGGGAAAAACTTCTTAATTTAAGATTTCTTCATTGTTGAAGACGTGGGAAAATTTGTCACTATTAATTTTTCCATTGTTAAAGAGTAGGGACATTTTCACGTTTTAAATATTGTCCATTGTTGAAACGGTATCAATATTTGTCAATGGAATCTTTTCCGTTTTTGGAAGTGCCGGAGAGTTTTCATTGTAGATAATTTCTAATATAATTATAAATAAATTTTTCATAATAACAATTGAAAAAGTATGACTTAAAGTCGAACTTTTTATTGTAGCAGGAAAAACTTCTTAATTTAAGATTTCTTCATTGTTGAAAGCGTGCGAAAATTTGTCACTATAATTTTTTCCATTGTTAAAGGAAAGGGACATTTTCACGTTTTATATATTGTCCATTGTTGAAACGGTATCAATATTTGTCAATTGAATTTTTTCCACTATTGTAAGTGCCAGAAAGTTGTCATTATAGATAACTTCTAATATAATTACAAATAAATTTTTCATAATAACAATTCAAAAGAGATGACTCAAAATAGAATTGTTCATTGTTGCAGGAAAAACTTCTTAATTTAAGATTTCTTCATTTTTGAAGGCGTGGGAAAATTTGTCACTATTAATTTTTCCATTGTTAAAGGGTAGGGACATTTTCACGTTTTAAATATTATCCATTGTTGAAACCGTATCAATATTTGTCAATGGAATTTTTTCCATTGTTGGAAGTGCAGAAAAGTTGTTATTGTAGATAATTTCTAATATAATTATAAATATATTTTTCGTAATAACACTTGGAAAATGATGACTTAAAGTCGAGTATTTTATTGTTGCGGGAAAAACTTCTTAATTTTAAATTTCTTCATTGTTGTAAGCGTGGTAAAATTTGTCACTATATTTTTTCAATTCTTAAAGTATAGGGACATTTTCACGTTTTAAATATTGTCCATTGTAGAAACGTTATCAATATTTGTCAATGGATCTTTTTCCATTGTTAGAAGTGCCAGAAAGTTGTTATTATATATAACTTCTAATACAATTATACATAAATTCTTCATAATAACAATTCAAAAGGCAGGACTTAAAGTCTAACATTTTATTGTTGCGAGAAAAATTTCTTAAATTAAGATTTCTTCATTGTTGAAAGCGTGCGAAAATTTGTCACTATAATTTTTTCCATTGTTAAAGGAAAGGGACATTTTCACGTTTTAAATATTGTCCATTGTTGAAACGGTATCAATATTTGTCAATTGAATTTTTTCCACTATTGGAAGTGCCAGAAAGTTGTCATTATAGATAACTTCTAATATAATTACAAATAATTTTTTCATAATAACAATTCAAAAGGGATGATTCAAAATAGAAATGTTCATTGTTGCGGGAAAAACTTCTTAATTTAAGATTTCTTCATTGTTGAAGACGTGGGAAAATTTGTCACTATTAATTTTTCCATTGTTAAAGGGTAGGGACATTTTCACGTTTTAAATATTATCCATTGTTGAAACCGTATCAATATTTGTCAATTGAATTTTTTCCATTGTTGGAGGTGCGGGAAAGTTGCAATTATAGTTAACTTCTAATATAATTATAAATAAATTTGTCATAAAAACACTTGGAAAATGATGACTTAAAGTCGAACTTTTCATTGTTGCTGGAAAAAATTCTTAATTTAAGATTTCTTCATTGTTGAAAGCGTGGGAAGATTTGTCACTATAATTTTTTCCATTGTTAAAGGTTAGGGACATTTTTACGTTTTAAATGTTGTCCATTGATGAAGGCGTATCAATATTTGTCAATGGAATTTTTTCCATTATTGGAGAGGCCAGAAAGTTGTCATTATAGATAACTTCTAATATAATTATAAATAAATGTTTCATAATAACAATTCAAAAGGGATGACTCAAAATAGAATTGTTCATTGTTGCGGGAAAAAATTCTTAATTTAAGATTTCTTCATTGTTGAAGACGTGGGAAAATTTGTCACTATTAATTTTTCCATTGTTAAAGGGTAGGGACATTTTCACGTTTTAAATATTATCCATTGTTGAAACCGTATCAATATTTGTCAATGGAATTTTTTCCATTGTTGGAAGTGCAGAAAAGTTGTTATTATAGATAATTTCTAATATAATTATAAATAAATTTTTCATAATAACACTTGGAAAATGATGACTTAAAGTCGAATATTTTATTGTTGCGGGAAAAACTTCTTAATTTTAAATTTCTTCTTTGTTGAAAACGTGGGAAAATTTGTCACTATATTTTTTCCATTGTTAAAGTTTAGGGACATTTTCACGTTTTAAATATTGTCCATTGTTGAAACGGTATCAATATTTGTCAATGGATCTTTTTCAATTGTTGGAAGTGCCGGAAAGTTGTTATTATATATAACTTCTAATACAATTATATATAAATTCTTCATAATAACAATTCAAAAGGCAGGACTTAAAGTCTAACTTTTTATTGTTGCGAGAAAAATTTCTTAATTTAAGATTTCTTCATTGGTGAAAGCGTGCGAAAATTTGTCACTATAATTTTTTCCATTGTCAAAGGATAGGGACATTTTCACGTTTTAAATATTGTCCATTGTTGAAACCGTATCAATATTTGTCAATGGAATTTTTTCCACTATTGGAAGTGCCAGAAAGTTGTCATTATAGATAACTTCTAATATAATTATAAATAAATTTTTCATAATAACAATTCAAAAGGGATGACTCAAAATAGAATTGTTCATTGTTGCAGGAAAAACTTCTTAATTTAAGATTTCTTCATTGTTGAAGGCGTGGGAAAATTTGTCACTATTAATTTTTCCATTGTTAAAGAATACGGACATTTTCACGTTTTAAATATTGTCCATTGTTGAAACGGTATCAATATTTGTCAATGGAATCTTTTCCATTTTTGGAAGTGCCGGAGAGTTTTCATTGTAGATAATTTCTAATATAATTATAAATAAATTTTTCATAATAACAATTGAAAAAGGATGACTTAAAGTCGAACTTTTTATTGTTGCAGGAAAAACTTCTTAATTTAAGATTTCTTCATTGTTGAAAGCTTGGGAAAATTTGTCACTATAATTTTTTACATTGTTAAAGGATACGGACATTTTCACGTTTTAAATATTGTCCATTGTTGAAACTGTATCAATATTTGGCAATGGAATTTTTTCCATTATTGGAGGTGCCAGAAAGTTGTCATTATAGATAACTTCTAATATAATTATAAATAAATGTTTCATAATGACAATTCAAAAGGGATGACTCAAAATAGAATTGTTCATTGTTGCGGGAAAAACTTCTTAATTTAAGATTTCTTCATTGTTGAAGACGTGGGAAAATTTGTCACTATTAATTTTTCCATTGTTAAAGGGTAGGGACATTTTCACGTTTTAAATATTATCCATTGTTGAAACCGTATCAATATTTGTCTATTGAATTTTTTCCATTGTTGGAGGTGCGGGAAAGTTGCAATTATAGTTAACTTCTAATATAATTATAAATAAATTTGTCATAAAAACACTTGGAAAATGATGACTTAAATCGAACTTTTTATTGTTGCGGGACAAACTTCTTAATTTAAGATTTCTTCATTGTTGAAGACGTGGGAAAATTTGTCACTATTAATTTTTCCATTGTTAAAGGGTAGGGACATTTTCACGTTTTAAATATTATCCATTGTTGAAACCGTATCAATATTTGTCAATTGAATTTTTTCCATTGTTGGAGGTGCGGGAAAGTTGCAATTATAGTTAACTTCTAATATAATTATAAATAAATTTGTCATAAAAACACTTGGAAAATGATGACTTAAAGTCGAACTTTTCATTGTTGCTGGAAAAAATTCTTAATTTAAGATTTCTTCATTGTTGAAAGCGTGGGAAGATTTGTCACTATAATTTTTTCCATTGTTAAAGGTTAGGGACATTTTTACGTTTTAAATGTTGTCCATTGATGAAGGCGTATCAATATTTGTCAATGGAATTTTTTCCATTATTGGAGAGGCCAGAAAGTTGTCATTATAGATAACTTCTAATATAATTATAAATAAATGTTTCATAATAACAATTCAAAAGGGATGACTCAAAATAGAATTGTTCATTGTTGCGGGAAAAAATTCTTAATTTAAGATTTCTTCATTGTTGAAGACGTGGGAAAATTTGTCACTATTAATTTTTCCATTGTTAAAGGGTAGGGACATTTTCACGTTTTAAATATTATCCATTGTTGAAACCGTATCAATATTTGTCAATGGAATTTTTTCCATTGTTGGAAGTGCAGAAAAGTTGTTATTATAGATAATTTCTAATATAATTATAAATAAATTTTTCATAATAACACTTGGAAAATGATGACTTAAAGTCGAATATTTTATTGTTGCGGGAAAAACTTCTTAATTTTAAATTTCTTCTTTGTTGAAAACGTGGGAAAATTTGTCACTATATTTTTTCCATTGTTAAAGTTTAGGGACATTTTCACGTTTTAAATATTGTCCATTGTTGAAACGGTATCAATATTTGTCAATGGATCTTTTTCAATTGTTGGAAGTGCCGGAAAGTTGTTATTATATATAACTTCTAATACAATTATATATAAATTCTTCATAATAACAATTCAAAAGGCAGGACTTAAAGTCTAACTTTTTATTGTTGCGAGAAAAATTTCTTAATTTAAGATTTCTTCATTGGTGAAAGCGTGCGAAAATTTGTCACTATAATTTTTTCCATTGTCAAAGGATAGGGACATTTTCACGTTTTAAATATTGTCCATTGTTGAAACCGTATCAATATTTGTCAATGGAATTTTTTCCACTATTGGAAGTGCCAGAAAGTTGTCATTATAGATAACTTCTAATATAATTATAAATAAATTTTTCATAATAACAATTCAAAAGGGATGACTCAAAATAGAATTGTTCATTGTTGCAGGAAAAACTTCTTAATTTAAGATTTCTTCATTGTTGAAGGCGTGGGAAAATTTGTCACTATTAATTTTTCCATTGTTAAAGAATACGGACATTTTCACGTTTTAAATATTGTCCATTGTTGAAACGGTATCAATATTTGTCAATGGAATCTTTTCCATTTTTGGAAGTGCCGGAGAGTTTTCATTGTAGATAATTTCTAATATAATTATAAATAAATTTTTCATAATAACAATTGAAAAAGGATGACTTAAAGTCGAACTTTTTATTGTTGCAGGAAAAACTTCTTAATTTAAGATTTCTTCATTGTTGAAAGCTTGGGAAAATTTGTCACTATAATTTTTTACATTGTTAAAGGATACGGACATTTTCACGTTTTAAATATTGTCCATTGTTGAAACTGTATCAATATTTGGCAATGGAATTTTTTCCATTATTGGAGGTGCCAGAAAGTTGTCATTATAGATAACTTCTAATATAATTATAAATAAATGTTTCATAATGACAATTCAAAAGGGATGACTCAAAATAGAATTGTTCATTGTTGCGGGAAAAACTTCTTAATTTAAGATTTCTTCATTGTTGAAGACGTGGGAAAATTTGTCACTATTAATTTTTCCATTGTTAAAGGGTAGGGACATTTTCACGTTTTAAATATTATCCATTGTTGAAACCGTATCAATATTTGTCTATTGAATTTTTTCCATTGTTGGAGGTGCGGGAAAGTTGCAATTATAGTTAACTTCTAATATAATTATAAATAAATTTGTCATAAAAACACTTGGAAAATGATGACTTAAATCGAACTTTTTATTGTTGCGGGACAAACTTCTTAATTTAAGATTTCTTCATTGTTGAAGACGTGGGAAAATTTGTCACTATTAATTTTTCCATTGTTAAAGGGTAGGGACATTTTCACGTTTTAAATATTATCCATTGTTGAAACCGTATCAATATTTGTCAATGGAATTTTTTCCATTGTTGGAAGTGCAGAAAAGTTGTTATTGTAGATAATTTCTAATATAATTATAAATAAATTTTTCGTAATAACACTTGGAAAATGATGACTTAAAGTCGAGTATTTTATTGTTGCGGGAAAAACTTCTTAATTTTAAATTTCTTCATTGTTGTAAGCGTGGTAAAATTTGTCACTATATTTTTTCAATTCTTAAAGTATAGGGACATTTTCACGTTTTAAATATTGTCCATTGTAGAAACGTTATCAATATTTGTCAATGGATCTTTTTCCATTGTTAGAAGTGCCAGAAAGTTGTTATTATATATAACTTCTAATACAATTATACATAAATTCTTCATAATAACAATTCAAAAGGCAGGACTTAAAGTCTAACATTTTATTGTTGCGAGAAAAATTTCTTAAATTAAGATTTCTTCATTGTTGAAAGCGTGCGAAAATTTGTCACTATAATTTTTTCCATTGTTAAAGGAAAGGGACATTTTCACGTTTTAAATATTGTCCATTGTTGAAACGGTATCAATATTTGTCAATTGAATTTTTTCCACTATTGGAAGTGCCAGAAAGTTGTCATTATAGATAACTTCTAATATAATTACAAATAATTTTTTCATAATAACAATTCAAAAGGGATGATTCAAAATAGAAATGTTCATTGTTGCGGGAAAAACTTCTTAATTTAAGATTTCTTCATTGTTGAAGACGTGGGAAAATTTGTCACTATTAATTTTTCCATTGTTAAAGGGTAGGGACATTTTCACGTTTTAAATATTATCCATTGTTGAAACCGTATCAATATTTGTCAATTGAATTTTTTCCATTGTTGGAGGTGCGGGAAAGTTGCAATTATAGTTAACTTCTAATATAATTATAAATAAATTTGTCATAAAAACACTTGGAAAATGATGACTTAAAGTCGAACTTTTCATTGTTGCTGGAAAAAATTCTTAATTTAAGATTTCTTCATTGTTGAAAGCGTGGGAAGATTTGTCACTATAATTTTTTCCATTGTTAAAGGTTAGGGACATTTTTACGTTTTAAATGTTGTCCATTGATGAAGGCGTATCAATATTTGTCAATGGAATTTTTTCCATTATTGGAGAGGCCAGAAAGTTGTCATTATAGATAACTTCTAATATAATTATAAATAAATGTTTCATAATAACAATTCAAAAGGGATGACTCAAAATAGAATTGTTCATTGTTGCGGGAAAAAATTCTTAATTTAAGATTTCTTCATTGTTGAAGACGTGGGAAAATTTGTCACTATTAATTTTTCCATTGTTAAAGGGTAGGGACATTTTCACGTTTTAAATATTATCCATTGTTGAAACCGTATCAATATTTGTCAATTGAATTTTTTCCATTGTTGGAGGTGCGGGAAAGTTGCAATTATAGTTAACTTCTAATATAATTATAAATAAATTTGTCATAAAAACACTTGGAAAATGATGACTTAAAGTCGAACTTTTCATTGTTGCTGGAAAAAATTCTTAATTTAAGATTTCTTCATTGTTGAAAGCGTGGGAAGATTTGTCACTATAATTTTTTCCATTGTTAAAGGTTAGGGACATTTTTACGTTTTAAATGTTGTCCATTGATGAAGGCGTATCAATATTTGTCAATGGAATTTTTTCCATTATTGGAGAGGCCAGAAAGTTGTCATTATAGATAACTTCTAATATAATTATAAATAAATGTTTCATAATAACAATTCAAAAGGGATGACTCAAAATAGAATTGTTCATTGTTGCGGGAAAAAATTCTTAATTTAAGATTTCTTCATTGTTGAAGACGTGGGAAAATTTGTCACTATTAATTTTTCCATTGTTAAAGGGTAGGGACATTTTCACGTTTTAAATATTATCCATTGTTGAAACCGTATCAATATTTGTCAATGGAATTTTTTCCATTGTTGGAAGTGCAGAAAAGTTGTTATTATAGATAATTTCTAATATAATTATAAATAAATTTTTCATAATAACACTTGGAAAATGATGACTTAAAGTCGAATATTTTATTGTTGCGGGAAAAACTTCTTAATTTTAAATTTCTTCATTGTTGAAAGCGTGGGAAAATTTGTCACTATATTTTTTCCATTGTTAAAGTTTAGGGACATTTTCACGTTTTAAATATTGTCCATTGTTGAAACGGTATCAATATTTGTCAATGGATCTTTTTCAATTGTTGGAAGTGCCGAAAAGTTGTTATTATATATAACTTCTAATACAATTATATATAAATTCTTCATAATAACAATTCAAAAGGCAGAACTTAAAGTCTAACTTTTTATTGTTGCGAGAAAAATTTCTTAATTTAAGATTTCTTCATTGTTGAAAGCGTGCGAAAATTTGTCACTATAATTTTTTCCATTGTCAAAGGATAGGGACATTTTCACGTTTTAAATATTGTCCATTGTTGAAACGGTATCAATATTTGTCAATGGAATTTTTTCCACTATTGGAAGTGCCAGAAAGTTGTCATTATAGATAACTTCTAATATAATTATAAATAAATTTTTCATAATAACAATTCAAAAGGGATGACTCAAAATAGAATTGTTCATTGTTGCAGGAAAAACTTCTTAATTTAAGATTTCTTCATTGTTGAAGGCGTGGGAAGATTTGTCACTATTAATTTTTCCATTGTTAAAGAATACGGACATTTTCACGTTTTAAATATTGTCCATTGTTGAAACGGTATCAATATTTGTCAATGGAATCTTTTCCATTTTTGGAAGTGCCGGAGAGTTTTCATTGTAGATAATTTCTAATATAATTATAAATAAATTTTTCATAATAACAATTGAAAAAGGATGACTTAAAGTCGAACTTTTTATTGTTGCAGGAAAAACTTCTTAATTTAAGATTTCTTCATTGTTGAAAGCTTGGGAAAATTTGTCACTATAATTTTTTACATTGTTAAAGGATACGGACATTTTCACGTTTTAAATATTGTCCATTGTTGAAACTGTATCAATATTTGGCAATGGAATTTTTTCCATTATTGGAGGTGCCAGAAAGTTGTCATTATAGATAACTTCTAATATAATTATAAATAAATGTTTCATAATGACAATTCAAAAGGGATGACTCAAAATAGAATTGTTCATTGTTGCGGGAAAAACTTCTTAATTTAAGATTTCTTCATTGTTGAAGACGTGGGAAAATTTGTCACTATTAATTTTTCCATTGTTAAAGGGTAGGGACATTTTCACGTTTTAAATATTATCCATCGTTGAAACCGTATCAATATTTGTCTATTGAATTTTTTCCATTGTTGGAGGTGCGGGAAAGTTGCAATTATAGTTAACTTCTAATATAATTATAAATAAATTTGTCATAAAAACACTTGGAAAATGATGACTTAAATCGAACTTTTTATTGTTGCGGGACAAACTTCTTAATTTAAGATTTCTTCATTGTTGAAGACGTGGGAAAATTTGTCACTATTAATTTTTCCATTGTTAAAGGGTAGGGACATTTTCACGTTTTAAATATTATCCATTGTTGAAACCGTATCAATATTTGTCAATGGAATTTTTTCCATTGTTGGAAGTGTAGAAAAGTTGTTATTGTAGATAATTTCTAATATAATTATAAATAAATTTTTCGTAATAACACTTGGAAAATGATGACTTAAAGTCGAGTATTTTATTGTTGCGGGAAAAACTTCTTAATTTTAAATTTCTTCATTGTTGTAAGCGTGGTAAAATTTGTCACTATATTTTTTCAATTCTTAAAGTATAGGGACATTTTCACGTTTTAAATATTGTCCATTGTAGAAACGTTATCAATATTTGTCAATGGATCTTTTTCCATTGTTAGAAGTGCCAGAAAGTTGTTATTATATATAACTTCTAATACAATTATACATAAATTCTTCATAATAACAATTGAAAAAGTATGACTTAAAGTCTAACATTTTATTGTTGCGAGAAAAATTTCTTAAATTAAGATTTCTTCATTGTTGAAAGCGTGCGAAAATTTGTCACTATAATTTTTTCCATTGTTAAAGGAAAGGGACATTTTCACGTTTTAAATATTGTCCATTGTTGAAACGGTATCAATATTTGTCAATTGAATTTTTTCCACTATTGGAAGTGCCAGAAAGTTGTCATTATAGATAACTTCTAATATAATTACAAATAAATTTTTCATAATAACAATTCAAAAGGGATGATTCAAAATAGAAATGTTCATTGTTGCAGGAAAAACTTCTTAATTTAAGATTTCTTCATTTTTGAAGGCGTGGGAAAATTTGTCACTATAAATTTTACCATTGTTAAAGAATACGGACATATTCACGTTTTAAATTTTGTCCATTGTTGAAACGGTATCAATATTTGTCAATTGAATTTTTTTCATTGTTGGAAGTGCCGGAGAGTTTTCATTGTGGATAATTTCTGATATAATTATAAATAAATTTTTCATAGTAACACTTGGAAAATGATGACTTAAAATCGAACTGTTTATTGTTGCAGGAAAAACTTCTTAATTTAAGATTTCTTCATTGTTGAAAGCTTGGGAAAATTTGTCACTATAATTTTTTACATTGTTAAAGGATACGGACATTTTCACGTTTTAAATATTGTCCATTGTTGAAACTGTATCAATATTTGTCAATGGAATTTTTTCCATTATTGGAGGTGCCAGAAAGTTGTCATTATAGATAACTTCTAATATAATTATAAATAAATGTTTCATAATAACAATTCAAAAGGGATGACTCAAAATAGAATTGGTCATTGTTGCGGGAAAAACTTCTTAATTTAAGATTTCTTCATTGTTGAAAGCTTGGGAAAATTTGTCACTATAGTTTTTTACATTGTTAAAGGATACGGACATTTTCACGTTTTAAATATTGTCCATTGTTGAAACCGTATCAATATTTGTCAATGGAATTTTTTCATTGTTGGAAATGCCGGAAAGTTTTCATTATAGATAATTTCTAATATAATTATAAAAAAATTTTTCGTAATAACACTTGGAAAATGATGACTTAAAGTCGAATATTTTATTGGTGCGGGAAAAACTTCTTAATTTTAAATTTCTTCATTGTTGAAAGCGTGGGAAAATTTGTCAATATTTTTTTTCTATTGTTAAGGTATAGGGACATTTTCACGTTTTAAATATTGTCCATTGTAGAAACGGTATCAATATTTGTCAATGGATCTTTTTCCATTGTTGGAAGTGCCAGAAAGTTGTTATTATAGATAATTTCTAATACAATTATACATAAATTCTTCATAATAACAATTCAAAAGGCAGGACTTAAAGTCTAACATTTTATTGTTGCGAGAAAAATTTCTTAATTTGAGATTTCTTCATTGTTGAAAGCGTGCGAAAATTTGTCACTATAATTTTTTCCATTGTTAAAGGAAAGGGACATTTTCACGTTTTAAATATTGTCCATTGTTGAAACGAAGTCAATATTTGTCAATTGAATTTTTTTCATTGTTGGAAGTGCCGGAGAGTTTTCATTGTGGATAATTTCTGATATAATTATAAATAAATTTTTCATAGTAACACTTGGAAAATGATGACTTAAAATCGAACTTTTTATTGTTGCGGGAAAAACTTCTAAATTTAAGATTTCTTCATTGTTGAAAGCGTAGGAAAATTTGTCACTATAATTTTTTCCATTGTTAAAGTATAGGGACATTTTCACGTTTAAATATTGTCCATTGCTGAAACGGTATCAATATTTGTCAATGGAATTTTTTCCATTATTGGAGGTGCCAGAAAGTTGTCATGATAGATAACTTCTAATATAATTATAAATAAATGTTTCATAATAACAATTCAAAAGGGATGATTCAAAATAGAATTGTTCATTGTTGCGGGAAAAACTTCTTAATTTAAGATTTCTTCATTGTTGAAGACGTGGGAAAATTTGTCACTATTAATTTTTCCATTGTTAAAGAGTAGGGACATTTTCACGTTTTAAATATTGTCCATTGTTGAAACGGTATCAATATTTGTCAATGGAATCTTTTCCGTTTTTGGAAGTGCCGGAGAGTTTTCATTGTAGATAATTTCTAATATAATTATAAATAAATTTTTCATAATAACAATTGAAAAAGTATGACTTAAAGTCGAACTTTTTATTGTAGCAGGAAAAACTTCTTAATTTAAGATTTCTTCATTGTTGAAAGCGTGCGAAAATTTGTCACTATAATTTTTTCCATTGTTAAAGGAAAGGGACATTTTCACGTTTTATATATTGTCCATTGTTGAAACGGTATCAATATTTGTCAATTGAATTTTTTCCACTATTGTAAGTGCCAGAAAGTTGTCATTATAGATAACTTCTAATATAATTACAAATAAATTTTTCATAATAACAATTCAAAAGAGATGACTCAAAATAGAATTGTTCATTGTTGCAGGAAAAACTTCTTAATTTAAGATTTCTTCATTTTTGAAGGCGTGGGAAAATTTGTCACTATAAATTTTTCCATTGTTAAAGAATACGGACAATTTCACGTTTTAAATATTGTCCATTGTTCAAACGGTATCAATGGAATCTTTTCCATTTTTGGAAGTGCCGGAAAATTTTCATTATAGATAATTTCTAATATAATTATAAAAATTTTTTTCTTAATAACACTTGGATAATGATGACTTAAAGTCGAATATTTTATTGTTGCGGGAAAAACTTCTTAATTTTAAATTTCTTCATTGTTGAAAGCGTGGGAAAATTTGTCAATATTTTTTTTTCTATTGTTAAGGTATAGGGACATTTTCACGTTTTAAATATTGTCCATTGTAGAAACGGTATCAATATTTGTCAATGGATCTTTTTCCATTGTTGGAAGTGCCAGAAAGTTGTTATTATAGATAATTTCTAATACAATTATACATAAATTCTTCATAATAACAATTCAAAAGGCAGGACTTAAAGTCTAACATTTTATTGTTGCGAGAAAAATTTCTTAATTTAAGATTTTTTCATTGTTGAAAGCGTGCGAAAATTTGTCACTATAATTTTTTCCATTGTCAAAGGATAGGGACATTTTCACGTTTTAAATATTGTCCATTGTTGAAACGGTATCAATATTTGTCAATGGAATTTTTTCCACTATTGGAAGTGCCAGAAAGTTGTCATTATAGATAACTTCTAATATAATTATAAATAAATTTTTCATAATAACAATTCAAAAGGGATGACTCAAAATAGAATTGTTCATTGTTGCAGGAAAAACTTCTTAATTTAAGATTTCTTCATTGTTGAAGACGTGGGAAAATTTGTCACTATAAATTTTTCCATTGTTAAAGAATACGGACATTTTCACGTTTTAAATATTGTCCATTGTTGAAACGGTATCAATATTTGTCAATGGAATCTTTTCCATTTTTGGAAGTGCCGGAGAGTTTTCATTGTAGATAATTTCTAATATAATTATAAATAAATTTTTCATAATAACAATTGAAAAAGGATGACTTAAAGTCGAACTTTTTATTGTTGCAGGAAAAACTTCTTAATTTAAGATTTCTTCATTGTTGAAAGCTTGGGAAAATTTGTCACTATAATTTTTTACATTGTTAAAGGATACGGACATTTTCACGTTTTAAATATTGTCCATTGTTGAAACTGTATCAATATTTGGCAATGGAATTTTTTCCATTATTGGAGGTGCCAGAAAGTTGTCATTATAGATAACTTCTAATATAATTATAAATAAATGTTTCATAATGACAATTCAAAAGGGATGACTCAAAATAGAATTGTTCATTGTTGCGGGAAAAACTTCTTAATTTAAGATTTCTTCATTGTTGAAGACGTGGGAAAATTTGTCACTATTAATTTTTCCATTGTTAAAGGGTAGGGACATTTTCACGTTTTAAATATTATCCATTGTTGAAACCGTATCAATATTTGTCTATTGAATTTTTTCCATTGTTGGAGGTGCGGGAAAGTTGCAATTATAGTTAACTTCTAATATAATTATAAATAAATTTGTCATAAAAACACTTGGAAAATGATGACTTAAATCGAACTTTTTATTGTTGCGGGACAAACTTCTTAATTTAAGATTTCTTCATTGTTGAAGACGTGGGAAAATTTGTCACTATTAATTTTTCCATTGTTAAAGGATACGGACATTTTCACTTTTTAAATATTGTTCATTGTTGAAACCGTATCAATATTTGTCAATGGAATTTTTTTCATTGTTGGAAGTGCCGGAAAGTTTTCATTATAGATAATTTCTAATATAATTATAAATAAATTTTTCGTAATAACACTTGGAAAATGATGACTTAAAGTCGAGTATTTTATTGTTGCGGGAAAAACTTCTTAATTTTAAATTTCTTCATTGTTGAAAGCGTGGGAAAATTTGTCACTATATTTTTTCCATTGTTAAAGTTTAGGGACATTTTCACGTTTTAAATATTGTCCATTGTTGAAACGGTATCAATATTTGTCAATGGATCTTTTTCAATTGTTGGAAGTGCCGGAAAGTTGTTATTATATATAACTTCTAATACAATTATATATAAATTCTTCATAATAACAATTCAAAAGGCAGGACTTAAAGTCTAACTTTTTATTGTTGCGATAAAAATTTCTTAATTTAAGATTTTTTCATTGTTGAAAGCGTGAAAAAATTTGTCACTATTAATTTTTCCATTGTTAAAGGGTAGGGACATTTTCACGTTTTAAATATTATCCATTGTTGAAACCGTATCAATATTTGTCAATTGAATTTTTTCCATTGTTGGAGGTGCGAGAAAGTTGCAATTATAGTTAACTTCTAATATAATTATAAATAAATGTTTCATAATAACAATTCAAAAGGGATGACTCAAAATAGAATTGGTCATTGTTGCGGGAAAAACTTCTTAATTTAAGATTTCTTCATTGTTGAAAGCTTGGGAAAATTTGTCACTATAATTTTTTACATTGTTAAAGGATACGGACATTTTCACGTTTTAAATATTGTCCATTGTTGAAACCGTATCAATATTTGTCAATGGAATTTTTTCATTGTTGGAAATGCCGGAAAGGTTTCATTATAGATAATTTCTAATATAATTATAAAAAAAAATTTCGTAATAACACTTGGAAAATTATGACTTAAAGTCGAATATTTTATTGGTGCGGGAAAAACTTCTTAATTTTAAATTTCTTCATTGTTGAAAGCGTGGGAAAATTTGTCACTATATTTTTTCCATTGTTAAAGTTTAGGGACATTTTCACGTTTTAAATATTGTCCATTGTTGAAACGGTATCAATATTTGTCAATGGATCTTTTTCAATTGTTGGAAGTGCCGGAAAGTTGTTATTATATATAACTTCTAATACAATTATATATAAATTCTTCATAATAACAATTCAAAAGGCAGGACTTAAAATCGAACTTTTTATTGTTGCGGGAAAAACTTCTAAATTTAAGATTTCTTCATTGTTGAAAGCGTAGGAAAATTTGTCACTATAATTTTTTCCATTGTTAAAGTATAGGGACATTTTCACGTTTAAATATTGTCCATTGCTGAAACGGTATCAATATTTGTCAATGGAATTTTTTCCATTATTGGAGGTGCCAGAAAGTTGTCATGATAGATAACTTCTAATATAATTATAAATAAATGTTTCATAATAACAATTCAAAAGGGATGATTCAAAATAGAATTGTTCATTGTTGCGGGAAAAACTTCTTAATTTAAGATTTCTTCATTGTTGAAGACGTGGGAAAATTTGTCACTATTAATTTTTCCATTGTTAAAGAGTAGGGACATTTTCACGTTTTAAATATTGTCCATTGTTGAAACGGTATCAATATTTGTCAATGGATCTTTTTCAATTGTTGGAAGTGCCGGAAAGTTGTTATTATATATAACTTCTAATACAATTATATATAAATTCTTCATAATAACAATTCAAAAGGCAGGACTTAAAGTCTAACTTTTTATTGTTGCGATAAAAATTTCTTAATTTAAGATTTTTTCATTGTTGAAAGCGTGAAAAAATTTGTCACTATTAATTTTTCCATTGTTAAAGGGTAGGGACATTTTCACGTTTTAAATATTATCCATTGTTGAAACCGTATCAATATTTGTCAATTGAATTTTTTCCATTGTTGGAGGTGCGAGAAAGTTGCAATTATAGTTAACTTCTAATATAATTATAAATAAATGTTTCATAATAACAATTCAAAAGGGATGACTCAAAATAGAATTGGTCATTGTTGCGGGAAAAACTTCTTAATTTAAGATTTCTTCATTGTTGAAAGCTTGGGAAAATTTGTCACTATAATTTTTTACATTGTTAAAGGATACGGACATTTTCACGTTTTAAATATTGTCCATTGTTGAAACCGTATCAATATTTGTCAATGGAATTTTTTCATTGTTGGAAATGCCGGAAAGGTTTCATTATAGATAATTTCTAATATAATTATAAAAAAAAATTTCGTAATAACACTTGGAAAATTATGACTTAAAGTCGAATATTTTATTGGTGCGGGAAAAACTTCTTAATTTTAAATTTCTTCATTGTTGAAAGCGTGGGAAAATTTGTCACTATATTTTTTCCATTGTTAAAGTTTAGGGACATTTTCACGTTTTAAATATTGTCCATTGTTGAAACGGTATCAATATTTGTCAATGGATCTTTTTCAATTGTTGGAAGTGCCGGAAAGTTGTTATTATATATAACTTCTAATACAATTATATATAAATTCTTCATAATAACAATTCAAAAGGCAGGACTTAAAATCGAACTTTTTATTGTTGCGGGAAAAACTTCTAAATTTAAGATTTCTTCATTGTTGAAAGCGTAGGAAAATTTGTCACTATAATTTTTTCCATTGTTAAAGTATAGGGACATTTTCACGTTTAAATATTGTCCATTGCTGAAACGGTATCAATATTTGTCAATGGAATTTTTTCCATTATTGGAGGTGCCAGAAAGTTGTCATGATAGATAACTTCTAATATAATTATAAATAAATGTTTCATAATAACAATTCAAAAGGGATGATTCAAAATAGAATTGTTCATTGTTGCGGGAAAAACTTCTTAATTTAAGATTTCTTCATTGTTGAAGACGTGGGAAAATTTGTCACTATTAATTTTTCCATTGTTAAAGAGTAGGGACATTTTCACGTTTTAAATATTGTCCATTGTTGAAACGGTATCAATATTTGTCAATGGAATCTTTTCCGTTTTTGGAAGTGCCGGAGAGTTTTCATTGTAGATAATTTCTAATATAATTATAAATAAATTTTTCATAATAACAATTGAAAAAGTATGACTTAAAGTCGAACTTTTTATTGTAGCAGGAAAAACTTCTTAATTTAAGATTTCTTCATTGTTGAAAGCGTGCGAAAATTTGTCACTATAATTTTTTCCATTGTTAAAGGAAAGGGACATTTTCACGTTTTATATATTGTCCATTGTTGAAACGGTATCAATATTTGTCAATTGAATTTTTTCCACTATTGTAAGTGCCAGAAAGTTGTCATTATAGATAACTTCTAATATAATTACAAATAAATTTTTCATAATAACAATTCAAAAGAGATGACTCAAAATAGAATTGTTCATTGTTGCAGGAAAAACTTCTTAATTTAAGATTTCTTCATTTTTGAAGGCGTGGGAAAATTTGTCACTATAAATTTTTCCATTGTTAAAGAATACGGACAATTTCACGTTTTAAATATTGTCCATTGTTCAAACGGTATCAATGGAATCTTTTCCATTTTTGGAAGTGCCGGAAAATTTTCATTATAGATAATTTCTAATATAATTATAAAAATTTTTTTCTTAATAACACTTGGATAATGATGACTTAAAGTCGAATATTTTATTGTTGCGGGAAAAACTTCTTAATTTTAAATTTCTTCATTGTTGAAAGCGTGGGAAAATTTGTCAATATTTTTTTTTCTATTGTTAAGGTATAGGGACATTTTCACGTTTTAAATATTGTCCATTGTAGAAACGGTATCAATATTTGTCAATGGATCTTTTTCCATTGTTGGAAGTGCCAGAAAGTTGTTATTATAGATAATTTCTAATACAATTATACATAAATTCTTCATAATAACAATTCAAAAGGCAGGACTTAAAGTCTAACATTTTATTGTTGCGAGAAAAATTTCTTAATTTAAGATTTTTTCATTGTTGAAAGCGTGCGAAAATTTGTCACTATAATTTTTTCCATTGTCAAAGGATAGGGACATTTTCACGTTTTAAATATTGTCCATTGTTGAAACGGTATCAATATTTGTCAATGGAATTTTTTCCACTATTGGAAGTGCCAGAAAGTTGTCATTATAGATAACTTCTAATATAATTATAAATAAATTTTTCATAATAACAATTCAAAAGGGATGACTCAAAATAGAATTGTTCATTGTTGCAGGAAAAACTTCTTAATTTAAGATTTCTTCATTGTTGAAGACGTGGGAAAATTTGTCACTATAAATTTTTCCATTGTTAAAGAATACGGACATTTTCACGTTTTAAATATTGTCCATTGTTGAAACGGTATCAATATTTGTCAATGGAATCTTTTCCATTTTTGGAAGTGCCGGAGAGTTTTCATTGTAGATAATTTCTAATATAATTATAAATAAATTTTTCATAATAACAATTGAAAAAGGATGACTTAAAGTCGAACTTTTTATTGTTGCAGGAAAAACTTCTTAATTTAAGATTTCTTCATTGTTGAAAGCTTGGGAAAATTTGTCACTATAATTTTTTACATTGTTAAAGGATACGGACATTTTCACGTTTTAAATATTGTCCATTGTTGAAACTGTATCAATATTTGGCAATGGAATTTTTTCCATTATTGGAGGTGCCAGAAAGTTGTCATTATAGATAACTTCTAATATAATTATAAATAAATGTTTCATAATGACAATTCAAAAGGGATGACTCAAAATAGAATTGTTCATTGTTGCGGGAAAAACTTCTTAATTTAAGATTTCTTCATTGTTGAAGACGTGGGAAAATTTGTCACTATTAATTTTTCCATTGTTAAAGGGTAGGGACATTTTCACGTTTTAAATATTATCCATTGTTGAAACCGTATCAATATTTGTCTATTGAATTTTTTCCATTGTTGGAGGTGCGGGAAAGTTGCAATTATAGTTAACTTCTAATATAATTATAAATAAATTTGTCATAAAAACACTTGGAAAATGATGACTTAAATCGAACTTTTTATTGTTGCGGGACAAACTTCTTAATTTAAGATTTCTTCATTGTTGAAGACGTGGGAAAATTTGTCACTATTAATTTTTCCATTGTTAAAGGATACGGACATTTTCACTTTTTAAATATTGTTCATTGTTGAAACCGTATCAATATTTGTCAATGGAATTTTTTTCATTGTTGGAAGTGCCGGAAAGTTTTCATTATAGATAATTTCTAATATAATTATAAATAAATTTTTCGTAATAACACTTGGAAAATGATGACTTAAAGTCGAGTATTTTATTGTTGCGGGAAAAACTTCTTAATTTTAAATTTCTTCATTGTTGAAAGCGTGGGAAAATTTGTCACTATATTTTTTCCATTGTTAAAGTTTAGGGACATTTTCACGTTTTAAATATTGTCCATTGTTGAAACGGTATCAATATTTGTCAATGGATCTTTTTCAATTGTTGGAAGTGCCGGAAAGTTGTTATTATATATAACTTCTAATACAATTATATATAAATTCTTCATAATAACAATTCAAAAGGCAGGACTTAAAGTCTAACTTTTTATTGTTGCGATAAAAATTTCTTAATTTAAGATTTTTTCATTGTTGAAAGCGTGAAAAAATTTGTCACTATTAATTTTTCCATTGTTAAAGGGTAGGGACATTTTCACGTTTTAAATATTATCCATTGTTGAAACCGTATCAATATTTGTCAATTGAATTTTTTCCATTGTTGGAGGTGCGAGAAAGTTGCAATTATAGTTAACTTCTAATATAATTATAAATAAATGTTTCATAATAACAATTCAAAAGGGATGACTCAAAATAGAATTGGTCATTGTTGCGGGAAAAACTTCTTAATTTAAGATTTCTTCATTGTTGAAAGCTTGGGAAAATTTGTCACTATAATTTTTTACATTGTTAAAGGATACGGACATTTTCACGTTTTAAATATTGTCCATTGTTGAAACCGTATCAATATTTGTCAATGGAATTTTTTCATTGTTGGAAATGCCGGAAAGGTTTCATTATAGATAATTTCTAATATAATTATAAAAAAAAATTTCGTAATAACACTTGGAAAATTATGACTTAAAGTCGAATATTTTATTGGTGCGGGAAAAACTTCTTAATTTTAAATTTCTTCATTGTTGAAAGCGTGGGAAAATTTGTCAATATTTTTTTTCTATTGTTAAGGTATAGGGACATTTTCACGTTTTAAATATTGTCCATTGTAGAAACGGTATCAATATTTGTCAATGGATCTTTTTCCATTGTTGGAAGTGCCAGAAAGTTGTTATTATAGATAATTTCTAATACAATTATACATAAATTCTTCATAATAACAATTCAAAAGGCAGGACTTAAAGTCTAACATTTTATTGTTGCGAGAAAAATTTCTTAATTTGAGATTTCTTCATTGTTGAAAGCGTGCGAAAATTTGTCACTATAATTTTTTCCATTCTTAAAGTATAGGGACACTTTCACGTTTTAAATATTGTGCATTGTAGAAACGTTATCAATATTTGTCAATGGATCTTTTTCCGTTGTTAGAAGTGCCAGAAAGTTGTTATTATATATAACTTCTAATACAATTATACATAAATTCTTCATAATAACAATTCAAAAGGCAGGACTTAAAGTCTAACATTTTATTGTTGCGAGAAAAATTTCTTAATTTAAGATTTCTTCATTGTTGAAAGCGTGCGAAAATTTGTCACTATAATTTTTTCCATTGTTAAAGGAAAGGGACATTTTCACGTTTTAAATATTTTCCATTGTTGAAACGGTATCAATATATGTCAATTGAATTTTTTCCACTATTGGAAGTGCCAGAAAGTTGTCATTATAGATAACTTCTAATATAATTACAAATAAATTTTTTATAGTAACACTTGGAAAATGATGACTTAAAATCGAACTTTTTATTGTTGCGGGAAAAACTTCTAAATTTAAGATTTCTTCATTGTTGAAAGCGTAGGAAAATTTGTCACTATAATTTTTTCCATTGTGAAAGTATAGGGACATTTTCACGTTTTAAATATTGTCCATTGTTGAAACGGTATCAATATTTGTCAATGGATCTTTTTCAATTGTTGGAAGTGTCGGAAAGTTGTTATTATATATAACTTCTAATACAATTATATATAAATTCTTCATAATAACAATTCAAAAGGCAGGACTTAAAGTCTAACTTTTTATTGTTGCGAGAAAAATTTCTTAATTTAAGATTTCTTCATTGTTGAAAGCGTGCGAAAATTTGTCACTATAATTTTTTCCATTGTCAAAGGATAGGGACATTTTCACGTTTTAAATATTGTACATTGTTGAAACGGTATCAATATTTGTCAATGGAATTTTTTCCACTATTGGAAGTGCCAGAAAGTTGTCATTATAGATAACTTCTAATATAATTATAAATAAATTTTTCATAATAACAATTCAAAAGGGATGACTCAAAATAGAATTGTTCATTGTTGCAGGAAAAACTTCTTAATTTAAGATTTCTTCATTGTTGAAGGCGTGGGAAAATTTGACACTATAAATTTTTCCATTGTTAAAGAATACGGACATTTTCACGTTTTAAATATTGTCCATTGTTGAAACGGTATCAATATTTGTCAATGGAATCTTTTCCATTTTTGGAAGTGCCGGAGAGTTTTCATTGTAGATAATTTCTAATATAATTATAAATAAATTTTTCATAATAACAATTGAAAAAGGATGACTTAAAGTCGAACTTTTTATTGTTGCAGGAAAAACTTCTTAATTTAAGATTTCTTCATTGTTGAAAGCTTGGGAAAATTTGTCACTATAATTTTTTACATTGTTAAAGGATACGGACATTTTCACGTTTTAAATATTGTTCATTGTTGAAACCGTATCAATATTTGTCAATGGAATTTTTTTCATTGTTGGAAGTGCCGGAAAGTTTTCATTATAGATAATTTCTAATATAATTATAAATAAATTTTTCATAATAACAATAGAAAAAGTATGACTTAAAGTCGAACTTTTTATTGTAGCGGGAAAAACTTCTTAATTTAAGATTTCTTCATTGTTGATAGCGTGCGAAAATTTGTCACTATAATTTTTTCCATTGTTAAAGGAAAGGGACATTTTCACGTTTTATATATTGTCCATTGTTGAAACGGTATCAATATTTGTCAATTGAATTTTTTCCACTATTGTAAGTGCCAGAAAGTTGTCATTATAGATAACTTCTAATATAATTATAAATAAATTTTTCATAATAACAATTCAAAAGGGATGACTCAAAATAGAATTGTTCATTGTTGCAGGAAAAACTTCTTAATTTAAGATTTCTTCATTTTTGAAGGCGTGGGAAAATTTGTCACTATAAATTTTTCCATTGTTAAAGAATACGGAAAATTTCACGTTTTAAATATTGTCCATTGTTCAAACGGTATCAATATTTGTCAATGGAATCTTTTCCATTTTTGGAAGTGCCGGAGAGTTTTCATTGTAGATAATTTCTAATATAATTATAAATAAATTTTTCATAATAACAATTGAAAAAGGATGACTTAAAGTCGAACTTTTTATTGTTGTAGGAAAAACTTCTTAATTTAAGATTTCTTCATTGTTGAAAGCTTGGGAAAATTTGTCACTATAATTTTTTACATTGTTAAAGGATACGGACATTTTCACGTTTTAAATATTGTCCATTGTTGAAACTGTATCAATATTTGTCAATGGAATTTTTTCCATTATTGGAGGTGCCAGAAAGTTGTCATTATAGATAACTTCTAATATAATTTTAAATAAATGTTTCATAATAACAATTCAAAAGGGATGACTCAAAATAGAATTGGTCATTGTTGCGGGAAAAACTTCTTAATTTAAGATTTCTTCATTGTTGAAAGCTTGGGAAAATTTGTCACTATAATTTATTACATTGTTAAAGGATACGGACATTTTCACGTTTTAAATATTGTCCATTGTTGAAACCGTATCAATATTTGTCAATGGAATTTTTTCATTGTTGGAAATGCCGGAAAGTTTTCATTATAGATAATTTCTAATATAATTATAAAATATTTTTCGTAATAACACTTGGAAAATGATGACTTAAAGTCGAATATTTTATTGTTGCGGGAAAAACTTCTTAATTTTAAATTTCTTCATTGTTGAAAGCGTGGGAAAATTTGTCACTATATTTTTTCCATTCTTAAAGTATAGGGACACTTTCACGTTTTAAATATTGTGCATTGTAGAAACGTTATCAATATTTGTCAATGGATCTTTTTCCGTTGTTAGAAGTGCCAGAAAGTTGTTATTATATATAACTTCTAATACAATTATACATAAATTCTTCATAATAACAATTCAAAAGGCAGGACTTAAAGTCTAACATTTTATTGTTGCGAGAAAAATTTCTTAATTTAAGATTTCTTCATTGTTGAAAGCGTGCGAAAATTTGTCACTATAATTTTTTCCATTGTTAAAGGAAAGGGACATTTTCACGTTTTAAATATTTTCCATTGTTGAAACGGTATCAATATATGTCAATTGAATTTTTTCCACTATTGGAAGTGCCAGAAAGTTGTCATTATAGATAACTTCTAATATAATTACAAATAAATTTTTTATAGTAACACTTGGAAAATGATGACTTAAAATCGAACTTTTTATTGTTGCGGGAAAAACTTCTAAATTTAAGATTTCTTCATTGTTGAAAGCGTAGGAAAATTTGTCACTATAATTTTTTCCATTGTGAAAGTATAGGGACATTTTCACGTTTTAAATATTGTCCATTGTTGAAACGGTATCAATATTTGTCAATGGATCTTTTTCAATTGTTGGAAGTGTCGGAAAGTTGTTATTATATATAACTTCTAATACAATTATATATAAATTCTTCATAATAACAATTCAAAAGGCAGGACTTAAAGTCTAACTTTTTATTGTTGCAGGAAAAACTTCTTAATTTAAGATTTCTTCATTGTTGAAAGCTTGGGAAAATTTGTCACTATAATTTTTTACATTGTTAAAGGATACGGACATTTTCACGTTTTAAATATTGTCCATTGTTGAAACTGTATCAATATTTGGCAATGGAATTTTTTCCATTATTGGAGGTGCCAGAAAGTTGTCATTATAGATAACTTCTAATATAATTATAAATAAATGTTTCATAATGACAATTCAAAAGGGATGACTCAAAATAGAATTGTTCATTGTTGCGGGAAAAACTTCTTAATTTAAGATTTCTTCATTGTTGAAGACGTGGGAAAATTTGTCACTATTAATTTTTCCATTGTTAAAGGGTAGGGACGTTTTCACGTTTTAAATATTATCCATTGTTGAAACCGTATCAATATTTGTCTATTGAATTTTTTCCATTGTTGGAGGTGCGGGAAAGTTGCAATTATAGTTAACTTCTAATATAATTATAAATAAATTTGTCATAAAAACACTTGGAAAATGATGACTTAAATCGAACTTTTTATTGTTGCGGGACAAACTTCTTAATTTAAGATTTCTTCATTGTTGAAGACGTGGGAAAATTTGTCACTATTAATTTTTCCATTGTTAAAGGATACGGACATTTTCACTTTTTAAATATTGTTCATTGTTGAAACCGTATCAATATTTGTCAATGGAATTTTTTTCATTGTTGGAAGTGCCGGAAAGTTTTCATTATAGATAATTTCTAATATAATTATAAATAAATTTTTCGTAATAACACTTGGAAAATGATGACTTAAAGTCGAGTATTTTATTGTTGCGGGAAAAACTTCTTAATTTTAAATTTCTTCATTGTTGAAAGCGTGGGAAAATTTGTCACTATATTTTTTCCATTGTTAAAGTTTAGGGACATTTTCACGTTTTAAATATTGTCCATTGTTGAAACGGTATCAATATTTGTCAATGGATCTTTTTCAATTGTTGGAAGTGCCGGAAAGTTGTTATTATATATAACTTCTAATACAATTATATATAAATTCTTCATAATAACAATTCAAAAGGCAGGACTTAAAGTCTAACTTTTTATTGTTGCGATAAAAATTTCTTAATTTAAGATTTTTTCATTGTTGAAAGCGTGAAAAAATTTGTCACTATTAATTTTTCCATTGTTAAAGGGTAGGGACATTTTCACGTTTTAAATATTATCCATTGTTGAAACCGTATCAATATTTGTCAATTGAATTTTTTCCATTGTTGGAGGTGCGAGAAAGTTGCAATTATAGTTAACTTCTAATATAATTATAAATAAATGTTTCATAATAACAATTCAAAAGGGATGACTCAAAATAGAATTGGTCATTGTTGCGGGAAAAACTTCTTAATTTAAGATTTCTTCATTGTTGAAAGCTTGGGAAAATTTGTCACTATAATTTTTTACATTGTTAAAGGATACGGACATTTTCACGTTTTAAATATTGTCCATTGTTGAAACCGTATCAATATTTGTCAATGGAATTTTTTCATTGTTGGAAATGCCGGAAAGGTTTCATTATAGATAATTTCTAATATAATTATAAAAAAAAATTTCGTAATAACACTTGGAAAATTATGACTTAAAGTCGAATATTTTATTGGTGCGGGAAAAACTTCTTAATTTTAAATTTCTTCATTGTTGAAAGCGTGGGAAAATTTGTCAATATTTTTTTTCTATTGTTAAGGTATAGGGACATTTTCACGTTTTAAATATTGTCCATTGTAGAAACGGTATCAATATTTGTCAATGGATCTTTTTCCATTGTTGGAAGTGCCAGAAAGTTGTTATTATAGATAATTTCTAATACAATTATACATAAATTCTTCATAATAACAATTCAAAAGGCAGGACTTAAAGTCTAACATTTTATTGTTGCGAGAAAAATTTCTTAATTTGAGATTTCTTCATTGTTGAAAGCGTGCGAAAATTTGTCACTATAATTTTTTCCATTCTTAAAGTATAGGGACACTTTCACGTTTTAAATATTGTGCATTGTAGAAACGTTATCAATATTTGTCAATGGATCTTTTTCCGTTGTTAGAAGTGCCAGAAAGTTGTTATTATATATAACTTCTAATACAATTATACATAAATTCTTCATAATAACAATTCAAAAGGCAGGACTTAAAGTCTAACATTTTATTGTTGCGAGAAAAATTTCTTAATTTAAGATTTCTTCATTGTTGAAAGCGTGCGAAAATTTGTCACTATAATTTTTTCCATTGTTAAAGGAAAGGGACATTTTCACGTTTTAAATATTTTCCATTGTTGAAACGGTATCAATATATGTCAATTGAATTTTTTCCTCTATTGGAAGTGCCAGAAAGTTGTCATTATAGATAACTTCTAATATAATTACAAATAAATTTTTTATAGTAACACTTGGAAAATGATGACTTAAAATCGAACTTTTTATTGTTGCGGGAAAAACTTCTAAATTTAAGATTTCTTCATTGTTGAAAGCGTAGGAAAATTTGTCACTATAATTTTTTCCATTGTGAAAGTATAGGGACATTTTCACGTTTTAAATATTGTCCATTGTTGAAACGGTATCAATATTTGTCAATGGATCTTTTTCAATTGTTGGAAGTGTCGGAAAGTTGTTATTATATATAACTTCTAATACAATTATATATAAATTCTTCATAATAACAATTCAAAAGGCAGGACTTAAAGTCTAACTTTTTATTGTTGCGAGAAAAATTTCTTAATTTAAGATTTCTTCATTGTTGAAAGCGTGCGAAAATTTGTCACTATAATTTTTTCCATTGTCAAAGGATAGGGACATTTTCACGTTTTAAATATTGTACATTGTTGAAACGGTATCAATATTTGTCAATGGAATTTTTTCCACTATTGGAAGTGCCAGAAAGTTGTCATTATAGATAACTTCTAATATAATTATAAATAAATTTTTCATAATAACAATTCAAAAGGGATGACTCAAAATAGAATTGTTCATTGTTGCAGGAAAAACTTCTTAATTTAAGATTTCTTCATTGTTGAAGGCGTGGGAAAATTTGACACTATAAATTTTTCCATTGTTAAAGAATACGGACATTTTCACGTTTTAAATATTGTCCATTGTTGAAACGGTATCAATATTTGTCAATGGAATCTTTTCCATTTTTGGAAGTGCCGGAGAGTTTTCATTGTAGATAATTTCTAATATAATTATAAATAAATTTTTCATAATAACAATTGAAAAAGGATGACTTAAAGTCGAACTTTTTATTGTTGCAGGAAAAACTTCTTAATTTAAGATTTCTTCATTGTTGAAAGCTTGGGAAAATTTGTCACTATAATTTTTTACATTGTTAAAGGATACGGACATTTTCACGTTTTAAATATTGTTCATTGTTGAAACCGTATCAATATTTGTCAATGGAATTTTTTTCATTGTTGGAAGTGCCGGAAAGTTTTCATTATAGATAATTTCTAATATAATTATAAATAAATTTTTCATAATAACAATAGAAAAAGTATGACTTAAAGTCGAACTTTTTATTGTAGCGGGAAAAACTTCTTAATTTAAGATTTCTTCATTGTTGAAAGCGTGCGAAAATTTGTCACTATAATTTTTTCCATTGTTAAAGGAAAGGGACATTTTCACGTTTTATATATTGTCCATTGTTGAAACGGTATCAATATTTGTCAATTGAATTTTTTCCACTATTGTAAGTGCCAGAAAGTTGTCATTATAGATAACTTCTAATATAATTATAAATAAATTTTTCATAATAACAATTCAAAAGGGATGACTCAAAATAGAATTGTTCATTGTTGCAGGAAAAACTTCTTAATTTAAGATTTCTTCATTTTTGAAGGCGTGGGAAAATTTGTCACTATAAATTTTTCC
This sequence comes from Maratus michaelseni, assembly GCA_963931845.1. NCBI lineage: Eukaryota > Metazoa > Arthropoda > Arachnida > Araneae > Salticidae > Maratus > Maratus michaelseni. Next base: position 59,107 of record CAWVPG010000094.1, on the reverse strand, counting down.
ATTGTTAAAGAATACGGAAAATTTCACGTTTTAAATATTGTCCATTGTTCAAACGGTATCAATATTTGTCAATGGAATCTTTTCCATTTTTGGAAGTGCCGGAGAGTTTTCATTGTAGATAATTTCTAATATAATTATAAATAAATTTTTCATAATAACAATTGAAAAAGGATGACTTAAAGTCGAACTTTTTATTGTTGTAGGAAAAACTTCTTAATTTAAGATTTCTTCATTGTTGAAAGCTTGGGAAAATTTGTCACTATAATTTTTTACATTGTTAAAGGATACGGACATTTTCACGTTTTAAATATTGTCCATTGTTGAAACTGTATCAATATTTGTCAATGGAATTTTTTCCATTATTGGAGGTGCCAGAAAATTGTCATTATAGATAACTTCTAATATAATTTTAAATAAATGTTTCATAATAACAATTCAAAAGGGATGACTCAAAATAGAATTGGTCATTGTTGCGGGAAAAACTTCTTAATTTAAGATTTCTTCATTGTTGAAAGCTTGGGAAAATTTGTCACTATAATTTATTACATTGTTAAAGGATACGGACATTTTCACGTTTTAAATATTGTCCATTGTTGAAACCGTATCAATATTTGTCAATGGAATTTTTTCATTGTTGGAAATGCCGGAAAGTTTTCATTATAGATAATTTCTAATATAATTATAAAATATTTTTCGTAATAACACTTGGAAAATGATGACTTAAAGTCGAATATTTTATTGTTGCGGGAAAAACTTCTTAATTTTAAATTTCTTCATTGTTGAAAGCGTGGGAAAATTTGTCAATATTTTTTTTCTATTGTTAAGGTATAGGGACATTTTCACGTTTTAAATATTGTCCATTGTAGAAACGGTATCAATATTTGTCAATGGATCTTTTTCCATTCTTGGAAGTGCCAGAAAGTTGTTATTATAGATAATTTCTAATACAATTATACATAAATTCTTCATAATAACAATTCAAAAGGCAGGACTTAAAGTCTAACATTTTATTGTTGCGAGAAAAAATTCTTAATTTGAGATTTCTTCATTGTTGAAAGCGTGGGAAAATTTGTCACTATATTTTTTCCATTCTTAAAGTATAGGGACACTTTCACGTTTTAAATATTGTGCATTGTAGAAACGTTATCAATATTTGTCAATGGATCTTTTTCCGTTGTTAGAAGTGCCAGAAAGTTGTTATTATATATAACTTCTAATACAATTATACATAAATTCTTCATAATAACAATTCAAAAGGCAGGACTTAAAGTCTAACATTTTATTGTTGCGAGAAAAATTTCTTAATTTAAGATTTCTTCATTGTTGAAAGCGTGCGAAAATTTGTCACTATAATTTTTTCCATTGTTAAAGGAAAGGGACATTTTCACGTTTTAAATATTTTCCATTGTTGAAACGGTATCAATATATGTCAATTGAATTTTTTCCACTATTGGAAGTGCCAGAAAGTTGTCATTATAGATAACTTCTAATATAATTACAAATAAATTTTTTATAGTAACACTTGGAAAATGATGACTTAAAATCGAACTTTTTATTGTTGCGGGAAAAACTTCTAAATTTAAGATTTCTTCATTGTTGAAAGCGTAGGAAAATTTGTCACTATAATTTTTTCCATTGTGAAAGTATAGGGACATTTTCACGTTTTAAATATTGTCCATTGTTGAAACGGTATCAATATTTGTCAATGGATCTTTTTCAATTGTTGGAAGTGTCGGAAAGTTGTTATTATATATAACTTCTAATACAATTATATATAAATTCTTCATAATAACAATTCAAAAGGCAGGACTTAAAGTCTAACTTTTTATTGTTGCGAGAAAAATTTCTTAATTTAAGATTTCTTCATTGTTGAAAGCGTGCGAAAATTTGTCACTATAATTTTTTCCATTGTCAAAGGATAGGGACATTTTCACGTTTTAAATATTGTACATTGTTGAAACGGTATCAATATTTGTCAATGGAATTTTTTCCACTATTGGAAGTGCCAGAAAGTTGTCATTATAGATAACTTCTAATATAATTATAAATAAATTTTTCATAATAACAATTCAAAAGGGATGACTCAAAATAGAATTGTTCATTGTTGCAGGAAAAACTTCTTAATTTAAGATTTCTTCATTGTTGAAGGCGTGGGAAAATTTGACACTATAAATTTTTCCATTGTTAAAGAATACGGACATTTTCACGTTTTAAATATTGTCCATTGTTGAAACGGTATCAATATTTGTCAATGGAATCTTTTCCATTTTTGGAAGTGCCGGAGAGTTTTCATTGTAGATAATTTCTAATATAATTATAAATAAATTTTTCATAATAACAATTGAAAAAGGATCACTTAAAGTCGAACTTTTTATTGTTGCAGGAAAAAATTCTTAATTTAAGATTTCTTCATTGTTGAAAGCTTGGGAAAATTTGTCACTATAATTTTTTACATTGTTAAAGGATACGGACATTTTCACGTTTTAAATATTGTTCATTGTAGAAACCGTATCAATATTTGTCAATGGAATTTTTTTCATTGTTGGAAGTGCCGGAAAGTTTTCATTATAGATAATTTCTAATATAATTATAAATAAATTTTTCGTAATAACACTTGGAAAATTATGACTTAAAGTCGAGTATTTTATTGTTGCGGGAAAAACTTCTTAATTTTAAATTTCTTCATTGTTGAAAGCGTGGGAAAATTTGTCACTATATTTTTTCCATTCTTAAAGTATAGGGACATTTTCCCGTTTTAAATATTGTCCATTGTAGAAACGTTATCAATATTTGTCAATGGATCTTTTTCCATTGTTAGAAGTGCCAGAAAATTGTTATTATATATAACTTCTAATACAATTATACATAAATTCTTCATAATAACAATTCAAAAGGCAGGACTTAAAGTCTAACATTTTATTGTTGCGAGAAAAATTTCTTAATTTAAGATTTCTTCATTGTTGAAAGCGTGCGAAAATTTGTCACTATAATTTTTTCCATTGTTAAAGGAAAGAGACATTTTCACGTTTTATATATTGTCCATTGTTGAAACGGTATCAATATTTGTCAATTGAATTTTTTCCACTATTGGAAGTGCCAGAAAGTTGTTATTATAGATAACTTCTAATATAATTATAAATAAATTTTCCATAATAACAATTCAAAAGGGATGACTCAAAATAGAATTGTTCATTGTTGCAGGAAAAACTTCTTAATTTAAGATTTCTTCATTTTTGAAGGCGTGGGAAAATTTGTCACTATAAATTTTTCCATTGTTAAAGAATACGGACATTTTCACGTTTTAAATATTGTCCATTGTTCAAACGGTATCAATATTTGTCAATGGAATCTTTTCCATTTTTGGAAGTGCCGGAGAGTTTTCATTGTAGATAATTTCTAATATAATTATAAATAAATTTTTCATAATAACAATTGAAAAATGATGACTTAAAGTCGAGTATATTATTGTTGCGGGAAAAACTTCTTAATTTTAAATTTCTTCATTGTTGAAAGCGTGGGAAAATTTGTCACTATATTTTTTCCATTCTTAAAGTATAAGGACATTTTCCCGTTTTAAATATTGTCCATTGTAGAAACGTTATCAATATTTGTCAATGGATCTTTTTCCATTGTTAGAAGTGCCAGAAAGTTGTTATTATATATAACTTCTAATACAATTATACATAAATTCTTCATAATAACAATTCAAAAGGCAGGACTTAAAGTCTAACTTTTTATTGTTGCGAGAAAAATTTCTTAATTTAAGATTTCTTCATTGTTGAAAGCGTGCGAAAATTTGTCACTATAATTTTTTCCATTGTCAAAGGATAGGGACATTTTCACGTTTTAAATATTGTACATTGTTGAAACGGTATCAATATTTGTCAATGGAATTTTTTCCACTATTGGAAGTGCCAGAAAGTTGTCATTATAGATAACTTCTAATATAATTATAAATAAATTTTTCATAATAACAATTCAAAAGGGATGACTCAAAATAGAATTGTTCATTGTTGCAGGAAAAACTTCTTAATTTAAGATTTCTTCATTTTTGAAGGCGTGGGAAAATTTGTCACTATACATTTTTCCATTGTTAAAGAATACGGACATTTTCACGTTTTAAATATTGTCCATTGTTCAAACGGTATCAATATTTGTCAATGGAATCTTTTCCATTTTTGGAAGTGCCGGAGAGTTTTCATTGTAGATAATTTCTAATATAATTATAAATAAATTTTTCATAATAACAATTGAAAAAGGATGACTTAAAGTCGAACTTTTTATTGTTGCAGGAAAAACTTCTTAATTTAAGATTTCTTCATTGTTGAAAGCTTGGGAAAATTTGTCACTATTTTTTTTACATTGTTAAAGGATACGGACATTTTCACGTTTTAAATATTGTCCATTGTTGAAACTGTATCAATATTTGTCAATGGAATTTTTTCCATTATTGGAGGTGCCAGAAAGTTGTCATTATAGATAACTTCTAATATAATTATAAATAAATGTTTCATAATAACAATTCAAAAGGGATGACTCAAAATAGAATTGGTCATTGTTGCGGGAAAAACTTCTTAATTTAAGATTTCTTCATTGTTGAAAGCTTGGAAAAATTTGTCACTATAATTTTTTACATTGTTAAAGGATACGGACATTTTCACGTTTTAAATATTGTCCATTGTTGAAACTGTATCAATATTTGTCAATGGAATTTTTTCCATTATTGGAGGTGCCAGAAAGTTGTCATTATAGATAACTTCTAATATAATTATAAATAAATTTGTCATAAAAACAATTCAAAAGGGATGACTCAAAATAGAATTGTTCATTTTTGCGGGAAAAACTTCTTAATATAAGATTTCTTCATTGTTGAAGACGTGGGAAAATTTGTCACTATTAATTTTTCCATTGTTAAATTGTAGGGACATTTTCACGTTTTAAATATTATCCATTGTTGAAACCGTATCAATATTTGTCAATTGAATTTTTTCCATTGTTGGAGGTGCGGGAAAGTTTCAATTATAGTTAACTTCTAATATAATTATAAATAAATTTGTCATAAAAACACTTGGAAAATGATGACTTAAAGTCGAACTTTTCATTGTTGCTGGAAAAACTTCTTAATTTAACATTTCTTCATTGTTGAAAGCGTGGGAAAATTTGTCACTATAATTTTTTCCATTGTTAAAGGGTAGGGGCATTTTCACGTTTTAAATATTGTCCATTGTTAAAACGGTATCAATATTTGTCAATTGAATTTTTTCCACTATTGGAAGTGCCAGAAAGTTGTCATTATAGATAACTTCTAATATAATTACAAGTAAATTTTTCATAGTAACACTTGGAAAATGATGACTTAAAATCGAACTTTTTATTGTTGCGGGAAAAACTTCTAAATTTAAGATTTCTTCATTGTTGAAAGCGTAGGAAAATTTGTCACTATAATTTTTTCGATTGTGAAAGTATAGGGACATTTTCACGTTTTAAATATTGTCCATTGTTGAAACGGTATCAATATTTGTCAATGGATCTTTTTCAATTGTTGGAAGTGTCGGAAAGTTGTTATTATATATAACTTCTAATACAATTATATATAAATTCTTCATAATAACAATTCAAAAGGCAGGACTTAAAGTCTAACTTTTTATTGTTGCGAGAAAAATTTCTTAATTTAAGATTTCTTCATTGTTGAAAGCGTGCGAAAATTTGTCACTATAATTTTTTCCATTGTCAAAGGATAGGGACATTTTCACGTTTTAAATATTGCACATTGTTGAAACGGTATCAATATTTGTCAATGGAATTTTTTCCACTATTGGAAGTGCCAGAAAGTTGTCATTATAGATAACTTCTAATATAATTACAAATAAATTTTTCATAATAACAATTCAAAAGGGATGACTCAAAATAGAAATGTTCATTGTTGCAGGAAAAACTTCTTAATTTAAGATTTCTTCATTTTTGAAGGCGTTGGAAAGTTTGTCACTATAAATTTTTCCATTGCTAAAGAATACGGACATATTCACGTTTTAAATTTTGTCCATTGTTGAAACGGTATCAATATTTGTCAATTGAATTTTTTTCATTGTTGGAAGTGCCGGAGAGTTTTCATTGTGGATAATTTCTGATATAATTATAAATAAATTTTTCATAGTAACACTTGGAAAATGATGACTTAAAGTCGAACTTTTCATTGTTGCTGGAAAAACTTCTTAATTTAAGATTTCTTCATTGTTGAAAGCGTGCGAAAATTTGTCACTATAATTTTTTGCATTGTCAAAGGATAGGGACATTTTCACGTTTTAAATATTGTACATTGTTGAAACGGTATCAATATTTGTCAATGGAATTTTTTCCACTATTGGAAGTGCCAGAAAGTTGTCATTATAGATAACTTCTAATATAATTATAAATAAATTTTTCATAATAACAATTCAAAAGGGATGACTCAAAATAGAATTGTTCATTGTTGCAGGAAAAACTTCTTAATTTAAGATTTCTTCATTGTTGAAGGCGTGGGAAAATTTGACACTATAAATTTTTCCATTGTTAAAGAATACGGACATTTTCACGTTTTAAATATTGTCCATTGTTGAAACGGTATCAATATTTGTCAATGGAATCTTTTCCATTTTTGGAAGTGCCGGAGAGTTTTCATTGTAGATAATTTCTAATATAATTATAAATAAATTTTTCATAATAACAATTGAAAAAGGATGACTTAAAGTCGAACTTTTTATTGTTGCAGGAAAAACTTCTTAATTTAAGATTTCTTCATTGTTGAAAGCTTGGGAAAATTTGTCACTATAATTTTTTACATTGTTAAAGGATACGGACATTTTCACGTTTTAAATATTGTTCATTGTTGAAACCGTATCAATATTTGTCAATGGAATTTTTTTCATTGTTGGAAGTGCCGGAAAGTTTTCATTATAGATAATTTCTAATATAATTATAAATAAATTTTTCGTAATAACACTTGGAAAATGATGACTTAAAGTCGAGTATTTTATTGTTGCGGGAAAAACTTCTTAATTTTAAATTTCTTCATTGTTGAAAGCGTGGGAAAATTTGTCACTATATTTTTTCCATTCTTAAAGTATAGGGACATTTTCCCGTTTTAAATATTGTCCATTGTAGAAACGTTATCAATATTTGTCAATGGATCTTTTTCCATTGTTAGAAGTGCCAGAAAGTTGTTATTATATATAACTTCTAATACAATTATACATAAATTCTTCATAATAACAATTCAAAAGGCAGGACTTAAAGTCTAACATTTTATTGTTGCGAGAAAAATTTCTTAATTTAAGATTTCTTCATTGTTGAAAGCGTGCGAAAATTTGTCACTATAATTTTTTCCATTGTTAAAGCAAAGGGACATTTTCACGTTTTATATATTGTCCATTGTTGAAACGGTATCAATATTTGTCAATTGAATTTTTTCCACTATTGGAAGTGCCAGAAAGTTGTTATTATAGATAACTTCTAATATAATTATAAATAAATTTTTCATAATAACAATTCAAAAGGGATGACTCAAAATAGAATTGTTCATTGTTGGAGGAAAAACTTCTTAATTTAAGATTTCTTCATTTTTGAAGGCGTGGGAAAATTTGTCACTATAAATTTTTCCATTGTTAAAGAATACGGACATTTTCACGTTTTAAATATTGTCCATTGTTCAAACGGTATCAATATTTGTCAATGGAATCTTTTCCATTTTTGGAAGTGCCGGAGAGTTTTCATTGTAGATAATTTCTAATATAATTATAAATAAATTTTTCATAATAACAATTGAAAAAGGATCACTTAAAGTCGAACTTTTTATTGTTGCAGGAAAAAATTCTTAATTTAAGATTTCTTCATTGTTGAAAGCTTGGGAAAATTTGTCACTATAATTTTTTACATTGTTAAAGGATACGGACATTTTCACGTTTTAAATATTGTTCATTGTAGAAACCGTATCAATATTTGTCAATGGAATTTTTTTCATTGTTGGAAGTGCCGGAAAGTTTTCATTATAGATAATTTCTAATATAATTATAAATAAATTTTTCGTAATAACACTTGGAAAATTATGACTTAAAGTCGAGTATTTTATTGTTGCGGGAAAAACTTCTTAATTTTAAATTTCTTCATTGTTGAAAGCGTGGGAAAATTTGTCACTATATTTTTTCCATTCTTAAAGTATAGGGACATTTTCCCGTTTTAAATATTGTCCATTGTAGAAACGTTATCAATATTTGTCAATGGATCTTTTTCCATTGTTAGAAGTGCCAGAAAATTGTTATTATATATAACTTCTAATACAATTATACATAAATTCTTCATAATAACAATTCAAAAGGCAGGACTTAAAGTCTAACATTTTATTGTTGCGAGAAAAATTTCTTAATTTAAGATTTCTTCATTGTTGAAAGCGTGCGAAAATTTGTCACTATAATTTTTTCCATTGTTAAAGGAAAGAGACATTTTCACGTTTTATATATTGTCCATTGTTGAAACGGTATCAATATTTGTCAATTGAATTTTTTCCACTATTGGAAGTGCCAGAAAGTTGTTATTATAGATAACTTCTAATATAATTATAAATAAATTTTCCATAATAACAATTCAAAAGGGATGACTCAAAATAGAATTGTTCATTGTTGCAGGAAAAACTTCTTAATTTAAGATTTCTTCATTTTTGAAGGCGTGGGAAAATTTGTCACTATAAATTTTTCCATTGTTAAAGAATACGGACATTTTCACGTTTTAAATATTGTCCATTGTTCAAACGGTATCAATATTTGTCAATGGAATCTTTTCCATTTTTGGAAGTGCCGGAGAGTTTTCATTGTAGATAATTTCTAATATAATTATAAATAAATTTTTCATAATAACAATTGAAAAATGATGACTTAAAGTCGAACTTTTTATTGTTGCAGGAAAAACTTCTTAATTTAAGATTTCTTCATTGTTGAAAGCTTGGGAAAATTTGTCACTATAATTTTTTACATTGTTAAAGGATACGGACATTTTCACGTTTGAAATATTGTTCATTGTTGAAACCGTATCAATATTTGTCAATGGAATTTTTTTCATTGTTGGAAGTGCCGGAAAGTTTTCATTATAGATAATTTCTAATATAATTATAAATAAATTTTTCGTAATAACACTTGGAAAATGATGACTTAAAGTCGAGTATATTATTGTTGCGGGAAAAACTTCTTAATTTTAAATTTCTTCATTGTTGAAAGCGTGGGAAAATTTGTCACTATATTTTTTCCATTCTTAAAGTATAAGGACATTTTCTCGTTTTATATATTGTCCATTGTTGAAACGGTATCAATATTTGTCAATTGAATTTTTTCCACTATTGGAAGTGCCAGAAAGTTGTTATTATAGATAACTTCTAATATAATTATAAATAAATTTTTCATAATAACAATTCAAAAGGGATGACTCAAAATAGAATTGTTCATTGTTGCAGGAAAAACTTCTTAATTTAAGATTTCTTCATTTTTGAAGGCGTGGGAAAATTTGTCACTATACATTTTTCCATTGTTAAAGAATACGGACATTTTCACGTTTTAAATATTGTCCATTGTTCAAACGGTATCAATATTTGTCAATGGAATCTTTTCCATTTTTGGAAGTGCCGGAGAGTTTTCATTGTAGATAATTTCTAATATAATTATAAATAAATTTTTCATAATAACAATTGAAAAAGGATGACTTAAAGTCGAACTTTTTATTGTTGCAGGAAAAACTTCTTAATTTAAGATTTCTTCATTGTTGAAAGCTTGGGAAAATTTGTCACTATAATTTTTTACATTGTTAAAGGATACGGACATTTTCACGTTTTAAATATTGTCCATTGTTGAAACTGTATCAATATTTGTCAATGGAATTTTTTCCATTATTGGAGGTGCCAGAAAGTTGTCATTATAGATAACTTCTAATATAATTATAAATAAATGTTTCATAATAACAATTCAAAAGGGATGACTCAAAATAGAATTGGTCATTGTTGCGGGAAAAACTTCTTAATTTAAGATTTCTTCATTGTTGAAAGCTTGGAAAAATTTGTCACTATAATTTTTTACATTGTTAAAGGATACGGACATTTTCACGTTTTAAATATTGTCCATTGTTGAAACTGTATCAATATTTGTCAATGGAATTTTTTCCATTATTGGAGGTGCCAGAAAGTTGTCATTATAGATAACTTCTAATATAATTATAAATAAATTTGTCATAAAAACAATTCAAAAGGGATGACTCAAAATAGAATTGTTCATTTTTGCGGGAAAAACTTCTTAATATAAGATTTCTTCATTGTTGAAGACGTGGGAAAATTTGTCACTATTAATTTTTCCATTGTTAAATTGTAGGGACATTTTCACGTTTTAAATATTATCCATTGTTGAAACCGTATCAATATTTGTCAATTGAATTTTTTCCATTGTTGGAGGTGCGGGAAAGTTTCAATTATAGTTAACTTCTAATATAATTATAAATAAATTTGTCATAAAAACACTTGGAAAATGATGACTTAAAGTCGAACTTTTCATTGTTGCTGGAAAAACTTCTTAATTTAACATTTCTTCATTGTTGAAAGCGTGGGAAAATTTGTCACTATAATTTTTTCCATTGTTAAAGGGTAGGGGCATTTTCACGTTTTAAATATTGTCCATTGTTAAAACGGTATCAATATTTGTCAATTGAATTTTTTCCACTATTGGAAGTGCCAGAAAGTTGTCATTATAGATAACTTCTAATATAATTACAAGTAAATTTTTCATAGTAACACTTGGAAAATGATGACTTAAAATCGAACTTTTTATTGTTGCGGGAAAAACTTCTAAATTTAAGATTTCTTCATTGTTGAAAGCGTAGGAAAATTTGTCACTATAATTTTTTCCATTGTGAAAGTATAGGGACATTTTCACGTTTTAAATATTGTCCATTGTTGAAACGGTATCAATATTTGTCAATGGATCTTTTTCAATTGTTGGAAGTGTCGGAAAGTTGTTATTATATATAACTTCTAATACAATTATATATAAATTCTTCATAATAACAATTCAAAAGGCAGGACTTAAAGTCTAACTTTTTATTGTTGCGAGAAAAATTTCTTAATTTAAGATTTCTTCATTGTTGAAAGCGTGCGAAAATTTGTCACTATAATTTTTTCCATTGTCAAAGGATAGGGACATTTTCACGTTTTAAATATTGTACATTGTTGAAACGGTATCAATATTTGTCAATGGAATTTTTTCCACTATTGGAAGTGCCAGAAAGTTGTCATTATAGATAACTTCTAATATAATTACAAATAAATTTTTCATAATAACAATTCAAAAGGGATGACTCAAAATAGAAATGTTCATTGTTGCAGGAAAAACTTCTTAATTTAAGATTTCTTCATTTTTGAAGGCGTTGGAAAGTTTGTCACTATAAATTTTTCCATTGCTAAAGAATACGGACATATTCACGTTTTAAATTTTGTCCATTGTTGAAACGGTATCAATATTTGTCAATTGAATTTTTTTCATTGTTGGAAGTGCCGGAGAGTTTTCATTGTGGATAATTTCTGATATAATTATAAATAAATTTTTCATAGTAACACTTGGAAAATGATGACTTAAAGTCGAACTTTTCATTGTTGCTGGAAAAACTTCTTAATTTAAGATTTCTTCATTGTTGAAAGCGTGCGAAAATTTGTCACTATAATTTTTTGCATTGTCAAAGGATAGGGACATTTTCACGTTTTAAATATTGTACATTGTTGAAACGATATCAATATTTGTCAATGGAATTTTTTCCACTATTGGAAGTGCCAGAAAGTTGTCATTATAGATAACTTCTAATATAATTATAAATAAATTTTTCATAATAACAATTCAAAAGGGATGACTCAAAATAGAATTGGTCATTGTTGCGGGAAAAACTTCTTAATTTAAGATTTCTTCATTGTTGAAAGCTTGGGAAAATTTGTCACTATAATTTTTTACATTGTTAAAGGATACGGACATTTTCACGTTTTAAATATTGTCCATTGTTGAAACCGTATCAATATTTGTCAATGGAATTTTTTCATTGTTGGAAATGCCGGAAAGGTTTCATTATAGATAATTTCTAATATAATTATAAAAAAAAATTTCGTAATAACACTTGGAAAATTATGACTTAAAGTCGAATATTTTATTGGTGCGGGAAAAACTTCTTAATTTTAAATTTCTTCATTGTTGAAAGCGTGGGAAAATTTGTCAATATTTTTTTTCTATTGTTAAGGTATAGGGACATTTTCACGTTTTAAATATTGTCCATTGTAGAAACGGTATCAATATTTGTCAATGGATCTTTTTCCATTGTTGGAAGTGCCAGAAAGTTGTTATTATATATAACTTCTAATACAATTATACATAAATTCTTCATAATAACAATTCAAAAGGCAGGACTTAAAGTCTAACATTTTATTGTTGCGAGAAAAATTTCTTAATTTAAGATTTCTTCATTGTTGAAAGCGTGCGAAAATTTGTCACTATAATTTTTTCCATTGTTAAAGGAAAGGGACATTTTCACGTTTTAAATATTTTCCATTGTTGAAACGGTATCAATATATGTCAATTGAATTTTTTCCACTATTGGAAGTGCCAGAAAGTTGTCATTATAGATAACTTCTAATATAATTACAAATAAATTTTTTATAGTAACACTTGGAAAATGATGACTTAAAATCGAACTTTTTATTGTTGCGGGAAAAACTTCTAAATTTAAGATTTCTTCATTGTTGAAGGCGTGGGAAAATTTGACACTATAAATTTTTCCATTGTTAAAGAATACGGACATTTTCACGTTTTAAATATTGTCCATTGTTGAAACGGTATCAATATTTGTCAATGGAATCTTTTCCATTTTTGGAAGTGCCGGAGAGTTTTCATTGTAGATAATTTCTAATATAATTATAAATAAATTTTTCATAATAACAATTGAAAAAGGATGACTTAAAGTCGAACTTTTTATTGTTGCAGGAAAAACTTCTTAATTTAAGATTTCTTCATTGTTGAAAGCTTGGGAAAATTTGTCACTATAATTTTTTACATTGTTAAAGGATACGGACATTTTCACGTTTTAAATATTGTTCATTGTTGAAACCGTATCAATATTTGTCAATGGAATTTTTTTCATTGTTGGAAGTGCCGGAAAGTTTTCATTATAGATAATTTCTAATATAATTATAAATAAATTTTTCATAATAACAATAGAAAAAGTATGACTTAAAGTCGAACTTTTTATTGTAGCGGGAAAAACTTCTTAATTTAAGATTTCTTCATTGTTGAAAGCGTGCGAAAATTTGTCACTATAATTTTTTCCATTGTTAAAGGAAAGGGACATTTTCACGTTTTATATATTGTCCATTGTTGAAACGGTATCAATATTTGTCAATTGAATTTTTTCCACTATTGTAAGTGCCAGAAAGTTGTCATTATAGATAACTTCTAATATAATTATAAATAAATTTTTCATAATAACAATTCAAAAGGGATGACTCAAAATAGAATTGTTCATTGTTGCAGGAAAAACTTCTTAATTTAAGATTTCTTCATTTTTGAAGGCGTGGGAAAATTTGTCACTATAAATTTTTCCATTGTTAAAGAATACGGAAAATTTCACGTTTTAAATATTGTCCATTGTTCAAACGGTATCAATATTTGTCAATGGAATCTTTTCCATTTTTGGAAGTGCCGGAGAGTTTTCATTGTAGATAATTTCTAATATAATTATAAATAAATTTTTCATAATAACAATTGAAAAAGGATGACTTAAAGTCGAACTTTTTATTGTTGTAGGAAAAACTTCTTAATTTAAGATTTCTTCATTGTTGAAAGCTTGGGAAAATTTGTCACTATAATTTTTTACATTGTTAAAGGATACGGACATTTTCACGTTTTAAATATTGTCCATTGTTGAAACTGTATCAATATTTGTCAATGGAATTTTTTCCATTATTGGAGGTGCCAGAAAGTTGTCATTATAGATAACTTCTAATATAATTTTAAATAAATGTTTCATAATAACAATTCAAAAGGGATGACTCAAAATAGAATTGGTCATTGTTGCGGGAAAAACTTCTTAATTTAAGATTTCTTCATTGTTGAAAGCTTGGGAAAATTTGTCACTATAATTTATTACATTGTTAAAGGATACGGACATTTTCACGTTTTAAATATTGTCCATTGTTGAAACCGTATCAATATTTGTCAATGGAATTTTTTCATTGTTGGAAATGCCGGAAAGTTTTCATTATAGATAATTTCTAATATAATTATAAAATATTTTTCGGAATAACACTTGGAAAATGATGACTTAAAGTCGAATATTTTATTGTTGCGGGAAAAACTTCTTAATTTTAAATTTCTTCATTGTTGAAAGCGTGGGAAAATTTGTCAATATTTTTTTTCTATTGTTAAGGTATAGGGACATTTTCACGTTTTAAATATTGTCCATTGTAGAAACGGTATCAATATTTGTCAATGGATCTTTTTCCATTCTTGGAAGTGCCAGAAAGTTGTTATTATAGATAATTTCTAATACAATTATACATAAATTCTTCATAATAACAATTCAAAAGGCAGGACTTAAAGTCTAACATTTTATTGTTGCGAGAAAAAATTCTTAATTTGAGATTTCTTCATTGTTGAAAGCGTGGGAAAATTTGTCACTATATTTTTTCCATTCTTAAAGTATAGGGACACTTTCACGTTTTAAATATTGTGCATTGTAGAAACGTTATCAATATTTGTCAATGGATCTTTTTCCGTTGTTAGAAGTGCCAGAAAGTTGTTATTATATATAACTTCTAATACAATTATACATAAATTCTTCATAATAACAATTCAAAAGGCAGGACTTAAAGTCTAACATTTTATTGTTGCGAGAAAAATTTCTTAATTTAAGATTTCTTCATTGTTGAAAGCGTGCGAAAATTTGTCACTATAATTTTTTCCATTGTTAAAGGAAAGGGACATTTTCACGTTTTAAATATTTTCCATTGTTGAAACGGTATCAATATATGTCAATTGAATTTTTTCCACTATTGGAAGTGCCAGAAAGTTGTCATTATAGATAACTTCTAATATAATTACAAATAAATTTTTTATAGTAACACTTGGAAAATGATGACTTAAAATCGAACTTTTTATTGTTGCGGGAAAAACTTCTAAATTTAAGATTTCTTCATTGTTGAAAGCGTAGGAAAATTTGTCACTATAATTTTTTCCATTGTGAAAGTATAGGGACATTTTCACGTTTTAAATATTGTCCATTGTTGAAACGGTATCAATATTTGTCAATGGATCTTTTTCAATTGTTGGAAGTGTCGGAAAGTTGTTATTATATATAACTTCTAATACAATTATATATAAATTCTTCATAATAACAATTCAAAAGGCAGGACTTAAAGTCTAACTTTTTATTGTTGCGAGAAAAATTTCTTAATTTAAGATTTCTTCATTGTTGAAAGCGTGCGAAAATTTGTCACTATAATTTTTTCCATTGTCAAAGGATAGGGACATTTTCACGTTTTAAATATTGTACATTGTTGAAACAGTATCAATATTTGTCAATGGAATTTTTTCCACTATTGGAAGTGCCAGAAAGTTGTCATTATAGATAACTTCTAATATAATTATAAATAAATTTTTCATAATAACAATTCAAAAGGGATGACTCAAAATAGAATTGTTCATTGTTGCAGGAAAAACTTCTTAATTTAAGATTTCTTCATTGTTGAAGGCGTGGGAAAATTTGACACTATAAATTTTTCCATTGTTAAAGAATACGGACATTTTCACGTTTTAAATATTGTCCATTGTTGAAACGGTATCAATATTTGTCAATGGAATCTTTTCCATTTTTGGAAGTGCCGGAGAGTTTTCATTGTAGATAATTTCTAATATAATTATAAATAAATTTTTCATAATAACAATTGAAAAAGGATGACTTAAAGTCGAACTTTTTATTGTTGCAGGAAAAACTTCTTAATTTAAGATTTCTTCATTGTTGAAAGCTTGGGAAAATTTGTCACTATAATTTTTTACATTGTTAAAGGATACGGACATTTTCACGTTTTAAATATTGTTCATTGTTGAAACCGTATCAATATTTGTCAATGGAATTTTTTTCATTGTTGGAAGTGCCGGAAAGTTTTCATTATAGATAATTTCTAATATAATTATAAATAAATTTTTCGTAATAACACTTGGAAAATGATGACTTAAAGTCGAGTATTTTATTGTTGCGGGAAAAACTTCTTAATTTTAAATTTCTTCATTGTTGAAAGCGTGGGAAAATTTGTCACTATATTTTTTCCATTCTTAAAGTATAGGGACATTTTCCCGTTTTAAATATTGTCCATTGTAGAAACGTTATCAATATTTGTCAATGGATCTTTTTCCATTGTTAGAAGTGCCAGAAAGTTGTTATTATATATAACTTCTAATACAATTATACATAAATTCTTCATAATAACAATTCAAAAGGCAGGACTTAAAGTCTAACATTTTATTGTTGCGAGAAAAATTTCTTAATTTAAGATTTCTTCATTGTTGAAAGCGTGCGAAAATTTGTCACTATAATTTTTTCCATTGTTAAAGCAAAGGGACATTTTCACGTTTTATATATTGTCCATTGTTGAAACGGTATCAATATTTGTCAATTGAATTTTTTCCACTATTGGAAGTGCCAGAAAGTTGTTATTATAGATAACTTCTAATATAATTATAAATAAATTTTTCATAATAACAATTCAAAAGGGATGACTCAAAATAGAATTGTTCATTGTTGCAGGAAAAACTTCTTAATTTAAGATTTCTTCATTTTTGAAGGCGTGGGAAAATTTGTCACTATAAATTTTTCCATTGTTAAAGAATACGGACATTTTCACGTTTTAAATATTGTCCATTGTTCAAACGGTATCAATATTTGTCAATGGAATCTTTTCCATTTTTGGAAGTGCCGGAGAGTTTTCATTGTAGATAATTTCTAATATAATTATAAATAAATTTTTCATAATAACAATTGAAAAAGGATCACTTAAAGTCGAACTTTTTATTGTTGCAGGAAAAAATTCTTAATTTAAGATTTCTTCATTGTTGAAAGCTTGGGAAAATTTGTCACTATAATTTTTTACATTGTTAAAGGATACGGACATTTTCACGTTTTAAATATTGTTCATTGTAGAAACCGTATCAATATTTGTCAATGGAATTTTTTTCATTGTTGGAAGTGCCGGAAAGTTTTCATTATAGATAATTTCTAATATAATTATAAATAAATTTTTCGTAATAACACTTGGAAAATTATGACTTAAAGTCGAGTATTTTATTGTTGCGGGAAAAACTTCTTAATTTTAAATTTCTTCATTGTTGAAAGCGTGGGAAAATTTGTCACTATATTTTTTCCATTCTTAAAGTATAGGGACATTTTCCCGTTTTAAATATTGTCCATTGTAGAAACGTTATCAATATTTGTCAATGGATCTTTTTCCATTGTTAGAAGTGCCAGAAAATTGTTATTATATATAACTTCTAATACAATTATACATAAATTCTTCATAATAACAATTCAAAAGGCAGGACTTAAAGTCTAACATTTTATTGTTGCGAGAAAAATTTCTTAATTTAAGATTTCTTCATTGTTGAAAGCGTGCGAAAATTTGTCACTATAATTTTTTCCATTGTTAAAGGAAAGAGACATTTTCACGTTTTATATATTGTCCATTGTTGAAACGGTATCAATATTTGTCAATTGAATTTTTTCCACTATTGGAAGTGCCAGAAAGTTGTTATTATAGATAACTTCTAATATAATTATAAATAAATTTTCCATAATAACAATTCAAAAGGGATGACTCAAAATAGAATTGTTCATTGTTGCAGGAAAAACTTCTTAATTTAAGATTTCTTCATTTTTGAAGGCGTGGGAAAATTTGTCACTATAAATTTTTCCATTGTTAAAGAATACGGACATTTTCACGTTTTAAATATTGTCCATTGTTCAAACGGTATCAATATTTGTCAATGGAATCTTTTCCATTTTTGGAAGTGCCGGAGAGTTTTCATTGTAGATAATTTCTAATATAATTATAAATAAATTTTTCATAATAACAATTGAAAAATGATGACTTAAAGTCGAACTTTTTATTGTTGCAAGAAAAACTTCTTAATTTAAGATTTCTTCATTGTTGAAAGCTTGGGAAAATTTGTCACTATAATTTTTTACATTGTTAAAGGATACGGACATTTTCACGTTTGAAATATTGTTCATTGTTGAAACCGTATCAATATTTGTCAATGGAATTTTTTTCATTGTTGGAAGTGCCGGAAAGTTTTCATTATAGATAATTTCTAATATAATTATAAATAAATTTTTCATAGTAACACTTGGAAAATGATGACTTAAAATCGAACTTTTTATTGTTGCGGGAAAAACTTCTAAATTTAAGATTTCTTCATTGTTGAAAGCGTAGGAAAATTTGTCACTATAATTTTTTCCATTGTGAAAGTATAGGGACATTTTCACGTTTTAAATATTGTCCATTGTTGAAACGGTATCAATATTTGTCAATGGATCTTTTTCAATTGTTGGAAGTGTCGGAAAGTTGTTATTATATATAACTTCTAATACAATTATATATAAATTCTTCATAATAACAATTCAAAAGGCAGGACTTAAAGTCTAACTTTTTATTGTTGCGAGAAAAATTTCTTAATTTAAGATTTCTTCATTGTTGAAAGCGTGCGAAAATTTGTCACTATAATTTTTTCCATTGTCAAAGGATAGGGACATTTTCACGTTTTAAATATTGTACATTGTTGAAACGGTATCAATATTTGTCAATGGAATTTTTTCCACTATTGGAAGTGCCAGAAAGTTGTCATTATAAATAACTTCTAATATAATTACAAATAAATTTTTCATAATAACAATTCAAAAGGGATGACTCAAAATAGAAATGTTCATTGTTGCAGGAAAAACTTCTTAATTTAAGATTTCTTCATTTTTGAAGGCGTTGGAAAGTTTGTCACTATAAATTTTTCCATTGCTAAAGAATACGGACATATTCACGTTTTAAATTTTGTCCATTGTTGAAACGGTATCAATATTTGTCAATTGAATTTTTTTCATTGTTGGAAGTGCCGGAGAGTTTTCATTGTGGATAATTTCTGATATAATTATAAATAAATTTTTCATAGTAACACTTGGAAAATGATGACTTAAAGTCGAACTTTTCATTGTTGCTGGAAAAACTTCTTAATTTAAGATTTCTTCATTGTTGAAAGCGTGCGAAAATTTGTCACTATAATTTTTTGCATTGTCAAAGGATAGGGACATTTTCACGTTTTAAATATTGTACATTGTTGAAACGATATCAATATTTGTCAATGGAATTTTTTCCACTATTGGAAGTGCCAGAAAGTTGTCA
Organism: Maratus michaelseni; assembly: GCA_963931845.1. Taxonomy (NCBI): domain Eukaryota; kingdom Metazoa; phylum Arthropoda; class Arachnida; order Araneae; family Salticidae; genus Maratus; species Maratus michaelseni. The sequence goes on along the minus strand of CAWVPG010000094.1, from coordinate 39,630 downwards.
TTATAGATAACTTCTAATATAATTATAAATAAATTTTTCATAATAACAATTCAAAAGGGATGACTCAAAATAGAATTGGTCATTGTTGCGGGAAAAACTTCTTAATTTAAGATTTCTTCATTGTTGAAAGCTTGGGAAAATTTGTCACTATAATTTTTTACATTGTTAAAGGATACGGACATTTTCACGTTTTAAATATTGTCCATTGTTGAAACCGTATCAATATTTGTCAATGGAATTTTTTCATTGTTGGAAATGCCGGAAAGGTTTCATTATAGATAATTTCTAATATAATTATAAAAAAAAATTTCGTAATAACACTTGGAAAATTATGACTTAAAGTCGAATATTTTATTGGTGCGGGAAAAACTTCTTAATTTTAAATTTCTTCATTGTTGAAAGCGTGGGAAAATTTGTCAATATTTTTTTTCTATTGTTAAGGTATAGGGACATTTTCACGTTTTAAATATTGTCCATTGTAGAAACGGTATCAATATTTGTCAATGGATCTTTTTCCATTGTTGGAAGTGCCAGAAAGTTGTTATTATATATAACTTCTAATACAATTATACATAAATTCTTCATAATAACAATTCAAAAGGCAGGACTTAAAGTCTAACATTTTATTGTTGCGAGAAAAATTTCTTAATTTAAGATTTCTTCATTGTTGAAAGCGTGCGAAAATTTGTCACTATAATTTTTTCCATTGTTAAAGGAAAGGGACATTTTCACGTTTTAAATATTTTCCATTGTTGAAACGGTATCAATATATGTCAATTGAATTTTTTCCACTATTGGAAGTGCCAGAAAGTTGTCATTATAGATAACTTCTAATATAATTACAAATAAATTTTTTATAGTAACACTTGGAAAATGATGACTTAAAATCGAACTTTTTATTGTTGCGGGAAAAACTTCTAAATTTAAGATTTCTTCATTGTTGAAGGCGTGGGAAAATTTGACACTATAAATTTTTCCATTGTTAAAGAATACGGACATTTTCACGTTTTAAATATTGTCCATTGTTGAAACGGTATCAATATTTGTCAATGGAATCTTTTCCATTTTTGGAAGTGCCGGAGAGTTTTCATTGTAGATAATTTCTAATATAATTATAAATAAATTTTTCATAATAACAATTGAAAAAGGATGACTTAAAGTCGAACTTTTTATTGTTGCAGGAAAAACTTCTTAATTTAAGATTTCTTCATTGTTGAAAGCTTGGGAAAATTTGTCACTATAATTTTTTACATTGTTAAAGGATACGGACATTTTCACGTTTTAAATATTGTTCATTGTTGAAACCGTATCAATATTTGTCAATGGAATTTTTTTCATTGTTGGAAGTGCCGGAAAGTTTTCATTATAGATAATTTCTAATATAATTATAAATAAATTTTTCATAATAACAATAGAAAAAGTATGACTTAAAGTCGAACTTTTTATTGTAGCGGGAAAAACTTCTTAATTTAAGATTTCTTCATTGTTGAAAGCGTGCGAAAATTTGTCACTATAATTTTTTCCATTGTTAAAGGAAAGGGACATTTTCACGTTTTATATATTGTCCATTGTTGAAACGGTATCAATATTTGTCAATTGAATTTTTTCCACTATTGTAAGTGCCAGAAAGTTGTCATTATAGATAACTTCTAATATAATTATAAATAAATTTTTCATAATAACAATTCAAAAGGGATGACTCAAAATAGAATTGTTCATTGTTGCAGGAAAAACTTCTTAATTTAAGATTTCTTCATTTTTGAAGGCGTGGGAAAATTTGTCACTATAAATTTTTCCATTGTTAAAGAATACGGAAAATTTCACGTTTTAAATATTGTCCATTGTTCAAACGGTATCAATATTTGTCAATGGAATCTTTTCCATTTTTGGAAGTGCCGGAGAGTTTTCATTGTAGATAATTTCTAATATAATTATAAATAAATTTTTCATAATAACAATTGAAAAAGGATGACTTAAAGTCGAACTTTTTATTGTTGTAGGAAAAACTTCTTAATTTAAGATTTCTTCATTGTTGAAAGCTTGGGAAAATTTGTCACTATAATTTTTTACATTGTTAAAGGATACGGACATTTTCACGTTTTAAATATTGTCCATTGTTGAAACTGTATCAATATTTGTCAATGGAATTTTTTCCATTATTGGAGGTGCCAGAAAGTTGTCATTATAGATAACTTCTAATATAATTTTAAATAAATGTTTCATAATAACAATTCAAAAGGGATGACTCAAAATAGAATTGGTCATTGTTGCGGGAAAAACTTCTTAATTTAAGATTTCTTCATTGTTGAAAGCTTGGGAAAATTTGTCACTATAATTTATTACATTGTTAAAGGATACGGACATTTTCACGTTTTAAATATTGTCCATTGTTGAAACCGTATCAATATTTGTCAATGGAATTTTTTCATTGTTGGAAATGCCGGAAAGTTTTCATTATAGATAATTTCTAATATAATTATAAAATATTTTTCGGAATAACACTTGGAAAATGATGACTTAAAGTCGAATATTTTATTGTTGCGGGAAAAACTTCTTAATTTTAAATTTCTTCATTGTTGAAAGCGTGGGAAAATTTGTCAATATTTTTTTTCTATTGTTAAGGTATAGGGACATTTTCACGTTTTAAATATTGTCCATTGTAGAAACGGTATCAATATTTGTCAATGGATCTTTTTCCATTCTTGGAAGTGCCAGAAAGTTGTTATTATAGATAATTTCTAATACAATTATACATAAATTCTTCATAATAACAATTCAAAAGGCAGGACTTAAAGTCTAACATTTTATTGTTGCGAGAAAAAATTCTTAATTTGAGATTTCTTCATTGTTGAAAGCGTGGGAAAATTTGTCACTATATTTTTTCCATTCTTAAAGTATAGGGACACTTTCACGTTTTAAATATTGTGCATTGTAGAAACGTTATCAATATTTGTCAATGGATCTTTTTCCGTTGTTAGAAGTGCCAGAAAGTTGTTATTATATATAACTTCTAATACAATTATACATAAATTCTTCATAATAACAATTCAAAAGGCAGGACTTAAAGTCTAACATTTTATTGTTGCGAGAAAAATTTCTTAATTTAAGATTTCTTCATTGTTGAAAGCGTGCGAAAATTTGTCACTATAATTTTTTCCATTGTTAAAGGAAAGGGACATTTTCACGTTTTAAATATTTTCCATTGTTGAAACGGTATCAATATATGTCAATTGAATTTTTTCCACTATTGGAAGTGCCAGAAAGTTGTCATTATAGATAACTTCTAATATAATTACAAATAAATTTTTTATAGTAACACTTGGAAAATGATGACTTAAAATCGAACTTTTTATTGTTGCGGGAAAAACTTCTAAATTTAAGATTTCTTCATTGTTGAAAGCGTAGGAAAATTTGTCACTATAATTTTTTCCATTGTGAAAGTATAGGGACATTTTCACGTTTTAAATATTGTCCATTGTTGAAACGGTATCAATATTTGTCAATGGATCTTTTTCAATTGTTGGAAGTGTCGGAAAGTTGTTATTATATATAACTTCTAATACAATTATATATAAATTCTTCATAATAACAATTCAAAAGGCAGGACTTAAAGTCTAACTTTTTATTGTTGCGAGAAAAATTTCTTAATTTAAGATTTCTTCATTGTTGAAAGCGTGCGAAAATTTGTCACTATAATTTTTTCCATTGTCAAAGGATAGGGACATTTTCACGTTTTAAATATTGTACATTGTTGAAACAGTATCAATATTTGTCAATGGAATTTTTTCCACTATTGGAAGTGCCAGAAAGTTGTCATTATAGATAACTTCTAATATAATTATAAATAAATTTTTCATAATAACAATTCAAAAGGGATGACTCAAAATAGAATTGTTCATTGTTGCAGGAAAAACTTCTTAATTTAAGATTTCTTCATTGTTGAAGGCGTGGGAAAATTTGACACTATAAATTTTTCCATTGTTAAAGAATACGGACATTTTCACGTTTTAAATATTGTCCATTGTTGAAACGGTATCAATATTTGTCAATGGAATCTTTTCCATTTTTGGAAGTGCCGGAGAGTTTTCATTGTAGATAATTTCTAATATAATTATAAATAAATTTTTCATAATAACAATTGAAAAAGGATGACTTAAAGTCGAACTTTTTATTGTTGCAGGAAAAACTTCTTAATTTAAGATTTCTTCATTGTTGAAAGCTTGGGAAAATTTGTCACTATAATTTTTTACATTGTTAAAGGATACGGACATTTTCACGTTTTAAATATTGTTCATTGTTGAAACCGTATCAATATTTGTCAATGGAATTTTTTTCATTGTTGGAAGTGCCGGAAAGTTTTCATTATAGATAATTTCTAATATAATTATAAATAAATTTTTCGTAATAACACTTGGAAAATGATGACTTAAAGTCGAGTATTTTATTGTTGCGGGAAAAACTTCTTAATTTTAAATTTCTTCATTGTTGAAAGCGTGGGAAAATTTGTCACTATATTTTTTCCATTCTTAAAGTATAGGGACATTTTCCCGTTTTAAATATTGTCCATTGTAGAAACGTTATCAATATTTGTCAATGGATCTTTTTCCATTGTTAGAAGTGCCAGAAAGTTGTTATTATATATAACTTCTAATACAATTATACATAAATTCTTCATAATAACAATTCAAAAGGCAGGACTTAAAGTCTAACATTTTATTGTTGCGAGAAAAATTTCTTAATTTAAGATTTCTTCATTGTTGAAAGCGTGCGAAAATTTGTCACTATAATTTTTTCCATTGTTAAAGCAAAGGGACATTTTCACGTTTTATATATTGTCCATTGTTGAAACGGTATCAATATTTGTCAATTGAATTTTTTCCACTATTGGAAGTGCCAGAAAGTTGTTATTATAGATAACTTCTAATATAATTATAAATAAATTTTTCATAATAACAATTCAAAAGGGATGACTCAAAATAGAATTGTTCATTGTTGCAGGAAAAACTTCTTAATTTAAGATTTCTTCATTTTTGAAGGCGTGGGAAAATTTGTCACTATAAATTTTTCCATTGTTAAAGAATACGGACATTTTCACGTTTTAAATATTGTCCATTGTTCAAACGGTATCAATATTTGTCAATGGAATCTTTTCCATTTTTGGAAGTGCCGGAGAGTTTTCATTGTAGATAATTTCTAATATAATTATAAATAAATTTTTCATAATAACAATTGAAAAAGGATCACTTAAAGTCGAACTTTTTATTGTTGCAGGAAAAAATTCTTAATTTAAGATTTCTTCATTGTTGAAAGCTTGGGAAAATTTGTCACTATAATTTTTTACATTGTTAAAGGATACGGACATTTTCACGTTTTAAATATTGTTCATTGTAGAAACCGTATCAATATTTGTCAATGGAATTTTTTTCATTGTTGGAAGTGCCGGAAAGTTTTCATTATGGATAATTTCTAATATAATTATAAATAAATTTTTCGTAATAACACTTGGAAAATTATGACTTAAAGTCGAGTATTTTATTGTTGCGGGAAAAACTTCTTAATTTTAAATTTCTTCATTGTTGAAAGCGTGGGAAAATTTGTCACTATATTTTTTCCATTCTTAAAGTATAGGGACATTTTCCCGTTTTAAATATTGTCCATTGTAGAAACGTTATCAATATTTGTCAATGGATCTTTTTCCATTGTTAGAAGTGCCAGAAAATTGTTATTATATATAACTTCTAATACAATTATACATAAATTCTTCATAATAACAATTCAAAAGGCAGGACTTAAAGTCTAACATTTTATTGTTGCGAGAAAAATTTCTTAATTTAAGATTTCTTCATTGTTGAAAGCGTGCGAAAATTTGTCACTATAATTTTTTCCATTGTTAAAGGAAAGAGACATTTTCACGTTTTATATATTGTCCATTGTTGAAACGGTATCAATATTTGTCAATTGAATTTTTTCCACTATTGGAAGTGCCAGAAAGTTGTTATTATAGATAACTTCTAATATAATTATAAATAAATTTTCCATAATAACAATTCAAAAGGGATGACTCAAAATAGAATTGTTCATTGTTGCAGGAAAAACTTCTTAATTTAAGATTTCTTCATTTTTGAAGGCGTGGGAAAATTTGTCACTATAAATTTTTCCATTGTTAAAGAATACGGACATTTTCACGTTTTAAATATTGTCCATTGTTCAAACGGTATCAATATTTGTCAATGGAATCTTTTCCATTTTTGGAAGTGCCGGAGAGTTTTCATTGTAGATAATTTCTAATATAATTATAAATAAATTTTTCATAATAACAATTGAAAAATGATGACTTAAAGTCGAACTTTTTATTGTTGCAAGAAAAACTTCTTAATTTAAGATTTCTTCATTGTTGAAAGCTTGGGAAAATTTGTCACTATAATTTTTTACATTGTTAAAGGATACGGACATTTTCACGTTTGAAATATTGTTCATTGTTGAAACCGTATCAATATTTGTCAATGGAATTTTTTTCATTGTTGGAAGTGCCGGAAAGTTTTCATTATAGATAATTTCTAATATAATTATAAATAAATTTTTCGTAATAACACTTGGAAAATGATGACTTAAAGTCGAGTATATTATTGTTGCGGGAAAAACTTCTTAATTTTAAATTTCTTCATTGTGAAAGCGTGGGAAAATTTGTCACTATATTTTTTCCATTCTTAAAGTATAAGGACATTTTCCCGTTTTAAATTTTGTCCATTGTAGAAACGTTATCAATATTTGTCAATGGATCTTTTTCCATTGTTAGAAGTGCCAGAAAGTTGTTATTATATATAACTTCTAATACAATTATACATAAATTCTTCATAATAACAATTCAAAAGGCAGGACTTAAAGTCTAACATTTTATTGTTGCGAGAAAAATTTCTTAATTTCAGATTTCTTCATTGTTGAAAGCGTGCGAAAATTTGTCACTATAATTTTTTCCATTGTTAAAGGAAAGGGACATTTTCTCGTTTTATATATTGTCCATTGTTGAAACGGTATCAATATTTGTCAATTGAATTTTTTCCACTATTGGAAGTGCCAGAAAGTTGTTATTATAGATAACTTCTAATATAATTATAAATAAATTTTTCATAATAACAATTCAAAAGGGATGACTCAAAATAGAATTGTTCATTGTTGCAGGAAAAACTTCTTAATTTAAGATTTCTTCATTTTTGAAGGCGTGGGAAAATTTGTCACTATACATTTTTCCATTGTTAAAGAATACGGACATTTTCACGTTTTAAATATTGTCCATTGTTCAAACGGTATCAATATTTGTCAATGGAATCTTTTCCATTTTTGGAAGTGCCGGAGAGTTTTCATTGTAGATAATTTCTAATATAATTATAAATAAATTTTTCATAATAACAATTGAAAAAGGATGACTTAAAGTCGAACTTTTTATTGTTGCAGGAAAAACTTCTTAATTTAAGATTTCTTCATTGTTGAAAGCTTGGGAAAATTTGTCACTATAATTTTTTACATTGTTAAAGGATACGGACATTTTCACGTTTTAAATATTGTCCATTGTTGAAACTGTATCAATATTTGTCAATGGAATTTTTTCCATTATTGGAGGTGCCAGAAAGTTGTCATTATAGATAACTTCTAATATAATTATAAATAAATGTTTCATAATAACAATTCAAAAGGGATGACTCAAAATAGAATTGGTCATTGTTGCAGGGAAAACTTCTTAATTTAAGATTTCTTCATTGTTGAAAGCTTGGAAAAATTTGTCACTATAATTTTTTACATTGTTAAAGGATACGGACATTTTCACGTTTTAAATATTGTCCATTGTTGAAACTGTATCAATATTTGTCAATGGAATTTTTTCCATTATTGGAGGTGCCAGAAAGTTGTCATTATAGATAACTTCTAATATAATTATAAATAAATTTGTCATAAAAACAATTCAAAAGGGATGACTCAAAATAGAATTGTTCATTTTTGCGGGAAAAACTTCTTAATATAAGATTTCTTCATTGTTGAAGACGTGGGAAAATTTGTCACTATTAATTTTTCCATTGTTAAATTGTAGGGACATTTTCACGTTTTAAATATTATCCATTGTTGAAACCGTATCAATATTTGTCAATTGAATTTTTTCCATTGTTGGAGGTGCGGGAAAGTTTCAATTATAGTTAACTTCTAATATAATTATAAATAAATTTTTCATAAAAACACTTGGAAAATGATGACTTAAAGTCGAACTTTTCATTGTTGCTGGAAAAACTTCTTAATTTAACATTTCTTCATTGTTGAAAGCGTGGGAAAATTTGTCACTATAATTTTTTCCATTGTTAAAGGGTAGGGGCATTTTCACGTTTTAAATATTGTCCATTGTTAAAACGGTATCAATATTTGTCAATTGAATTTTTTCCACTATTGGAAGTGCCAGAAAGTTGTCATTATAGATAACTTCTAATATAATTACAAGTAAATTTTTCATAGTAACACTTGGAAAATGATGACTTAAAATCGAACTTTTTATTGTTGCGGGAAAAACTTCTAAATTTAAGATTTCTTCATTGTTGAAAGCGTAGGAAAATTTGTCACTATAATTTTTTCCATTGTGAAAGTATAGGGACATTTTCACGTTTTAAATATTGTCCATTGTTGAAACGGTATCAATATTTGTCAATGGATCTTTTTCAATTGTTGGAAGTGTCGGAAAGTTGTTATTATATATAACTTCTAATACAATTATATATAAATTCTTCATAATAACAATTCAAAAGGCAGGACTTAAAGTCTAACTTTTTATTGTTGCGAGAAAAATTTCTTAATTTAAGATTTCTTCATTGTTGAAAGCGTGCGAAAATTTGTCACTATAATTTTTTCCATTGTCAAAGGATAGGGACATTTTCACGTTTTAAATATTGTACATTGTTGAAACGGTATCAATATTTGTCAATGGAATTTTTTCCACTATTGGAAGTGCCAGAAAGTTGTCATTATAGATAACTTCTAATATAATTACAAATAAATTTTTCATAATAACAATTCAAAAGGGATGACTCAAAATAGAAATGTTCATTGTTGCAGGAAAAACTTCTTAATTTAAGATTTCTTCATTTTTGAAGGCGTTGGAAAGTTTGTCACTATAAATTTTTCCATTGCTAAAGAATACGGACATATTCACGTTTTAAATTTTGTCCATTGTTGAAACGGTATCAATATTTGTCAATTGAATTTTTTTCATTGTTGGAAGTGCCGGAGAGTTTTCATTGTGGATAATTTCTGATATAATTATAAATAAATTTTTCATAGTAACACTTGGAAAATGATGACTTAAAGTCGAACTTTTCATTGTTGCTGGAAAAACTTCTTAATTTAAGATTTCTTCATTGTTGAAAGCGTGCGAAAATTTGTCACTATAATTTTTTGCATTGTCAAAGGATAGGGACATTTTCACGTTTTAAATATTGTACATTGTTGAAACGGTATCAATATTTGTCAATGGAATTTTTTCCACTATTGGAAGTGCCAGAAAGTTGTCATTATAGATAACTTCTAATATAATTATAAATAAATTTTTCATAATAACAATTCAAAAGGGATGACTCAAAATAGAATTGTTCATTGTTGCAGGAAAAACTTCTTAATTTAAGATTTCTTCATTTTTGAAGGCGTGGGAAAATTTGTCACTATAAATTTTTCCATTGTTAAAGAATACGGACATTTTCACGTTTTAAATATTGTCCATTGTTCAAACGGTATCAATATTTGTCAATGGAATCTTTTCCATTTTTGGAAGTGCCGGAGAGTTTTCATTGTAGATAATTTCTAATATAATTATAAATAAATTTTTCATAATAACAATTGAAAAATGATGACTTAAAGTCGAACTTTTTATTGTTGCAGGAAAAACTTCTTAATTTAAGATTTCTTCATTGTTGAAAGCTTGGGAAAATTTGTCACTATAATTTTTTACATTGTTAAAGGATACGGACATTTTCACGTTTGAAATATTGTTCATTGTTGAAACCGTATCAATATTTGTCAATGGAATTTTTTTCATTGTTGGAAGTGCCGGAAAGTTTTCATTATAGATAATTTCTAATATAATTATAAATAAATTTTTCGTAATAACACTTGGAAAATGATGACTTAAAGTCGAGTATATTATTGTTGCGGGAAAAACTTCTTAATTTTAAATTTCTTCATTGTGAAAGCGTGGGAAAATTTGTCACTATATTTTTTCCATTCTTAAAGTATAAGGACATTTTCCCGTTTTAAATATTGTCCATTGTAGAAACGTTATCAATATTTGTCAATGGATCTTTTTCCATTGTTAGAAGTGCCAGAAAGTTGTTATTATATATAACTTCTAATACAATTATACATAAATTCTTCATAATAACAATTCAAAAGGCAGGACTTAAAGTCTAACATTTTATTGTTGCGAGAAAAATTTCTTAATTTAAGATTTCTTCATTGTTGAAAGCGTGCGAAAATTTGTCACTATAATTTTTTCCATTGTTAAAGGAAAGGGACATTTTCTCGTTTTATATATTGTCCATTGTTGAAACGGTATCAATATTTGTCAATTGAATTTTTTCCACTATTGGAAGTGCCAGAAAGTTGTTATTATAGATAACTTCTAATATAATTATAAATAAATTTTTCATAATAACAATTCAAAAGGGATGACTCAAAATAGAATTGTTCATTGTTGCAGGAAAAACTTCTTAATTTAAGATTTCTTCATTTTTGAAGGCGTGGGAAAATTTGTCACTATACATTTTTCCATTGTTAAAGAATACGGACATTTTCACGTTTTAAATATTGTCCATTGTTCAAACGGTATCAATATTTGTCAATGGAATCTTTTCCATTTTTGGAAGTGCCGGAGAGTTTTCATTGTAGATAATTTCTAATATAATTATAAATAAATTTTTCATAATAACAATTGAAAAAGGATGACTTAAAGTCGAACTTTTTATTGTTGCAGGAAAAACTTCTTAATTTAAGATTTCTTCATTGTTGAAAGCTTGGGAAAATTTGTCACTATAATTTTTTACATTGTTAAAGGATACGGACATTTTCACGTTTTAAATATTGTCCATTGTTGAAACTGTATCAATATTTGTCAATGGAATTTTTTCCATTATTGGAGGTGCCAGAAAGTTGTCATTATAGATAACTTCTAATATAATTATAAATAAATGTTTCATAATAACAATTCAAAAGGGATGACTCAAAATAGAATTGGTCATTGTTGCAGGAAAAACTTCTTAATTTAAGATTTCTTCATTGTTGAAAGCTTGGAAAAATTTGTCACTATAATTTTTTACATTGTTAAAGGATACGGACATTTTCACGTTTTAAATATTGTCCATTGTTGAAACTGTATCAATATTTGTCAATGGAATTTTTTCCATTATTGGAGGTGCCAGAAAGTTGTCATTATAGATAACTTCTAATATAATTATAAATAAATTTGTCATAAAAACAATTCAAAAGGGATGACTCAAAATAGAATTGTTCATTTTTGCGGGAAAAACTTCTTAATATAAGATTTCTTCATTGTTGAAGACGTGGGAAAATTTGTCACTATTAATTTTTCCATTGTTAAATTGTAGGGACATTTTCACGTTTTAAATATTATCCATTGTTGAAACCGTATCAATATTTGTCAATTGAATTTTTTCCATTGTTGGAGGTGCGGGAAAGTTTCAATTATAGTTAACTTCTAATATAATTATAAATAAATTTGTCATAAAAACACTTGGAAAATGATGACTTAAAGTCGAACTTTTCATTGTTGCTGGAAAAACTTCTTAATTTAACATTTCTTCATTGTTGAAAGCGTGGGAAAATTTGTCACTATAATTTTTTCCATTGTTAAAGGGTAGGGGCATTTTCACGTTTTAAATATTGTCCATTGTTAAAACGGTATCAATATTTGTCAATTGAATTTTTTCCACTATTGGAAGTGCCAGAAAGTTGTCATTATAGATAACTTCTAATATAATTACAAGTAAATTTTTCATAGTAACACTTGGAAAATGATGACTTAAAATCGAACTTTTTATTGTTGCGGGAAAAACTTCTAAATTTAAGATTTCTTCATTGTTGAAAGCGTAGGAAAATTTGTCACTATAATTTTTTCCATTGTGAAAGTATAGGGACATTTTCACGTTTTAAATATTGTCCATTGTTGAAACGGTATCAATATTTGTCAATGGATCTTTTTCAATTGTTGGAAGTGTCGGAAAGTTGTTATTATATATAACTTCTAATACAATTATATATAAATTCTTCATAATAACAATTCAAAAGGCAGGACTTAAAGTCTAACTTTTTATTGTTGCGAGAAAAATTTCTTAATTTAAGATTTCTTCATTGTTGAAAGCGTGCGAAAATTTGTCACTATAATTTTTTCCATTGTCAAAGGATAGGGACATTTTCACGTTTTAAATATTGTACATTGTTGAAACGGTATCAATATTTGTCAATGGAATTTTTTCCACTATTGGAAGTGCCAGAAAGTTGTCATTATAGATAACTTCTAATATAATTACAAATAAATTTTTCATAATAACAATTCAAAAGGGATGACTCAAAATAGAAATGTTCATTGTTGCAGGAAAAACTTCTTAATTTAAGATTTCTTCATTTTTGAAGGCGTTGGAAAGTTTGTCACTATAAATTTTTCCATTGCTAAAGAATACGGACATATTCACGTTTTAAATTTTGTCCATTGTTGAAACGGTATCAATATTTGTCAATTGAATTTTTTTCATTGTTGGAAGTGCCGGAGAGTTTTCATTGTGGATAATTTCTGATATAATTATAAATAAATTTTTCATAGTAACACTTGGAAAATGATGACTTAAAGTCGAACTTTTCATTGTTGCTGGAAAAACTTCTTAATTTAAGATTTCTTCATTGTTGAAAGCGTGCGAAAATTTGTCACTATAATTTTTTGCATTGTCAAAGGATAGGGACATTTTCACGTTTTAAATATTGTACATTGTTGAAACGGTATCAATATTTGTCAATGGAATTTTTTCCACTATTGGAAGTGCCAGAAAGTTGTCATTATAGATAACTTCTAATATAATTATAAATAAATTTTTCATAATAACAATTCAAAAGGGATGACTCAAAATAGAATTGTTCATTGTTGCAGTAAAAACTTCTTAATTTAAGATTTCTTCATTTTTGAAGGCGTGGGAAAATTTGTCGCTATAAATTTTTCCATTGTTAAAGAATACGGACATTTTCACGTTTTAAATATTGTCCATTGTTCAAACGGTATCAATATTTGTCAATGGAATCTTTTCCATTTTTGGAAGTGCCGGAGAGTTTTCATTGTAGATAATTTCTAATATAATTATAAATAAATTTTTCATAATAACAATTGAAAAATGATGACTTAAAATCGAACTTTTTATTGTTGCAGGAAAAACTTCTTAATTTAAGATTTCTTCATTGTTGAAAGCTTGGGAAAATTTGTCACTATAATTTTTTACATTGTTAAAGGATACGGACATTTTCACGTTTGAAATATTGTTCATTGTTGAAACCGTATCAATATTTGTCAATGGAATTTTTTTCATTGTTGGAAGTGCCGGAAAGTTTTCATTATAGATAATTTCTAATATAATTATAAATAAATTTTTCGTAATAACACTTGGAAAATGATGACTTAAAGTCGAGTATATTATTGTTGCGGGAAAAACTTCTTAATTTTAAATTTCTTCATTGTTGAAAGCGTGGGAAAATTTGTCACTATATTTTTTCCATTCTTAAAGTATAAGGACATTTTCCCGTTTTAAATATTGTCCATTGTAGAAACGTTATCAATATTTGTCAATGGATCTTTTTCCATTGTTAGAAGTGCCAGAAAGTTGTTATTATATATAACTTCTAATACAATTATACATAAATTCTTCATAATAACAATTCAAAAGGCAGGACTTAAAGTCTAACATTTTATTGTTGCGAGAAAAATTTCTTAATTTAAGATTTCTTCATTGTTGAAAGCGTGCGAAAATTTGTCACTATAATTTTTTCCATTGTTAAAGGAAAGGGACATTTTCTCGTTTTATATATTGTCCATTGTTGAAACGGTATCAATATTTGTCAATTGAATTTTTTCCACTATTGGAAGTGCCAGAAAGTTGTTATTATAGATAACTTCTAATATAATTATAAATAAATTTTTCATAATAACAATTCAAAAGGGATGACTCAAAATAGAATTGTTCATTGTTGCAGGAAAAACTTCTTAATTTAAGATTTCTTCATTTTTGAAGGCGTGGGAAAATTTGTCACTATACATTTTTCCATTGTTAAAGAATACGGACATTTTCACGTTTTAAATATTGTCCATTGTTCAAACGGTATCAATATTTGTCAATGGAATCTTTTCCATTTTTGGAAGTGCCGGAGAGTTTTCATTGTAGATAATTTCTAATATAATTATAAATAAATTTTTCATAATAACAATTGAAAAAGGATGACTTAAAGTCGAACTTTTTATTGTTGCAGGAAAAACTTCTTAATTTAAGATTTCTTCATTGTTGAAAGCTTGGGAAAATTTGTCACTATAATTTTTTACATTGTTAAAGGATACGGACATTTTCACGTTTTAAATATTGTCCATTGTTGAAACTGTATCAATATTTGTCAATGGAATTTTTTCCATTATTGGAGGTGCCAGAAAGTTGTCATTATAGATAACTTCTAATATAATTATAAATAAATGTTTCATAATAACAATTCAAAAGGGATGACTCAAAATAGAATTGGTCATTGTTGCGGGAAAAACTTCTTAATTTAAGATTTCTTCATTGTTGAAAGCTTGGAAAAATTTGTCACTATAATTTTTTACATTGTTAAAGGATACGGACATTTTCACGTTTTAAATATTGTCCATTGTTGAAACTGTATCAATATTTGTCAATGGAATTTTTTCCATTATTGGAGGTGCCAGAAAGTTGTCATTATAGATAACTTCTAATATAATTATAAATAAATTTGTCATAAAAACAATTCAAAAGGGATGACTCAAAATAGAATTGTTCATTTTTGCGGGAAAAACTTCTTAATATAAGATTTCTTCATTGTTGAAGACGTGGGAAAATTTGTCACTATTAATTTTTCCATTGTTAAATTGTAGGGACATTTTCACGTTTTAAATATTATCCATTGTTGAAACCGTATCAATATTTGTCAATTGAATTTTTTCCATTGTTGGAGGTGCGGGAAAGTTTCAATTATAGTTAACTTCTAATATAATTATAAATAAATTTGTCATAAAAACACTTGGAAAATGATGACTTAAAGTCGAACTTTTCATTGTTGCTGGAAAAACTTCTTAATTTAACATTTCTTCATTGTTGAAAGCGTGGGAAAATTTGTCACTATAATTTTTTCCATTGTTAAAGGGTAGGGGCATTTTCACGTTTTAAATATTGTCCATTGTTAAAACGGTATCAATATTTGTCAATTGAATTTTTTCCACTATTGGAAGTGCCAGAAAGTTGTCATTATAGATAACTTCTAATATAATTACAAGTAAATTTTTCATAGTAACACTTGGAAAATGATGACTTAAAATCGAACTTTTTATTGTTGCGGGAAAAACTTCTAAATTTAAGATTTCTTCATTGTTGAAAGCGTAGGAAAATTTGTCACTATAATTTTTTCCATTGTGAAAGTATAGGGACATTTTCACGTTTTAAATATTGTCCATTGTTGAAACGGTATCAATATTTGTCAATGGATCTTTTTCAATTGTTGGAAGTGTCGGAAAGTTGTTATTATATATAACTTCTAATACAATTATATATAAATTCTTCATAATAACAATTCAAAAGGCAGGACTTAAAGTCTAACTTTTTATTGTTGCGAGAAAAATTTCTTAATTTAAGATTTCTTCATTGTTGAAAGCGTGCGAAAATTTGTCACTATAATTTTTTCCATTGTCAAAGGATAGGGACATTTTCACGTTTTAAATATTGTACATTGTTGAAACGGTATCAATATTTGTCAATGGAATTTTTTCCACTATTGGAAGTGCCAGAAAGTTGTCATTATATATAACTTCTAATATAATTACAAATAAATTTTTCATAATAACAATTCAAAAGGGATGACTCAAAATAGAAATGTTCATTGTTGCAGGAAAAACTTCTTAATTTAAGATTTCTTCATTTTTGAAGGCGTTGGAAAGTTTGTCACTATAAATTTTTCCATTGCTAAAGAATACGGACATATTCACGTTTTAAATTTTGTCCATTGTTGAAACGGTATCAATATTTGTCAATTGAATTTTTTTCATTGTTGGAAGTGCCGGAGAGTTTTCATTGTGGATAATTTCTGATATAATTATAAATAAATTTTTCATAGTAACACTTGGAAAATGATGACTTAAAGTCGAACTTTTCATTGTTGCTGGAAAAACTTCTTAATTTAAGATTTCTTCATTGTTGAAAGCGTGCGAAAATTTGTCACTATAATTTTTTGCATTGTCAAAGGATAGGGACATTTTCACGTTTTAAATATTGTACATTGTTGAAACGGTATCAATATTTGTCAATGGAATTTTTTCCACTATTGGAAGTGCCAGAAAGTTGTCATTATAGATAACTTCTAATATAATTATAAATAAATTTTTCATAATAACAATTCAAAAGGGATGACTCAAAATAGAATTGTTCATTGTTGCAGGAAAAACTTCTTAATTTAAGATTTCTTCATTGTTGAAGGCGTGGGAAAATTTGACACTATAAATTTTTCCATTGTTAAAGAATACGGACATTTTCACGTTTTAAATATTGTCCATTGTTGAAACGGTATCAATATTTGTCAATGGAATCTTTTCCATTTTTGGAAGTGCCGGAGAGTTTTCATTGTAGATAATTTCTAATATAATTATAAATAAATTTTTCATAATAACAATTGAAAAAGGATGACTTAAAGTCGAACTTTTTATTGTTGCAGGAAAAACTTCTTAATTTAAGATTTCTTCATTGTTGAAAGCTTGGGAAAATTTGTCACTATAATTTTTTACATTGTTAAAGGATACGGACATTTTCACGTTTTAAATATTGTCCATTGTTGAAACTGTATCAATATTTGTCAATGGAATTTTTTCCATTATTGGAGGTGCCAGAAAGTTGACATTATAGATAACTTCTAATATAATTTTAAATAAATGTTTCATAATAACAATTCAAAAGGGATGACTCAAAATAGAATTGGTCATTGTTGCGGGAAAAACTTCTTAATTTAAGATTTCTTCATTGTTGAAATCTTGGGAAAATTTGTCACTATAATTTATTACATTGTTAAAGGATACGGACATTTTCACGTTTTAAATATTGTCCATTGTTGAAACCGTATCAATATTTGTCAATGGAATTTTTTCATTGTTGGAAATGCCGGAAAGTTTTCATTATAGATAATTTCTAATATAATTATAAAATATTTTTCGTAATAACACTTGGAAAATGATGACTTAAAGTCGAATATTTTATTGTTGCGGGAAAAACTTCTTAATTTTAAATTTCTTCATTGTTGAAAGCGTGGGAAAATTTGTCAATATTTTTTTTCTATTGTTAAGGTATAGGGACATTTTCACGTTTTAAATATTGTCCATTGTAGAAACGGTATCAATATTTGTCAATGGATCTTTTTCCATTCTTGGAAGTGCCAGAAAGTTGTTATTATAGATAATTTCTAATACAATTATACATAAATTCTTCATAATAACAATTCAAAAGGCAGGACTTAAAGTCTAACATTTTATTGTTGCGAGAAAAAATTCTTAATTTGAGATTTCTTCATTGTTGAAAGCGTGCGAAAATTTGTCACTATAATTTTTTCCATTGTTAAAGGAAAGGGATATTTTCACGTTTTAAATATTTTCCATTGTTGAAACGGTATCAATATTTGTCAATTGAATTTTTTCCACTATTGGAAGTGCCAGAAAGTTGTCATTATAGATAACTTCTAATATAATTACAAATAAATTTTTCATAGTAACACTTGGAAAATGATGACTTAAAATCGAACTTTTTATTGTTGCGGGAAAAACTTCTAAATTTAAGATTTCTTCATTGTTGAAAGCGTAGGAAAATTTGTCACTATAATTTTTTCCATTGTGAAAGTATAGGGACATTTTCACGTTTTAAATATTGTCCATTGTTGAAACGGTATCAATATTTGTCAATGGATCTTTTTCAATTGTTGGAAGTGTCGGAAAGTTGTTATTATATATAACTTCTAATACAATTATATATAAATTCTTCATAATAACAATTCAAAAGGCAGGACTTAAAGTCTAACTTTTTATTGTTGCGAGAAAAATTTCTTAATTTAAGATTTCTTCATTGTTGAAAGCGTGCGAAAATTTGTCACTATAATTTTTTGCATTGTCAAAGGATAGGGACATTTTCACGTTTTAAATATTGTACATTGTTGAAACGGTATCAATATTTGTCAATGGAATTTTTTCCACTATTGGAAGTGCCAGAAAGTTGTCATTATAGATAACTTCTAATATAATTATAAATAAATTTTTCATAATAACAATTCAAAAGGGATGACTCAAAATAGAATTGTTCATTGTTGCAGGAAAAACTTCTTAATTTAAGATTTCTTCATTGTTGAAGGCGTGGGAAAATTTGACACTATAAATTTTTCCATTGTTAAAGAATACGGACATTTTCACGTTTTAAATATTGTCCATTGTTGAAACGGTATCAATATTTGTCAATGGAATCTTTTCCATTTTTGGAAGTGCCGGAGAGTTTTCATTGTAGATAATTTCTAATATAATTATAAATAAATTTTTCATAATAACAATTGAAAAAGGATGACTTAAAGTCGAACTTTTTATTGTTGCAGGAAAAACTTCTTAATTTAAGATTTCTTCATTGTTGAAAGCTTGGGAAAATTTGTCACTATAATTTTTTACATTGTTAAAGGATACGGACATTTTCACGTTTTAAATATTGTTCATTGTTGAAACAGTATCAATATTTGTCAATGGAATTTTTTTCATTGTTGGAAGTGCCGGAAAGTTTTCATTATAGATAATTTCTAATATAATTATAAATAAATTTTTCGTAATAACACTTGGAAAATGATGACTTAAAGTCGAGTATTTTATTGTTGCGGGAAAAACTTCTTAATTTTAAATTTCTTCATTGTTGAAAGCGTGGGAAAATTTGTCACTATATTTTTTCCATTCTTAAAGTATAGGGACATTTTCCCGTTTTAAATATTGTCCATTGTAGAAACGTTATCAATATTTGTCAATGGATCTTTTTCCATTGTTAGAAGTGCCAGAAAGTTGTTATTATATATAACTTCTAATACAATTATACATAAATTCTTCATAATAACAATTCAAAAGGCAGGACTTAAAGTCTAACATTTTATTGTTGCGAGAAAAATTTCTTAATTTAAGATTTCTTCATTGTTGAAAGCGTGCGAAAATTTGTCAATATAATTTTTTCCATTGTTAAAGGAAAGGGACATTTTCACGTTTTATATATTGTCCATTGTTGAAACGGTATCAATATTTGTCAATTGAATTTTTTCCACTATTGGAAGTGCCAGAAAGTTGTTATTATAGATAACTTCTAATATAATTATAAATAAATTTTTCATAATAACAATTCAAAAGGGATGACTCAAAATAGAATTGTTCATTGTTGCAGGAAAAACTTCTTAATTTAAGATTTCTTCATTTTTGAAGGCGTGGGAAAATTTGTCACTATAAATTTTTCCATTGTTAAAGAATACGGACATTTTCACGTTTTAAATATTATCCATTGTTGAAACCGTATCAATATTTGTCAATTGAATTTTTTCCATTGTTGGAGGTGCGGGAAAGTTTCAATTATAGTTAACTTCTAATATAATTATAAATAAATTTGTCATAAAAACACTTGGAAAATGATGACTTAAAGTCGAACTTTTCATTGTTGCTGGAAAAACTTCTTAATTTAAGATTTCTTCATTGTTGAAAGCGTGGGAAAATTTGTCACTATAATTTTTTCCATTGTTAAAGGGTAGGGACATTTTCACGTTTTAAATATTGTCCATTGTTAAAACCGTATCAATATTTGTCAATGGAATTTTTTCCATTGTTGGAAGTGCAGAAAAGTTGTTATTATAGATAATTTCTAATATAATTATAAATAAATTTTTCGTAATAACACTTGGAAATAGATGACTTAAAGTCGAGTATTTTATTGTTGCGGGAAAAACTTCTTAATTTTAAATTTCTTCATTGTTGAAAGCGTGGGAAAATTTGTCACTATATTTTTTCCATTCTTAAAGTATAGGGACACTTTCACGTTATAAATATTGTGCATTGTAGAAACGTTATCAATATTTGTCAATGGAACTTTTTCCGTTGTTAGAAGTGCCAGAAAGTTGTTATTATATATAACTTCTAATACAATTATACATAAATTCTTCATAATAACAATTCAAAAGGCAGGACTTAAAGTCTAACATTTTATTGTTGCGAGAAAAATTTCTTAATTTAAGATTTCTTCATTGTTGAAAGCTTGGGAAAATTTGTCACTATAATTTTTTACATTGTTAAAGGATACGGACATTTTCACGTTTTAAATATTGTCCATTGTTGAAACTGTATCAATATTTGTCAATGGAATTTCTTCCATTATTGGAGGTGCCAGAGAGTTGTCATTATAGATAACTTCTAATATAATTATAAATAAATTTGTCATAAAAACAATTCAAAAGGGATGACTCAAAATAGAATTGTTCATTTTTGCGGGAAAAACTTCTTAATATAAGATTTCTTCATTGTTGAAGACGTGGGAAAATTTGTCACTATTAATTTTTCCATTCTTAAATTGTAGGGACATTTTCACGTTTTAAATATTATCCATTGTTGAAACCGTATCAATATTTGTCAATTGAATTTTTTCCATTGTTGGAGGTGCGGGAAAGTTTCAATTATAGTTAACTTCTAATATAATTATAAATAAATTTGTCATAAAAACACTTGGAAAATGATGACTTAAAGTCGAACTTTTCATTGTTGCTGGAAAAACTTCTTAATTTAAGATTTTTTCATTGTTGAAAGCGTGGGAAAATTTGTCACTATAATTTTTTCCATTGTTAAAGGGTAGGGACATTTTCACGTTTTAAATATTGTCCATTGTTAAAACCGTATCAATATTTGTCAATGGAATTTTTTCCATTCTTGGAAGTGCAGAAAAGTTGTTATTATAGATAATTTCTAATATAATTATAAATAAATTTTTCGTAATAACACTTGGAAATAGATGACTTAAAGTCGAGTATTTTATTGTTGCGGGAAAAACTTCTTAATTTTAAATTTCTTCATTGTTGAAAGCGTGGGAAAATTTGTCACTATATTTTTTCCATTCTTAAAGTATAGGGACACTTTCACGTTTTAAATATTGTGCATTGTAGAAACGTTATCAGTATTTGTCAATGGAACTTTTTCCGTTGTTAGAAGTGCCAGAAAGTTGTTATTATATATAACTTCTAATACAATTATACATAAATTCTTCATAATAACAATTCAAAAGGCAGGACTTAAAGTCTAACATTTTATTGTTGCGAGAAAAATTTCTTAATTTAAGATTTCTTCATTGTTGAAAGCGTGCGAAAATTTGTCACTATAATTTTTTCCATTGTTAAAGGAAAGGGACATTTTCACGTTTTAAATATTTTCCATTGTTGAAACGGTATCAATATTTGTCAATTGAATTTTTTCCACTATTGGAAGTGCCAGAAAGTTGTCATTATAGATAACTTCTAATATAATTACAAATAAATTTTTCATAGTAACACTTGGAAAATGATGACTTAAAATCGAACTTTTTATTGTTGCGGGAAAAACTTCTAAATTTAAGATTTCTTCATTGTTGAAAGCGTAGGAAAATTTGTCACTATAATTTTTTCCATTGTGAAAGTATAGGGACATTTTCACGTTTTAAATATTGTCCATTGTTGAAACGGTATCAATATTTGTCAATGGATCTTTTTCAATTGTTGGAAGTGTCGGAAAGTTGTTATTATATATAACTTCTAATACAATTATATATAAATTCTTCATAATAACAATTCAAAAGGCAGGACTTAAAGTCTAACTTTTTATTGTTGCGAGAAAAATTTCTTAATTTAAGATTTCTTCATTGTTGAAAGCGTGCGAAAATTTGTCACTATAATTTTTTGCATTGTCAAAGGATAGGGACATTTTCACGTTTTAAATATTGTACATTGTTGAAACGGTATCAATATTTGTCAATGGAATTTTTTCCACTATTGGAAGTGCCAGAAAGTTGTCATTATAGATAACTTCTAATATAATTATAAATAAATTTTTCATAATAACAATTCAAAAGGGATGACTCAAAATAGAATTGTTCATTGTTGCAGGAAAAACTTCTTAATTTAAGATTTCTTCATTGTTGAAGGCGTGGGAAAATTTGACACTATAAATTTTTCCATTGTTAAAGAATACGGACATTTTCACGTTTTAAATATTGTCCATTGTTGAAACGGTATCAATATTTGTCAATGGAATCTTTTCCATTTTTGGAAGTGCCGGAGAGTTTTCATTGTAGATAATTTCTAATATAATTATAAATAAATTTTTCATAATAACAATTGAAAAAGGATGACTTAAAGTCGAACTTTTTATTGTTGCAGGAAAAACTTCTTAATTTAAGATTTCTTCATTGTTGAAAGCTTGGGAAAATTTGTCACTATAATTTTTTACATTGTTAAAGGATACGGACATTTTCACGTTTTAAATATTGTTCATTGTTGAAACAGTATCAATATTTGTCAATGGAATTTTTTTCATTGTTGGAAGTGCCGGAAAGTTTTCATTATAGATAATTTCTAATATAATTATAAATAAATTTTTCGTAATAACACTTGGAAAATGATGACTTAAAGTCGAGTATTTTATTGTTGCGGGAAAAACTTCTTAATTTTAAATTTCTTCATTGTTGAAAGCGTGGGAAAATTTGTCACTATATTTTTTCCATTCTTAAAGTATAGGGACATTTTCCCGTTTTAAATATTGTCCATTGTAGAAACGTTATCAATATTTGTCAATGGATCTTTTTCCATTGTTAGAAGTGCCAGAAAGTTGTTATTATATATAACTTCTAATACAATTATACATAAATTCTTCATAATAACAATTCAAAAGGCAGGACTTAAAGTCTAACATTTTATTGTTGCGAGAAAAATTTCTTA
The DNA here is from genome assembly GCA_963931845.1 of Maratus michaelseni. Classification (NCBI taxonomy): domain Eukaryota; kingdom Metazoa; phylum Arthropoda; class Arachnida; order Araneae; family Salticidae; genus Maratus; species Maratus michaelseni. Next base: position 16,341 of record CAWVPG010000094.1, on the reverse strand, counting down.
ATTTAAGATTTCTTCATTGTTGAAAGCGTGCGAAAATTTGTCAATATAATTTTTTCCATTGTTAAAGGAAAGGGACATTTTCACGTTTTATATATTGTCCATTGTTGAAACGGTATCAATATTTGTCAATTGAATTTTTTCCACTATTGGAAGTGCCAGAAAGTTGTTATTATAGATAACTTCTAATATAATTATAAATAAATTTTTCATAATAACAATTCAAAAGGGATGACTCAAAATAGAATTGTTCATTGTTGCAGGAAAAACTTCTTAATTTAAGATTTCTTCATTTTTGAAGGCGTGGGAAAATTTGTCACTATAAATTTTTCCATTGTTAAAGAATACGGACATTTTCACGTTTTAAATATTATCCATTGTTGAAACCGTATCAATATTTGTCAATTGAATTTTTTCCATTGTTGGAGGTGCGGGAAAGTTTCAATTATAGTTAACTTCTAATATAATTATAAATAAATTTGTCATAAAAACACTTGGAAAATGATGACTTAAAGTCGAACTTTTCATTGTTGCTGGAAAAACTTCTTAATTTAAGATTTCTTCATTGTTGAAAGCGTGGGAAAATTTGTCACTATAATTTTTTCCATTGTTAAAGGGTAGGGACATTTTCACGTTTTAAATATTGTCCATTGTTAAAACCGTATCAATATTTGTCAATGGAATTTTTTCCATTGTTGGAAGTGCAGAAAAGTTGTTATTATAGATAATTTCTAATATAATTATAAATAAATTTTTCGTAATAACACTTGGAAATAGATGACTTAAAGTCGAGTATTTTATTGTTGCGGGAAAAACTTCTTAATTTTAAATTTCTTCATTGTTGAAAGCGTGGGAAAATTTGTCACTATATTTTTTCCATTCTTAAAGTATAGGGACACTTTCACGTTATAAATATTGTGCATTGTAGAAACGTTATCAATATTTGTCAATGGAACTTTTTCCGTTGTTAGAAGTGCCAGAAAGTTGTTATTATATATAACTTCTAATACAATTATACATAAATTCTTCATAATAACAATTCAAAAGGCAGGACTTAAAGTCTAACATTTTATTGTTGCGAGAAAAATTTCTTAATTTAAGATTTCTTCATTGTTGAAAGCTTGGGAAAATTTGTCACTATAATTTTTTACATTGTTAAAGGATACGGACATTTTCACGTTTTAAATATTGTCCATTGTTGAAACTGTATCAATATTTGTCAATGGAATTTCTTCCATTATTGGAGGTGCCAGAGAGTTGTCATTATAGATAACTTCTAATATAATTATAAATAAATTTGTCATAAAAACAATTCAAAAGGGATGACTCAAAATAGAATTGTTCATTTTTGCGGGAAAAACTTCTTAATATAAGATTTCTTCATTGTTGAAGACGTGGGAAAATTTGTCACTATTAATTTTTCCATTCTTAAATTGTAGGGACATTTTCACGTTTTAAATATTATCCATTGTTGAAACCGTATCAATATTTGTCAATTGAATTTTTTCCATTGTTGGAGGTGCGGGAAAGTTTCAATTATAGTTAACTTCTAATATAATTATAAATAAATTTGTCATAAAAACACTTGGAAAATGATGACTTAAAGTCGAACTTTTCATTGTTGCTGGAAAAACTTCTTAATTTAAGATTTTTTCATTGTTGAAAGCGTGGGAAAATTTGTCACTATAATTTTTTTCATTGTTAAAGGGTAGGGACATTTTCACGTTTTAAATATTGTCCATTGTTAAAACCGTATCAATATTTGTCAATGGAATTTTTTCCATTCTTGGAAGTGCAGAAAAGTTGTTATTATAGATAATTTCTAATATAATTATAAATAAATTTTTCGTAATAACACTTGGAAATAGATGACTTAAAGTCGAGTATTTTATTGTTGCGGGAAAAACTTCTTAATTTTAAATTTCTTCATTGTTGAAAGCGTGGGAAAATTTGTCACTATATTTTTTCCATTCTTAAAGTATAGGGACACTTTCACGTTTTAAATATTGTGCATTGTAGAAACGTTATCAGTATTTGTCAATGGAACTTTTTCCGTTGTTAGAAGTGCCAGAAAGTTGTTATTATATATAACTTCTAATACAATTATACATAAATTCTTCATAATAACAATTCAAAAGGCAGGACTTAAAGTCTAACATTTTATTGTTGCGAGAAAAATTTCTTAATTTAAGATTTCTTCATTGTTGAAAGCGTGCGAAAATTTGTCACTATAATTTTTTCCATTGTTAAAGGAAAGGGACATTTTCACGTTTTAAATATTTTCCATTGTTGAAACGGTATCAATATTTGTCAATTGAATTTTTTCCACTATTGGAAGTGCCAGAAAGTTGTCATTATAGATAACTTCTAATATAATTACAAATAAATTTTTCATAGTAACACTTGGAAAATGATGACTTAAAATCGAACTTTTTATTGTTGCGGGAAAAACTTCTAAATTTAAGATTTCTTCATTGTTGAAAGCTTGGGAAAATTTGTCACTATAATTTTTTACATTGTTAAAGGATACGGACATTTTCACGTTTTAAATATTGTCCATTGTTGAAACTGTATCAATATTTGTCAATGGAATTTCTTCCATTATTGGAGGTGCCAGAGAGTTGTCATTATAGATAACTTCTAATATAATTATAAATAAATTTGTCATAAAAACAATTCAAAAGGGATGACTCAAAATAGAATTGTTCATTTTTGCGGGAAAAACTTCTTAATATAAGATTTCTTCATTGTTGAAGACGTGGGAAAATTTGTCACTATTACTTTTTCCATTGTTAATGGGTAGGGACATTTTCACGTTTTAAATATTATCCATTGTTGAAACCGTATCAATATTTGTCAATGGAATCTTTTCCATTTTTGGAAGTGCCGGAGAGTTTTCATTGTAGATAATTTCTAATATAAATATAAATAAATTTTTCATAATAACAATTGAAAAAGGATGACTCAAAATAGAATTGTTCATTGTTGCGGGAAAAACTTCTTAATTTAAGATTTCTTCATTGTTGAAGACGTGGGAAAATTTGTCACTATTAATTTTTCCATTGTTAAAGGGTAGGGACATTTTCACGTTTTAAATATTATCCATTGTTGAAACCGTATCAATATTTGTCAATTGAATTTTTTCCATTGTTGGAGGTGCGGGAAAGTTGCAATTATAGTTAACTTCTAATATAATTATAAATAAATTTGTCATAAAAACACTTGGAAAATAATGACTTAAAGTCGAACTTTTCATTGTAGCTGGAAAAACTTCTTAATTTAAGATTTCTTCATTGTTGAAAGCGTGGGAAAATTTGTCACTATAATTTTTTCCATTGTTAAAGGTTAGGGACATTTTTACGTTTTAAATGTTGTCCATTGATGAAGGCGTATCAATATTTGTCAATGGAATTTTTTCCATTATTGGAGATGCCAGAAAGTTGTCATTATAGATAACTTCTAATATAATTATAAATAAATGTTTCATAATAACAATTCAAAAGGGATGACTCAAAATAGAATTGTTAATTGTTGCGGGAAAAACTTCTTAATTTAAGATTTCTTCATTGTTGAAGACGTGGGAAAATTTGTCACTATTAATTTTTCCATTGTTAAAGGGTAGGGACATTTTCACGTTTTAAATATTATCCATTGTTGAAACCTTATCAATATTTGTCAATGGAATTTTTTCCATTGTTGGAAGTGCAGAAAAGTTGTTATTATAGATAATTTCTAATATAATTATAAATAAATTTTTCATAATAACACTTGGAAAATGATGACTTAAAGTCGAATATTTTATTGTTGCGGGAAAAACTTCTTAATTTTAAATTTCTTCATTGTTGAAAGCGTGGGAAAATTTGTCACTATATTTTCTCCATTGTTAAAGTATAGGGACATTTTCACGTTTTAAATATTGTCCATTGTTGAAACGGCATCAATATTTGTCAATTGAATTTTTTCCATTGTTGGAGGTGCGGGAAAGTTGCAATTATAGTTAACTTCTAATATAATTATAAATAAATTTGTCATAAAAACACTTGGAAAATGATGACTTAAAGTCGAACTTTTCATTGTTGCTGGAAAAACTTCTTAATTTTAAATTTCTTCATTGTTGAAAGCGTGGGAAAATTTGTCACTATATTTTTTCCATTCTTAAAGTATAGGGACATTTTCACTTTTTAAATATTGTGCATTGTAGAAACGTTATCAATATTTGTCAATGGATCTTTTTCCATTGTTAGAATTGCCAGAAAGTTGTTATTATATATAACTTCTAATACAATTATACATAAATTCTTCATAATAACAATTCAAAAGGCAGGACTTAAAGTCTAACATTTTATTGTTGCGAGAAAAATTTCTTAATTTAAGATTTCTTCATTGTTGAAAGCGTGCGAAAATTTGTCACTATAATTTTTTCCATTGTTAAAGGAAAGGGACATTTTCACGTTTTATATATTGTCCATTGTTGAAACGGTATCAATATTTGTCAATTGAATTTTTTCCACTATTGGAAGTGCCAGAAAGTTGTCATTATAGATAACTTCTAATATAATTACAAATAAATTTTTCATAATAACAATTCAAAAGGGATGACTCAAAATAGAAATGTTCATTGTTGCTGGAAAAACTTCTTAATTTAAGATTTCTTCATTTTTGAAGGCGTGGGAAAATTTGTCACTATAAATTTTTCCATTGTTAAAGAATACGGACATATTCACGTTTTAAATTTTGTCCATTGTTGAAACGGTATCAATATTTGTCAATTGAATTTTTTTCATTGTTGGAAGTGTCGGAGAGTTTTCATTGTGGATAATTTCTGATATAATTATAAATAAATTTTTCATAGTAACACTTGGAAAATGATGACTTAAAATCGAACTTTTTATTGTTGCGGGAAAAACTTCTAAATTTAAGATTTCTTCATTGTTGAAATCGTAGGAAAATTTGTCACTATAATTTTTTCCATTGTTAAAGTATAGGGACATTTTCACGTTTAAATATTGTCTATTGCTGAAACGGTATCAATATTTGTCAATGGAATTTTTTCCATTATTAGAGGAGCCAGAAAGTTGTCATTATAGATAACTTCTAATATAATTATAAATAAATGTTTCATAATAACAATTCAAAAGGGATGATTCAAAATAGAATTGTTCATTGTTGCGGGAAAAACTTCTTAATTTAATATTTCTTCATTGTTGAAGACGTGGGAAAATTTGTCACTATTAATTTTTCCATTGTTAAAGAATAGGGACATTTTCACGTTTTAAATATTGTCCATTGTTGAAACGGTATCAATATTTGTCAATGGAATTTTTTCAATTGTTGGAAGTGCCGGAGAGTTTTCATTGTGGATAATTTCTGATATAATTATAAATAAATTTTTCATAGTAACACTTGGAAAATGATGACTTAAAATCGAACTTTTTATTGTTGCGGGAAAAACTTCTAAATTTAAGATTTCTTCATTGTTGAAAGCTTGGGAAAATTTGTCACTATAATTTTTTACATTGTTAAAGGATACGGACATTTTCACGTTTTAAATATTGTCCATTGTTGAAACTGTATCAATATTTGTCAATGGAATTTCTTCCATTATTGGAGGTGCCAGAGAGTTGTCATTATAGATAACTTCTAATATAATTATAAATAAATTTGTCATAAAAACAATTCAAAAGGGATGACTCAAAATAGATTTGTTCATTTTTGCGGGAAAAACTTCTTAATATAAGATTTCTTCATTGTTGAAGACGTGGGAAAATTTGTCACTATTACTTTTTCCATTGTTAAAGGGTAGGGACATTTTCACGTTTTAAATATTATCCATTGTTGAAACCGTATCAATATTTGTCAATGGAATCTTTTCCATTTTTGGAAGTGCCGGAGAGTTTTCATTGTAGATAATTTCTAATATAATTATAAATAAATGTTTCATAATAACAATTCAAAAGGGATGACTCAAAATAGAATTGGTCATTGTTGCGGGAAAAACTTCTTAATTTAAGATTTCTTCATTGTTGAAAGCTTGGGAAAATTTGTCACTATAATTTTTTACATTGTTAAAGGATACGGACATTTTCACGTTTTAAATATTTTCCATTGTTGAAACTGTATCAATATTTGTCAATGGAATTTTTTCCATTATTGGAGGTGCCAGAAAGTTGTCATTATAGATAACTTCTAATATAATTATAAATAAATTTGTCATAAAAACAATTCAAAAGGGATGACTCAAAATAGAATTGTTCATTTTTGCGGGAAAAACTTCTTAATATAAGATTTCTTCATTGTTGAAGACGTGGGAAAATTTGTCACTATTAATTTTTCCATTGTTAAATTGTAGGGACATTTTCACGTTTTAAATATTATCCATTGTTGAAACCGTATCAATATTTGTCAATTGAATTTTTTCCATTGTTGGAGGTGCGGGAAAGTTTCAATTATAGTTAACTTCTAATATAATTATAAATAAATTTGTCATAAAAACACTTGGAAAATGATGACTTAAAGTCGAACTTTTCATTGTTGCTGGAAAAACTTCTTAATTTAAGATTTCTTCATTGTTGAAAGCGTGGGAAAATTTGTCACTATAATTTTTTCCATTGTTAAAGGGTAGGGACATTTTCACGTTTTAAATATTGTCCATTGTTAAAACCGTATCAATATTTGTCAATGGAATTTTTTCCATTGTTGGAAGTGCAGAAAAGTTGTTATTATAGATAATTTCTAATATAATTATAAATAAATTTTTCGTAATAACACTTGGAAATAGATGACTTAAAGTCGAGTATTTTATTGTTGCGGGAAAAACTTCTTAATTTTAAATTTCTTCATTGTTGAAAGCGTGGGAAAATTTGTCACTATATTTTTTCCATTCTTAAAGTATAGGGAGACTTTCACGTTTTAAATATTGTGCATTGTAGAAACGTTATCAATATTTGTCAATGGAACTTTTTCCGTTGTTAGAAGTGCCAGAAAGTTGTTATTATATATAACTTCTAATACAATTATACATAAATTCTTCATAATAACAATTCAAAAGGCAGGACTTAAAGTCTAACATTTTATTGTTGCGAGAAAAATTTCTTAATTTAAGATTTCTTCATTGTTGAAAGCTTGGGAAAATTTGTCACTATAATTTTTTACATTGTTAAAGGATACGGACATTTTCACGTTTTAAATATTGTCCATTGTTGAAACTGTATCAATATTTGTCAATGGAATTTCTTCCATTATTGGAGGTGCCAGAGAGTTGTCATTATAGATAACTTCTAATATAATTATAAATAAATTTGTCATAAAAACAATTCAAAAGGGATGACTCAAAATAGAATTGTTCATTTTTGCGGGAAAAAATTCTTAATATAAGATTTCTTCATTGTTGAAGACGTGGGAAAATTTGTCACTATTAATTTTTCCATTCTTAAATTGTAGGGACATTTTCACGTTTTAAATATTATCCATTGTTGAAACCGTATCAATATTTGTCAATGGAATTTCTTCCATTATTGGAGGTGCCAGAGAGTTGTCATTATAGATAACTTCTAATATAATTATAAATAAATTTGTCATAAAAACAATTCAAAAGGGATGACTCAAAATAGAATTGTTCATTTTTGCGGGAAAAACTTCTTAATATAAGATTTCTTCATTGTTGAAGACGTGGGAAAATTTGTCACTATTACTTTTTCCATTGTTAAAGGGTAGGGACATTTTCACGTTTTAAATATTATCCATTGTTGAAACCGTATCAATATTTGTCAATGGAATCTTTTCCATTTTTGGAAGTGCCGGAGAGTTTTCATTGTAGATAATTTCTAATATAATTATAAATAAATTTTTCATAATAACAATTGAAAAAGGATGACTCAAAATAGAATTGTTCATTGTTGCGGGAAAAACTTCTTAATTTAAGATTTCTTCATTGTTGAAGACGTGGGAAAATTTGTCACTATTAATTTTTCCATTGTTAAAGGGTAGGGACATTTTCACGTTTTAAATATTATCCATTGTTGAAACCGTATCAATATTTGTCAATTGAATTTTTTCCATTGTTGGAGGTGCGGGAAAGTTGCAATTATAGTTAACTTCTAATATAATTATAAATAAATTTGTCATAAAAACACTTGGAAAATAATGACTTAAAGTCGAACTTTTCATTGTTGCTGGAAAAACTTCTTAATTTAAGATTTCTTCATTGTTGAAAGCGTGGGAAAATTTGTCACTATAATTTTTTCCATTGTTAAAGGTTAGGGACATTTTTACGTTTTAAATGTTGTCCATTGATGAAGGCGTATCAATATTTGTCAATGGAATTTTTTCCATTATTGGAGATGCCAGAAAGTTGTCATTATAGATAACTTCTAATATAATTATAAATAAATGTTTCATAATAACAATTCAAAAGGGATGACTCAAAATAGAATTGTTAATTGTTGCGGGAAAAACTTCTTAATTTAAGATTTCTTCATTGTTGAAGACGTGGGAAAATTTGTCACTATTAATTTTTCCATTGTTAAAGGGTAGGGACATTTTCACGTTTTAAATATTATCCATTGTTGAAACCTTATCAATATTTGTCAATGGAATTTTTTCCATTGTTGGAAGTGCAGAAAAGTTGTTATTATAGATAATTTCTAATATAATTATAAATAAATTTTTCATAATAACACTTGGAAAATGATGACTTAAAGTCGAATATTTTATTGTTGCGGGAAAAACTTCTTAATTTTAAATTTCTTCATTGTTGAAAGCGTGGGAAAATTTGTCACTATATTTTCTCCATTGTTAAAGTATAGGGACATTTTCACGTTTTAAATATTGTCCATTGTTGAAACGGCATCAATATTTGTCAATTGAATTTTTTCCATTGTTGGAGGTGCGGGAAAGTTGCAATTATAGTTAACTTCTAATATAATTATAAATAAATTTGTCATAAAAACACTTGGAAAATAATGACTTAAAGTCGAACTTTTCATTGTTGCTGGAAAAACTTCTTAATTTTAAATTTCTTCATTGTTGAAAGCGTGGGAAAATTTGTCACTATATTTTTTCCATTCTTAAAGTATAGGGACATTTTCACTTTTTAAATATTGTGCATTGTAGAAACGTTATCAATATTTGTCAATGGATCTTTTTCCATTGTTAGAATTGCCAGAAAGTTGTTATTATATATAACTTCTAATACAATTATACATAAATTCTTCATAATAACAATTCAAAAGGCAGGACTTAAAGTCTAACATTTTATTGTTGCGAGAAAAATTTCTTAATTTAAGATTTCTTCATTGTTGAAAGCGTGCGAAAATTTGTCACTATAATTTTTTCCATTGTTAAAGGAAAGGGACATTTTCACGTTTTATATATTGTCCATTGTTGAAACGGTATCAATATTTGTCAATTGAATTTTTTCCACTATTGGAAGTGCCAGAAAGTTGTCATTATAGATAACTTCTAATATAATTACAAATAAATTTTTCATAATAACAATTCAAAAGGGATGACTCAAAATAGAAATGTTCATTGTTGCTGGAAAAACTTCTTAATTTAAGATTTCTTCATTTTTGAAGGCGTGGGAAAATTTGTCACTATAAATTTTTCCATTGTTAAAGAATACGGACATATTCACGTTTTAAATTTTGTCCATTGTTGAAACGGTATCAATATTTGTCAATTGAATTTTTTTCATTGTTGGAAGTGTCGGAGAGTTTTCATTGTGGATAATTTCTGATATAATTATAAATAAATTTTTCATAGTAACACTTGGAAAATGATGACTTAAAATCGAACTTTTTATTGTTGCGGGAAAAACTTCTAAATTTAAGATTTCTTCATTGTTGAAAGCGTAGGAAAATTTGTCACTATAATTTTTTCCATTGTGAAAGTATAGGGACATTTTCACGTTTAAATATTGTCTATTGCTGAAACGGTATCAATATTTGTCAATGGAATTTTTTCCATTATTGGAGGAGCCAGAAAGTTGTCATTATAGATAACTTCTAATATAATTATAAATAAATGTTTCATAATAACAATTCAAAAGGGATGATTCAAAATAGAATTGTTCATTGTTGCGGGAAAAACTTCTTAATTTAAGATTTCTTCATCGTTGAAGACGTGGGAAAATTTGTCACTATTAATTTTTCCATTGTTAAAGAATAGGGACATTTTCACGTTTTAAATATTGTCCATTGTTGAAACGGTATCAATATTTGTCAATGGAATTTTTTCCATTGTTGGAAGTGCCGGAGAGTTTTCATTGTGGATAATTTCTGATATAATTATAAATAAATTTTTCATAGTAACACTTGGAAAATGATGACTTAAAATCGAACTTTTTATTGTTGCGGGAAAAACTTCTAAATTTAAGATTTCTTCATTGTTGAAAGCGTAGGAAAATTTGTCACTATAATTTTTTCCATTGTGAAAGTATAGGGACATTTTCACGTTTTAAATATTGTCCATTGTGGAAACGGTATCAATATTTGTCACTGGATCTTTTTCAATTGTTGGAAGTGTCGGAAAGTTGTTATTATATATAACTTCTAATACAATTATATATAAATTCTTCATAATAACAATTCAAAAGGCTGGACTTAAAGTCTAACTTTTTATTGTTGCGAGAAAAATTTCTTAATTTAAGATTTCTTCATTGTTGAAAGCGTGCGAAAATTTATCACTATAATTTTTTCCATTGTCAAAGGATAGGGACATTTTCACGTTTTAAATATTGTACATTGTTGAAACGGTATCAATATTTGTCAATGGAATTTTTTCCACTATTGGAAGTGCCAGAAAGTTGTCATTATAGATAACTTCTAATATAATTATAAATAAATTTTTCATAATAACAATTCAAAAGGGATGACTCAAAATAGAATTGTTCATTGTTGCAGGAAAAACTTCTTAATTTAAGATTTCTTCATTGTTGAAAGCTTGGGAAAATTTGTCACTATAATTTTTTACATTGTTAAAGGATACGGACATTTTCACGTTTTAAATATTGTCCATTGTTGAAACTGTATCAATATTTGGCAATGGAATTTTTTCCATTATTGGAGATGCCAGAAAGTTGTCATTATAGATAACTTCTAATATAATTATAAATAAATGTTTCATAATAACAATTCAAAAGGGATGACTCAAAATAGAATTGTTAATTGTTGCGGGAAAAACTTCTTAATTTAAGATTTCTTCATTGTTGAAGACGTGGGAAAATTTGTCACTATTAATTTTTCCATTGTTAAAGGGTAGGGACATTTTCACGTTTTAAATATTATCCATTGTTGAAACAGTATCAATATTTGTCAATGGAATTTTTTCCATTGTTGGAAGTGCAGAAAAGTTGTTATTATAGATAATTTCTAATATAATTATAAATAAATTTTTCATAATTACACTTGGAAAATGATGACTTAAAGTCGAATATTTTATTGTTGCGGGAAAAACTTCTTAATTTTAAATTTCTTCATTGTTGAAAGCGTGGGAAAATTTGTCACTATATTTTCTCCATTGTTAAAGTATAGGGACTTTTTCACGTTTTAAATATTGTCCATTGTTGAAACGGTATCAATATTTGTCAATTGAATTTTTTCCATTGTTGGAGGTGCGGGAAAGTTGCAATTATAGTTAACTTCTAATATAATTATAAATAAATTTGTCATAAAAACACTTGGAAAATGATGGCTTAAAGTCGAACTTTTCATTGTTGCTGGAAAAACTTCTTAATTTAAGATTTCTTCATTGTTGAAAGAGTGGGAAAATTTGTCACTATAATTTTTTCTATTGTTAAAGGGTAGGGACATTTTCACGTTTTAAATATTATCCATTGTTGAAATTGTATCAATATTTGTCAATGGAATTTTTTCCATTCTTGGAAGTGCAGAAAAGTTGTTATTATAGATAATTTCTAATATAATTATAAATAAATTTTTCATAATAACACTTGGAAAATGATGACTTAAAGTCGACCTTTTTTATTGTGGTGGGAAAAACTTCTTAATTTAAGATTTCTTCATTGTTGAAAGCTTGGGAAAATTTGTCACTATAATTTTTTACATTGTTAAAGGATACGGACATTTTCACGTTTTAAATATTGTCCATTGTTAAAACCGTATCAATATTTGTCAATGGAATTTTTTCCATTGTTGGAAGTGCAGAAAAGTTGTTATTATAGATAATTTCTAATATAATTATAAATAAATTTTTCGTAATAACACTTGAAAATGATGACTTAAAGTCGAGTATTTTATTGTTGCGGGAAAAACTTCTTAATTTTAAATTTCTTCATTGTTGAAAGCGTGGGAAAATTTGTCACTATATTTTTTCCATTCTTAAAGTATAGGGACATTTTCACTTTTTAAATATTGTGCATTGTAGAAACGTTATCAATATTTGTCAATGGATCTTTTTCCATTGTTAGAATTGCCAGAAAGTTGTTATTATATATAACTTCTAATACAATTATACATAAATTCTTCATAATAACAATTCAAAAGGCAGGACTTAAAGTCTAACATTTTATTGTTGCGAGAAAAATTTCTTAATTTAAGATTTCTTCATTGTTGAAAGCGTGCGAAAATTTGTCACTATAATTTTTTCCATTGTTAAAGGAAAGGGACATTTTCACGTTTTATATATTGTCCATTGTTGAAACGGTATCAATATTTGTCAATTGAATTTTTTCCACTATTGGAAGTGCCAGAAAGTTGTCATTATAGATAACTTCTAATATAATTACAAATAAATTTTTCATAATAACAATTCAAAAGGGATGACTCAAAATAGAAATGTTCATTGTTGCTGGAAAAACTTCTTAATTTAAGATTTCTTCATTTTTGAAGGCGTGGGAAAATTTGTCACTATAATTTTTTCCATTGTTAAAGAATACGGACATATTCACGTTTTAAATTTTGTCCATTGTTGAAACGGTATCAATATTTGTCAATTGAATTTTTTTCATTGTTGGAAGTGTCGGAGAGTTTTCATTGTGGATAATTTCTGATATAATTATAAATAAATTTTTCATAGTAACACTTGGAAAATGATGACTTAAAATCGAACTTTTTATTGTTGCGGGAAAAACTTCTAAATTTAAGATTTCTTCATTGTTGAAATCGTAGGAAAATTTGTCACTATAATTTTTTCCATTGTTAAAGTATAGGGACATTTTCACGTTTAAATATTGTCTATTGCTGAAACGGTATCAATATTTGTCAATGGAATTTTTTCCATTATTGGAGGAGCCAGAAAGTTGTCATTATAGATAACTTCTAATATAATTATAAATAAATGTTTCATAATAACAATTCAAAAGGGATGATTCAAAATAGAATTGTTCATTGTTGCGGGAAAAACTTCTTAATTTAAGATTTCTTCATCGTTGAAGACGTGGGAAAATTTGTCACTATTAATTTTTCCATTGTTAAAGAATAGGGACATTTTCACGTTTTAAATATTGTCCATTGTTGAAACGGTATCAATATTTGTCAATGGAATTTTTTCCATTGTTGGAAGTGCCGGAGAGTTTTCATTGTGGATAATTTCTGATATAATTATAAATAAATTTTTCATAGTAACACTTGGAAAATGATGACTTAAAATCGAACTTTTTATTGTTGCGGGAAAAACTTCTAAATTTAAGATTTCTTCATTGTTGAAAGCGTAGGAAAATTTGTCACTATAATTTTTTCCATTGTGAAAGTATAGGGACATTTTCACGTTTTAAATATTGTCCATTGTGGAAACGGTATCAATATTTGTCAATGGATCTTTTTCAATTGTTGGAAGTGTCGGAAAGTTGTTATTATATATAACTTCTAATACAATTATATATAAATTCTTCATAATAACAATTCAAAAGGCAGGACTTAAAGTCTAACTTTTTATTGTTGCGAGAAAAATTTCTTAATTTAAGATTTCTTCATTGTTGAAAGCGTGCGAAAATTTGTCACTATAATTTTTTCCATTGTCAAAGGATAGGGACATTTTCACGTTTTAAATATTGTACATTGTTGAAACGGTATCAATATTTGTCAATGGAATTTTTTCCACTATTGGAAGTGCCAGAAAGTTGTCATTATAGATAACTTCTAATATAATTATAAATAAATTTTTCATAATAACAATTCAAAAGGGATGACTCAAAATAGAATTGTTCATTGTTGCAGGAAAAACTTCTTAATTTAAGATTTCTTCATTGTTGAAAGCTTGGGAAAATTTGTCACTATAATTTTTTACATTGTTAAAGGATACGGACATTTTCACGTTTTAAATATTGTCCATTGTTGAAACTGTATCAATATTTGGCAATGGAATTTTTTCCATTATTGGAGATGCCAGAAAGTTGTCATTATAGATAACTTCTAATATAATTATAAATAAATGTTTCATAATAACAATTCAAAAGGGATGACTCAAAATAGAATTGTTAATTGTTGCGGGAAAAACTTCTTAATTTAAGATTTCTTCATTGTTGAAGACGTGGGAAAATTTGTCACTATTAATTTTTCCATTGTTAAAGGGTAGGGACATTTTCACGTTTTAAATATTATCCATTGTTGAAACAGTATCAATATTTGTCAATGGAATTTTTTCCATTGTTGGAAGTGCAGAAAAGTTGTTATTATAGATAATTTCTAATATAATTATAAATAAATTTTTCATAATAACACTTGGAAAATGATGACTTAAAGTCGAATATTTTATTGTTGCGGGAAAAACTTCTTAATTTTAAATTTCTTCATTGTTGAAAGCGTGGGAAAATTTGTCACTATATTTTCTCCATTGTTAAAGTATAGGGACTTTTTCACGTTTTAAATATTGTCCATTGTTGAAACGGTATCAATATTTGTCAATTGAATTTTTTCCATTGTTGGAGGTGCGGGAAAGTTGCAATTATAGTTAACTTCTAATATAATTATAAATAAATTTGTCATAAAAACACTTGGAAAATGATGGCTTAAAGTCGAACTTTTCATTGTTGCTGGAAAAACTTCTTAATTTAAGATTTCTTCATTGTTGAAAGAGTGGGAAAATTTGTCACTATAATTTTTTCTATTGTTAAAGGGTAGGGACATTTTCACGTTTTAAATATTATCCATTGTTGAAATTGTATCAATATTTGTCAATGGAATTTTTTCCATTCTTGGAAGTGCAGAAAAGTTGTTATTATAGATAATTTCTAATATAATTATAAATAAATTTTTCATAATAACACTTGGAAAATGATGACTTAAAGTCGACCTTTTTTATTGTGGTGGGAAAAACTTCTTAATTTAAGATTTCTTCATTGTTGAAAGCTTGGGAAAATTTGTCACTATAATTTTTTACATTGTTAAAGGATACGGACATTTTCACGTTTTAAATATTGTCCATTGTTAAAACCGTATCAATATTTGTCAATGGAATTTTTTCCATTGTTGGAAGTGCAGAAAAGTTGTTATTATAGATAATTTCTAATATAATTATAAATAAATTTTTCGTAATAACACTTGAAAATGATGACTTAAAGTCGAGTATTTTATTGTTGCGGGAAAAACTTCTTAATTTTAAATTTCTTCATTGTTGAAAGCGTGGGAAAATTTGTCACTATATTTTTTCCATTCTTAAAGTATAGGGACATTTTCACTTTTTAAATATTGTGCATTGTAGAAACGTTATCAATATTTGTCAATGGATCTTTTTCCATTGTTAGAATTGCCAGAAAGTTGTTATTATATATAACTTCTAATACAATTATACATAAATTCTTCATAATAACAATTCAAAAGGCAGGACTTAAAGTCTAACATTTTATTGTTGCGAGAAAAATTTCTTAATTTAAGATTTCTTCATTGTTGAAAGCGTGCGAAAATTTGTCACTATATTTTTTTCCATTGTTAAAGGAAAGGGACATTTTCACGTTTTATATATTGTCCATTGTTGAAACGGTATCAATATTTGTCAATTGAATTTTTTCCACTATTGGAAGTGCCAGAAAGTTGTCATTATAGATAACTTCTAATATAATTACAAATAAATTTTTCATAATAACAATTCAAAAGGGATGACTCAAAATAGAAATGTTCATTGTTGCTGGAAAAACTTCTTAATTTAAGATTTCTTCATTTTTGAAGGCGTGGGAAAATTTGTCACTATAAATTTTTCCATTGTTAAAGAATACGGACATATTCACATTTTAAATTTTGTCCATTGTTGAAACGGTATCAATATTTGTCAATTGAATTTTTTTCATTGTTGGAAGTGCCGGAGAGTTTTCATTGTGGATAATTTCTGATATAATTATAAATAAATTTTTCATAGTAACACTTGGAAAATGATGACTTAAAATCGAACTTT